>OY978225.1:18179603-18779603 GCA_963854785.1 Vaccinium vitis-idaea | reverse complement strand
CCGGCAGCGCTGCACTCTCTCTCTCTCTCTCATAGCTATGACGTGTTCAGAACCTTCCCTGTTTTTCTTTTGTAAAAATTTTTGCAAATTTTTGTTTTGTTTTGCATGTAGCCCCCTCTATAATAGTTGAAAATTCTTGTTCTGGCTTTGGGTCATAGAGGAAAAACTTGGCCACTCCTACATGTCCAGCAATGTATGTGTCCCTGTAATGTCATATACCTTTGAGATCCTAGGTTCACTGTGGAACGATTGTTTTTTATTTTTTTGGGTTGGGTTGGGGTGGGCCTTAAGGAACCAAGTCTCTCAGAGGATCTTTTAACCATTCAACTTAGACGTGCTAGTCATGGGGTTGGGTAAGGTGAATGGACTTGTTTGGAGGTGAACATTCCTCATTGTGGGTCTTCGGAAGGAGATTAGGAGAGTCTGGAATGAGTTGGCTTGAAATAGTAGATTGGAGGTTAGGGAGGGGAAGGCAAAATCTTGGTATCATATGTGTTGTGGTGGAGAGAGGTTGTGTGATGCTTTTCGGTGTATCTATCGGTTGTTGGCCGGTAGGGGTGCTTCAATAGTGAATTATTGTAGGAGGGACGAGGAAGTGGTGTTGTGGGAAATCATTCTTTGAAGAGGTGCAGGATTGGGAGATGGAGGATATAGGGCTATGATTGGTGGTTACATGTTTTCAAGGAATTGGAGAAGTGGAACCTTTCGTCAAGTGGCTCTTTTCAGGTAAAGTCTTATTATCATAGTATCA
The DNA here is from genome assembly GCA_963854785.1 of Vaccinium vitis-idaea. Lineage (NCBI taxonomy): Eukaryota > Viridiplantae > Streptophyta > Magnoliopsida > Ericales > Ericaceae > Vaccinium > Vaccinium vitis-idaea. The sequence continues at coordinate 18,778,852 of OY978225.1, read as the reverse complement.
GGGGTGGTACGGTCTCGAGCTTTCCTTGGAAGCCATTTGGAGGGTCACAGCGCCAACCAGTGTTTCAATTTTTGTGTGGGACGCAACTCAAGATAAGAACGTTGCTTTTGATAATCTTATTTGTCACGGGAAGATTTTGTTTAGTCGGTGTTATTTGCATTTGAGATTGGGAGTCGGTGACACATTTGTTCATTCATTGCCATGTGGCTTGGGAGTTGTGGCATCAGTTCTGTCATGGAGCGGCATGTCTTGGGGTTTTCCTGCTACTGTGGTTGAGCTTCTGCAGGGTTGGCATGGGAGGCAGACCCGTAGACGGAGGTGGAAGATTTGGGCATTGATTTCTCTCTGTTTGATTGACTTATATGGAGAGATCAGAGTAGGCGACATTTTGACGGCGTGGCCTTTATAGGCTCGAAAGCCTTTTTTGGGTAGCCTGTATAGCTGGGATTCTAAGGAGTGTAATCCATCTCAAAAAATTCACGACGATTTTTGGTACCCAGTAGTTTTTAGAGCCTTTTTGCATTAGCCTTTCTTTTTTTTTTTTCCAAGGGTGCATCCCTTGTTGCCTATTTTACTAAATTTTGGTTATTTTTCAATGATAAAAAATAAAAAAATAGATAGCTGTTCAGTAAGTTAAGGGGGATCTTGCCTTGGGAGCAAAGTTTTTGGTTCTAGCACTCAAGTTCAGAATAATATTCACCTTCCATTTGCAATCCACTAATTCTAGTAAAGAGACTTGTTTAGCAAGAGGAAACCCACTAAATGTTATATTGGGCCTGTGTTGGCTGTTGTTACTATGTAGGAAGTAATTGGACGTCTTTTTTTGTTATCTCGCAAACTTGTCTCATGAGTTGAGTGATTCTTAGTTGATACTCCAATTCACTACTGAACTTTTGCTTTTGTACAATTTGTATCATCTTTAATATTTCCATCTTGGTAACTCAAATCTTTTTGGATCAGTGCTGAAGGTCTATGTTAACTGCATGGATTTTGCTGAATCTCTTTTAATTTTGGTGATTTTCATTGCAATATCAACTCTCTTTGGATACACACCACCATATTTATTTGGCAGAGGCTTTGCCTAATCAATTAATTCTTTTGTGAAACGCAAAATATAGTAGTTTCTAATTTTCTGAAAACTGGATGTTATTGACACAGGAGGTAGCTGTGAAGAAGTTCCTAGACCAGGATTTCTCAGGTGCTGCTTTGGCTGAATTTAGAAGAGAAGTAAGAAATTGTGGTGCTTTGAATATCTGTTCTCAATTAATTGCTTAGAAAGCCATATGTTGGTTATTTATCATTTGGAGAGTTAGGGGACTGGAGAATGACAATTTCCCTGTTCTGCTTCATATTGTGTGCTATTTAAATGAACTGAGTGAATGTTTCTTTGCTCTGAGGCATCTTTTTTTTTTTAAATAAAAAAAAAAAGTTCGGGGCAAACCATTGACCAAGCACCATTGGTTCTGCATGTCAGGTGCGCATAATGCGTAGATTGCGTCATCCAAATGTTGTTCTTTTCATGGGTGCTGTCACTCGACCTCCCAACCTCTCTATTGTTACAGAGTTTCTCCCCAGGTATAATGGTTTGCTTACATACAGATATATTATCTTGGTTAAGTCTCTTTCAAAGGAAGCATTAGTAGGTCTATCATTTAATGGAATTCCACTGATATTGACTTCTAGATTTGGAGGGCATTGTTGATATGTAGAGCAAGTTGTTGGTACTTTCATTTTTGTGTTCTGTAATTCTCTTCGGTGGACTGCTTGTCCTCCTTTTCTTTCCTTTTCTAGTGTGAAATATTTTTTCTTCGGCTATGAATATGATAAAAATCCATAGTCCAGTTCTTATTGAATTTATGCAGACTTTTGTACTTGTATTTGGCATTTTGCACTGGTTTCCCTTTCTATTCTCTTTTTTTTTTTTTTTTCCTGCTTGAAGTTGCCCTTTCTTATGAGTGCTATTTGAGTGTTATGACCTCACAATATCAAGATAATTCGTGATGAAACAATGTAGTTTCCAGAAATGCCGTGGTAGATCGTAGAGATATCCAGACACAAGTTTACCTTTCTTCATGAAGATCAATTGATATGTTCTTGAATGGATCTTTGAATTTCTAGCTTTAGGAAGTTGTCTGTCTTGAACAGCCTATATATTCATGACTAATTATATCATCCAATGTGAGCAACTGATCTATGAATGTGCTTTAAAACTCTGCAACCCTGTATCACTGTATCCGGATCACTTGGCAACTCACCAATCCATATTGCGCTTTTCCAAGTTGGTATTTTTCTTCTTTATGTTTCAGCTAGTGTGAGATGATTCATTTGTCTATCTGTGGATATTCAGAGGAAGCTTATACCGGATTATTCATCGCCCTAATTGTCAGATTGATGAGAAGCGTAGAATTAGAATGGCTCTCGACGTGGTATGACATTATAACTGAATATTTTTTCTTTAAATATTGATATTATTTTATTTGGTAAATAAGTGTGATAGCCCTAATGACTATTGTGCAGGCAAAAGGTATGAATTGCTTGCATGCCAGCATACCAACAATTGTTCACCGGGATTTGAAGTCTCCAAATCTGTTGGTTGACAATAATTGGAATGTCAAGGTACCGTTCTTTCAAGTTCTCTTTTGCTTGCGTGGTTAGAGTATTCACTGCCTTAAAATCAACCTAGAAGTTGGCTGTTACTGGGAAACAATCTTGAATAAGCTGGTTTATGGGATGGGCTTAAGTGTTGGGAGTAGATTCTTGGTTTCCTGCTGAGGCATACGATGGATGTCAAGATAAAAATAGTACACGATAAAAAGAAGATTATGGCATGTACAAATTGGTGGTTGTTTGGCTCGTATTTCTAAGCATGGCATATTATTACTTTTAACTTTTCAGGTTTGTGATTTTGGGTTGTCACGCTTGAAGCACAATACGTTTTTGTCCTCCAAATCAACAGCTGGAACAGTAAGAATTCCAGATCTGCGATTAGCGATTATTTCTAAGTCTCAAACCCACAATTCTGCTTCATATAGTTGCATGCTTTTTGCCCATTTGTTTCTGATGAAGTGCTCTGTGCTTCTTTCTTTCCTTAGCCCGAGTGGATGGCCCCAGAAGTTCTCCGAAATGAGCCTTCAAATGAGAAGTGAGTTAAATTCTTCATTAGAACGATAGAAATTATCATTATTTGTTTTGCGGGCATCTTTATTCCCCATGTCTTTCATTCTGCTTTGGGTGTTCCAGTGCCTGTATTACACTCATATAGCTTAGCTTTTGCTTGACTGCTCAGCCCTCCGCATTTACTATCAAGCTTTTTTTTTTGTCCCCCGTAGCTTTCTTGTGTAGTTTCCCTTCGAAAAAAAAAAAAAAAAAAGCTTTATAGTATAGTTCTGATGCTGTCTCTTGTACCGTAAGTTGGCTTTGGAAATTTATTTTCTCCCATCATTGTTCTGCAGGTGTGATGTATATAGCTTTGGTATTATTCTATGGGAGCTTGCAACTTTGAGATTGCCCTGGAGTGGGATGAACCCAATGCAAGTTGTTGGTGCAGTAGGTTTCCAAAATCGCCGTCTTGACATCCCGAAGGAAGTTGATCCCTTGGTCGCTAGGATTATTTGGGAGTGTTGGCAAACGTAAGTCTCATTACTTGGAATTCTAAGCATGCCAGTTCTATTATAAACAAATTTTAGTTTTTTGGGTTATCTGCTACTCTGGTCACTATAGATATTTTCAGCTTTCAATTTAGTCCTTAAAAATGACTTGTTTTGATTGCATCCTTGATTTATCAATTCCATTTCAATTCTAGCCTTGCGGTCAACTCCGTAACGGATTTTAAGTACTTGGCAGACAGAGATGACGAGGAGCTTGCATGGAGCCTACGTGATAGCCACTCTAATTATTCTCACAACCTTTTCTCACGCGACCATCCCGATCACTTCTCCATATTTATCTACTGTTTCGATCCCTTTAAAAGATAATCAGTTTCATTTCATTCTTCTAAATCAACTGTCAACTTTATCCTCTATCTCATAATCAGCCCACTACCACCACACCTGGCCCTCATCCTCTTCTCCACCTCCTCCATCAAGTAAACCTGCCACGCCCTCTACCTTCCTTTTTATTCTTCAACTCTCTTTCTCTCCCGTGTAGATCCAAAAGCTATAGGCATGCTTAGAATTTACCCATATTTGACATGTATCTGCATCAACATGTTCGACCTCCCTTCCACACTGTCAAGTTACCACAAAAGTTCACCCACAAACCACGAGTGAAGCGTCGTCCCGCGACAAAATACACCCAAAATCAAGGACAAAAATGCACTGAATTGGAAAACTATCGTCAACGATGATCAAATATGTACTAATAACAAAATGAGGACGGCATTAAAATTAACGCAACTTTGTATGGACCAAAAATGTAGATTTGACAATAAGTTGGATTGTCGTGTGGATGGAAGAATAATGAGGGTGGTTATCCACGTTGGCTCCATGTAGGTTCCACATAATCTCCGTCTTCTATATACTTCAAACTGGGCAATGAGTTGACGGCATGGCTAACATTGGAATGAAATTGATTAATGATGCAATTGAAACAAATTATTTTTTGGGGACAAAAGTGAAACCTGAACATATTTACAGGGATCAAAATACTAGAAAGCTTCAGTTCAAAAAAAAAATACTAGAAAGCTTTTTTTTTTTCTCTCTCTCCCCCTTTTTGGCTACTTAGTTAATTTGGCCCTTAAACTTGAATTGAAACCATTTAGTCCTCCAACAACTGGTTCCAGTCAAGTCTATTTAGTTCCTGTTGTCCAATTCTGATGGGAAATACCATGTGCCTTTGAAAAAATCTTCTGAGTTTGGCCCTTTAAGTAATATAAGGTCTTTATCTTCAGCCCTCAAATACGTTTCTCACTTTGGCCCTTTGGATGAATGCCATATGTCATATCTTAATAATGACGTGAAGGATCACTTTGGCCACATTCATAGGAAGAAAAAAAAAAGGCCATTAGTTTAAGGGCCAAATAAAAAAAAAATCCAGTTCTAAGAACCAGATTGAATATGACTCTGGTTGTAATGTGTAATGTACAACATTAGCTTTACAGTATGAGTCAGAATGTCTGATAGTATCTTTGATTAATGATGTCCAGTGATCCAAACTTGCGGCCTTCATTTGCACAGCTCGCGGTGGCTCTAAAGCCGTTGCAACGTCTTGCCATACCTTCACAGTTTGACCAGCAAAGTTCGCCCCTTCCACAAGAGATCTCGGTGAATACTACTCCTTGAGATGTCTTGACAGTTAGTCAAAGTGTGAATAAGGTGACAATTTGTTTGCCTCAGGTGAGTTTAGTATGTGAAATCTTTGCGTGGGGTAAAGAAAAGAGTTAGGGGTTATATTATTGGCAATTTAATGAAGCCAGTGGTATTGCTGTTGCTGCTCTAAGACTGTGCAGCCTGTTTTGTACAGTACATTTACATAGTTTTTGGTACTGGAAATGACAATTTAATATGGATATGTAAATACCTTTCTTGAAAGAGTGTTAAAGCTGTTAAAAAGGAATTCATACAACAGAGAGATTTGAAGTTAGAAACATGGCCTATTTGGTGGTATTTTCATTTTGCATTTTTGGGGAAATGGACAGATAGTAAAACTTCAGCACGCTCATCGTTTTATTTTGTTTTCATTTTTGTTCACAAACAGCTGAAGAGAAGTCCCATTGAGGGTCTTAAGGTTGTTTTTATCAGTACTAGCGACATAACCGCGCACTAGGTGCGCAATCTAGGCCCACTAGAAAGAGCATATTATTAGTGAACACAATAGGAGCAATGATATTCATAAGAAATTGCAATACAATCAGGCTTAATTCAATTTTTACAGATAGATGACCCTTGGTTCAATTAGATAATTAGCCTTCAGAAACTGAATAGGATAATCTACAAATACTGCAAATATTCTAAGAACATGGTGAACAAATTTAGGAGTTCCAAAAGAGCTGAACGCACAAATACTCAAATATATATCAAACTATTAATAAAGAAAGTATCACATGATGGTCCAATGCCCAACAATCTTGATCTCCCAAAGTTCAACAGCCTTCAGCTAGGCAGTTATCTAGGACATTCGTTAAAAGAAAAAAATGCATTGCATTCGCGTCTGAACTCCGATGCAACACCGTCAACATGCCTTTGCCTAGAACCAACTGTACGTAAAAAAAGAGAACCACAAAAACTAAATCAATTCACTCGTATATGGTGGGTTTTGAGGTGGCTACTCGGTGATTGCGGTTCAAGAATTTAGGACAGAGAATTGAACATAGAGATAGAGAGAGATCCATACTTCAACAATGGCGGGGCTGGCGATCATGAAGGCGGACTGTGGAGAGAAAAGATGGTTGGACGGCAAAATGGCGCGCACAAAAAAAAAAAAAAAAAATCGACGAAGCTCAAAGATGTGCCGGCACGGGCACGATTACAAAATGGACGGTACGATGTGGCACGATTAAGTAAACGGGCCGGTATGGCACGACACGGCACGGCACGTTTGACACCTCGAGAGAGAGAACGACCGGTGTGAAAATACAAGGATAATATTTTTGCTCCACGTGTAAGGCTGATCTTACTCTAATGGTGAAGGAAAGCAATCAGACGACGCCGTTTGTCGTAGAAGTGTCATAAAGTGAAGCAGCCTTGAAGCCTACACAACCGGAGTATTAACCAATTTGTGCGAAGGGTTTTGTAAAATCGCCGTACCAAATATTGTACAGTAAATGCAACTCGCTCTTTATATATAGTAGGGATTTGTAGGGGGGAATTGTGCGAAAAAAAATTGTAAGGTTTTTTGTTCTCAAATTTTGAGGCATATGGAAAGAAAAAAACCTCGTGCTTTGGATATTTGACTACTGCCTTCATGAAATCCTTAATCCAAGCTGCCATTCTTAGGGTGAGTTTTTCCAGGGACGGATCCAAAAATCCTACCCAGTGGGGGCATTTTATTAATTGTAATCGTGCAATTTTTTTCCTAGTCAACGATTTTGTAAGGGACAAGAAATCGTGAAAAAGATTGATTCTAAACCTAATATCAGACAAGAAATTATTGAAAGCTAGGAACCATTGTAAAAGATCTCAAAATTTTTAAAAATATCTAAGTTAAACAATTTTCTCATGATTTTGAATCATTTTCTTAAAAAGAAGGGAGAAAATTAAAATTCAGGAAAAAAATGTTAAGGGGAATTGTTATTACCATTATAGGTTTAAAATATATAATAAAACTACCAAGTTGTTGTACAATAAATGTTGTTGGTCTAGTGGCAAGAGGGAAGGCATTGGTTTTGGAACCAAAGGTAGGGTTCAAACTTTTTTGATAACCTTTCAAATTTTGTGGCTTAAAAATGGAAGAGATAGGAGTCAAACTCGCGACCTCCAACTTGGAGGTAGTGCACCTTACCACCAGAGAACACACGGGTTATGTTACTAGACTCTCAAATAATATATATACGAAACTTATTTCCCAAAATTAATTTTTTTTTATATTGACAAGTGGGGGTCAGCGGGGGCACGCGAGGCGCGTGCCCCCTCTTGGATCCCTGAGTTTTTCAATGGATTTTATGAGATAAAATCTAGTTTTGTTTGGAGGTGTGATAAAATCACATTAGTTTCTCAAATGATAAAATCCAATTTTGATAACGGTGTTTTCTAAATGATTTTATGAGATAAAATCTAGTTTTGCTAAAATCAGTTGAGGATCCTAGATTTTATCAAAACTAGATTTGGATAAAGGAAATTATTTCTGTTTCTTGCCAAAAAAAAAAAAAAATGAGGAATGCTAGAGGCATTAACTAATACACTAACTATCAAAATTAAATATACCCATGGCATTACCACATTAATGCATTATTGAATACATAGATAGACTCATTCACTAAGAGAGTGTCACATACACATTTAGTGTAATAATCTGTACATCTTGCTGTGTTCACAAAATTTAAGGGTCTTTTTGGTTTTCTTTCTTGCCGCTTGCACACGCATCGCGTGTGCCCCAAACGCTAGTTTGATTGTTCAGTCCTTGTTGTATCAGCTCTTGTGATATTATTCCCACACCCCCACACCCAGAATCTGGGCATGGGTACAGTAGGACTTGTGTCTTCTTTTCTAAGCCTAACATCTATATATTCACTTGATGTGGGAAAGCAAGAAAAGGATAAGTAAGATCACTTCAAAGCCGATTTTTATTATGATTCAAACTATTAGCTCGAGTGATGATTCCAATGTGAGGTATGTTGTTTTCACCGTGCTGTGCTTGCATCATCTTCTTTTCCCCTTAGCGTGCATCTAATATAAACCCATCTCCTCCAAAATCGATGAAGACAATTATTCTACTTCCATGCCGGGCAAATTCACTATTCTAGAAAACCGTATCAACCATGATTTGTGGGTTTGGCAGATGTTTCCATTGAGCTTCACATAATGTGTTCCAATGTTTTACCCTTTTCTCTCTTCAATTGAATGTTGTAAATTGTTCTTTTTCCCCCACTAAAACACTTATTGAAATTATATGGGTTAGTTTTGATACTTGTTATTTAAAGGCAACGTTGGCTAACCCTAATAGATTGAAACTTAAGCACTGTTTGGTTAGTTATTTAAAGGCTCATGTTGGAAAGAGTCCGAGTTTGTGCTGGTGATCGAGGTGGTTTATAGCAGGGAATATAGGCTGGATTAGGTAAGTGCCTTTAAGCATGGGCAGTCTTACTTCTTTTCCCGTATTGGGGCATTGTAGTATTTTTCTTCAGGTCCTTGGTACCATGGAGGCAATTCAGCCCTTCCAAGATAAGGCTGGCTCCATTTCCAACTCGTGAATATACTGATGGTGAGTTCCAGCCCATTGTCAAGGAAGTCATGGGAAAGCTGTACGTGTCTGCCATATTCTGAAAATCTTCAGCTTTTTCTATAATCTCTCCTCGAGAATGTCAACTATGTATCATATTTGTTTGTTGAGATGTAATCTATGTTGTTTCTATTTGTCCCCTTGTAAAATTTATTATTTATAGTTGAGAAGCTATGGGTTGACTATTTCACTCGGAATTTGGATGATCTAAGTATCTACTGGGATTTTTGTATCCAGTGTCTGGCTTGATTAGTTCTGCTGTGTTTGAAAAGGTTTGGAAACTTCTGTCTCACGTGCCTAACTAATGGACTCATCTTAATGTGTTTTACGGGGATCATATATATATATATATATATATATATATAGGAACCCCTTCACATCCAAACCCCTTTTTACGGACCTAACGTCCGGACCTCCACCTTCCCAATATTTTTTTGAAAATCCGAACCGTTAGATGTGTTTAAAACGTGATTTTAAGGTCCAACGCGAAGATTTGGCAAAAAAAAATACCCGGAAGGGCTTGATCGGGGCAGTTTTTCACAAAAACGCTATAAAAACAGTTTTATGAAAAACTGCCCCGATCAAGCCCTTCCGGGTATTTTTTTTTGCCAAATCTTCGCGTTGGACCTTAAAATCACGTTTTAAAGACATCTAACGGTTCGGATTTTCAAAAAAAAAATTTGGAAGGTGGAGGTCCGGACGAAATAAAATCCGGGAGTTTGGATTGGAAGTTTTTTGTATATATATATATATATATATATACTCCTTTTCTTTTAAATGTACGAGAAAGTTTTCTACCTTTTACATTCCAAAAATGCCCCAACCAATTCTTTTAAGGGAACTTCTTCGATAAGGATATGGTATAGAGGTCAATCATGCAAATAGGACATAAAATAATTTTTTAATGCCAAGAGGACAAATCAACATCACATTCTAAAAATGTCCCCGCTAGCTCATGAAAGTGTCTGAACCCCCCAAACCTTATGAAAGTGCCTAAATCCCCAAAACAGTATGAAAGTGCCAAAACTTCTAAAACCCTATGAAACCGTATGATACCCTAAGTGCCTAACCCACTATACCCTACCCCGAAGAACCTAAAACCCCGAAAATTGAACCCACCCCAAAAATTGAAGAGAGAGAAATTAATTTTGTCCCACACCATCAATTACTACCCAATATGAGAGAGAGAGAGAGAGAGAGAGAGAGAGAGAGAGAGAGAGAGAGAGAGAGAGAGAGAGAGAGAGAGAGAGAGAATGAGAAAGGCATGGGCGAAGCAAGAACTGGAACAAACACTGTGCGGACAGAAGAGGAAAATTGTCGAGCTTTCACATGAGCGGTCAAATGTTGGGTTTTCCTTTTTTTTTTTTTTTTTTTTTTCAGTACATAAAGGAGGCTTTGAGAGAGTTTATTAAGGGTATTTTTGTCTAGTGTTGTCCTTGAGCCCTCAAAAATTTTCCATCAATGTAATAGAGGCCTTAAGGTCGTGTTTGGTAGGAGGATTCATCAGTGAGATAGGATTGTGAGAGAGGTGGGACCCCTCATGTTTGTTTTGATTTTATGGTTTGGATTGATTGATAATCCTAAAGGATTATGAATCCCACTCTTTAACCGGATTCACCAGCCCAAGTAAGGGGTGTTATTACGAAACTTGTCCCATGGGTTTGAAGACACAAAGACAAATATGACCTTCCTCATTTTAACAATTGACTCCATTATCCCTTAACCATTGCATACAAATCGTATATACACACCGTTAGTTATGATGCAAATGTGTTACTAACTCCCTTTCATAACTATGATGTTTACACTTCCTATTTTTTATTCTTCAGTTATTTTTCAGTTCTCACTCTAATATAATCTCTCCGTTCTTTTTTTTGGAGTCCAAATTCCTAATTCCAATTACTAAGGGCAAAATGAAAATGTATCAACATTTACCCACTAACTTTTCAAAATGGACACTTATTAAGGGTTAACTCAAAATGAAATACTGAACTCAAAATGAAATACTGAACCATAAAAAAAGACAGATGGAGTATTTTTTTTTCTCTGGTTGTAATGACCCATATTTTTAAACTCATTTCCTTCATTGTTGGATTAATGTGAACGAAGCTTGATTGAACTTTATATATATATTCGCGGATACCTATGCGTACGGTGGATGTATGTCTTGGTGTACCGGGGTTCGGTGGATGATTAGGAGGTGTATTTTGATGTTGTGACGTGGTTTTGGGGTGTTGAGATAATGCTAGAAATGATCGGAGGTCCAATCAATTGAAGTAGTAAAAAATTTGAAAATTTTCCAGTTGCTACTAGTAGCAATATGCTATATTGCTACTAGTAGTGGAAATCTGTGAAGTGTAAAAAAATTTCCCCAGGTGCTACTGGTAGCAATATACAATATGTATATTGCTACCGGTATCGGTCGATCAGTGGGTCCATTTAGCATTTGCTACCAGTATTAGTATGTTGTATTGCTACCGGTAGCAAGAGTAATTTTCTGCAGATTTTTGTGCGCGATTTGGGGGTTCTATAAATAGACCCCTTAACCCATTTTTCACCCCCACACCCCAATTTTGAGCCCTAGAGCTCCTCCCTCTCACTTCTCTCTAGAAATTACACAAAACCATTTGATTTCAACACAAACCCACTTCCAATCTTGAAGATTCTCGCATTTCTAAGCTAGATTATCACTTGGATCACGTTTTTTTCTCTCTCTAAGGTAAGGGCTGAGCTTCTTGAGCTTCTTTGCTCTTGTTTCACGTTTTTCTCTCTCTCTAAGGTAAGGGCTGAGCTTCTTGAGCTTCTTTGCTCTTGTTTCACGTTTTTCTCTCTCTCTAAGGTAAGGGCTGAGCTTCTTGAGCTTCTTTGCTCTTGTTTCACGTTTTTCTCTCTTCCCCTTCGATTGTGAGTGAAACCTCACCCTTGTAACTCATTTTTTACTTGATCTTGTCTCTTGAACACGTAGTGGAGCTTCGGTAGAGGTCGTTTTCGGGATTTGGGGTTTTCTACACCTAGGGTTCTGTCACATCCTCGATTTTCAACATAAATAAATGAACATTTTCTTAAGAAATTTCTAATAAAAGAACTCATAGTGTAATGCAAAATCACCTTACAACATTTCCATACATTTTTGTAATAATCTCAATCTTGACACCCAATGCCCCATCGGATTTTACATTAAAGGTTACATTCTTTTACAAGGAAAAAGGGTTACAATGTTTCAAATGATTCTTCATGCCATGATTTGACTATGCCATGCACACCATGCACTCCATCTTGCACTTCAAGCGAAACCTGAAACAACAAAGGGGTGAGCATTCACTTAATTCGCCCAGTAGGTGTCCCCTTTGGGTTTCAGTCTCTAACAAAAAATATATGCATAAATAACATGTATCGAATAAGAGCATAAAGCAAAACCAACATTTACAAGTAGGTTTCTGCACTTACCATTTAAAGTAAAAGTACTTCTCATATCACCCGAGGACACTTCCACAATCCAAACTTCAAATAATTAACCAATGGATATCCTCCTAGCCACACAACAAACCGTACATACAACTACTAGTTATAACATACCATTCATCGCGTCCCCAAACATTTCACACGTACTTACATATACATATATATACTCACCCATCATAAGCTAATCTAAATATTTCCACGAGTCCATGTACCCCGCCTTGCCTACACACTTATCAACATATTCCACAAGCACCAACGCGTCTCACTAATACTCACATACGTCTCAACGTGTCCCATACGTACCAAGGCATACTACAAGTTCACATAAGTACCACAATACCACACCGCGTCAACGGTTTACCCACGTGCCCACTCAGCACATCAATAATCAACCTATCGCATCTCATTTATGTATGTGTGCGTGTGTTCGTATACTTGATATACTTGACACCATCCCGATGGTCAATTACTTCCCACGTGTCACACAACATACAACTAGTGTGTCCCCGTATTCCATAAGTACCCACGTGTCAACTAACTATTTAGCAAGTGCCTTATCGGATCCTACAAACACTCTCGTGTCCCACGTGTACTCAACAAGTTTCCCTCACGTATCCCGCAAGTACCCATATTAGTTCACTTATCAGATCCCGGTCCATTTCCTTTAATTTATCACAACTCATTTAATAGTAAATTTCGTAGTCCTCTTCAGAGTCCTTTAATTTATACTTCTGATAACATACGCCGATTGGTGACCCTAGTATCACACCTCAAGTCCATGTTCATTTCACACGTATAAACAACCAAGAGTCCTTATTTAAATTCGTTAACCCCCTCCACGAGTCTCACCCACAACCTCACATGACTACACGAATGATGAAAAGAAGTATCGGAGGGAAGAACAGGACATCCATTGATCATGGAAAGAACGAAGAATAAAAACACAGCATTTTAGCATTTTCCAACTAGTCGGAGGTTTTTGCCCAACTGGTTGGGCCAAGACAGAGACAAGAAATTTTTTCCAGAAAAGCCCAACCGGTTGGTGGTTTTTGCACGACTGGTTGGGAAAACCCAGATTTTCTGCGGATTTTTCTCAAAACATGAAATTTCAACCCAAGTGCATATATGAAGTTTTAGGCCAAAAATTGGAAATGTCAAGCAACTAATGGGCATGGAGGGAGGGTAAAACAACAATCAATTGCATCAATCAACTACCAAATCCTTACATCAAAAACCCAAACTCAACAAAACCCACTTGGAAGAAAAATCATAATTTTGAGAAATTGGATGAATAAGAACAAGATATATGCATCATATCACATAGATACAACTAGAGGGAGTAGAAATTGTTCCCCTACCTCAAGATTTATGCTCCAAATGAGTTGAGAAAGCAAAACCCTAAGTTCTTGAGCTTCCAAACCCGAAATGCCTCCTTTCAAGGCAAAATCAACGCAACCCAAGCTTGAAATCACGTAGAGGAGAAGATTTTATGGTAGAACCTTGAAGGGATTGATTTTGGTTGAGATTTGAGGTGTGTTTATGGAAGATTTTTGAGAGAGGGAGAGAAAGAGAGAGCTATGGCTGATTTTTTTAGCAAAAATGGAAGCATTACACATGCTAATATACACACACCCCTCTACACTTACACCCCCTAAACTTCCAATTGTGTTTTAAAAAGACCCAAATGCAATCTCATGCTCTCTCATTGACCCCTTAAGTCAAAATTCAATTCCTCACATTAACCCAATGTTATTCCGGAAAAATTATGCAAAAATTACGGGTCTCTACAGGTTCCATTCATCTTCCATCTTCAAGAAAATCCTTGAGGTAGGGGAACAATTTCTACGCTCTCTAGTTGTATGCTTGTGATTTATTGCATATATCTTGTTCTTAGCCTCAATTTCCTTGAATTTCATGTTTTTCCCAATTTGTGTGGGTTTTCTCACTTTGATTTTGTGATCTACGAAATTGGTTGTTGATTGATGAAATTGGGAGTGGAACTGACCTCCCTCCATGTTTAATTGTTACCTAGCATCTCCAATTTGAGTCTAAACTATCTAATTTGTGATTGGGTTGAAATTCCACACCTTAGAGGTGAAAATCTGCACTGTTACTGTTCATATGTTGCTGCCTCTGTAATTTTCAGCCACTGCCCCTGTTTTTGGGGTGGTCTCCGGCCACCCTTTGATGTCCATTTGGTCCCCGATCACTTGTTCCTTCATAAAATTGACTTTCGGCATCACTTTCAACCATGTTTTGACTCGAGAACTATGGTTTTATAAGTAAATATGTCATCTTATCTCACATGAACGTTTGTTGGCTTTTAGAAAGCGTGTGTGGGTGTGTGTGCGTAGCACATTTTATCGAAAGGTGTGAAGTGGTGAAATGAACTTGGAGAAAATGGATTTTGAATGGAATATTGGGAAAAGAGATGTTTCAAACCAATGTCATCATTTGACAAATTTTTTTATAAAGGCACGCAGAGCCTATGGAATCCGGCAGGGGCACGCGGGGCCCACAGAACCCGGCAGAGGCACACGGAGCCTACAGAATCCGGCAGAGGCACGCGGAGCCTATGGAATCCGGCAGAGGGATTAAATCCCTAGTACTAATGAAATGATGATTTTCTTCAATGAAAGAAAAGGGAAATGAGATTTTTGAACTATCCATTGTGTTTTTGTTAAAACTTGATTTTTGGGGCTTGTGTGGTAAACTTGGATTGTTGAGTATAATGAAATGGATACTTGGGTAGTGTTTGAATACTTGGCAAATCATTGGAGTACTTTGATGTTTTTAAACCCCTTTCACTCATGATTCGGTTATCGTCACTCACATTTGTGTATCTATTTGATATTTTTAGCCTCCATGTGCATGCATCATATTCATACACCTAGCGTTAGTAGAATAGTTCTCCTACGAGAGCGTGTGCTCACCCTATCCCTTTTCAGGTACCCAGCTTTGATCGTGCATGGTTTGAGGTGCATGACTTGGATGATGAGCATACATAACGTGGAGTTATTTTATTCATCTTCAATGCATTAACTTTTCTTTTGGGGAGATGATATTGTAACTCTAATCTTTTCTATATCTTTTGACTATGGTTTTGTAATAACTTATGGGATATTATTTTGATTTCACCTTTGGGGCAAGGGTGCCCAAACAATTGATAGCCACTAGGCTAAGGATGTACTCTAATTTATGGAAATCTTTATCTTTTAACTTACTTATTGTTTGAGATTCTTTTATTTATATTTTGTAAAAATGAGGGCGTGACACTGGTGCTTCGGAATGTCAATTCTTACTCTAATATATATATGCTTTTGAAAAGTGGGAAAAAAATTCAGAACCATATGTTAACTAATCAAATTAATAGTTCCTGAATTTGGTCCAAGGGCAATTTCTAATACCATAAACCGGATGGAAATAACGAAAAATGGTGTTCTTATTGTAAGGGTAAAATTGGAAACAAGTAACTTTAATCCAATCTTATTCCAGGCAAAATAAACATGATATTAACAATCCCATGATCTAATCCTGCGTAAAACAAACATGAGGGAAGGATTTATCTCCTCATCATCAATCCCACCTCATTATCAATCCTTCCAAAATGAAACCTCGTATCAAACATGGCCTAAGTTAGGCTGGGCAAAACACCCTTTAAAGCCCCAAAATTGGGCTTTTGGCAAATTGTCTGTACTTTTAATACCCACTCAATTCCTGCCCCTTGGTAATTGACACACCACTCAAACCCAAAAATTCAAACTAGAACAACACAACTCCTCAACGAAACTACGCTCCTTTTGACCAACGCAAACAACACAACGGCTCCAACGGCTCTATGCTCCTTCCAACTAATGCCCTTCTCTCACTTTGGAAGACCTCACAACTCTCTCCGACGAAAAAAGAAACGGCTCCCAGAAATCCCCTCAACTAAGGAATTCTAGCAATCGCGAAGGAGAGACAGAAAAACCCAACCCATCCTCCTATGCCGCATCCAGCAAAGTGCTTCTACCCAACAAAATCCAATGCAGGAAACACATTTAACGATTTCCCTCTTCATCGTTGTTCTCGTACACTAACTATTTGACAAAACGCGTCTTTCAATTCTTATGGGCTACTTTTGGTCGACGCTCCTACAGTTTTGCCAAGTATTATCTTCGACAATCCAAAACCCTAATTCCAACTTCATCCTAAAAACAAATCAACCTCCACACATCCTACTGATTTTCGCTTCCTGGAGCTCCTGTCGACCAATTGCACAGCCAAAGGCGTATGCATTATCAGCACAACCTTGCCGGCATCCCTTTTTTCTATGCATATTTGTTGGAATGATAGGTAAATAAATCTTGGTGCTTATAGTGTTGTTTGAATCTTAGATCTGATTTTATATTTTTTCTTTGCCGGTATCTATATAGTCATTCATAAACCACTTCAGGTAAGTTATACTATGGCTTTGGTTAATAAAGTACATATCTATCTTACTTAGCAAATAGATGTATGCATGTATTTTGTGTTTGGTAGATGACAGAACAGGGGTAAAATAAATTTAACAGGTTATAGCATTTCATTATGATTTTTGCTCAACTGGTGTTAGTGTTCCATTAAATGACTTGATACTGTAGAAATCCGTTCCTCAAAGCTATGATCCATTTCTATTTATTTGGGACTGAAATCTCGATGAAGCTGGTTGTGAAAGGAGCTTGGCTTTCGTTAAATGTATCATCCACAGTTGTTAAAAAACCACAGGATACACGTATCCTACGATTAGAATAGTCCCCTTTGAGAAACTATACGTAGCCCATCCTGGCATCTATCCTCCTTTTCGTAGCAACACTTGAGCAAGTGACCCCTTAACTACCATATTACTGTATAAGCAGATTCAGTGAAACAAGCTCAAGCCAAGTCTTATCCGCCTGGCTCATCAACCCTGTTGTATCAAAATAGATAGGATGACATCCTCGAAATTCAGGTGAACCAGTCACGAGAGTCAATCACATGCCAATTTAAATACTGTCAGCATCTTAATTCAAGTCTTCGTAAGGTTTGAATATGTAAAATAACTACTAAGCCCTTTGTCCATGAAAAGTGCCATATTTGTTAATGCTGTGCGCTGGAAATGGGTACATAACCTTTGGCTTTGTTGCTCAAAATGACTGCTAAACATTAGGGGGTTGAAGTTTGAACATCACATGGAATCTTGAGTGATGTTTCTCAATTCAGAGAAGACAGAAAGATGCAAATATAGATCAGTATATTGAATTCAGATAAACCAGTTCTTGGTAGAAACTTTTTTTGGGGATCGGTCTCTAATATAAGCACTTGCATATGGTGTTATTATATTACGTGGAGTCAAAAAGTTCACCTTAATGCTGTAGATTAGAAAAATAGAGGAGAAGAAGGAAGAGTAGAATAAAGTATACTGGAAACCGATTGGCAATGAGTGGAGAGGTTGTCCGAGCTCCCATGCAGAAAGGCAAACAAGAGGTACATAACATTAGGACCTCAGTTGAAGGATTTTCACTTTAGGCACAGATGAGGGTAATAAATCACTAACAAAAGTGGGAGTTTTGGCTCAAACATTCCGAAGCCTATTTTTGATACGCCTCACCAATTGGCAAATAATGGAGAGGTTGTGCTGACTCAAATATTAGTTTTTGTAGGTGTTATCTGAATTATCTGGATACCTTTATTGATATCTGACTGCAGATACAAATGTGTCCTATCCTATCAGAGACGTTAACAAAAATTGGAGTGTTGAACACAATCTTAAGCATTCGTTTGTGAGTCTTAATGTTATCATGGGATTTTACTTGAATTCTATTGTCTCTGGAATCATCACCCTATGCACGATGAGTACTCTTTTCCAGTACAGCGACCAAGTCCCTAGTTTTCGCGTACTTTTTTTTGTTTGGCCTCAGTGCAATAATGGTGTCCTCTTTGATACCTACGTTCTTCACACGAGCAAAAACAGCTATGGCAGTTGGTACCCTTTCATTTCTTGGGGCCTTCTTCCCTTACTATACTGTCAATGATCAAGTTGGTCCTATTTGAGTACAATGTTTGACTCTTCCTATTGATATTTTTTGCTTTAGTGCATATAACATAATCTACTTTGTATTCATAAAGGATATTAAGTCATTGCTTTTTAATAAAGAGAGTGTATATGTGGGACACACGTGTCCATGTTGTATCCCCCGAGTGTCCCCCTTCAAAAAATAATTTAATTTAAGGGACACGCCACGTGGCGTGTCCAATACGTGTCCCCGCATGGGACACGCATGTCCCTGTGTTCGATACGTGGACACAGCGACCTCTAGAAGTGTCGATGCTTCATAGATGGTGAGCGAGAAGGTGTAGATTATCAATTCATTGGATTATGTTTTTAGAAATGGAAACTTTGTATTTTCTTTGAAATCACCTCAGCGGTTTATCACATTTTAATATTTGTTTTAAATTAAAAATTGTCTTAAGGCGGTTTGCTTGGTCAGCATTTCGTTGGGTAGAATGATCCAATTGCTAGTTTTTAACTTTAAATTGCGTACTCTAGAAGCTAGTTTTGGCAACGATGTAAACTCCACCAGCATCTCAAACAAGCTCATTGTTGTGACTTCGCATTTAAAAAGTTCAAACTCCAGCGACGCTGTTAAATCCTTGTCCTTGTCTCTCCTGTTTATATTATACCATTTATATTATGTTTTTATACTTTGTCAAGTTCTAACTTTTGTCTCTATTTTTTAATTTGCGTGCTCTACAAGCAAGTTTTAGCAACAATTTGAATCCCAACAGCATCTCAAACCAGCTCATTGGTGCGACTTCGCGATTGAACACTTCAAACTCCGGTAACGTCGGTAAGTCCCTCTCCTTGTCTCGTATGTTTTTCTTATGCCTTGTATATTTTTTTTAGGAAAATTACCTTACCACTAGGATCAAGGGGTTGGAACTTAATTCCCACTAGGTCAAGTTTTTTTTATTTGAAGACAGATACAACCACTCGCATTACACGTAGGTAGGTCAACATTTTTTTGAGGGTTTAGGCACTAAGGGTATCATACGGTCATAGGAAGGGTTTTAGAAGTTTAGGAATTTTCATAGAGTTTTGGATGTTTAGGCACTTTCATTTGATTTTAGGGTTTAGACATATTGGGTTTAGGATTTAGGGTTTAGGAACTTTAATTTAAGCTATTTAAAAGGAAAAAAAACAAAAAAAAAACAAAAAACAAAAGTTGACCCGGTTGGAATTATTTAGCGGTAATTGTCCCTCTTTTTTTTTTTTTTCTTCCTATTTTATCAAGTTCTAACTTTTGTATCACTTTTGAATTTCGATTTTTTGGATCTAAAAGTTGACATGATCGATCTAAAGCTCGCAATCGGAATTAACTGTCCTCGGTAACAATCTTTCTCCCTTTGTTCAATTTTCTTGTTCTGGTTTCTACTCTATTTTCCTTTTTTTAGTTGGGTGTTGAGCGAAGAATGGTGAGCTATGTAGCATGGACACCGACATGGATACAGACACTGAGACGGATAATATGCAGTAACAATATATATACATAGATTCATACACTTTTCTTTTGATATGTAAGATATCTACACTGTTATTACTAGTATATATATACTCGTACATACATATACCTAAGAATACACCCTCAAAAGAAATATATATACCAATACATACATGTATGCATATATATATATATATAGCGAAAGAGAGTGTATATGTGGGACACGCGTGTCCATGCCATGTCCCCCGAGTGTCCCCCTTCAAAAAATAATTTAATTTAAGGGACACGCCACGTGGCGTATCCAATACGTGTCCCCGTGTTCGATATGTGGACACAACGACCTCTAGAAGTGTCGATGCTTCATAGATGGCAAGCGATAAGGTGTAGATTATCAATTCATTGGATTATGTTTTTAGAAATGGAAACTTTGTATTTTCTTTGAAATCACCTTAGCGGTTTATCACATTTTAACTTCTGTTTTAAATTAAAAATTGTCTTTAAGGCGGTTTGCTTGGTCAACATTTCCATTGGGTAGAATGATCCAATTGCTATTTTTTTAATTTTAATTTGCGTACTCTAGAAGCTAGTTTTGGCAACGATCTGAACCGCACTAGCATCTCAAACCAGCTCATTGTTGCAACTTCGCGTTAGAAAAGTTCAAACTCCAGCGACGCTGTTAAGTGGTTGTCCTTGTCTCTCCTGTTTCTCTTATACCATTTATATGTTTTTGTACTTTGTCAATTCTAACTTTCGTCTCTTGTTTTTTAATTTGCGTGCCCTACAAGCATGTTTTAGCAACGATTTGAATCCCAGCAGCATCTCAAATCAATTCATTGCTGCGACTTCGCGGTAGAACACTTCAAACTCTGTCAACGTCGGTAAGTCCCTCTCCTTGTCTTCCATGTTTTTCTTATGCCCGGTATATTATTTTTTAGGAAAATTACCTTAGCACTAGGAGTAAGGGGTTGGAACTTAACTCCCACTAGGTCAAGTTTTTTTTCTCTTTAAGACAGATACAACCACTCGCATTACACCTAGGTCTACGTTTTTTTGAGGGTTTAGGCACTAAGGGTATCATACGGTCATAGGAAGGGTTTTAGAAGTTTAGGAATTTTCATAGGGTTTTGGATGCTTAGGCCCTTTCATTTGGTTTTGGATGTTTAGGCCCTGGCACTCTTCCTACCTTGCTCCTACCAATCCCTGAAACGAAACATGCTTCAGCTGAAGTTTGATTCCCAATGAGGCCCTCTTGGCCGTTGATTCCAATATACCGGACAACTTGATGGAAGGTTGACGCAATCGCTTACATCTTGTGGATTCACCCCCGACCAAGAATTGTGTTATACGGTCCTGGGGCGTGTATCACCGCAAACTCTAATGGGCCAGACCGGAGTCCCAATGAAACCAACCAGAGGGGCCGTGGCCGGGATGAGATCATCTTTAGCGAGGCCCATTTGTTTAAATAAAGAGTAATAAATCATCTCAGCCGAGCTTCCCCGGTCGACTAGCACTCGGTGGACCCGACATCATCCAATGCGAACAGTGACCACCAAACCGTCACAGTGAGGGAGCCGAACATTATCTAGATCCTTTTCTGTGAAAGTAGCCGACCTTATCATTTTGGTCGGTTGTTGGACTGCCATGACCTCTTTGGCAACGTTGACAGCTTTCAACTCCTCCCTGAGCTTTTGTTTGTCGTTGGCATCTGTGTAACCATGGATGACATGTACATCAATTAGCTCGTCCCCCTTAACGTCATCATCTTGGTGTCCATGCCCAGCCTTTGCTCTTGTTTTCTCTAGGTCAATGAAGTTGGCTAACTTTCTTTCAATAACTTTTTCTTCCAAGTATTCCCTAAACTAAGGGCACCACGTGGTAAGGTGCCCTTTCGAATTACGAAACTGATAGCGATACTTGAGGTCGTGGACCGGAGGCTTTGGGGCATTCTTCGGTGCTAATTTAAACCTCATGTTTAATCTTCTTGAGGAGCTCGTGCAAGGGTTCTTTAAAAAAAGTCACTATGCCCTCAAACTCTTGCGGCCGAGGTCCTTTATAAGAGTTTTGTTGTAGGTCCTTGGATTTACCATACTTGGTCTGCTAAATGTTGTTGACATCGTTTCGGCCGTACCCTCCCTTGCCTGTTCCGTAAGACCTGTAAGATTTCTGCTTGGCCTTATCTCGTTCAATGATAGCTTCGTCAAGCTTACTGTGCTGCTTAATGCGGAGCATCAGTTCATGGATGTTGGTCGGTTCATTCAGTATTAGGTCGGCAAATGCCGAACTAATAGTCTAGTCCGGGTTTAAATTGTTGGACGGCCATTTCATGGCACTGACTACAATTCATGATTTCGTTGAATAAATCCCAATACCTGCTGGCGTATCATAAGGACTCCATACTTCATTTCTTCAACGCAAGCAAGCAGTCAATGGTCTTCTCTTGTTTTTCGGTTGTGACAAACCGTTGGAGAAATTTTTGAGAAAAATCCTTCCAACTCGTGATGGAGCCATGTTCTAACTGGTTGAACCACATTAGGCCAAGTGGTCCCAGGCTTGTTGGATACATCTTGCATAACAAAGCATCACTAGGACAATAGATGGCCATCATCTGCTGGAAGTGCACCAAATGAGCATACGCTTAGGTCTTAGAGTTAAATTTGACAAACTTAAGGGGAGTAAAGTTTTTCTGGTGCATTGGTAGCAAGGATTTCATCAGAAAATGGAGAGGAAGCCAGCTGATCTAAGATCTCATCCTCTTTAGTTCTATCGAGCTTTGACGCCGAACGATCATTCCCACATCCCTGACATATTCCATGTCATCTTTACAACTGCGCCTCGGAGACCGTTCTTTGTGGGATCGGGCATGCTTCCTTTCCGATGTCGGGTCCCTTGTCCTTTTTAGGGAACATTCACGGTTGTGTTCACGAGTTCAGTCGTGTTTGTGTAACAAGGACTGTACTAGATCCCGTCGGGTTGATTTATCATATTCTTGGCTTGGCGACCGATCCCGCTTTGAGTGGTGTGAACGTCGGTCCTTGGATCGTCTTTGAGCCCTCTCGGCGCAATCATATCGATTGTCATATTGACGGTCAATAGCCGTTTGGTGACTTGTTGTTTTTGATAGATGGTGATGGACGGAACGCGAACTCGTGACCGGAGGTGGGCTTGTCGGATGAAGCCTATCAAATACCGACCTGGCTGGTTTCTCCTTTTGTAACTCTTCAGGAATTCTCGATCCGAGTCTATCTTTTGCCGATCTATGGGGTTCGCCATCCTTTCTGCGAGAAGGGTTGGGGACCTTAGTGGTTTAAACTGCTCGGATCGAATTGTTGTGGCCATGAGTTGCACGTCTTCCCGTAGGGCATCAATGGTTTTGTCCCATCACACCATCTGATCCTCCAAACTCCTGATGTAAGCTCGAGCATGAGCATCTGCGAACCAATCATGTTGATCGCTCTCATTGTCGTCGCATCTCGGGAGACGTGAGGTAGTAGCGGTGTGATTTTTGCCTGTATCCACCACCTTTGTGGTGGTAGGAGGAGGAGTGTGGTCTTCTTCCACTAGATTCTCTTCTAGCATCGCCAACTCTTCCACAGAACGGATCTAAATCGTTTGAATAAAAAATGGAAACCGCAAACTGACTGTGGGTTCGAGGGTCCCACCGGGCGTGCCAATTGTTGTGGGGTGTTTGCGGGGGTACAGTCCAAATTGTCCTTCCCTCCTCTACTTCCTGCAACCAGGAGAAATTGGTTAGTGACACTTGGGCCTCTTGCCCAGGGACACTCCGACAGTCAAATTAGTTCAACGGAGAGAGAAAGTACATAGAGTATTTAGATCTCGGATTGTGTGTGTACCTCTAGGGTTTATCTCTTGGTATTTATAGTCTCTCATGTACTTGCTCTCCAAGTCTTGTGACGTTATGCATGACGTCCAAGGTCACGTGATGTCGTGGTAGAATGCTGCCACGTAGCCCCTCTGGAAGCCTTTAGAAACTTACCATTGGGTGCCACTTGGTCCTTAACACGTGCCTCTGTAACCGCCAAACAACTCTAGCGGATCAGCTCTTGGGTCGGGTACAACCCGCCCTTACTGCCTAACGGTTTGAGTCCATTGTCACGGTCTGATCCTGACCTATGCTCATGGATACTTTTGCCCCACTGGCCTTCGGTCATTAATGTCTGCATGGCTTATCATTTAACATCAACCTTCGGTTCTTAATACCTTCGGTCTCAATCTTTTGTATCCTTGACCGTGCTATATGCAACATGTAATTAGCCTTCAGTGCTAGTCATGTTTGGCCCTATTTTTTATCCACTAGCCCCACCCGAATTTAGACAACGGCGGGGCTTCTTATATTCAGCCCCTCACAATGAGTCTCACGCAACCGTCCTTTGGAATAATCTTTTCAATCAAGTCGTCCTTCGGGACCACTTTTCAAACTTGAATTCACTTGCTGCTATTTGCTATTGTGCATTTTACTACAGGCCAGGAAAAACCGTAGTCAATTTTGAATCAGTTTCGTATTTTGCCAAGGGCCAAGAAAACCCACTGATTTGTTTGTTTCAAACGCCCCACTCCAATGGTCCAAATGGCACATTCACCCCCATGACCCAAACGGTCATATGGATTCTCGTGACCGAAACAGTTACATTCACTTCCGTGACCCAAATGGTCACATTCACATTTACTTTTGTGACCCAAACGGTCATATGCATTCTCGTGACCGAAACGGTCACATTCACATTCACTTCCGTGACCCAAACGGTCATATTCACTCTCATGACCCAAACGGTCATATTCACTTCTCGTGACCCAAACAGTCATTCCTAGGATCAACCATTTGGACTTTCGAAGCGGGTTGGAGTGTTACAGTCTTCTCCGGAAGATTGGTACCCGTTTTTATGTTCTGAATGTAATTTTGTGGGGCCTCTACTATGAAAACAAAGCCCTAAGTCGTCTTTAGGGCTTCAAAAATATTTTTGAGAGCAAAAGAGAGGCAAGAGAAGAAAACAAAAACAATGAAAATAAAGAGGACTCAAGCGAGGGCAATGCCTTCCATCATCAATCTTGCGAAGATTTCTTCGACCATGAGCTGCTGAACTCCCCATCTAGGGCAACAAGGATGCTTCTTGGAGTAGTATGATGGTATAGACTTCTAGGGTTTTATATTCAACATTCCATGTATAACTTGGATGATTCATAGTTCTTATGGAAGCTTTTATTCTTTCAATCCATATTTCATGTTTGTAATCATGATATCAAGCATTGTCATACGACACTAGACGGATCATGTCAGTGGATTTCTTCGAGAAGGATCGTACCAGTGAGACGATCCGCTCTATGTTGAGATTGCTACCCTAATTGTGGTTCCTTCTGTATGTTAATGCAATCCTAGATTTCATCATAATCACATTATGAGGGGAGGTAGAATCGGAAACCTCGTCCCTTTCTTCTTTTCTCAAAACCCTAATCGCTTTCCAGTTTAATCATCCAAATCCCAAACTTTCACTTGTTCTCTGAATTAGATTAGAAATTAGTCGAAGGTACAATAACTTAGCTCTTCGTCCCCACGAATGATCCAGGACTTGGATTAATCTTGCAATTCAATTTCTCCGAATATCTATAATAATTATTTTTAATTGAAAATCCATTTTATGGAAACGATTTCACTTTGTTAAGATTAATTTAGTTGTTAGATTATATTTCTCCATCTGTGTAGCAATTTTTTGGACGACGGGGGGTGTTGTGCAAGCAGCTGCTGTGCAGCGTGCTGCACAGAAAAACGTCGTTTTGCATTTTTTTGGTCATCGCAATTTCTCTACCAAGGGCTCTGTTTGAACCCTCTAAACCCATTTTTTCCTAGCGCCTATTCGAAGCCAACAAGTTTCAAATCTGACCCATGTCCAGAGTTTCAAAGCCAACAAGTTTCCTGGCGCCTATTCGTGGCCGGAGTTGGGTCTGAGAAACCATATCCGGCAAGCTTCATTGTATTGGCTGGTTTGTTTGTGAAATTGAATTGAAAAGGAAAAGTAAGCGGAAAATGGATTAACCGACAATGAAAAAGGAGTTTGTTCAGATTAATGAAGGGATTGGTGCTTTGGGGTCTCTGATTTGCATTTGGGAGACACGAAATCAACTGAGTTTAGAGTGGTCCAAACAGAGCCCTTGGCAGAGAAGTTCGGATGACCCAAAAAAGTGCAAAACGACGCCGTTCTGCTGTGCAGCATGCTGCACTGCAGCTGCTGCTTGCACAACACCCCCCTCGTTCCCAATTTTTTGCCGAACACCGTCCAAGTGTTGCAAACCAATATGACCTGACCCGGAACCAGACCACTAAGGTTGAGTTCCCATTTTTTTTCTAAAAGTGCTAAAACGGCTTAAAGTATTAAAAATAATTGATGTGTTATGAGGAGATAATTTATCTCGAAATTCGTGTTTAGTCATTTTTGAGCTTTTCCTCAATTGGATTATTTTGGGAACTAGGCCTAATCATCCTACACATTTTACTTTTTTTCAATAAAGAGGTAGAAATTTCATTGAAAGAGCAACCTGGGTAACAAAAGGAGTTCATGCAAAGAGAAATAACCAAGGCCTAGAGACAACAAATATATACAACACAACATCATAAAGATGCAACAAAAAACAACAGCACTAGGGGCAATCAACCGTCACCGGTGTCCGGGTGAGGTACAAAAAGAACTAGCGCATGCAAACTAGTGGCTTTAGGGTGCATCCCTCCCTGTTCTCTCATTGCAGACTTTTCTTTACTCCTCCTTCAATTTAGCTAGTATTACTTTTATATTCTTAATTTTACATGATTATGCAATTTGTTTGTAACACAAGTTTTGATCTATAATTTAAATGGTCCTATTAACAGAAGCTCACAGGGACCATTGTTGTTCAGGATTCCCTTATAAATAGTGATGGCAATGGATCGGTTTGGTCTGGGTTTTGCGATTGCCATACACAAATCCAAAGTATTTATCTATACCCAAATCCAAATTGATATCCGATGAATATGATTTTTATTGCACCATAACCAAGCCATGTGGATTTGGATTTTATCCGAACCGCACCAAGCCCACATTAATATTCATTCATTAATAAACATAAGAAGGAAAAAGATTATATATTAAAATAAAAAAGTAACATGCCATAAGATTTTACCATTAAACATCTAAATTTCAACATAATCAAAGGAAATAACTAAATAATAAACTTTTCTTAATGTGTTTTAACCACACTAGCGAGAAAACATCAAAGGAATTTTTTTTTAAAAGGAGGAACCAGCATCAACCAATTAATGATTTCAAGTTTTCTTGAGATTTTTAAGGGATTTGAGAGGAATAAGGAGGGAGATGAAATGAAAAATTAAAATTGCACGTATATAAATATTATATATATACCACACAGACACTATAAGTAATATTATATGGATCGGTTTGGGTTTGGCCGATACTTGCTAAGACAAAACCCAAATCCAAACCTGGCAGGTATCATGTTTAGAAAACCAAACTTGCCACATGGATAGGAAAAAAATTAAAAATAATAATAAATAATAAAAGAATGCCCCGATAAGTTCGGTTTGATTCGGGTATCCATCGGTATTGTTATCGCTACTTATAAAGCGGATGTCGGAAGGAATTCAGGCCATAAAAGGATATAGATCCCTAAGAATAGTGCAATTTTTCTCGGTTCATATCCTCAAATTCTGGTGCATTCCTAAATACTAGTGAACCTAAATCAACCAAAACAATGTGCACACATTCATAGCACTCTTCTTCCTTATTTAAGCAAATATTTTGAGTCTCACAATTCTCAAGAGGGATCATTGGGGAAATTAAACATTCTTTCATTCAACCAGTTCCTGAATATCCCCTGTGCCAAAGAAAAGAGGAACAAAATAAGAGGTAATCCTCACTATCTATGATGTGTTCTTTATTTATTCCTTTGTTTATTCTTCCACATTTTCTTATGTATTTTCCAAATGAACCGATCTCTGTGTCTCAGATGCCTTCTCTGCAATATTTCTACGATATCGTCGGTATTTTGTTGGTTGGTGGGTTTTTTTTTTTTTTGATCTGCCGGTATTTTATGTGTTTGATATCACCTTTTTGTAGTACAATTTGATTTAGTCCTATTGTATTTACTTTCCTTTTCTTTCTTTTTCAAAATAAAATGAAATTAAGATACTCATCTCTAAAACCTTCAATCCCATCTTCTGATGTTTCAATATCAACCAACTTCCTTTCCAAAAAATATCAACCAACTGAGGTTTCTCACCCATATTTAGAAAAAGCAAAGTTATTTGAGAAATAAATGGTTTTTAATATCAACCAACTTCCTTTTTGTAGTAAGAAGTTATTTAATGTTAGTTGGTGCTTCTTATATATTATCTCATCATTACACACCAAAATATTACGAATTATTCTGGCTATTTAATGAAATAATCATGTTAGTAACGAATTATTTTGGTCTGCTACTCAAATAAATATTTCTTAATTAAAATTGTACCATAAGCTTCTCCTTCCTATATATATATATATATTTTCCTTCTTTTCTTGAAATTTAGCTTATATAATTCGTGCTTTTCAGGGGGTATCAGAACAATATATTGGTTGTAAAAATCTTCAGTGGTAGGAATGGCAGTTAGTCCCAAACAGCTAGCTGTTATTGTGGGTGCCTTGGGCATCGTATCATTCATGTTTGGAATTGCTGCTGAACGTAACAAGGTATAATGAATTTCTCTGTTCTCCACGATTTTTCTGTGTTTTTTTTAACTAAGTATCTGAGTCAGTTTAACCTCAACTAATTATGTTCTTCACGAATATACTTCAAGAAGATCTTATTCATCCCACAGATTCTACTTTGGAAAATGAAAACCAAATTTGTATTTAGAAAACTAAAGTAGAAAACGGAGACTACGAAGGGCACCAAAACGTTAAAGAATCCATGTATCTGACAACTTAATTTTTGCTACAAAATAATGAAACCTTTTTCTTTCAAAAGCTAGGTTTATTTGTTTTTCTTTATGATGAATTCCATGAGGAAAGGTAAATATATGGTGTGGATGGTTCTCCATTTTCGGGGTTTTTTTTCTTAATTTCCCCAAAGTTAGGCATATTTCACTGATACGTCGGAATAGTTATTTTGTATGTGCGATGATGTCATCATGTATATTTTTTTAGGCCAAGGCCGCCATTATCCTTGTTTTTACAAACTTTGGGCCAACTAACAAGATGTATTTTCTTCTTATCCACAATGACACCCCAGAGAAAGTTTCTTGGAGAGAATTCCTTAAGAGTGCTACAATTCCAAATGATAGAGGTTTTCACATTAGTCACACAACTCCTTATAAGATCAATCCAGTCACGATTAAAATTGAAATAGAGGAGAGTATCAAACAGAAATTTCCAAGAGATTTATCATAGGCCTTCTCTAAATCAATTTTAAGCACAATTTCCCCTTTCTTGTTACTCAAGGTGTGGAGGATGTCCTGAGTAATGATAATATTGTCGGTGGTCGATTTTCCAGGTGTATAACTACTAATTTGAAAAGGGCTAATGATTTCACTAAGTAAAGGCCTGATTCTAACCACCATAATTTTGGTAATGACCTGTGCACCACATTGCATAGACTGATGGGCCTAAACATGGTGACACTTTCAAGATTGTCATTTTTGGGGATAAAGGAGATGATACTTTTGTTATATATTATTACGGATTAACGAATAAAAGAGTGTACCGTAGAAAAGTGAAGTTATGCATATTTATGTGTAACGAACTTTATGGTTCATGTGTTATGCATTTTTTATAGGTGAATTTTTTACGTACTATTTTAGTTTATTTGTTGTACGTATGACATTGTATGGTCTAGTCAGTTACGAATAGATGCATAAGGTATGCACACGCATGTTACAAGTTATGTTGAATAATTGCAAGAAATATTTGGTGTTAGTTACGAATTAGTTTATTTTAGTTAGGTTATGCAAACATTGATCATCAAATTTTGTTGTATATATATATATATATATATATATATATATATATATTTTGTTGTATATATAGTTAGTTGTAGTGGTACAAACTAAACACTTGATTAATTGTTTGCTTAATCATGACAGCCTCCATCTGGGGAACCAATTCAAGGGAAAGGAATGGTGATATGCAAATATCCAACTGATCCATCAATACCCTTTGGATATCTCTCTGCTGTATTTCTGGTTGCATGCACTGCAGTTGGGTATTTCTCCCTGTTTTACCCTTACAAGGGGAAATCTGCTCCACAATCTGCTTTCTTTAGGTGCTCCATGTTCACATTATTCTTCAACATTGCCATGTAAGTTTACTAAAACCAAAACCACCAACTTTTTTCTTAAGATTATTCCATAATAGTTTGACATTTTGGTCAAGAAAGAAATAACGATGTGCTATAGTTCTACTGACAGTGCATTTCACTTCATCCTAAGATTGTGAAAAGAATCTGATATTTTGTAAGAACCAATGATATGATCTTCCGTCGAGCACTCTATACATCAGGTAGTATATTATGAAAAATAAAAGACACAAATGCATAATACTCATAAAATAATGCAACAATTTTTTTGTTCAGCAAAAATAAAATAAAATAATAATAATAATAATAAAATTGCAAATATTGATCTTGTCGATTATGGTGAAACTAAAACGCCTTTTGTACATTAACAAATACCGAAGAAATAACTACAGAGTTTCAATGTATAGAAACAATGTTTTCAGTAAATTTTCAATCGATCCCTGATGTAAACATGGAGTTTTCTTGAGAGTGCTACGTTGAGGGCAACACAAGATTTTTGTTGTACTCTGGATTAGAGAAAATCTTCATCTACCATAAAGAATATGTTACAACGATTTTAACAAATTTATTAAGTTGCGTACTTATTTATCCTTTTTTTTTTTATTTTTTTATTATTGTTGGTTGCCGAAATGACGCTTAGGGTCACAGCAGGATTTGCAGCAGCATTGCTTCTGTACACTACGATCTCAGAGCATGTTCTACGGACACACAACGTTCATCACGATCTCGAAACGGAATGTCCGACGGCTAAAACCGGTCTACTTGGTGGCGCAGCCTTTGTATCCCTTGACTCGGCATTATTCTGGTTGGTGGCGCTCATGCTGGGGACTAATGTCAGGGAAGACTACTTTGGTGAAGCAGCAGATGAGAATAGTACTGGTGGCTACGGTGATGCTAATAGTATCATGATTGGTTAGAACGTAATTGCATGCATGTACAAATGGGAATATATTCATGTAAATTAATGGTAAAAAACTATGTAATAAATATATTTGTATTTTTATGATATCTGCTTAATATATAATTAAGGAAGGGATCGATGTTAGCTAATTTTTTGAGCAAGACCTAGCTAATTGTATAAACCTTTTTTAGCCATCCGTTGTAGTACTAGCTAGCTAGTTCATGCAAAACTTATTGTCTTATGGCAAATGCTAAGGTTGCAGGTCCCAGTGATTGCTTTTAATATCAATTCCAATGTTCACAATTAATGATACTGGAAATACAAATCATTCTGTCCAAAGAAGTCAACAGTCAACAATCTTTTCAAGGACAGAAAAGTCCTCAACCAGTACTTCCCTGAAGTTGACATGAGACTTGGGGTTATTATCTGCATATATGAACTTTCCAGTGTACCAAATAATAATAATAATCTAAATGTAGTATTAGGATTCTCTTGTTTGAATTTCAGCAATTCCAAATAGGAATCGGGGCCCTATAGTGAGCCAAACTCACTACATGGTGTAGTGAGCAACGGTGGCCGTTCGATGTGGTAATCAATGGTCCAAATTTAAAATAAATTCTTCCATGTAAGAATAGTCTTTTACATGGAAGAGTTTTATTTTAAATCTGAACCATTGATTGCCGAATCCAACGGCCATTATTGCTCACTACACCCTGTGGTGAGTGCCCTCACTACAGGGCCCCTGGTCCCAAATATCATTCCGTAGCAAACCACACCCTTTTTCTTTCTCTCTCTAACCCAAATCATCTAGATCTCTCAAAAACCGTAGCCGCCTCTCTTCTTTCCCCTCTCCCCCAGGCAACGAGGGTTTTCTCTCTTTTCTTGCTTCAATAACTCCCCTTCTCAATGAGGACTTTCTCCCTCAATCTCTTTTTTTTTTAATTGTTCTCCCTCAATGATGGAGGGAATCAATCTGGGCTGCTCAAAACACATTTGGACGGCTCGGATCATGCTTGGGTACCAAGTGGCAATACCCACTCGGCACCAAAAAAATTTCGCCCTCGCGACTAAAATTGAGAAACTTGTCCGGCGAAATTGGTCGTTTCCGAAATCATAGCATACTATGGGTTCGTTCTCGAACCAAAATAATACTCCTACTCCAGTTCGTAAAATTTTTCATATACTGACTTTCCAAAATTCCTCCAACAATTTTATTTAACTGTCATTTATAATTTGTATGCTAGTTTCTTGGTATGTTATCGGTTTGTATTGGATGTCGAGTGCAAGAGAAGGTTATCGAGGATTCTCTTGATTTTCACAACTTATTTGTCTTCTTAGGATTTCGTTTGATTTCGAAACCGCAGAATAGCGCCTGTGTGTTTGCTTAAGTTTCTGTTCTTAACCCCAAGGGGTTGGCAAAGTGACCTTGTCTTGGGACTTAGGGGTTTGCTCCTACCTAAGATCTCAAGTTCGATTCCTCTTGCCAGCAAACTCTTGGGGCCGCTAGGGGTTATGCTGGTCATTACCTCCAAAGCCCCGGAATTAATCGAGATGCACGCAAGCTAACCCAGACATTCGGTTATCAAAAAAAGAAAAAAGTTTCTGTCCTCGACTTGTATCCGTTTTGATATACATAATGTTCTTACTTAAAATAAAATAAAATAAAAAACCCACCAATAGAAAATGTCAAGAATAGGTATAGAAATGAATCATAAATTAACAAGCTATTTGTCATCAAAAGGGAATGAACACAGAGTTTGGTCCCAATCATTCCTCGTTCGTTCAAGAAATCTAATAGCCAAACATTGCAAACATCGATGCACCGGAAGGAAATAGCAAGAATGTTCTTTTTCTATATTCAGCATTTGAATCAGTTCCATCTTCAAATCACAGCCAAAACAATGAACAAATCACAAGCAGCTGTTGAACCGGCCGCGATCAGAAAATTTGATCCTGATGAGCAACATATAACAAATTGTCTCCAGAAACACTTTTGTGTCTGCAAAATACAACCACCAACCAAATTGACCTCTCTCAATAGCAACTTCCGGGTCAATCCTGCTTCCTTCAGGCAGCTCTCTACTATCGAGAATTGCACTTCAGGTTTCTATTCAATTTGCGATTTTATATTCTTTCATGCAGTATGCTCTTCAATCCTTACCGCAGCACCTTAAAACCAAAAGAAGTACAAAAGCGAACAAATCAATCACTTCCCGAATCAAAATACGATGAAACAGAACATAAGCAACAGAGTTTCAACTTCCATTTCCTGAATATAATATCAATAGATTTTCAACCACCATTTCCAAAATACATGGGGTAAATGCTCTTCTTCTTTGTTTCTCCTCTCCACTTCTTTTTCTTCTCTTGTCCCTCTAATTTCACCTTTTCTCATGTGAGTCGTGACACCCCCTGATGAGAGCCATTGTGTGCCTCTCTCCGTGTAAAACCCAACGACGGTTGTCAACAAGTGAATCTCCTTCCAATTGAAGTCTAAAGCTACTTAAAGTCCTCTCATAAGATCCTTCAATCAAGAGATGGCAAATTGGAGGCAACTACTCACACTTGTTCGAACTCCTTTTTCCCCTCTAGTTTAAAGGATTTGTCATACTTACTACGAATAGAACAACTGAATGAAGCAAAAACCTCTTAAACCACATACGTCGAGCAAAGTTTAGAAAATCCTCTCCATAAGAGATTCCAAAATTAGAAAGCTTCT
The DNA here is from genome assembly GCA_963854785.1 of Vaccinium vitis-idaea. Classification (NCBI taxonomy): domain Eukaryota; kingdom Viridiplantae; phylum Streptophyta; class Magnoliopsida; order Ericales; family Ericaceae; genus Vaccinium; species Vaccinium vitis-idaea. The sequence continues at coordinate 18,745,065 of OY978225.1, read as the reverse complement.
AATTATGCAATAAGCAAACCCTAAAACTTACACAACTGCATAAGAATTTGTAACAACCCGCACTAGCTGACCTGTTAACCCTTAGCCTAATCACGTGGCTCAAAAGGTTAACCTTGAGTTATACAATAGCTGCTTGGGATTACTTATATATATTATTCACATTTTCCATAAGCCACCGATGTGGGACTTAGAATTGAGATATCACATTTTCCACAAGCTATTTTCCTTTTTACGCCTAGCATCTTTTCCTTTTTAGGCGTAGCGTTTCTCCTATTTAAACATGTAATAGCATAGCTTATATTCATTCAGAAATACAATCAGTCTTTCTATTATTCGTTTCAACAGCCAATAAAACCATCGTTCTCAATTTGTCAACTTCCCCAAATTATACAGTATGTATTAGACATTATTGTGAAGAACTCCTTGTTGAGAAGTTCAATATATGACCTACTGGTGGCAGGATTGGCAGTTTGTAACACTAGTTGTAATGGCATGATGCAGTGGGTAACATTGGCGCAATTTGAAATAAAATAACCAGAATGGACTATAATATTAACACAGAAGTGATGAAATAGGTTTGGTGGTCCATTTTTGTGTTTGGGAAGCATCCCTTAGATGATCACTCTTGCGAGAAAAACATATAATAACAAAAATATATTCAGTGGCATGCTTGTGGTCGAGAGTATAAGTAACAGCAATGTGAAAGAAGAGATGAAGCCAGGTAGAACTATCAACAAGCATTATATACCAAGATTAACAAAGAAGCAACACTAAAATGCCCAGCATTTGGAAGTCCACGTGCATTTGTCGTTGATCTTATCTTAACGCTAGTAGATTGTTTCAGGAAATAGAGCAAATTGTTCAAATTTTCATGAGACGCAAAAGTACCGCTTGTATCGTTTTTTGGAACCACAGGGACAGAGTGCATTCCTACTTATTTGCCCACTCTTAGCCAAGTTTGACCGGGCCAGATCCAACGGTGTTGATCCCATCAGCTTTTGGACCTAGGAAAATAAATGCCAAATTGGCAAGCGAATTAGTCAGCTTTCGTATTTATATCAGGACATAAACGAAGAAAAACCTATGAGGATGAATAATTTCTTTTTCTGCTTCGCACAATTCCAGCGAGAATACAAATTGTGATCTAATCAATTGACAATCAACTGCAGTCCAAAAAGTAAAATAAACCCAAGTGATTGGATAAAACTGAAATTCATACGCACAAAATTCAAAATCGAGGTCAAATAATCACCCCGCATGGTTCCTAGTGGCTTCTCATACATATAACAATCATCACAACCCAAAGTGCGTAGCAAAAGAAGAAGTTTCATATGAAAGATACCTCAGCCAAGCTCTTTGGCATCGGCTTCCCTTCTTCCTTCAACTTCTCAACTTTTTTATGTGCTTCTTTAGCCCAAGTAAACTTGGATAAGGCATTCTCAACATCAGCTATTGTACAGTTGCATTGCTTAGCTGCTTCTTGCTTTTGACTGGTTTGGAGATTCTACATCCAAAAATGAGGAAAGGGCAACAAAATGAACCAAAGGAAATAACTCCAAAAAGTTATTGCACAATTTTAACACACAAAATAAAAACCATTTATTGAAGTAACTAATATTTGTCTTGGTTCCAGAATAGCATGTGTAAAAATCATGTTCCCTTAAAATAATATTGAGGGGTCACAAAATGCCAAAAAAGAAAAGTAACAAGAAAGTAATGAGTTGTTAGCTTACAATTGCTTCGTAATCCAATAATTTAGAGTGACAGTGAATCAAAAACTAGGAAGAACTTTAAACTAAAGCGTAAATCAAAATCACGCCTTCATGGGGCACATGTTAGCGGCTTAGTGCAAGAATAAATGGTGCAGTCCTTGGGTAATGGCCATGATTGAAGGAAAAAAGGCCCATGTCGTGAGAAAGGCTATAAATGGTGCACAAATAACTGACTATTATTTGCAAAGGAGATCTATAAAATACAAGAAACGAAGGCAATGTAAAGGGCTCCGCAAAGTGGGATACTGTTGTGATATTTTGTATGCTACAAACAACAAATTGTCATATACACCTCAAAATCATTTTCAGACAATGGGAGAGAATAGACAGGTAGAAAACAATAAAAAACATAACATATTCACACTTTGTTCCATAAGATAGACACACACACAACAAATAGCAAAACAACCTCTTCTTAATTTCTACTATGTAAGAATCAAGCAAGTGGAGTATTTGTACATGGGGAGGAGAGAGAGAGAGAGAGAGAGGGGAAACATACCTTCTCGAGCCCCTGCCTTCAATGTGATTGTACCATTGAGTTTGAATAGTGTGTCCATTTGAGTCTAGTCCCCCAGTCCGAGGATGGAGAACTCCTTCAAGATCATGTTGAAACAACGATCCTTGATTCGATCAGCAGCATTAAAAAATGAAACCGGACATTGAAGTACCATGGGCTCGAGAAGGTACGTTCTCCTTGCGTTAATGATCACTCCCTCGAGCCAACAACTAGTGGAGTACCAAGGCCGGTTTTATTTTGTAATGCTGTTGATCGAACCAAGGATCCTTTTTTTTTAAGCAATCTTGGAAGGAGTTATCCATCCACAGACTGCAGGGAGTAGACTCAAACAAACACACTATTCAAACTCAATGGTACAATCGCATTGCAAAGCAAGGGCTCGAGAAGGTACGTTCCCCTTGTGTTAATGATCACTCCCTCGAGCCAACAACCACTGGTGGAGTACCAATCGGTACTGCAATGGCCGGTTTCGTTTTGTAATGTCGTTGATTGAATCAAGGATCCTTTTTTTATCCGATCTTGAAGGAGTTATCCATCCCTAGACTGCGGGGAGTGGACTCAAACAAACACACTATTCAAACTCAATGGTACAATCGCATTGCAAACATCGGCTCGAGAAGGTACGGTACCCCCCTCCCCTCCCTTTCTCTTCTCCTCTCTCTCCATATAAAATACTCCACTTGCTTCATTCTTATTTCTTACACAGTAGAAATTGAGAGAGGGAGGGAGTGATCAGTAACGCAACAAGCTCCATAGACAAACCCAGTTCGATAATCACAACAAACTCCATAGCCAATTGATTGGGACATAAGGCTCGGTTCAGTTTGGTTTTGTTTGGTTTGGTTTGGTTTCTTCGTTGCGTTAATGATCACTCCCTCGAGCCAACAACCATTGGTGGAGTACCAATCGGTACTTCAATGGCCGGTTTCGTTTCGTAATGTTGCTGGTCGAATCAAGGATCCTTTTTGTTTTATGCAATCTTGAAGGTTTTATTCAGCCGGGGAGTAGACTCAAACAGACACACTATTCAAACTCAATGGTACAATCGCATTGCAAAGCAGGGGCTCAAGAAGGTACGTTCCCCCTCCCTCCCTCCCTCCCTCTATATAAAAAATACTGATTCTTATTTCTTGCACAACAAAAATTGAGAGGAAGTTGTTTCGCTATTTGTTTGTAGAAGAGGTGTGAATCTATATATACATATTTTTTTGGAACAAACTACAAGGTGTGAACCTATGTTGTTAAATTGTTTGTCCCTCTCTATTCTCTCACAATTTCTGAAAATAATTGAGGTGTATATGAGAATTTGTTGTTTGTAGCTTACACAGCATCTGAGAAATTGATTTTTTTAAGGAGTAATGCCTTAGTTCACTTTTTGTGTACGACCTCTTAATTGCAAGAAGTGGGGGCCTGGACGACAGCGGGAGCGGGGAATCCGAGGATCATAGAAGCTCCTTGTTTGGGAGCACCAGGGGAGAGTTTGGGAACAATTTAAATAGATAAACACGTAATTCCTATCGATTGCAATTTTTTGGCAAATATAAGAAAATACTATGTTATAATAAGTACTTGACAACTTTGGGTAAACATTTTTCTGACATCTTATCATTACTTCATTTTTCTCTTGGTATCTTTTACTTTTGTTTCTTTTGGAATTTATATGGCTAAGAGGTTCTATCCTAGTTGGGAAATGGGAGCAAGGTTCCTAGGAGATTCTAACTTGGGAGTGCGGTAACGAGGTTCTAGGGTGAATTCACCACCTTGATAAGAGGTTCCTTTACCTATAAGCTCAATAAAGGTACAACTCCTTTACCTATAAGCTCTACGCTTTCTCCCTTGCATCATTTGAGAAAATTGTGAAGTCCTTGATACATTTGAGGCAAAAAAGAACCAGTGGTCAACTTACCCACACTTGAACCAACGATGGTCCTAGCACACCCGCGCATCTCCATTCATGCACCAGGCCTTTGTGTTTCGCTCCAACATTTCGAGGGTCAACATATCTTAAGATTTTGGGTAATGCTATACAACATTTGCATAGATCCATCAAGTAGAAAAAGAACATACTCACAAAAATGCCACAAGCATATCATTTCATATCAGCTCTTGTACACGGATTCTGTACGGAAAGCATTTTCATTAAATTTTATGGACAACCGAAACAATATCAGCAAGACACGTAGATATTACGATAACTGAGGATGTGTGGGTAATTCCATCAGTAAATATATGTGAACATAGCATGACTGATTTTCGTAACTTCTGGGCTGCATGTCATTAAAGCATGTGAGATTCACTAGCTTTTGTGAAAATTAAGCAAGAAAATGCAGGAAGCAAATCTGATATGTAAACATATAGAGAGATGTAAATCTTTACAAACAACAGAAAAAGTACTACTCTCTCTCTTTCTAATTTTTGTCTATTTTAGAAAAACGTGCACTTGTGCAGTTTGTTGAATCAACAATAAAGTACTAACTTTGCTTGTTTTTTGAATTTTTTCCCAAACCAAAATAACCGAGGAATATCATTAAATTAATGCGAAACAAATAGAAAATTATGCACAAAACTACTGTATATTTTGATCCAATTAATAGCAGCACTTGTGAAAATGGAAAAAGCAGTATGCACAAATGGAGTAATAGTTAATGATGGATGGGGGAAACCAACCTCTCCAGTAGGATCAAAACCTCCGAGGTACCGAATTATTGCTTCTTGCTTCTCGAAAGCATCGGCAAAGGTGGCTTCGCTGCCTCGCCCAACTATGTATTGCTTCAACGTCCCTAATTTTCTCGCACTCCTCATTTCCTCCGCAAACCCTTTACCAAAAAAAAGAAACCAATATAATTTTGAGTCTTTCTTCTACAAGGACATGGTAAAGGGGTCAATCATGGAAATAGGACATACACTAATTCCTTAATGCCAAGAGGACAAATCACCCATACATTCCAAAAATGCCCCTACTAGCCCATGAAAGTGCCTAAATCCCCCAAACCCTATGAAAGTGCCTAAAACCCTAGGGTACCCAATGAAAGTGCCTAAACTAATAAAACCCTATAATTGGAAAGTGCACCCTAAACCTAAACCCTAGGGTACCCTACGAAAGTGCCTAAAATCCTAGGGTACCCTATGAAAGTGCCTAAACCACTAAAACCCTATAATTGGAAAGTGCACCCTAAGTGCCTAAACTCAAAATGCTTAAACCCACTATACCGTATCCCAAACCCATCCCCAAAATTGAATAGAGATAAATTAATTGATTTGTGTTGGGTCCCATTTCCCTCTTTTATCTAGTCAAGAATGGATGGGATTTGCAAGAAACGTGTCAGGAGAATGGGATGGGTATGGGGCATATTTTTCCAGCGAAGGGGAACCAATCGGTCCCTTTGAAGTTCGGTCGGAGTGGTCACTTTGAAGTTTCGGTCAGAGAGCAACATTTCTCCTCACATGCGATAGTACTTTCATTAATGGTAATTTTGTCTAATATTGTCCTTGAACCCTCAAAAACTTCCAATCCATGTATTAGAGGCCTTAAAATAAGTCAGGCTGGACAAAATCCCATTAAAGCCCCAAGACTTGTCCTTTTGGCCAATTATCTGTATAATTTTACACACATCCCTATAGACATAATTGGGTCATGGGCTGCAGTGCAATTCATATGAGCCCAAAAAACATGATCTAAACCGTTTATCTTCTCCGGCTTGTAAAGTAGATAAAACAGTAAGTAAGATTGATCAGACATCGGTGCCAACATGAACAAATTTGAAAAAATAACTAAATAAATAACAGCTAGAATGATTTTAAGAACAAACTTTAAACTTATGCCCTATCAATGAATAGCGGCCTACTACAGTGGACGGGTGACGATGAATTATCCACTTTCCCCTTTAAGCTCCACTTTTGGTACCAACATGAACAAATTATCCACTTTCACCTTTCACCATGAATTATCCACTACATCACTCAAGTCATTTCAAAAACTATCTCTGTGGCCATAAGTTCCTCACAATGCCCGTTGACATGCCATGTTTTGCCTAGCACGCCTTTCCTTGCCTGTTAACAGGCCCTACCGTCTTATGCGCAAGTTCCTTGCAATGCCCGTTGACATGCCATGACTTGCCGAGCACACCATTCCTTGCCTGTTAACATGCCCTACCGTGTTATGCCTCATTCGGTGACAAGGACATGTATTGCCATGCCTTGCCTACTCGTTGACAGGCACATGTCCTCGCTTGCCTACCTGCCCGACAAACGTGATTGGTTCGTAATTAATATTAATGTATGATCGACCCATTTTTCATAAGCAAGCTCGACGAGAAGAACAAAAGGAACGGTATGGATCAATTTTTCTGACCCAACACGGGGGACAAATACAGGTCACAGCAGACCCTGATGTGTCTACTGTCTAGGGTTCCGAGCTTAGTAACATAATCCTTGAGAATGCCCTCTATCCTCATGTTCTCACTATTTGCTTGCTCTCGGGAATTTTAGTAGTTTGGAATGTTTTTCAGAGACGCTTCCACGCACACGCACGAATTGTGTAACTTAGGTCGCAGTACCCTAATAAACGCACATGTGATTGGATAGAAAATGATGGCGATGTAGTTGGGGGGGACTTACGAAGGAGGGTGAAGTTGGCCTGGGAAGGAAGGTCAGGTTCAGGAGTGGACTTTTTACCGGTGATGACGCCTTTAATCTTGTCCATCCACGACGAGGAGGCATCCAGCTGTGTCGTGGAGGAAATCCACCGACCCGATGGATTGAATTGGGCATGACGACGAAAATTGGATTGTCGCGCAGTGATTGTGGTGGTAGTGGTGAAGAACAGGATTCGTTGACGAGCCATTGGGTTGTAGTATTATGGACTATACATGTATACTGATCACCGATGTAGGAGTATATTTCTCTGGAATATGTATACAAGCAATGTCGGATTTGCGCCTGTGTTTAGCCGAAGACGAAGGTCGGGATTTAAGGTAGGGTTTAAAGAGGTAGGTTTATAAGACGTCGTTTCGAGGGGGACTGAGTAGGCCCACCTATATATTAAAAGGGGAAATGACTGTTCAGTGGGAAAGAGGGCAAAAAATGCCATTTTCATGAGACACTTCTTGGCAATGGCAGCAGCCATGGGAAGGAGAAAAATAATTCCATATAAGTGGTACCATAAAAGACTTGGACAACATTACCCCTGAGGGTGTAAATCGTAATTAAGAGGAAAACCCTCCCACCCCTATATCGTTCCCCATCTCTCTGAAAACCCAAACCCAAATTTTTCAGAAGTTAAGATTGGCGCCTCTCTCTCTCTCTCTCTCTCTCTCTCGACAGAAATGGGGGAAAGCAATGGGTGAGACGAAACCCTAGATTCATCCGGTTTTGAAGTCTCAGAGCTTGTCAATCTAGATTCACCCAGAGCTTGTCAATCTAACCTAAATCCCTGAAATTTTGAAAAATTCATCTGTCTCTCTCTCTCTCTCACATCTCGACAGAAATGGAGCCCTAGATTGATCCAGTTGTAAAGTCTCCTTTCTCCCCCAGATTGTCAATCTATCATCACTTGTGTGCCCTCTCCACGTCCAACATTACCGGGGTTTGCAGGAGCCGCAAGTTGAAAGTGGTAAGTGATTTTCCCATGTTTATAGTTTCTCCTCCCCTCTATCTATCCATATGGTTTATTTCTGGAAAATATGATTGTATTTGTCTTTGTCCATTGTATGGTATATTCCTGTGAAGTTATTGTTCTTGGGAACAATACCACCATTTTACCCTGGTTGAATGTGATATGTTGGTGAACTCCATGAAGTTAAGAAGAAAAAGAAAAACATAGAAAACCAGTATGGAAAATATTTGGATCTGAGTTACTGACTTGTTGTTTCAATTATATGATCTTGCACCTTTCTGTCAAATTGGTTGCACCTTCTGTAAAATTGGTTGCACCTTATGTGAAATTTGTTGCACCTTCTGTCAAATTTGTTGCACTGACAGTGTTGTAGCATAGCCTCTGGTTGAATTAAGGCTCTCTTCGACGGTGATGTTGTTTCCTGTTATAAAGAAATTGTAAACAGTCAAATATTTGGAAAACTAGTATACTTTCTCGGTACAAATGGAATTTACATTACGCTTTTTTGAAGTTGTAGGGATTAAAATATGTATTGTAAGTTGTTCGATACCATGAATATTTTTCTGAATGCCTCTGCTATCGCGAAAATTGTGGAAATTGTCGAGAGGTGGAAATGGAGACCTAGTTGGACAAAGTTCAGTTTGTGTCGACTATATGGCTATATTACTTAGGCCTTGTAAATGCACTTTATAAATGTAATTGTGTTGTATTCTTAAACAAAATCATTGCACTCATGTTAGATTGAAATGGAGTTGCCAATGTGAGGTCAAAATAAAACTGTATTTTAATAGATTTCCAGAATTGCACCCTTGGTCCATTTCAATTGCACCTTACATGTAAGTGTGTTGCACTCCAAAACAAAAGCATTGCACCCTGGAATTGCCAGTGTGTGGTCAAAACAAAAGTATCTTGATACCCTTTCTAGATTCCAGGGCGAACCCCAGAAGATTTAAAACTATATATATTATTGGAGATTAAATATCGTGTTATTGAAATCATGGTTGATAGAAATACTAAATCACATAGAGTGGCAATTTAATTTCTCACAAATTGAAACTCTTCCACAAACTCGAATGGTAAAGTTATCCACCTTGTAGCTTTATTGGTTGGATGAATTGGGTTTGCTTTTAACTCACATTGTTTTCTGAGTAGATTGTATTTTTTAGCTTATTGGTTCTTCTGCTTTATGGAATTCACCCATTTGGGATAGGCGATTACGGCAGGAGTGTTGTCGGCATATTTCTGCAAAATATGATTGTATTTGTGTGTCAATTCTATGTAACCCAAGTGATATAGGACCATTATACAATGTGATTTGGATCTGAGTTACTCATTAGCACACCACCATTGTACCGTTGCTTGATCTGAGTTATTTCCTTAATGTGGTGTTAAATAATTTTCTTAGGAAGCACTTGATGAATATGTTGTCATAGTAACATGTTTACTTATCTGACCCGAGGTCTGAAGCTGTTGAAGTTCTCTATGTTCTGATTGCTTAGAACGTAACATTCTTGTTCTTGATGCTAATCAGCTTAAATAATTCTCGTCACTGTTTTTTTTTTTTCTTGAATGTTCTAATGCTTAACATGCTTATTTCCTTGGTTGATGTATCCTCCTAATTTGACTTGAATATATAATGAATTCAGAATTACTTAAAAAGGTAGTAGCTGGCTTCATTCAAGTTCAAACCCTTAAACTTAAGGTTGAAATAAGGTTTAAGCAACTAATCCATCAGTAATAGGGAAGTATTTGAAATTATTTCCAGGGAAAGTCCTTGAATGTGAACCCTAAAATTTTAATATTGCATCATATATGTTTGGGTTTACTAACTTCAAAAGTTCTTGAAGGCCATGTCGTCGAGTTCAATTTGTTCTGGTGGTAGTAGTAAGGCGTGCCGCAGTTGTTATTGTGGTGTTCAAGGTTCTTTGTTGACCTCTGGAACAGATGAAAACCCCGGTAGGAGGTTTTTTGCGTGTCCTAAATATCCAGTAAGTATATGTTCAATTATTATTGTAGTTGGATAAAAGAGTAGAGCGCTTAACATACACTTGTCATATTATTGTAGGACCCAGCGCGATGCAATTATTTTGAATGGTTTGACGATCCCATATGCAAGCGTGGGAAGTTCATCATTCTCCGACAAAGGGATAAGATAGCGAGTCTCGAAAACGAGATTAAGCTTTTGAAGGACAATGCCAAGTTGCTAGAAGATAATGCAAACGACTTTGACAACTATGAGAAACAATTTCACAAAATGAGTCAAATGTATAAGGGGAAGATTAAGGAGACAAGGGCAATGGAAAGAAAATATTGGTTGAAGTCATTTCTTGTTTTGGTGGTGGTAGTTGTTGGTTGCTTGGCTTTTGGAAAGATGAAGACGATGGCACCGCGGCGGGATTTGCAATTCATGCTGCCTCGTTGACTATTGTAGTTAAAATCCCAATTCGTTAGTCTCATGGTACGATGGTAGCATTAACCTATGTTTTGATTAACCAACTGTATTTGTACCCCTTAAATGAATGTAATGATATTTGTTATTGAGGAAGGTTGTTATAGCAAGTGGATGTATTTGGTAGGACTATTAGGAAAGACAATGTTGTGAATGTTAATTTCGTATTTGCACATGTACGGGGTTTGTTTTAGTGTTTCTAAATTTGATTCATTCTGCTTATTGTAGGTTAGACCTAACATGATGTGGATATTGAATTTAATGAATGCTATGATATCCATCTATGCTAATATCAACCTGTATTCCTTTAAATTAATGAAATGCTAATGGTTGTTTGTTATCATGTTAGCTATGGCTACTGTTGTGAACAAAACATTCACCTGTTTTTGTTATTGGGGTGGTCAACGGATCGTAAACGCCAATGGGACATTTTTGTACAATGGTGGCACGTGTGCTGCGGTTTATGTTAAAGAATCCACTCCATTGAATGAGATATGTCAGAAGGTTTGTGGTGCCCTCAAGATAAATGTGGAGGGTAAAATGCTTTACTATAACATAAAGAGGGACAAGACGAAGTATCTAATCTTGCGTGACGATGAAGGGGCGACAATGTTTTTCCAGTTGAACGAAGATGATGTTGACGTGTTTGTGGAAGAGAAGGGTCAGAGTAATGAAACTGTCCCGGTGTTTTACCCTTCGACCAGGTATTACAAATAATTTTATAGAAGTTGCTCACCTGTGATTTTATTTTTTATCCCTAATGTGCACTTAATTTGGGTCGTAGGGAATCAATTGTAACCGACAACTTTACCTCTCATGGAAGATTAACAGTACCTAGTAGCTCTCATGGAGGAACAACTGCACCTTCTATGCAGGTAACGAACACCACCTTCAATGACTTGCCATTCTCTCATGTTCAAATGCATTACTACTTTAATACTACGGAATACATACATGTGTTCAACAAGAGTAATGTCCGTTTGAGGCATCTATAACTGCCCATACACACTGTCTTTGTCGAGGTAATTGGTTTCATGTGTCTTCTTCTAATTTACAATTTTTTTAATTGAAAAAAAAATTCAAAAACTCCTTGCATTATATTATGTTGCTCCTTCTATGAAGTTCAGTTGCACTCTCTATCACAAGACCAGCACCACACTGTCATGTCACTAAAATCGAAGTTTTACAGCCCTGGATTATATTTTGTATTATATTCTGTTGCCCCATCTATGAAGTTCAGTTGCACTCTCTGTCACAAAGCCTGCACCACACTGTCATGTCACTAAAATTGGAATTATTGCTCCCTGGATTATATTATGTTGCCCCTTCTATGAAGTTCAGTTGCACTCTCTGTCACAAAACCTGCACCACATTGTCATGTCACTAAAATTGGAATTATTGCTCCCTGGATTATTTTTTGTTCAGTTGCACTCTCTGCCAAGAAACCAGCACCACACTGTCATGTCACTAAAAATGGAATTATTGCTCCCTGGATTATATTATGTTTGAACTTCTATGAAGTTCAGTTGCACTCTATGTCACAAAACCAGCACCACACTGCCATGTCACTGAAAATGGAATTATTGCTCCCACGATTATATTATGTTGCTCCTTCTATGAAGTTCAGTTGCACTCTCTGTCACAAAGCCTGCACCACACTGTCATGTCACTAAAATTGGAATTATTGCTCCCACGATTATATTTTGTTGCTCCTTCTATGAAGTTCAGTTGCACTCTCTGTCACAAAGCCTGCACACACTGTCATGTCACTAAAATTGGAATTATTGCTCCCACGATTATATTCTGTTGCTCCTTCTATGAAGTTCAGTTGCACTCTCTGTCACACTGCCTGCACCACACTGTCATGTCTCTAAAATTGGAATTATTGCTCCCTGGATTATATTCTGTTGCTCCTTCTATGAAGTTCAATTGCACTCTTTGTCATTAACCCAAAAGATTGAGAATATTATTATTGCTCATTTAAATGGCAGTGTGTTGCTCCTTATCCCTTATATGAAGTTTACATGGTAGTAGCTGAGCTTAATAAAAACCAAAGCCACATCACATTGTCACTTTTATGTGACTTTTTTTGTAATTTAATGCAACTTTAAACCCCGTACCTTGCATTATATTATATAATGTTGCTCATGTTGTGCAGGGAACTCAGGTGACCAATCGTTGTAGCCAAGAGATGGGCTTGGTGCCATACTTGTCCGAAAATACCAGTGACATCTTGACTGGGAAGGGACAACTATTTGATTCACCCGACCTCTTCAAACAAACAATCACAGTATTTGCTGCTGCGAACAAGTTCTCCTTCAAGTTCTTGGATAATAGTAGAACCTACTACCGCGTAGTATGTGATGTTAAGGGCTGTCCTTGGAAGTTAACAGCAACATGTGAGGGCACTGAGTTGGTTCGTGTCATATCCCTAAAGAAGGAGCACGCACACAATGCGTCTGATGCGAGTACTTATAATGCGACAATTCGCAGCAAACAAGTTGGGTTGCTTTTCAAGAATGCAATTTTGGACAAACCAGAATTCCGACCGAGAGATATTTGCAATGACTTTGAGCATGCCTTCCAGTGTCGTTTGACCTACAAACAAGGATGGAGGGCTAAAGAGCGGGCCAAGGAATTCATTAATGGTCCTCCTTCCTCTTCTTTCCATCTAGTCCCATGGCTTTGTCGACGGCTTGTAGAATCCATACCCGACACTCGGGCAATATGGACGTCTACAGACGAAGGCAAGTTCAAGCAATTATTTGTTTCGTATGGCCCCTCTATAGCCAGTTTCCACAAAGGTTGTAGGCCGATTCTAAAATTGGATGCTTGTTTCTTGACCGGATACTATAGGGGTCACTGTCTCTTCGCAAGTGCACATGATGCCAATGATGGATTGTACCCATTAGCATATGCCATTGTGTCGAGTGAGAATGATGACGACTAGTTGTGGTTCTTGGTTAATCTGAAGGAAGTTCTTCAAGGGCGTCAAGTTGTGCTAGTCACTGATCGCAATCCTTCTTTGCTAAACGGTATCATAAAGGTATTTGGGGGGGAGTGCAATGCATGGTGTCTCCGTCACCTGAGGGAAAACTTTAGTAAGTTTGATAGCTCCAAGGGGTTGAAAGCTGATAGACGGAAAGCTGCTCTTAAGTTGGTTAATGACCTTGCATTTGCTAGGACGGACGAAATTTTCAAATTTCATTTGCGAAGGTTGTATGGAATGAATGAACACCTGGGCAAGTGGGTGGAAGATAACAATCCAATGCACTGGTCTAATGCTTATTTCCCTTTTCAGAGGTGGGACAAGATGTACACAAATCTGGCCGAGTGTTTCAACAATTGGATTATGCCATTGAGGGATTTGGACATCATCCAATTTATGACTGGGCATGTACTCAAAGTGACCGACATGCTAGTACGCAAGCGCGTAGCAATTCAGTCTTGGAAATTACCGGTTGGTGACAAAATTGAGGAAGACATTAAAAAAAATCAATTTGTTGCCCGCAAATACATGCATCGGCCTACCTCACCGACTGAATTCATTGTTTACAATACTGTGAGGAAAATGTTTGCAGTTAAGTTGATACCGCGCACTTGCAGTTGTCTCGCTTGGAAGATGTCTGGAGTCCCTTGTGCCCATGCTTGTCGTGCACTTGAAAACTCCGGTTTCTCTGTTTATGACATGGTGGACCCATTCCTAAGAAAGGAAATGCAACAGGTGATATATGATAACACAATGTCCCCAGTGCCATTACATGACACGCCCCCACTATCATCACTTGGCCCATCCCATGAGTCCAACTATACTACTGTTGAAGGTGACTCTTGTACGGATCCTGCCTTAAATCCCCCATCGACCAAAAGACAAGCTGGAAGGCCAAAGAAGAGGAGGATTGAGTCGCAGACATAAGAGAAGGGCACAGTCTTCTGCAGCCGTTGTCGCGAGCCAGGGCACAACCGTAGTACATGCAAATCGGCGATTCCGGGTTGAATCATGCTCGCATTCCATGGGGTTCCATTTATCTCTCTCTCTCTCTCTCTCTCTCTCTCTCTCTCTCTCTCTCTCTCTCTCTCGTAGTACTTGCGTTTAACAAATCAATATTTGTTCAACTATTATTGGGGAACATGTATGCATTACTCTTTATTTCATGTGGATGTTTAGGAACTGTTTAACTTACTTTGTGTGTATTGACGGCATTTCTGTTGAAGATGTTGAATCGTGCAATGGGGAACATTCAGCACCCTATTTATTTATCTATTGTCCACGTATTGAAGTTGGTTTGAATTGTGGTTATATACAGGTCATTGGTCACTCCACACTTTCACTCCACACTTTCACCACACACTAACACTCTCTGCAAGTAGGTTGAGTTCACCACACACTGACACTTTCTCAGGAGTCACATGGGGGCAATTGTTTTTGTCTTGGGTGCTATATGTACACACTGGAGGTGCAAGTTATTTTAACACAGGGTGCAACTCTGATAAACTCTCTGCAAATAGGTTTGAGTTCACCACACACTGACACTTTCTCAGGAGTCCCATGGGGGCAATTGTTTTTGTCTTGGGTGCTATATGTACACACTGGAGGTGCAAGTTATTTTAACACAGGGTGCAACTCTGAGAAACTCTCTGCAAATAGGTTCAGTTCACCACACACTGACACTTTCTCAGGAGTCACATGGGGGCAATTGTTTTTTCTATTGAGTGCTATATTTAGACACTGTAGGTGCAACTCATTTTTACTCAGGGTGCAACTCTGAGAGTCTCTTTGCAAAAAAAAGGTTGAGTGACTGCACACTGACACCCACATTCACCGGATTTTCTGTGGGTGCATTTCTGTTTCACAGGGGTGCCACTTATGGACACATAACTTGCAATGGTGGTGGACTCAAGGTGCAACCATGACAATCTAAGTACGAAATGTAAAAGTTCAAAACCAAAAAAAAGTTTTGCATACTGAAATTCATGCGATGAACATTGTACGCTTTAGAATTTGACGCCAACAAGTTAAATTCGGTGATGAATGTCCAGCTGCTTGTATTAAGTACTTTCAAATGTGATGGGGTTGCCATTACAATTCATCATGTCGGTATATATGTATTAATGCGATGTACAATGACAGAATGACTTGTCGCGTAAACAATAATAAAATGTACGCACCGATCATAATATTACTACAAGAAGAGTGATATTTAAATTAAGCCCTCAAAAAACAGCCATTCGTAATATTATTGGTAAAAAAAATCTAGGTACTATAAATGAAGGTGAGTTAATTTATTGGATAAAACATAATAGTCAATGCTTGATTTTGAGTTACAATGTAAGGGTTGATTTTGTATCATCTATCATGTTAAACTGGAACCATACTATATCGCCGATCGATGCCATAGCCGTTAGAAACCCTAAACCCTAAATCCCAAATCCTAAACCGTAAACCTTAATCCCTAAATCCTAAATCATAAACCCTAAATCCTAAACCATAATCCCTAAATCCTAAACCCTAATCCCTAAATCCGTAACCGTAAACCCTATACCCTATAAAAGTACGAAACCCTATACCCTAAACCCTATACCCTAAACCCTAAACCCTAAATCCTAAACCCTAAATCCAGTCTGTAAATTTTGTGCATGTTTATTGAATCTGTAAACCCTACAAGGAACCCTAAATCGTGAACCCTAAACCCTAAATCGTAAACCCTTAATCCTAAATCCTAAACCCTAAATCCACCCGATATGGCCCAATATGGGTGCCATGGTTTTCTTTTAAAGTGCAACAAAGTTACATGTCCCACGGCATCTTAATTCACACCGGGTGCAATGCGTAAACAAACTGTCATTCAGCTAAATGGTGCATGAAATGAAACACTTGGATATCCAACGTAAAACCCAGGCAAGTGAGGTACCATAGTTATATGGGTCCCCTAGTTATATTGAAGGCGCCAAAATCTAAAAACTTGCAAATACCAAGTACTACTAAACATGGGAAAACAACATAGAATACCCCACTAAAATTAAAAATACTACTAGTTGTACTACATCAAAGTTAAGAGATAAAGTAAAGATAAACTAAAGGTCAACAAAATAAACAGTGTTCATTAAGTGTTGATTAAATGGTGGTTGTTCAACGCCTCGATCTCCTTCTGAATACAGTGTTGATTAAGTGAATATAACCCTTACGGGTTAAGTTCACGTGCATCGCTTCATTCCCAATCATGTTTGTATCGACTTTAAAACTCCACCCCCTATCAAGCAACCATACGTGGCCACTTGGGTGGCCCTCGACCTGAATTTGTCTTGAGAACCCCAACTCCCTCAAGTAGTCTCGATGGTTAACAATGTTATCTGGTGCATCGAGAACCATAATGACGTCAATGTCCACCATGCCGACCAACGTACGCATGTTGTAATCAGTATATGTGTTACAACCGCAACAATAAACGACGACATTAACCCCTCCACAATTACTAACCGCCAAGGGCTCTCCGTCGTTCAAACCCAAAATACGCCGAATTTCAGCTTCGCTTTCCTGTGCAGTACCTACGGCCTCTATTCGAACTTCATGATGCCAAGGCATTGGCCCTTGTGCCATTTTCAAATTCAAACTTATTTTTGAGACTTTGTAGTCGACATGGATGATGTAGCAACCATCCACATTCACCCACGTCTTAAATTCATAGGCCTCTCATGCATCAATACTTCCATTCACCACTTCGGGTAACATTTGAAGGTAAATAGAAGCGGACAGACATCAAAACAAAGTGCTGCTTGGTTGAGTGTTAGATGTAAGGGAATGATAGGAAAACAAGTATTTATAGACAATAAGGAGTGTCACCCACTGACGAATTACATTGGTGCAATTCTTTTTGTTAAAGGTGCAATATTTACACACTTGAGGTGCAAGTGATTTGGACACAGGGTGCAAGTCTAGGAATCTCTCTGCAAAAAGTTGGAGAATCTCTCTGAAAAAGGGTTGAGTGGACAACACACTGGCACCCGCTCAGGAATTACATTGGTGCAATGAATTTTGTTAAGGGTGCAACATCTACACACTTGAGGTGCAAGTGATTTGGACACAGGGTGCAAGTCTAGGAATCTCTCTGCAAAAAGTTGGAGAATCTCTCTGAAAAAGGGTTGAGTGGACAACACACTGGCACCCGCTCAGGAATTACATTGGTGCAATGAATTTTGTTAAGGGTGCAACATCTACACACTTGAGGTGCAAGTGATTTGGACACAGGGTGCAAGTATAGGAATCTCTCTGCAAAAAGTTGGAGAATCTCTCTGAAAAAGGGTTGAGTGGACAACACACTGGCACCCGCTCAGGAATTACAATGGTGCAATTCTTTTTGTTAAAGGTGCAATATTTACACACTTGAGGTGCAAGTGATTTGGACACAGGGTGCAAGTCTAGGAATCTCTCTGCAAAAAGTTGGAGAATCTCTCTGAAAAAGGGTTGAGTGGACAACACACTGGCACCCGCTCAGGAATTACATTGGTGCAATGAATTTTGTTAAGGGTGCAACATCTACACACTTGAGGTGCAAGTGATTTGGACACAGGGTGCAAGTCTAGGAATCTCTCTGCAAAAAGTTGGAGAATCTCTCTGAAAAAGGGTTGAGTGGACAACACACTGGCACCCGCTCAGGAATTACATTGGTGCAATGAATTTTGTTAAGGGTGCAACATCTACACACTTGAGGTGCAAGTGATTTGGACACAGGGTGCAAGTCTAGGAATCTCTCTGCAAAAAGTTGGAGAATCACTCTGAAAAAGGGTTGAGTGGACAACACACTGGCACCCGCTCAGGAATTACATTGGTGCAATGAATTTTGTTAAGGGTGCAACGTCTACACACTTGAGGTGCAAGTGATTTGGACACAGGGTGCAAGTCTAGGAATCTCTCTGCAAAAAGTTGGAGAATCTCTCTGAAAAAGGGTTGAGTGGACAACACACTGGCACCCGCTCAGGAATTACAATGGTGCAATTCTTTTTGTTAAAGGTGCAATATTTACACACTTGAGGTGCAAGTGATTTGGACACAGGGTGCAAGTCTAGGAATCTCTCTGCAAAAAGTTGGAGAATCTCTCTGAAAAAGGGTTGAGTGGACAACACACTGGCACCCGCTCAGGAATTACAATGGTGCAATGAATTTTGTTAAGGGTGCAACATCTACACACTTGAGGTGCAAGTGATTTGGACACAGGGTGCAAGTCTAGGAATCTCTCTGCAGAAAGTTGGAGAATCTCTTTGAAAAAGGGTTGAGTGGACAACACACTGGCACCCGCTCAGGAATTACATTGGCGCAATGAATTTTGTTAAGGGTGCAACATCTACACACTTGAGGTGCAAATGATTTGGACACAGGGTGCAAGTCTAGGAATCTCTCTGCAAAATGTTGGAGAATCTCTCTGAAAAAGGGTTGAGTGGACAACACACTGGCACCCGCTCAGGAATTACAATGGTGCAATTCTTTTTGTTAACGGTGCAATATTTACACACTTGAGGTGCAAGTGATTTGGACACAGGGTGCAAATCTAGGAATCTCTCTGCAAAAAGTTGGAGAATCTCTCTGAAAAAGGGTTGAGTGGACAACACACTGGCACCCGCTCAGGAATTACATTGGTGCAATGAATTTTGTTAAGGGTGCAACATCTACACACTTGAGGTGCAAGTGATTTGGACACAGGGTGCAAGTCTAGGAATCTCTCTGCAAAAAGTTGGAGAATCTCTCTGAAAAAGGGTTGAGTGGACAACACACTGGCACCCGCTCAGGAATTACAATGGTGCAATGAATTTTGTTAAGGGTGGAACATCTACACACTTGAGGTGCAAGTGATTTGGACACAGGGTGCAAGTATAGGAATCTCTCTGCAAAAAGTTGGAGAATCTCTCTGAAAAAGGGTTGAGTGGACAACACACTGGCACCCGCTCAGGAAGTACATTGGTGCAATGAATTTTGTTAAGGGTGCAACATCTACACACTTGAGGTGCAAGTGATTTGGACACAGGGTGCAAGTATAGGAATTTCTCTACAAAAAGTTGGAGAATCTCTCTGAAAAAGGGTTGAGTGGACAACACACTGGCACCCGCTCAGGAATTACATTGGTGCAATGAATTTTGTTAAGGGTGCAACATCTACACACTTGAGGTGCAAGTGATTTGGACACAGGGTGCAAGTATAGGAATCTCTCTGCAAAAAGTTGGAGAATAGTGATTTGGACACAGGGTGCAACTCTATGAATCTCTCTGCAAAAAGTTGGAGAATCTCCCTGCAAAAAGGGTTGAGTGGACAACACATCACTGGACTTACGTGGGTGCAATGAATTTTGTTAGGTGTGCCACTGTTTTCCATTTACGGTGCAATGGTGATGGACAGATGGTGCAATGGACGAAATTTTATCAAAATTTAATGAACTTGATGTCGGATAGAATTTTAAGTTGGACACTATAATTGAAAAGCAGCAGGTCTTCAACATTTGTATGTGATTTCTGTTTTTCCATTACACCAACAAAGACATGAACAGAGAGAAACGTAAATGGGGAGGAGAAAGTTCTCGAGGTGCAGAAAAATGTAGAGGCTTAATTCCAGGGCCAGCCGGTCTTGTCCAGATGGCAATGGAGAGAAGAGAGGGTGGAGAGGGTGTATTGGAGATGAACACACAGCAAGCTATACATAGAGTGTTGACGATTGAGAGTGAGGACACCGCATTTGTTCATAACAATGCCTGGTTAGCTGTCGTGCAAGGTGGATACATGCAAGAGCCAGGTTATACAAATTTCGCAACTGTGCGTGAAATGAAACACTTGGATCGGGTCAAACTCGTAAGTTGTTGTACATATTTTTGTATATACTTAAAAATGTATTTGGAGGTACCATAGTTACGAGTTCAATGTATTTCTATTTTTATTTAGGTTGTCGCATTCGTAAAATCATGCATGCGTGATGGACTTGGCGGAGCTTGGGTGGAGTTGAAGGTGAGTACGTTTTTTCATAATTTATTTCCATAAACCACAGCATAACTTATCCGTGTTTTGATTTTTGTAACAGGATCCCACAGGCTCTGTTTCGGGATCTGTGGCTGAGAAGGTAGACGAAGTATATCTAGGGAAAATTAAGGCCGGTGTCTGCCTCGTAATGAGAGATATTGTCATATGGAGACCAGACAAAACCACCTGTTTGAATATCACAAGTTTCAACCTTGAAGCCGTGTTTGAAGAATGAACCGAAATGTAGTACTCCCATGGCATCTATTGTAATTGGTGGTTTTTGTTTATTTTCAATTATTGGTTCCGGTTTAAATGTCAGTTCATGCATACAAATTGCATCAGAAACACGCACACATAGAAAAAGAAGCTTATTCGACCTACAATTTCCCATGCACACATACAAAAGGAAATTTCCCAACTAAACTTCCCAACTAGATTTCCCAACTAAACATCCAACCATTCATTAGATTTTGCCAAATAGTATCCAAGTAACAAGGTGCAAGTATCTAAGTAGTAAAGTTTGTTAATTACATACCCCATAATTAGATATTAATAACATCAATACAAAGTACTCCAGTAGCTTAATTACATACCCCTTCATCTATGAAGCTCAACCATGCCAAAAAAATATTGGTGAACTCCAGTGAACAATAAGTTGTGCTCTTAACAATAATTAGTTACAACCCCCCACAAAACCAATCCAAAAAAGTGGGTGTGTCATCTTAATCTTCATGCACTACTCAGTCCCAAAAAGCGTTCTCAGCAGCATTTCGAAGACACCAATACGAAGTACTCCAGTACCTTAATTACATACCCCTTCCTTGCATATGTACGACATAAGAACCCACATATAAGTCAAACCAACATTAAGTTCATCCATCAAGCTCAACCATGCCAAAAACCTAGTGGTGAACTCCACTAAAAAATTAGTTGTGCTATTAAAATTAATTACTTACAACCCACCACAAAACCAATCCAAAAAAGTGGGTGTCATCTTCATCTTCATGCACTGCTTAGTCCAAATAAGTGTTCTCAGCTGCATTTTGAAACCAAAAAAGGATTAGTGGTTTAATGTTTGCAGTTTAATGGTTTAGTACATCGACTAAAATGCAAAACCCACAATATTCAAATCTCAAAATAAAATAAAAAGTGTCATTTTTCAAACATTTTGACACTGTCCAAACCAGACCCAATTAACAAGTTTGAGTTTGTCCAAATGCCATCAACCAGTTCACACAACCAAATTCCAATAAAACCATAACAAAATACATAATGTGAGATATTTCCCACGAATAACTTGACAAACATTGCCACCCACTCAGGAGTTACATGAGTGCAATAGTTATCCTCAGGGGTGCTACATTTAGACACTGGAGGTGCAAGTGTGTGGGACCCAGGGTGTAAGCCCAAGAATCTCTTTGCAAAGAAGAGTCCAGTTGACAACACTGGCGCCCACACACAGGAGTTACATGGGTGCAATGGTTTTCCTCAGGAGTGCTATATGTAGACAGTTGAGGTGCAAGTATTATGGACCCAGAGTGCAAGTGAAACAATATCTCTGCAAATAAGGCTTGACTTGACAAACATTGCCACCCACTCAGGGGTTACATGAGTGCAATAGTTATCCTCAGGGGTGCTACATTTAGACACTGGAGGTGCAAGTGTGTTGGACCCAGGGTGTAAGCCCAAGAATCTCTCTGCAAAAAAGAGTCCAGTTGACAACACTGGCGCCCACACACAGGAGTTACATGGGTGCAATGGGTTTCCTCAGGGGTGCTATATGTAGACAGTTGAGGTGCAAGTATTATGGACCCAGAGTGCAAGTGAAATAATCTCTCTGCAAATAAGGCCTGACTTGACAAACATTGCCACCCACTCAGGGGTGCTACATTTGTGTACAACTACAAGTGCAAGTGTCTTGGTCCCAGGAAGCAAGTTAGAGAATCTAGGTCGAATAAGTAGCTAACACAGTTGTGTAGGACTGTAGGTCGAATAAATTTTGTAAAAGATTGAACACTTACAAGTTATGTTTTCAAGCCAGCTGCTTGTATTATAGACTCTCGTTGCTCGTTCATGTCATCCATAACTAGTGAAGCCAATATCCTGCGCCGAACATCATTCACAGTCTCATGGTCCAATTCCGCGGAGGACATTCTTCCCTTCCACAAGTCCATGAACTTGATGACATATATGCCACAATCATGACTAAGAAAGGGAAACAAATATTAGATAAAACTATGGCAGCAGTAGACCACAAAGCTATGAATCATCAATATTTCCAAACCAAAGGTAGGGTATGCCAAATTAATGACTAAGAATGGGAGAACTTCAATTAGATAAAACAGGTAACAGGGTCACACCTTCATCACTCACCAGTTGTCTTTTTTTTTTGGGTAAATAAGGTTGAAATTAAAAAAGGCTAAGCGAATGTACAGCCTACAAGGGGCATACCCCAGGGAGGACAAAGAAAAAGAAAAAAGAAAAGATAATTGCGTGTAATAAAAGGGATGGCCACAAGGGCTACATGACGGTAAGAAGGGTAGAATACAGGAAACACAAAAACATACTAATCAACTGAAGCAGTGAATAAAAGAAGCAGGATTAACAGTAGCAAATAGGCAGCAGATTGCAACAGCCCTTGCAACCCACTTAAAAACAACAAATTACAATAGAAACATGCACATTAACAGTTGCAACAGCCCTTGCAACAGCAATGATCAACAAGAGAAATCAATTGCAATAGTAGCAGTAGATTGCAACAGCCCTTGCAACCCACTTAATCAAAAAAGAAGCATAAGATATAGAAAAGACTCACCAGTTGTCTTGCTGTTGAACTTGTGGATAATCAATTTCATACTCCTCAGCAGTATGCGTCAAGACCCGTTGACCGTTGTTGACTAGTTGAAAAAAGTTATTCCGCTACAACCATTGAAAAAGTCTCTTAAGTGGCAAACATAGATGAATTACTTTATATTATTTCACTACAACCATAAAAAAACTAAATTAGTGGGTGATGGAATAACTTACAATTTTCTCCACGCTTGGCGTTCGTTCACTTAAGTCAGAAGGTTTCATTGAGTCCAACACTTGTGTGCGCAAATCCACAAAAGAGATGACTACACAAAACCAATGACCTGACTCACCATCTCCTACAAGTACAGGTAGTATAATCTGCATTGTTATCCACCGTGCAATGATGCGTGAGTTTGTCATTCATCCAAAAGTATAAATGTAGAAAAAGGGTTGATAGGACATGATCCTTTTCATACCAAGTCACATTTCATGAAGTCATACTCATGCTTATCAACGTCAACCTCATCAATCAATGCTTTGTTAAACTTCAAAGATTTTGCTTTAAGAAGATTGATCTGCAAATGGAGTGTACAAGTAAACAAGTTGAGTGCAGTAATCAGGACATAAGAATAAACACACATACGGGATTACACACATACCGCAAAGTCAGGATGAAATATGTGCCGCCTAGGTTGCAACTTCTTCTTTGGCCTCTCCTTATTTTCCTTCATCATTAACCAATCCCTAACGGTATGCATAACCTGGTTAAGCAATACGATGAATTTTTTTAAGCAAGTATTATAATAGCATACAAAACAAAAGAGAAAACAATAATAAACTTACAATTTTGGACACAAGTCCCCTTGGGCCAAATGAGTTGTGCACATCTTGAAAAGTCAACGGCCATTTTGCACCCTTTAACTTTATACATGTTTCACTACAAAATGATTATAGTTTATAAAATATATTAACAGGATATGGTAGTAAATAACATGTTAAATTCAACAAGAACTAAGATGGTGGAATGATTACTTCGCGCTCATAGGTCCGTCTTTCTTCGGTTTACGGATAACGACCTCCAAGATCTTCTTCTCGTCAGGACTCAACTTCTTGACCTTGAACGGTGGGGCTGCAACATAGGGAGGTTGAGTTGATTGACCCTTTTTCAGAGGTCGAACCCCTCGTCTCTTCGATGGATGAGTAGATGCTGCCGCTCCTTTCATTCGTCTACCGTAAACGTTATCAAATGAGTCCAACACTTCCTTTCCTAAATTGTCTCCCCCAACATTAACTTCATTTTCTTCAATAAAACTGCTGAATTCCTACAAATGAAATCATATTTTACATACGTTATCAAGTTGAATCGTAAAATTTAATTCCTACAAATTTTGTAACATACAGGTCTTTCATCAACAACCGCTTCCTTAGGAGTCTACAAAAGAAGCAACGCATAACACAAAACCATTACTTGTTCATCGTATATTTGACAAAGTAATGTTAACCAACGTTTGTGAATATTAAGGTCTATATCATATTTACAAAGAAGTTGAGAAAGTAACATACCAAGTTCAAAGTTGATGGACCATCTTCCTTGGGCGAGGAAGTGGTACCACGCACTGCGGATGCATTCATACGTTCCTCCCGGCTAGTCCATTCGGCATCAAGCTCACGCAAATTTTTGGCATCGCGTTCAAAGTTATAAACAAGATCCTTGTATGCTTTAATGAAGCCCTATATAAAATATAATGGTATACAAAAGTTGGTCATTAAACTCATCATGGACAATTTACTAAATTCAAGAATAAGCCAAGTACAAGTAATTAAAACATTACCGCATTTTTCATATTATGTGGAGGAAACTTGCTCAAGACCAACTCCTCCGTTGGTTTGTCCTCTGGCTCAAGCCTAATCCGCTCGTCAATCAACTCCTTGGTCCATGCGGCAATAGGAATGACACCTTCTTTCGCAATGTCAACAGTCAACGGGTAAAGATCAAAGTATATTATCTACACAAAGAATAAATTACAAGCTCAATCTCCAAAATGTTGTCATTTTAAATGAACAAGAATTATAATGTCATTGTAAAAAGTAATTACATACCATTAAAATGAACAAAGATCCCCCGACACCTTTGCCTTGGCTACGACGCTGTTTGGATTCTCTATCCTTGTAATTTTGTATCTCATTTGCCAACCAATCCAACATAAAAGCTGGCCACTTGTATGCCTTAATCATTTTCATGTTCTCATCACCATAAACACCGGGGAACAGTCGACTACCCACAACATCCTTCGTCGTTGGGCATAGTAAACATCCCAAGGCAAACAACATGTACGCCCTCTGAAATACGTCATCATTCACGTCCTCCTTTTCTATCATTGCTTTCAAGTGACTAAGATTGATTGCCTTGTATGCATTATCCAAATTTGGAAAGTCTTCTTCAACCTTGTCCCTATGTATGTCTTCACATTCGGTTGGCACAACTATATGTCCAATGGGGAATCCCAATAACCTCGCAAAATCTTCCTCGGTTACTTGGCAACGTAAGCCATTCCTAAATTCTAGGGTTCGGTTCTTCGGATTAAACTGTTCAACCAACTCCATCACAAATTCTCTATGGAGATATTGACAACTAAGAGAAAGGAGAGTTTGAAATGGATTTCTCTTTATCAATGCATCCCTTTTGCCTTCCGAAAATTTGGCATTCAATTCGACAATTTGTTTGGGTGAACATCGAGTCCTAATTGAACTCTACATGTAAGAAAAGAAATGGTTAATTATTTCGCCAAATACGTGGTACATGGTAACAAATGAAATAGGCATGGTAACAAAGGAAGTAGGAAACTTTGCCAATCATTATATTGAAGTGGTACCTGGACCGATTTAGTCTTCGTCTTCAACTTCTCCGGAAGAGGAGGAAGTTCAACACGCTCCTCCAAAGCCTTTTCAGCATATATCTCTTTCCAATTTGGTTTTTTATCTTCATACCAACGCTTAGCCCAGTACATCAACTATTACGCAAATTAACCAATGAATATCATATATTGAAATAATCAAAAAAAATTTAAGTTGTACTAAATATGATTACATACCGCTCCGTTGCTCGTATAACTAGCATATGTATTTTTTCCAAGGCCAAGCGTAAGACCAGATGATACATCCTTGCTACATTTAACAAACTATTATGGATTAGAAGTATACAATTATGAAAATTACAAGCAGGGGAAATCAATTCTATGAAGTTACAATCACAATCGGAATCAACATATATTATGTAAGGTTTAAGAAGACTCACACAAAGAGATTATAACAATGGCTTTGTCGACACCGCTTTTGTGGAGGCTGTTCAAGTTTTGCCTCGTTGGCATTCGATATTTCCCTCGCTCGTCTTCGAACTTGTTCCTTTGTGAATGGCATGTTCCTACAAGGAATTGAAAACAATATGTTAATAAATAGCTCAAGGATTTATCAAAGTTGAGTTCTCTCAATGCACCATAGGTTGGTTAGCCCATTGATGTCTCCTGCCCAACCCTTTGGAGATGAAATGTATGTACGTCCTTCTACAGGCCTGGATTAGGAAGGAACACACACCCCTCCCTACAAACTGTTTTTTTGGAAAATGTACCAAGCAACAAAAGGATCATAGTGCCTAAGTCGGAAATGGTGGGATCTAAATTCCATATCTAACGGTTTTTACATAAAACTGCCTGGAATGCCAAGAGAGACACAACATAGGTTCCAAGAGGTCCTGTTGTTTGATTCACATCTAATGAACCAAAGAGGTTTTTGTGATTTGGGTGCGTTGTCTTGCGAGGTTAGCGACCAAGGAATAATTAAGGGTTCAGTTCAGGGCATGGGTCTAGATCATGTATGCTATTATGCTATCTCCAGGATGAATGTCAGGAGATTAAGGACCTTTTCCGCAAGTGTTGGTACCTTGCAGAGGTATGGTGTAGCATATCGGATAGAATGCAGCTCTACATCATCCTTGGCAATTGGAGTGGTCAGTTGGATTGGGCTATTCAGAGTGTGAAAGTGAAGAGTTTTACAGGTACATTTATAGGCTGGCTCTTGTAGCATCAATTTATGATCTATGGATAGAGAGCAACACAAGATATTTTCAGAATAAAGTTAGTAGTACTAAGGTGTTGGGGAATATTGAGAAAGATGTTTAGAGATAGAGAGTTTGCTCTTTGGATGCTATAGATAAGACATGGCAACTGGATTCGTTGTCTTGATTGGAATATATCTATTTAGATAGTTAAACACTCAGACAAATTATGAATCCCCTTACGAATAATTGCATGTCGATTGTATAGAGGTGTCTCTCTCTCTCTTATTTTTTGTTTTTTTTTTATAGTGTTTTTTTGTTTTGGACTAATATGGCTTGTATCCAGCGGTATGCCCTCTAAACTTAGACTCTTGCTTAAATTTATCGAGCTTTTAGAATTATTGGGATGCCAAGCTAGACTTCCTTGCACAAAATAGCTCACAGGGACTTGTTCAATTTTTGAGTTTTGTGCTTTGGGCCTTGACATAGCAGTATGGAGAAAAAGGGAACCAATACCAATCAATTCAGAGATGAGGCCTACTTTTGTTTGGTTTGTCTTGGATTATTCCTTTTATATCATCTAAGGCACCAATAGATAGACGCATTTTAAACAGATTACAGTGTTGCCTTCCGGTAGTAGTCGAAAAGTCGGTTCTGGAGTTCACAGTCACTATCATTATCATTTCCAGACAACCAGAGACGGAACAAAATAAACAAACTATAACAAATATGTACAACTGCCAATCTGGCAGGCCCACCACCTAGTATGTCTCAACATATTTAGGTTCTTCCACAAATGCTATAATGTAGTTAAAGATTCCAAAGTGTTAAATAAATAGCAACTTGGGCATAGAGTTTAATAAATAGCATGTTGGGCAACTAATGCTTGTTTACTCTTTTATTATTACACAATGACAAAGCTCAACCGTGGAAAATGACAAGGGTAAACCTGTATTTTCAGTAGTGCCGCCCTCACAAGCACTACACGGATAATTATCTCCGATGTTTTGATCAACGTCTTCAATCCTGAGATCATATACAAGTTACACAGTCAATAATTGGAGACACACCTTCAAGAAAGAAGGAAGAAGAATTCACTGTAGTATCACAACATCTGGGATCTAAAAAAATATATATATGAATAAGAAGTATAAATGAATTTTATTCCCTAATCCCCATAATTACCTTCACTTGATCAACAAAGCAATTTATACATGAATCAAAAGAATTCTTTTGTACTATTACTGAACTAGGAAATTCAGATTTTGAGCACCCATGGCTCAACCATGCAATTTATCATTTTATAGTTTACAATGCACCTCATAATTAGCTATTTGAATTTCTATGGCTCTTCTGAACTCCAACTGACTGTCATAGCCATTCAAAGAAGCTCTCTTCAGGGCTACATCAACCATGCTGAGAAACGATAGCTACCACTAATTATCATAGGGGATTATCATATATCTCTTTCTAGATTTTCTGAATACTCAAAGGAACCGAAAGGAACTTTCAGTTTTGAAGTGAACTTTCAGCCCGTGCGAAGCCCGTTTCAAGCACACATGTATGACAAAATGATTAGACATTGCCCATCCTATTGGCAGAAGTAAAATGTCGGCATACAACCATTATAAATCTATTAGCTTGCAACAGATTCCACTAAGTCAAACGTAATTAAGCAACATGTACCACCACTGTTAAAACAAAGACAATTTCGTTCATATGATGACGAAAAAGATTTCTCACCACACAAATACAAGCACACAGAAAAACAACAGGTCGATCTATGAGAACTAAAGATTTCATATTGATAGAAGACATCAAAATTTCTATAAGACCCCAAACTAATGGTCTACAAACCAGTTCATGAGATTGGCATTTTTTTGCCCTATTTGCCACTGAACAGTCATTTCCCCTTTTTAATTCCCATATCATGAGAGAGAGAGAGAGAGAGAGAATTTGGGACCATTGGTTAGACCATTAGCATTTGATATTTCCTTTAGATTGTTTATTCATGCACTCCCATGTCAGAAGTTCCAAAAATCTAAACATGCACCCGCCATGGTAAGTTTGTTTAATGTTGATACTAAAGTCAACGCAGGAAAATATCGACATCAATCCATTGGTTCTTCATAAATTTTATAGTATCCAAAAAATCGATATCAAGCAGCAACATCCCCCCTGCATTACAAGCATATCTATGACCAAAATTTAGTCAGAAAACAGCCTAATTTAAGCTTACCAAATGTCGAAGCAGCTGAGGGGACCCTTTTCTCTCCTACTTCAGTATCCCTTGCATTTTTTGCAGAGGTCGATGAAGGCTTGAAGCTCACTTCTTTACCCGGCTGAGAACCAGAAGCTACATCAATAACTCCACGTAAATTGAAGAAGACCCAATGGGAATCAACAATATCGGGGACCAATGCACACAACTCGTCAATGTGTAAAACAAAGGCTCGTGTACTGAAATAACAAGGTGGGTCAGATTCAGAAAATTTCCCAATCAATTGACTCGTGTACCGAAAAAATCACAATCATTGTGGGATAAAGCAACACTCGGGAGTGGTCTCTGTTCTTAAATTTGTTTCAGCAGTAGTATCAGCTTTCCTAATTGTATTGACATCCATTTATTATCCGCATTATCAGAAAACACGAGTTATCTGAAAGAAATCTGTACAATATACCCATTTTTTTACGAAAATGATCACTTCCTGGAGCCAGAACTGGTGCTAGTGTAGGAACTGTCTACTGGAATTATGTGATAACCCAAGAGTTCTGCTTCTGAGAGAGAGAGAGCCCTATTACTGCGGTTTTGAGACAGATCATTCTCTCACAATATATTACATAAAAATTCGTGAAAAGAAAAAAAAGGCACCCCTTAGTGTAACACCCGCTAATGTGTTTTTTCCCCTTGTAGTAGTAAGTAGAAGTTTAAGACTTTTGTCAATGTGTGTCAATTAAAACTGACATCCCAACCTTTTTTGCGTGGTAAATGACTCTGGGAAGAACTTGTAGAGGCCTCCTTTTTGTCGGCACAAACTTGCGGAGACCTTTGCAAAATTGAAACTCTAATTTTGCTATAGATTAACTTGACGTCAAGTTTTAGTCATTCAATTTAAGGCAACACATTCCAGCATCTTACTTATTCATGTTGTAGCAATTGGGATAGTAGTACCTTTAAATTTATACTATAAATATTTGTACTACTGTCATTACTACGTTGCACTCGTAATCTCCTTTTAGTATCATATTATCTCATTTTTCAATATCTGAAAACAATTGCCATAAATGTACTTTTTGTAGACCCAAAATGCTACACACGTCTTCGAATTCGGTGCGATATGGAAACAATTCGAAAAATCAAATGCTTAATTAAAAAGGACATTGTAGACCCAAAATGCTACACACGTCTTCGAACTTGGCTTTTACTCGAATTCGGTGCGAGGAGAGGGTTCTGTTTGTCCATGGTGTAGGCCATGAGACCCGATGAACCCAAATTGACAATGACCGAACCAGGGTGTAGGGACGAGAAGTGTTGGGTCAAAAACCCATCTCTCAGTGCAAAGATTGAGTCCGAGTGCGGACTCTGTAGGGCCTCAGGGCACTTAGCCACCGATTTGTCCAAAACTCCTAGCATTTTGGTTTTGGGTTTGTTTGTTGGTGGTGATTGGGAAATCAGAAAAAGGGTGAGAGAGAGATTGATGGGTCTCTAAAATTCACACAAGAGAATTGAGATTGTAGAAGGATCGAATCCAAGGAAAGGTGGTTATATTAATTCACTTACTCCTGAATCCCCCATTAATGCTACAACGAATAGAACAACAGGATAAATTTCTAACACAAGCCATACAAAGAGAATCGTTTTGATTTTCAGAATCTACCAGTGAACCAAATGGGTGCAAAATCTGGTGCCATTGAATCTAGTGCCATACTTATTAATTCACTTACGTCCCATTGAATCTGGTGCAAAATCTACCAGTGAACCAAATGGGTATGTAGAGAGAGACAGAGAGAGAGACAGATAGCGCCCCATTTAGGGTTTTGCTTCACAAGACCAGGGATAGATGGAGAGATGAGAGGAGGTACCTGATCGGACACACCGAGAGGGAGACAAGAGACCACCAACGTGCAGAGCGGCAGACGATTGGAGAGAGTTTGAGAGTTTCTTCTTCAATGGAGAGAGTTGGAGTTGCTCTTCGTCTATTTCGTTTTTTGATTTTTGAAAGGATGAAAGGGGGAATGGGTTTGTGGTGGGGCGACTGTGTATTGAATTTTTAGACGAGGGGTATTTTCGACCCACAATTTTTGTCATGCCATGAAGTTGGAATTATTTTTCCTTCACCCATCAACTGATGATTTCCGAGAAGTGTCTCATGAGATTGGCATTTTTTGCCCCTTTTCCCACTGAACAGTCATTTCCCCTTATTAAAACAAGGATTGTTTTCATCTCGACCATCCATTCCTTCACATCTAACCGTCCAAAAATATCCCTCTCACAAACTAACTTTCGAGTGGCATTCCTGTAAATACTTTGCATTTGTTGGACAAAAGTACAACACGTTTTCCTCACACGCACTACGCCTCCGCCTGCCTTTTAGATTTGAAACTCTTTCACCCCTAGTTCAAATTTCAAAGACCTCCTAGTAATGCCTCAAAAATTGGGTACGTTAGTAAATTAATTTTATACTTTATCTAAATAGAAAAGTCAACTTTGTTAAAATTCCACAGAAAAACTTAATAAATTTTCATTACCGGAAAGCTAAAAGTTACCTAACTTATTACAACTGAAAGGAAAAATAATTGTCTAAAACATTTAAACAATACTAAATGTTCAATTTAAACAAATGACAGAGCCATCTAAACAAAGAAACTACAAGTAGTGCCACAGCTCCGCCACTTCGTATCCTTCTTGCTGCTCCATCGCCTCAAAACCAGTAGGCGACTCTTCCTCTCTTTCTGTACTTGGCATTGAGGACGCTAGGGCCACAAAAAGTAGCACCATGAGTGATAAAATTACACATAGTAAGGCGCCCCTAAGCCACCCCTTTACTAAAGATACTAATGCATCAGGTACACACATAACTGAAATTTTATTTCGTATGGCACATTGGATTCATAAGATTTACCATTCTCATTCCAACTTCTAACTGAAATTTTATTTCGTATGGCACACCCTCGAACACCTCTCACTCCCAACTTGAGTTTTCAACTTGAAAACTCGAGAATTTGGTGAGAGTTTCTCTCACTAGAAAACTACAAAGGTGGTGAAGGTTTTGATGTGAGGAAACAAGTGAGAGCATGGCTCTATTTATAGGCAAATGTTGGGCACCTCCTCCCTCCTCCCATGGTCGGCTCCCTCTCTGTCACACCCTCAAATTTTAAAACATAATTTCTGAGTAAAACCACATGTATATTCAAAAGTCCATAGTCAAAGTTCAACATTTCTTCCAAGTCAAAGTCATACGTAACATAGTCTATGGGGTATACCCGCCCATCATAGAAATACGTAGGTTTTAATGTTATTACATCAATCAAGTCAAAAGATATGGATCAAATGAAGTTATAAAATCATCTCTCAAAAGTAATGTCCGAAGATGATGCTATAACTCCTCCAAATTTAGCTTTTCAAAATATGCATGCACACATCCCATGCAATCCACGTCATGCTCCATGCCCTGAAATTATTAGGTGAGCTCACTAGCCCAATAGAGAACATCTACCAAAATTAAATGTAATGAGATATAAGTGTGGGATGGACATGAGGGTGATAACCACACAACAATTCTTAAGAATTTACAAGAACCAATGAAATGAATATAGACTCACAAGTCTCTAGGTTTCCTCTACTTTCACCCCATTCTACCCGATACGTACCCAAAATCTCACATGTGTCAAACTCACCCAATTCGTTGTGTCATCATCTCTTTTATCATTTTGAGTTTTAGAAATTCCTAGCGATACGACTTGGTGTGGACAATCGAAATTTTATCATCATGATCTGCCCTATTCAGTATGTAGAGTTTGTTGGACATTATAAGAAAACTCAAGTTAATCGGACATTGATATGTATATTTTACTGTAAAGTTTTGGAACTATTATTACCATCCCTTTTTGTATAAATATCTAATCTTGTTTGACCAATAAACTAGTGATGTTCGATTAACTTAATTTTATTTTATTTTATTTTATTTTATTTTATTTTTTTACCGAGAATGAACTTCTCAGCATACTCTATAAACTGAGCGGTAAGCCTTTTGTCCGTTTGGAGCTGTTGCGAGGTTCCCGTAGCGTGGCCATGCATCATGGAATGAATCTAAAATCTATGACTGACTCTCTAAACTCAGTCAAAACCCAACTGATTGATCCCTAAAGATCCAAATTGGAAGCCAACATTTTCTCTACTACTCTCCACAACTTATTTACGTACTAACTCTTCAGAACTACTTAACCTTGCGCAAATTAACACACAGAGAGAGAGAGAGAGAGAGAGAGAGAGATGAAGGCTTCAGGAAGCCAGCCAATGCTAGTGATGTTCGTATTCAATTTATGTCAAGCTGCTCTGGTGATCAATGCATCTACTAACACTACTTGTAGAAAGGTAAGTAGAAATTTATTAAAGATAACACCAAATCCCTCAAAAAAAATACTAATACTCATAATTAGCTTAATATGTTCATGTATTAATACCCAGACACCTCAACTGTCAAAATATCTATATATGTTGTTGATCATCGATATTTGCATGTAAAAGGATTTGCATAGTAATTTTACGTCTGACTTTAAAGAGTCATGAATTACAATATTCCATAAAGTTTGTAGGTCAAAAATGTACTTTAAATTTTTTTTTTTTTTGTGGAGCGCATGTCCAACTGGTCCTTTAGATCTCCGTTTGGTTACAGTGAAAATGGTAGAACTACAAGAAATAGACAAAAATTACACTTTTCTTGCGTTTGACTAGCATGAAAATAATAAAAGTTCTAGAAAGTAAATTTTCGTTTGAAACTTGCTAACTCTTTTTTTTTTTTTTTGATACATAAAAATGAAAAACTTGCTAACTCTTATGAGACTTCCCATAATGCCTGTATTTTCCACTTTCATATCATTATCCATATTGTGTTTAAGAGTAATGTAGAAACTATAAATATTTTCTCTCAAATCAAACATACACATCTCTTTCATTTGACTTCTCCAACTTTTACTTTACATCATAGTTTTTCTTTCTAATCAAAGAGACACACTAATCTATTCGTTGAAGCTCATACCTTCTCAATCTTTATATCGTTACTTGGATTCACGTTGAGATTTAACTTTTGACTTTTTAAAATTAACAAATAGTTTAAAACATTAAAAAGTCACAAAGTAGACAAAAAAAAAAGAAAAGAAGATGGAACGGTACGGTGCTATCTATGTGTGCATATATAGATATTGCAAGTTAAATAAGTTGAAGCTTTCTTGTCAAGGTATTTCATTTCAATTTCTGGTTTTACAAATTAACATTTTTAACTTTAAAAGTTTGTTAATTGTTATCAAGTCCGTATGAATAATAACTTACCCAAAAAAAGTCCATATATAAATAACTAGATGTTCTTAATTTCTTATGCTAGCTATCTTTAAATGAACACAGCCATACATTATATACATGGGAGAACTCCCTGATACCAATCCTGCAGCTGGCACAGCGGTGGACTCACACAACCGCCTTCTTTTAGAGGCAATTGGAGAGTGAGTTATCACATTTTTTGTTTTTTCTTTCTGCAGTGCAATATAGGAATAGGATCTCTTTGGGGAGCTAACGGTCCTCCTGTTCAGCTCTTTGAAGGCCAACATTAATAGTCGAAACTGTTCATTATATAAATCTTGTTGAGAACGTCAGTCTTGCAGAAGTTATATTCATCAGATATGATTTGATTGGATTTTCAGAACAAAAAAAAAATTGCGTTATGGATTGGAACCCTTGTTCTTCATCATCATAGATGTGTTCCGAAAATATATACCTCAAACCATATATATCCGGTTAATTAACATTATTTAATTTGCGTGTGGATTATATGCTCAAATGACTTTAAAAAAGGAATAGTTTCGATCGTTAAAATGGGCCCAAGAAAGGACTTAACAGGACCATAAGTAGGACAAGAGAGGAGCTGATCCTACCTCTCATGCATTAAGAGCATCTCCGCCCTTTACCCAAATTTTTACTCAAATTTGAGTAAAAACTTGATTTGATATGACATGACTCCTTCCAACCCTTATGATGAAGATTTAATCCACACCATTGAATGACAAAAGGATAAATAAAAGTGCAAAAAAAGAGCATTGAAAATTTGGTTCTAGATTTGGTGATGAGTAAATTTGGTGAAACATTTGAGTAAAACCAAATTTGGTGAAGGAGTGGAGTGTGGTTTTTGGTGTTTTTTTACTCAAATTTGAATTTGGTTAAAGATTGGTGAAGGGGTGGAGATGCTAATATGAGTTAGAAATTTGGACAAATAATTGAAATAAAACAACATGAGAGTAGCCAAATATAATTAAAAATTTGAAATTAGAGAGAAACATGAAAGATGTGAAATTTGCGAGAAACATGAAAAGCTGGTATGCGAGATTGTGAATATTCATGGTCGTCGTCCTAAAGTTATCATTGCCTCACTACATGAATGTTTCAGTGAACACCCAATGACTCCAAGATCTAAATCCATGCTCAAAGTCGTCCTTATCTAGCCAAAGTTCACGTGGAGATAAATTAATTAAAGAACCATATTCGTCAACTCCATAGAAAATATGTATTGAAAAGTTGTCTACTATTGTGGTAATTAATTTATCTCCATAGAAAATTAATTAAAGAACCATACTCGTGATCTCCATAGAAAATATGTATGAAAAGTAGTCTACTATTGTAAACAAGCTCCTTCCGTAGACTACTTTTCATATAGTCTTACGCTTCATGATTTTTTTATCATGTTTACAATATTGGAGTATGTTGCATTATAGCCCCTTACATCAATATGATCAGTAAATAAACATGATAAATAAATCACGAAGCGTAAGACTATAATGCAACATTTACTCCAGTATTGTTGTGTCTATACCTGCATTTACTTATATCTTGACGGTGCATATCTAGAATTCATTAAAATTAAGCTTGTTTTGTTTTTTTGCTATCTCTCTCTCTCTCTCTCTCTCTCTCTCTCTAACAGTGAGGGGATAGCGAAAGAATCCATTATTCATAGCTACAGAAGGAGCTTCAATGGGTTTGTAGCCAAGCTATTGCCTCATGAAGCAACTAGTTTATCTGGTATTATATTAAATACTACTCCATTAATTTACTAGAATTGGAAATTAAGATTGAGTTCCTACCCATATAATTTACTAGGTTCATAAGTACTAATATTCTTGATTGATCGACGTTAATTAATTTTGCAGAAAAAGAGAGTGTGTTATCGGTGTTTCCAAACACACTACGAAAACTTCACACCACAAGGTCATGGGATTTTCTGGGAATGCCTGTAAGTGTGACAAGGGATGAAAACGTTGAGACCAATCTCTTAATAGGTATATTAGATACAGGTGAGCATGCAACTATATATATATAGTGGCCAGTAGCTAGCTAGTACTGTTTTACGTAGTAATTATTCGGTCTCTCTCATTTAGTATTAATTTACATCAATTAATTAATCTTTCCACGATGAGCTCATTAATTTAGATAAATTTATATATGCGCGCCTATTTATTGAGTCTCTCTTTCGATCTCTTAAAGGCATTTGGACAAAGTCACCCAGTTTTAATGATGAAGGCTATGGACCTCCTCCATCCAAATGGAAGGGCCATTGTGCAAAGGGAGCTAACTTCACTGGATGCAACAAGTAATTAATTAATTCCTTTTTATAACTTTGTTTTCTAATTACAAAAACTTTTTCAATCTCTCCAACATAAATGGGGCATGCATGCAGCAAGATGATTGGCGCAACATACTACAACCTGGACAGCCGCACAATAGCCAGCCCGACTCCCGTGGATCAAGATGGTCACGGGACCCACACCTCCTCCACCGCTGCTGGTGTTTCGGTCGCAGGCGCTAGCTTGTACGGCCTGGCTGAAGGCACTGCGCGCGGTGGCGTTCCTTTGGCTCGAATCGCAATGTACAAAGTTTGCTGGTCCATCGGCTGCACGGACATGGACATCTTGGCCGGCTTCGATGATGCCATTGCAGACGGGGTCGACGTTTTATCAATATCTATAGGTGGGCCCCAACCTCATGGGGATCGAATTCTATGATTCGATTCGATTCTTCTTGTTTTTTTCTTTTCTTTTCTTTTTGAGTTACCTTATAGTAAAAGGTGGTGGTACGTTGTTGGTTTTATGGTGGCAAAATAATGGAGTAGTAATAATGAACAATATGAAGGTGGGAGCCCAAGGCCCTTTTTTGAGGATTCGATAGCAATTGGGTCTTTTCATGCGATGAAGAAGGGTGTATTCGTTTCCTGCTCGAGTGGGAATTCTGGGCCCCAGTTAACGACGGTGGAGAATGTTGCCCCCTGGCTCATGACGGTGGCGGCCAGTACCATTGATCGCCAGTTCAAGGCTGCTGTTAAGCTGGGTAACGGCGTCACTATCTCTGTAAGAAATCTCTCTAAAAATACTAACATATCCACCCTGGCTTTATCTGTGCTGACCTGACCTGACCTGACCACATTTTAAGTGATAAACGAGCCGAAAGAAAGAACCGATGATTTTTATAGGTTTGAAAGCTTAACAAGCATTTGTGACGTCAAACAAATCTTGTATATCTAGTCCACTTAATTGTAGTAGTAGAATGTGTTCCATTGTATAATAATCAATATGACACATCTGATCAATACATTTGTGACCATATGGTGTGGTTCTTATCTGCAAATTTTCAGATTTTTTCAGGAAAAGTAATACTACTTCTTTTTTATTAAAAGATGAATACAATACACTGCAAATGAAAAACTTCGGAGGAACTTATGATTGTAGACATCTCAAACAAAGGCCTAAGAGGCTGTTGTAGCTTTCATGGAAAATAGCTTTGTGGGGTTGCTGACCTTCGCCTGAGAGCCTTGCATGGCTTGCACAAGGATCAATGCCGTTGGCACCTAAACCGGTTGGTGGTTTGACCGAAAAGGCACTCTGATGATCTAGTGAGTGGAGGTACATGGAAGAGCAAGTACAGTAGGTATTGAGACTTGAGAGGGATGAGCCATGTACCCTTTCGGGTTGATGGTTATATCTTTATAGTGTTCACTTGACTTGCCCTCCAAATACTCTCGTGC
This sequence comes from Vaccinium vitis-idaea, assembly GCA_963854785.1. Taxonomy (NCBI): domain Eukaryota; kingdom Viridiplantae; phylum Streptophyta; class Magnoliopsida; order Ericales; family Ericaceae; genus Vaccinium; species Vaccinium vitis-idaea. The sequence continues at coordinate 18,706,591 of OY978225.1, read as the reverse complement.
CTGACATCCACGGTAACCGTTCGGCTAACGTCACACCTGATAAATGGGATAAGAATGGTTACACACCCATGCATTGATCGATATGTCTTCCATGAATCTTATGTGTCATCCTGGCCGAGACCGAGTCTGGGAATGTGTGACCCCACCGGTTTGGCCAGACCCATAGGACCAGGGACCAGATGGTTAAGCCTACTACAAGCTTTTTTTAAAGAGAATTATTATTGTTAAGAAGTACATCAACATCCTCAAGGACAGAGTACTATTACATCAAAATTAGGGAGGCTAGCTGTAAGAATTATTTTTGGATAATTAATATGAGAACTCTTGAGTTTCTTGCTTAGCTTTTATGAATAATCTTATAACTTCTTGTGAAGGGAATATCCATCAACACATTCTCACCCAAAAAACAAATGTATCCTCTGATCAGTGGTGCCCAAGCAGCAAATATCAGTGGACAAGCCTATGGAAATGCTAGGTATATACAAATTGCCATGTATGTGTATTTTGTATTGTATGACCCCAAATCATACCGGATTGATGTGGCAGACTTCTGTGTAGAGAAATTTCGTCTCTTTAAAATTGTTACCACCGTATTCGTTATTGTGATTGGCAGACTGGGTTCGATCATTTCAAATTAAAAGATATTAAAATGGTCACTTACATTTTTATGACATTTTTTTACCCAAACAATAACAATTTCCCTGTCTAAAACTACTTGGACTTAGTATTGTCATGATCTCTAAGTTTACCAGTGTTGGTATATCAAAATTTATTTACCTCAAAGTTTCACTTATCTTACTTTGATACAACGCTTTGATTTGATTCAAGTGGCTGCATTTGCACAAGTGTTGCTCAATACAGATACCTTATCTGTGTTCCTTCAGTTAATGCATATACTAGTATTGTGGTCTCTTTATTTACTGCATTACCCCATAACTCACACGATTCTTGTATTGCAAAATGTTAGTTCTGTCTCCGTTCATGATTTATAGACCCCAAAGATGAAATCGTATTTCCGTTTCTGTTTCTATCATATATTCTACCTCACAGATATTCTTTCTTTCTTTTTCGTTTCTTCATTTTCTAAATGATTACTTACTTATTGTATGTAAAATGGTTGGGGGCAGTGCTTGCGACTGGGGGACAATGAGCAAGAGCAAGGTAAAGGGAAAGATCGTCTATTGTCATGGATTCAGTGGTCAGGATTCAACCATTAAAGACTTGGGTGGTTCTGGAGTAATTATGGCAGCTGATGAGGAATCAGAGATTGCTAACCTCTTTGTTGCTCCAGCAACCACCACGACGGCTAGAGGTGGAACAAGAATCAACCACTATATCAACTCCACTAAGTATGTTTGTTTCATGAAGTTTTCTTTGATGAAAAAGTACATTAGTAACACATAAAACGGGAACGTGGAAAATTATGCAGAAAGTGAAATCTGTGGAATAGATCATGCCTAGAAAATGTGGTGCGCGCATTTGTGGATTAAATCACCCTATGTTTGAATCTAAATCATATACCTACACATCACTTTCTCGGTATATCTCGGGTTAAGAACTCAGAGATTTTGAAAGTACCTAAGCGAGCTTCATGTGGTATAGCCGTATAGGTATTTGCTGCAACAATATTATTTCCCTCTCATGACACCTTGTAGTTGATCTTCATATTTTTTCGTTGTACCATCCTTGATCGATTTTTTTCCTGCTCTAGCTTTTGGGTTCAAAATATGTTCCGCTCTCAATCGGAACTGTATAGAAAATAGGATTCTCCACATTTAAGCAAATATTTGTACCTTTCATACAGTCAACATCTTATTGGAAATTATGGTCAGGCAGTTTAGACAATGGTTAGCATAATCATTCCTCCCCATTATATTGTAAGGGTTTCTTTTTTTTGTGTTGTTCCTTCCAAAATTTTAGCCTCTTGCTCTTATACTTCGCAATTTTTCTGAATGTCAATAAGTGACGGTAAGTATGTTTTGATCTTGGATACGTTAAAAATGAGAATGTAGGGAGATGTGGCTTGTACAAAGAAAGAGGACTCTAAGTGAATTTCTGTCCGACTGGCCATTGTCTTAAAACATATTATGCATGCAGAAATTCCTGTCTGAACACAAATCTAGGGCATCCAGATGCAATTAGGCTGCAATCGTATGAACTCTCAGCATTTTACTTTCGGATGGTGGGTAAGTCTGTTTGGATGCTTAGGGCAGAAAGCAAATCTATTTTGCATTTTTTTGAGGGATGTTTAAGAGAGAAAAAGGGTGAAACTTCATAGAATGAAAAGACACAATCAAGACAACCTTGGTTGTTATTGTTAAATAGTGGATTTTCCTTTCCTTCCCCCATGAGTAAAGGCACAGAATCTCGTGTGTCAAACCTACCTATATCTCGTGTTCTTCTTCTTCTTCTTTTTTTCGTTTCCTTTGTTCACCATTATTGTTCATGGTAAGTTGTTTTAGTTCTGTTGTCAACATAACAAAGAGCACATGAAAAATATAACCATTTTGCTTAGTCAAGACTACTGTATACTTTGTGCTAGGCTAGACTGTATGCTTGACAATGACTGAGAGCTAATATAGGTGTGGTAATTTACAGAACAGCCAAAGCGGTTATATACAAGTCGAGAACTGTTCACATGAATGCCCCTTTCGTTGCTTCTTTCTCATCTAGAGGACCACAGTCTATCACTCCCAACATCCTCAAGGTACCAATCTCTCTCTCTCTCTCTCTCTCTCTCTCTCTCTCTCTCTCTCTCTCTCTCTCTCTCTCTCTCTCTCTCTCTCTCTCTCTCATCACCTCTCTTTCTCTCTCATAATTGAGTTTTCCGGACAGCCTGACATTGCTGCTCCAGGACTGAACATACTAGCAGCATATTCAGAATTGTCATCTGTTACTGGGATCAATGGCGACAACCGGTTTGCAAAATTCGACATACTATCAGGAACTTCAATGGCTTGCCCCCATGTCGCGGGGGCAGCAGCCTATGTCAAGAGCTTCCATCCAGAGTGGTCGCCTGCTGCCATTAAGTCTGCTCTTATGACCACTGGTATGACTCTTACGTGCATAGAACTTGTGCATGCATGCTAAGCAACAGAGACTTCAGGAATTTTTGTTAACTAAAATTCACACGTCAAAATTTCCAAGGCTTACTTCAATGAATCTTCAAACTAAAAAATCATGGAAAAGAAAACCTTTGCAAACAAATCAAGAGAGTAGACCTTTTCGTGACCTGAAATACAAATGAGCAATGAGTTTTGCATCACAGTCGGGGGTCGAGGATTCTGATCTACAAGTACGTACACGGGTGATATTCAGAATTTTGAGAATTCAACTCCCACATGATGTTTGATTTGGAACATTACAGATTAGAACCCTGAATATCATACCTGAATGATGTGCCAGAAGTTTAGCCTCCTTTGGGCAGAGTCCCTATTAGAAAGCCAGAGATTACAGACTAAGATAATGAAGTTAATGAGAGCCTAACTAGAGAGAAACATTTCCAAAGAATTCCCTCATTATGTAATCATTTTTAAAGGGGAGACTCGCAGGGTTTAGTAAAGGACTACGTAATGCTAGAGGTGTAGCAGCTGTACATTTTTTGAAACGATTTCTGGCGCCAGAACACTTCAAGCAATCATACCTGTCAATTATCGACGGTAGCGGTCGTTGAGTGGGTGAAAAACCAGATACGAAGCGATACTTATCATGAATTGGCCAATACAAGTGCATTTTTTTGTTAGCACCGATGTACCAGGGTGTAACGGTATCGAAGGGTTGAAAAGCCGATACGTTGGCTGCTATTTAACTCTATGGAGCCAAGTGCCATCATGAAACCTATACAATGGCCTCATCATGTAATCATTTGTCTGTTGATTTTCTTCAGCAACAAGCATGAAGCTCAAGCAGCAGGATGCAGAACTAGGCTCAGGATCAGGCCAAGTAAATCCAACAAAAGCGTTGGACCCTGGCCTCATTTACGACATCAACAAGAGTGCCTACATTAGTTTCCTATGCAAGCAAGGCTACAACAGCACCACCATCCGCCTGCTCACTGGTGGCAAGAAGCTATACAACTGCTCCACCTTTCCCGCCGCCAAAGGAACTGATGGCCTCAACTACCCCTCCATGCATTTCCAGCTCCAAAACACTATTTCCGTCATTTCAGCAGTGTTCTATCGTACTGTGACTAACGTAGGGTACAAGAATTCAGTCTACAGAGCAAAAGTTAATTCGCCTGAAGGCCTTGAAGTTACCGTCGTACCTAAAGTTTTTTCTTTCAGTCGGTTGCTCCAGAAGAGATCATTCAAGGTTGTGTTGAAAGGGAAGTTTATAAAGGAGAGGGATTGGATCTTATCAGCATCGTTAGAGTGGAGCGATTCTTACAAGCACATCGTTAGAAGTCCTATCCTTGTGTACAGGTCACTATATGACGATTTTTAGCTTCAGGGTCATGATTGGCCTTGTTATTTCACAGTATTTGTTTGTTGGAAGTATTGACTTGATAAGAGTCAAGTACTTGGCTTCTATTCATAGATACAAATGTAGGCATCAGTAATTGGAGAATGGCAATATCAAATCAAAGAAGTTTGTTATTTGGTCACGGTTGATATACACTGCATAGGCAATAAAGCCCTCCAATTTGAAGGTTGCTCGCTGTTACAAAAGCCGTTTCAACCCGACTTAGTTATCTTCAATTCCCTAAAAAGATAATTTTAGATGGCTGTGAAAACATTTAGCAACATTTAGCCAGTGGGTAGTACTTAGAGCAAGAACAGCAGCTTGGGCATAATTTTGGGTAAAATCCCTGATGAACAGTGGATTTAGCTACCCCATCTCAATCAATCCTCCAGCAATTTGTCTATCATCTTCTCCACTTCTATTAAATATTACAAAATATTATATCTTCACCGTCGCTGGAACTGTTCTTCATCTATCTTCACCGTCGCTGGAACCTCCATCGCTGCAACTTCACCGTCGGTCGCCCTCTATCGCCGTCGCCGTTGGTCGCCCTCGATGGCCGTCGCCGTTGGTCGCCGTCGATCGTCGTTTCTGTGGATCGAAAGCTTCAATCACTGTGGATCGAAAGCTTCAATCGCTGCCGTCATCCGCCGTTGCCGTCGTCCGCCGTTGCCGTCGATCTCCGTTGCCGTCTTCCGCCGTTGCCGTCCTCCGCTGCCAATCACTGTGCTCGTCTTCACTTGAGCGGTAGGGACCGAGAGAGAGAGAGAGAGAGAGAGAGAGAGAGAGAGAGAGAGAGAGAGAGAGAGAGAGAGAGAGAGAGAGAAAATAATAAAAAAAACAGTTGCTGGTGAACAGTTGTTGTCTAAAGATAGACAGCTACAGTACCAAATGTAGCGAAAATGTAAAATAGCCAACGAAATAGACAACCTGCTGCACCTCCATTTTCTTCTTCCTCTTCTCTATTTTGCCCAAATATGCATTTTAGACTACCTGCTGTTCTTGCTCTTAGAGCATCTGCATTTGAGGCTCTCTAAATTTTTTTTTTTATATGACAAAAAGTGTTGAAAGTGGGACCCAAAAATGTGTGTTAGAGAGTTGTTAGGTAGAGAATGAAAAAGTGACACATTTGACATTGTTAGTGTATCGTTACAATATTGTTAAAGTTCAAAAAAAAAATTAAAATATTCGGAAATGCAAGGGTCCCAACTTTCTCTCTCTTCTTTCTCTCCTCATTCCATTCTCTCACTTCCTGACAGTCCTGCGCCTTCAAATGGGGATGCCCTAACTAGTTCCTCATACTGCCTAGTACAAATGGAAACTGTTAAATTGTCAAAAACTAAGCATGCACTCAATTACTTCAAAAACAGAAATTACGAAATCCCGAAACTTTTCACTCTCCATTAAGCATCCTCTTACTCATTTACTACTCCAAAACAAAAATTACATAAAACTCAAAACTTTAGTCTTTAATTCCCCTAAGACTCAAGACTCTAACTGTGTCAAAACAACAAATATATACATTCTATTCCAGCAAACAACAATCTTTCAATCCAACAAAACAAACTGAAAGGCACCTAGCTACATAAATAGGCAGAGAAAACATTATTACAAGCCAGTTCCTAGATCTTCCAAGTCCTTAATGGTAAGTGTTCAACCTCAAGTAGTCCTCCACATTTACAATTTCTTCCTCTTTCTCTTACTCAACTCAACTAGCAGAAATTCTGGGTCTTTAGCTTCGTAAGTTCCTTCCTCCTCTTCCTCGCCTCTGCTTCTGCATTGGCATCCTCTTTTTCCTCCGATAGATCCTGTTTTCTAAGGAAAATGTAAATTCAGAAAAGAAATGAAGAAGATGAAGAACAATCAAGATTCTGAAAACCCTATTTCTCTCTCTTTCATTAGCTGTTCTTCGATGGTGTTACAAAACTCAAAATGGGACTATATACAACAGAAGCAAGCCAACTGCCCTTTGGAGAGCCAAAGATAAATTAGCTAAAATGACTAAAACAACAGAATACAATACAAAATACAATACAACTGAAATGACTAAACTAACCTTAATGACTATGACTTACAGCCCCCCGCAAACTCATGGGGGTGTCAACCACCATGAGTTTGGCTTTTAACCAGCAGAAACGAGCAATAGCTAAGGATTTTGTAAAAATATCTGCAAGCTGAGCATGCGTACCAATATACCTGACCAAAATCTGTTTACTCACGACCTTTTCGCGTATAAAATGATAATCCACCTCAACGTGCTTTGTTCGAGCATGGAAAATAGGATTCGATGCCAGGGCTATAGCAGATTGATTATCACACCAAATTTCATGAGGAACAGTAGGAGAAATATGCAAATCGAGCAATAATTGATGCAACCATGTGATATCTGCAGCACATTGAGCAAGAGAGCGATACTCGGCCTCTGTGGAAGAACGTGCAACGGTGTGCTGCTTTTTAGCACACCAAGAAACAAGATTTGTACCCAAAAATACACAAAAGCCAGTGGTGGATCGTCTATCGAGATGATTCCCTGCCCAATCGGCATCTGAATATGCTGTTAGTGTGAGCGAACTAGGAGTAAATATCAACCCTTGATGTATTGTACCCTTGAGATACCTCAAAATACGCTTGACTGCTATAAAATGACTTTGAAGAGGTGCATGCATATGCTGACAAGTGTAATTAACAGCAAAAGCAATCTCAGGACGAGTCAAAGTGAGGTATTGAAGAGATCCTACAGTTGTTCTGTACCAATGAGGATCCGCCATGGGTGTATCAGGGTCTAAAACTGCATGTTTGACAGAAGAAGGAGAAGTGCTGGGCTTACATTCTGTCATACCAGACTTCACAAGTAAATCTGTGGCATATTTGGTTTGCGAAAGAATCACACTAGTACCATGATACAGAACCTCAATGCCCAGGAAATAACTAAGCTTACCCAGGTCCTTCATTACAAATCTGGTGCTCAGAAGGTGGATCAAATCAGAGATAAAAGCCTCATCACTTCCAGTAATTATAATGTCGTCAACATAGACTAAAACGAAAGTAATAGCACTGCCTTTGTGGAGCACAAACAAAGATGAATCAGCCTTGCTATTGTGAAACCCTTGAGTAAGAAGAAAACCAGAAAACATGGAAAACCATGCTCTAGGTGCCTGACGAAGACCATAGAGAGCCTTGTTCAACTTGCAAACATAAGAAGGATGAGAAGCATCCTTATATCCAAGAGGCTGTCGCATATAAACTTCTTCATCAATAACACCATGCAAAAAGGCATTGGTGACATCAAGCTGTCTCATAGACCACTGATGATGAACAACCAGACTTAAAACAACTCTAATGGTTGGTTGTTTGATGACAGGACTAAAAGTCTCTGAAAAATCAATGCCCTCAGATTGTTGATTACCATTTGCCACTAGTCTAGCTTTATACCTTGCAATAGAACCATCAGAATTTCGTTTGATCTTAAAAATCCACTGACAACCTATAACATTGGCATCAGGTGGAGGAGGAACAAGAGTCCAGGTTCCTTGGTTAACCAGAGCAGTATACTCCTCTGCCATGGCCCGTTGCCAAACAAGAAACTTAATGGCTTCAGAAAAATGAGTGGGTTCACTAGTTGGAGAAGAAAGATCAGAAGAAATAGCAAAGGCAAAAGGATGTTTGGGTTTAAAAATTCCATCTTTGGATCTGGTTTGCATTGGATGTGTGTTTGTGACTAGAGAAGGTGATGGATCAAGATGTGAAATAGCAGGAACATCAGGTGTGTGTAATTTCAGAAGAAGAAGAAGTAGAAACTACAGAAACAGGATGTGAAGAAGAAGATACAGGAGCTAAAGAAGAGCCTGCTGGATGATTCACAGCAGATTGGAGAGGTGATGAAACAGATGGTACATTAACAGATACAGTTACATCACTAAAATCTGTGAGAGAAATGTGAAAAGAAATAGAAGCAGGAGAAGGAAAATAAGATGGAATAGATAGAATAGAAGAATATGGAAAAACATGTTCAACAAATCTTACATGTCTAGAAATATATACTCTAGAAGAAATGGGATCCAAACATCGATATCCCTTTGTTGCTGGACAGTAACCCAGAAAAACACAATGAGTAGACTTTGGCATCAATTATGAGCATTATAAGGCTTTAACCATGGATAACAGGAGCAACCAAAAGGTTTAAGAAACAAAGGATCAGGTGTGGAGTGAAACATAAGCTGATAAGGAATTTGAAAGTTCAGAGAAGAATGTGGCAGTCGATTGACCAAGTAAACAGCAGTAGTAAGTGATTCAAGCCAGAATTTAGTAGGCATATTAGCTTGGAGAAGAAGAGTCATTGTGGTTTCTATAAGATGCCTATGTTTACGTTCAACCAACCCATTTTGTTCAGGAGTATTAGGGCAACTGGTTTGATGAATCATACCATTTGTGAGAAACAAATGAAGAAGAAAATTATTCACAAACTCCCCCCCATTATCACTCCTAACTTTCTTTATGGTGGTATGAAACTGAGTCTTAACATAAGAGTGAAAACAATCAATAGTATGTTTTACTTCAGATTTATAGTGAAGAGGGAATAACCAACAAAATCTGGAAAAATCATCAATGATGAGAAGATAATATCGAAAACCTTTATATGATGGTATAGGAGATGGTCCCCAGACATCCATATGCACTAACTCAAAAGAACATGTAGTTTTAGAAGTAGACAAAGGGAATTGAAGTTTATGACTCTTTGCTCTATTACAGCTATCACAAATCAAACTAGCAGCAGCAGCAAATGAGACAGGAAGATTATATTGTTTTATTAGAGAATGAAATAGAGGCATACTAGGATGACCAAGTTTTCTATGCCAGAGCATGGCAGAATCTAAGATGCCGACAAGAGCTGTGGATTTCACAGGAGGAAGTTGTTCCTTAGAGAAGCTCAGTAGAGGATAGAGACCCTGAGAGCATGGTCCCTTGTACAGAGTTTGATGGGTAATCTTGTCCTGGATGACAAGACCAGAAGAATCAAAGATAAGAATACACTGATTATCTTTGGAAAATTGATGAACTGAAAGTAAATTGTGAGTTATACTAGGTGTGTGAAGAATTTGAGAAAGTTTGAAATGAGAAGTAGGAGTTGACAACAGACCTTGACCTGTATGAGTTACTTGCAGCTGATTTCCATTACCAACCAGAACTCCATCTCCCATGTTGGACACCTGAGGTTGGTCAATATTCTGAAGGTTATGTGTAACATGAGCAGTGGCACCACTGTCAAAATACCACTGATTTCCTTTACTTGCATCTGATAGAAGACCAGTTGATGGTTGGGGATTAGAAGGACTTCCTGTAAAACCACCAAAATAAGCTTGTGCATTGATAGGAGTAGCAGATACTTGAGTATTCCCTAATGGTGCAGAAGAAACATTATGAAAGGCACCACTTGGAACTGTGAACTGAACAGTTTGGGGTATTGCTTGTGTCTGCACTCTATTGTTCTGAATCTGAAACCCCTGATACTGAGGTTGATATTGTGGAAACCCTTGATACTGTGGTTGTTGCTGAACTTGAGAAGAAGAATAAAACTGTGGTTGTGGTTGTCCCACAAACTGATTTTCCCTTTGCATACCATTAGGAAAGCTGTAAATCTGTCCTACAACTTGATTACTGCCTGGAAATCCAGGTGAAAAACCATAAGAAGCAAACTGTGATCCTGTAAAACCTCCTGAATTCTGAGTATTCCTCCACTGTGGACCACCATTCTGAACAAATGAGTTAGGTGAGACACCTTTATAAAAGCAGTAGTTCGTTGTATGATTGTTTCTCCCACAAATTTCACAAGGTTGTCTTTGAAATCTTGAACCCCGATTTGTTCTTCCTCTGTTGAAATCTCTTTGTTGCTGAGGAAAATACTGTGATGCACTCTGAGGAAAATATTGCTGTGAAGAAGATTGAGATGCATTTTGTGCCTGAGGTTGTACTTGAAAGTGAACAGAATGAGAAGAATTTCCTGGGATGACTGAGTTATGACTCTCTCCTGATGTAACATGAGGTGCAACCAACACAGTTGAAACCTCATCCTTATGATCCTTAGACATCTGTAGTTCTTCCCCATTTAACATGATTACCAACTCATCAAAGGACAATAATGTTTCTCCCCTGGTTCTAATACCAGTTTTAAAACCATTAAATGCTGGAGGCAAACCATGGGAGGCAAACCATGTAACGCATGAAACACCAATTCCTCATCAGACAAAGGATTACCAACACCAGCTAGTTTTTGTGCATAGGCTTTGATCCCATCAATATAGCTTTCCATTGTAGATGTCTTAGTATGATTATAAAGACTGCTTCGCAGCTCATGTATATGAGATCGAGAAATGGAATTATATCTACTGCTTAAGGATGTCCAAACTTGATGACAATGACGTAACCCTAGTACGTAGGAAAGTGTTGTTTGGGACAAAGATGCAGTCAAACAAGATAAGATCTGAGAATCAACGAGTTTATACAAGGCAAAATCAGGATTTACTACCATTTCTCCAGAAGCATTTCGAATCTGAGCAGTCGGTACGGTGATCGATCCATCAACATAGCCAAGATAGCCATTCGCATCCAAAACGTTCTCAACCTGTGTCTTCCACAGAAGATAATTCGAAGCATCCAGTTTGATGTTAACCAAGGAATGGAAATTTGAGACCAAGAATGCAAGTGCAAGAGGAATTGTAACTGATGTTGTAGTTGTAGCCATTGTAAACCTTAATCGATCAAGAATTTGGAGTACGAAAAACTGAAAACCCTAACTGTTCAAGAATTTGGAGTACGAACAACTGAAAACCCTAAACGATCAAGAAATGCAGTACGAAGAACTAATTGATGTTGAATCGTTTGATTCTTCTAGGATCGTAAGACTCTCGTCTTGTAATGCTCTGATACCATAAGGAAAATGTAAATTCATAAAAGAAATGAAGAAGATGAAGAACAATCAAGATTCTGAAAACCCTCTTTCTCTCTCTTTCATTAGCTGTTCTTCGATGGTGTTACAAAACTCAGAAATGGGACTATATACAACAGAAGCAAGCCAACTGCCCTTTGGAGAGCCAAAGACAAATTAGCTAAAATGACAAACAACAGAATACAATACAAAATACAATACAACTGAAATGACTAAACTAGCCTTAATGACTATGACTTACATTGCTGGCAAAGTATTCCCAGTACGACCAACTGTTGAAGAAGCTCCTATTTTAACTTTAATAAGCGACAGAGGACGTTGCTTCTCTACGTGGGCAATAGTATTTAAAGATGAACTAGGTTTCAATGGGTTGTTTACAGCACTTCCATGTTGTTCATCATTAAGATGAAAAGAGGGCTTAAGGTTACTTCTAGTGCCATGCTCGTGAAGAGGGCAGAACCAAGGGAATGGAAGAATAAACACGGGGTCTCCACTTAGTGACAGACTTCACTACTGCCAAAAGTTCCTTTTCATATGTAGACAATCCCAGCCTAGTTGGAGACAAAGCCTTGTTGTAAAATGCTAGTGGCCTACCCTCTTGCATCAATACTGCTCCCACCCCTTTCCCAGATGTATCACACTCCAAAAAAAATGTCTTATAATAGTCTGGTAAAGCCAAGACAGGGGCTATGTGATAGGGGCGCAAATGTGCTCATTAGCGACCCCTAATTTATTCTAGTTGCATCCGTTTATTGTATTATTAGGAGTTTGATACTCGTTTTCCTTGTTTCAGGGCTTGCAGAGCAATTAAATGACACACAGAGCTAAATTGGGAATTATTTCATGCAATTGGCCAAATTCAATTTGAAAGAGCTCTTATACGTGCATTATGGGTGGAGTCCAATTAAATTGAATTGGTTATAAGGCCTATTAAGGAAGTGGAATTGGTTTAGGAAATGATTTCTTTCCTAAGTTATTTGTTTATACGGCTGAGAAGGAAAAAAGAGTGGGTCCTCAATTGCTATTGGAAATTGCTGCCACATGGAAAGCTTGCAAATTAGGAATTCTGAATTGGGCAACATGCGGCAGAGGATTCTTATAAAAGGGAAAAGAATAGAAGGGTTCGGCAGCCTTTTTTGCACGCATAACAGGGCTCACGGCTGTGAGTCCGTGACAGCGGCTGGAAGAGAAACATCCATGAGCGGCTGGAAGAGAAACATCCATGAGCGGCTAAATCATTCGACTAGGGTAGCGAGAATATCTCTCCGAGTAATATGATTGTATAGATTTTAGGGTTTTATATTCAACATCAGTTGTGCAACTTGGATGATTCATTATTTTTATGAAAGTTTTTATTCTTCCAATCTTCATATTGTGTTTGTATTCATGATATCGAACACCGTTGTGCAACCGTTTCTAATGTTGCGGGATAGTTTCTGAGATAGATTATACGACGTGAGACAGGTCGTGCCGCCCGTTAAGTCCGGTGAGACGATCCGTGCTGTGTTGAGATAGTCTATATGGAGTACGAGTCTTGATTATATTTTTGGGGATTATCGATAGGAATTGCTACCCTGTTGGTGATCTGGTCATATGTTGAGAGAACCCTAAATTTCATCACAATCATATTATGAGGGGAAATTGAATCGAAACCCTAGTCACTTCTCTCATTTGTTTCTAAACTTTAATCGCTTTTTATTTAATTTTAGTTTAATCACTAGTTCAATCAAATCCAAACCAAATTTCTCTTGTTCTCAGAATTAAATTAGAAATTAATTGAAGGCACTGTGACTTAGCTTTTTACTCTTCGTGGACAATCTCGGACTTAACCACTGTTCTTCGGAATAATAGTTAATTCCTTGTTTTATAAATTATAATTTTGGTACAAAAATGACATATCACTGTGGTCATTGCATTTTTCAGTTGTAGGAAAGCTGATTCAGCTTCTGAATTCCACTTAAAAGCATCCTTCCTAAGCAATAGAGTGAAGGGTTGGCATATCTTCCGATACCCCTAAATAAACCTCTTCTAATAACCAGTCAAACCAAGGAATCATCTCGATGCCTTCAGTGATTGAGGCCTAGGCCAATTGACGATATGCTCAATCTTGTTAGGATCAGCTGCCACTCCTTGAACACTTATCACATGGCCTAAATATTCCACTTGATTTTGCCCAAAGGCACATTTGGACAACTTTGCATATAATTGATGTTCCCTTAATTTGACCAAGGTCAGTGATACATGTTTCAAATGGTCTGCACCACAGGGGTATTTCCTCCTATAAGCACATGCTTCCTACCAAATGTTGTGAATACCATTTGAAGGTTTTGAAAATCCCATAACACTAGTCCAAGAGTGGAAAGCTATTGCACCCCTAAGGCCATGTCACATCCCCCCAAGGGTAAGAGTCTCATGTCAGTACTAAAGTCAGTGCCATGCATAGCCCAATGGAAATCCTTTACCATTGCTTTACTAGTGAGCTTGGTTCCATCTGCCACTATGACAGTCACTTGGCTTTTGGGTTGGGTCATAGTTCCTGTTCTTTTAGCAAACACAGGATTCAGGAAGTTATGTGTACTTCCAGAATCTATTAAGATTTCCACCACATGTTTCTTGACCTGTCCTTGGATTCTCATTGCTCTGTACGACTGAACACCTAACAAGGCATGGACTGAAATCTGGAATTCTTCTTGGGCTTCCTCTGTAGGTAAGTCCTGTTGTGCTTCTTCAAAAGCTTCATCCTCTTCCTCAACTTCCAACATAAACAGCTGTTTTTTCTTGCAAACATGTCCCCGAAAGTATTTTTCATCACATTCGAAGCACAATCCTTTGGATCTTTTATCTTCAAAGTCACTTTGTGTCATCTTCCTTTCTGAAGCACCCAATTCTAGGATCTTATTACTAGTATTAGTCATCTTATTGGCTGGCACATATTTAGGAGGGATCTGTGAAGCCTTGTTCTTCCTGACTAGGGCTTCTATGGTCTCTTCTTGTAACCTTGCCAGCCCCATAGCTTGGGCAATAGTCCTTGGTTGAAACATTTTTACCCCTGCCAAGTCTTCTTCTTTGAGACCACTTATAAAGCAACTAATGAAAAACTCCTCAGTCAACCCATTAGTTTGGTTTGCCAATTCCTCAAACTTTTCTTGATACAGTTTGACTAAACTCCACTATCGTAATTTGGTGAGTTGACCCACATAATCTTCGTAAGCATTACTCCCAAATCATAGCAACAAAACCCTAGAAAAATCTTGCCAAGTGCGGAGTGTGTGGGACTTCTCAAACCACCTATACCAGTTCATGGCCTTATCTTCTAAGTGTAAAGACGCCAGACGCAACTTTTGTGATTCCCCAATGGCATTTAATTCAAAAAAAATTCTCGCATTTATAAATCCAAGATTCGGGTTCTTCCCCAAAAAAATTGGGAAAATCCAACTTCGGCTAAAAAACCCTAGGATTCAGATGAGGATTTGTCAAGAGTGGAGGTTGTTGGTGCGATGGTGAGGATGAAGAAGAGGTTACCTTTTCAAACAGACCCTCATACTTTGAATTTAGTGTAGTAATCAACTGGGTGAGTTCGGATCAAAAAACAAAATCAACTGGGTGAGTCCTTCAATTGAGTTTTTAATCTCCTCCAAGGCTTTTGCATGTCGCGTGGTCTTTTCTGCATTTCGTCGAATTGAATCCTCCATACGCTTCATTTCTTAAGATTGTGTGTTCTCTACCATGATTTTCCACAGCCAAGAATCATGGGCTCTGATACCACTGATAAACTCAAAGCAATTTTCCTAATTTGAGAAATGAAAATCTAATCGAAAATGGGATCTTTTGTATTCAACCAATGGTGAATCGATTACATGAGAGAGTTACAGATGGGAAGAAGAAGAAGAAGAAAGAATAGGAGAGAAGTGGAGAGCAAGCTAATACAATTCACACCTCCTACGCTCCCCTGCCACTACTTTTGCAACTGAAACAAACAACCAGCAAACTGGTAATAGAATTACAAGAGCAAAATTACACTTGAGTCCTTTAGTTGTGTAAAATATTGTATAAGCTCCCAAACTTATCAGTGAGTTCCCCTGATCGGTGGAAAGGACCTTTATCAAGCATCCATCGGTTCATGGTTGTGGATCGTCGGTCGATAAAGTAAGGGTCAAAGGCAAGATATTGTAATTGTTGGCTAGGTAGAGGTTATCTATTAATCAACTTATTACGAGTTTGATTTCTTTTGCAAGTAAGTAGAGGAGGTTTCATCGAGTGAGAAAGAACCCCGGAGTAAGCTTTGGTTTAGTATATATATATATATATATATATACAACAAATATCCAATAAGGGCTCACTTACTTTCTACGGTGCGGGATTTTTTGTTTGGCGTCGAATTTTGACGATCCGAACCGTTAGATGTGTTTAAAACGTGTTTTTAAGGTCCAACGCGAGGATTACTAAAAAAAAAATACCCTGAAAGGCTTGATCCGAGCCATTTTCGATAAAATGTGTATATGTACATTTTTATCAAAAACTGCTCGGATCAAGCCCTTCCGGGTTTTTTTTTTTTTTTGTTGATGAATCCTCACGTTGGACCTTAAAAATGTATTTTAAACACATCTAACGGTTCGGATCGTCGAAATTCGATCTCGAATGACAAATCACACACCGTAGCTTATATAAGGGAGCCCGTACTAGAAATGCCTCCTATATTGCTTTAGCTCAAGCTTTTGGATGCATTTGACTTATTCCCCGTCCCTGTTGCAGTTTGAGCTTTTCTTCATGGAAGGAGGGACAAAGCAGGAGATCGATTCCCTTTCTTCTTTTGGTATTGCTTTTGTTTTTTGAGCCACTTAGAATTTCAGTTAGATGGTTATGTTTCTCAAAGGACTAACATGGTATCAGATTCCTTCACTTGCAATTTAATCCGCCTTCTGTTTTATTTCATTGGGTTGAACTTCTTTGTGGCTGGATTGGGCATTAATGGATAATTGCTCTCGGTTTCTTTTGGTTTTAATTCTTTCCAGGTGTGAATGATTTGGAAACACATTAGGGCCTCTTGCTTATTATTCTTTTGTTCACCTTGAAGGTGTTCGTAAAAATGCATGGTAGAAATGGAACTGATTAATTAAGGCACAATATTATTTGCTGGTTTTTACTTTATGCGGGCTAAATAATGTCCAGCTTGATACCACCATACATTATATCCAATCAACCCCTGACTTAGGTTAGTCTGTTTGTTTCATTGGGTTCTGACTAATTTATGTGTGTATAATTCGTGGACACTATATCTATTCACAGTCCGTTTCTTAACCTATCGATGCTGAATTGAATCATCATCGTTATGTGTATTTCTTCATTGTCACTGTTTTAACACTGCAGTACTTTTCTTTCAAATGTACATGGTTGATTTTTAGCCCTCTGTTAGCTCTCTGTTTTCCTGCTCTTGGTTCATGTCTACTTATGGGGTTTATTCTAATAATTGGTTCGGGTGTCTTCAAAAAAAATTTCCTTGCTTGCATATCAGATTTGCTGAAACTAAGAAGAAAGAGAATAAGTTTGTTTTATGGCGATTTTGAGACTGCATTATATCCGAACTGTTAGGATTTTTTGCTCATGTGAAAATCCAATTATTGAAAAGTGATAAATAAAAAGAAAAGAAAAAGGCAGTGAAACGTTTTTTTTATAAATGGGTTCTCGGGCAATGGTGTTTTGGGCAATTGGGTTAATGCTATGATGAGATATTGGGAACGCTCCATGTGGCAGAAGAGAAAAGAAAAAAAAAATGGGTAACCAACATGTGTTGATGGGTTTGATGATGTGAATTGTGAAATGCTCTTGGGCAGTGTAAGAGGCAGGCATGTGGATCTTTTTGGCAGCCTATGTGTGCTCGGGAAGGAGTGTAATGCTGGCTTGGAAAAAGAGAAATGGCTGGAGGTTTATTGGGTGGAATTAATGGGAAGTTGAAGCACCACGTCTTGAACATTCCTCTGATGTGTATTTATAGGCTTTGCTTGTATGTGTTTTGGTGAGATGAGAGGAGATAGCAGACCGGAGAAGGGCACAAGGGATGACAGCCCCCCTTGAGTTTGAGAGGAAAAATTGGTGAGGAAAAATAGAGTGTGGGGGTGAGTGAAAAACTATGTATAGAGCCATGTGTTAGGTGCTCTTTGGGTGGGTTTTTTCACGTCACATTGTATTCTCTATTTTTCAAATATAGTGGAATCTCTCTCTCCCGTGGAGGTGAGATTTGGGTGTTGAAATCCCCAACACGAACATTAGTAATAAACACTTTGGCAAATCAATACTTTTGGTTGCCGAGGTCAAGCATTAGAAATAATTTTGAGATCGAACCAAGCAAGTAGCAATAAAAATATTTTCCCCTTGGAGATTCTGATTACTAATAGCAAAATTCTGATTATGAATCCATTAAAAAAAAAAAAAACTTTCGTTAGGAAATGGTATTTGGATTCTTTTAGAACTACTGGTGCATTGGAGTAACTGAGATTTGGTATGAAGATAAAAAAACCTTTCGTTCTTAAGAACTAGCAGTAGTTAGCCGTCTATGCTCTGTCGTTTTATAACTAGGGCTGGCCCAGACATTTGGGTTGCCCTAGAACGACTCCGAGTTGGTTGCCCACTTACTATTAAGTTTAAAATAAATATAAAAAAGCATACAAGTTAAAAAGCAAAATAAATTCAAGGTTACATTTTTCTTTTAGCTTCAATTACATCAAAAAAATATAACCCCAGTTAATCGATTATGGTGCTTTATGATTAGCACGACCCGATTCAAAGAAAACAACTTCTCCTTACATTTTTTGAAGCAAATTGTTCAATTAAATTATCATAGTTCAACTTATCTAACAACTCATTTTCAATTGAAATCATTGTCAACCCACTTAATCTACACATAACACATCCTTACTCAATAGTCAATCCCTAGAATACAAATATATATATATATAAAATAATACATAAAACATTAAAATTTGAATACAACTATCAGATTTTGTACAGTACACTTAACACTTATAAAAATGCCTTCATCAAAATGCACTAGATTCAGGGGCTAGGGCCAACAATTTTTTATGTGTCTAACAGTTAAATAAGTGAGAGTATTGGATAGAATATTACCCCTTTCAAAGAATCCACAGTTCCAAGCAGTATTTTAATTTGTTGCCGACCAAAACCCACCTCGTGTAGTCTCGTGCGGTAAGCCTGATGCCTGCATAGTGCGACCTTGGGATTTCCACAATTCCACTCAGAGAGAGAGAGGAATTCATTCCACCCAAATTGAAATTGGGAAAAACCAAGGAAAACCCTTTCAAAGTTTGAAAGAGAGAGGGGAAACCCTTTCTTTTTTTTTCTCGATCGGGACAAAGTTTTTAGATTCTGATGATTTGTAATGGGTAATGGGTTATTGGGCCTTTTCGGTTTGGCTTCCAAAATTTTAAATTCTATGGTTGCCCACTTGCCCTCCATATAAACCTTTGGGCTTAGAACTCTATCTAAATTTTTTTTTTTTTTGGGCTTACGATTATTATTTTTTTGCCTTGGCCCAGGTGGGTTGCCCAAGCAACCCTAGGGCCAGGCCTGTCTATAACTAGAGTGACTGTTAATTTGCTCGACCTGAAAAATTGCTAGCTTTTTGGGTTGTTCTAGGCTGTAATCTTTTAATGGTTCGGGCAATGTGTATCTTTGGTAAATCAATCACAAAAAGAGAGGCATCTGTTTGTAGATAACTGGCTTTGAACTCATCTTTGTCATTTGTTTTTTTTTGGCTGATTGGCAATGGTAGTTTTTCTTTTTCTCCGTCTTTGATTGTGTTCAGTGATTTATCTATGTACACACCTAACTCAAGGGTTGTGGAAGAGTTAGACAATGGGGAGTTGATGTACTTTCAGGGGCACACCTTTTCTTTCTTTTTTTCAGGGGCACACTATTTTAGTAATTACTCAATTATCATTTTCCTGTATTCAGCTGATAAATAGGTTTAAGCATGCACCGGGTATAGGTTGCTCATGTCGTATCTTGGTTGAAATGGAATCCGCATCGAATGCTAAATTTTGCTTGCATTGGATATTGGAACCAAAAGGCCAATGGATCCTGTACTATTATTACAATTAAGCATACAAATACCCACTATGAGTATGAGCATAGGCTACTATTTCATAACATTTAAGGCTTACACCCAACCATAACCTCCCTTTTGTTAGTTTTGCTTTTGGCTTAAATCGAAACAGATGGTGCCTGAGGGGAAGTTCCCCCATATTGCAAATTTGCAATCAATATCTTCCTGATTGATTGCAAATTAGTCCCAATAAAATAATTTTTCGTCTCCAGAGGGGACATGTCCCAGATGTTCTGCATAATAACTGTGGAAATGTGCAAAATTTGATTGGTTTGGTAGCTTTAGTTATGTCTTTCGGCTTCTTTTCATAAGATGGTAAGCAAGTATGCCAGCATATGGGACACAGGTGCCAAACTTAGATTTGTCATTTATTATGAATATGGAATATAGTGAGGTGACCTTTGGACATACATGTAAAGTTTGTTACAATGTTCTATTGAGAAAAAGTTTATTTATTTTATGTTGAAAATCGAGGGTGTGACATCATAATCTGTTTGCGCGTAGAAACACTGAAAAAAACCACAAGCGCCTAGTGTGGTTTGTGAGATAAGCGTGCCAGGACTGTCCGTTACAGTCCAAATGTGATGGAAGCCTTGGAGACCTTTTCTGACTTCGTTAGTGCGATTGCGTGCAACCCTTAAAGGGTAGAGTTGCAATTCGGTTCGTGGTTTGCCTACGAGGGAGGACTTAATAATTTCCCAACCGTTGTGGAAAATTAGGAGCAACGAGATAAAGTAAAAACCAACTTTTATTAATAACTATTAACAAAAGTGGGCTACAAGATGTCAAAACCAAGGCTAAGACTTAGGCTAAGACTTAAGCTAAGTGTGGACGGCGCCACGCGGCTCGGCCTTTCGTGTTTGAAAAGTGAAAAGAAAAATGTGAGTCGCCACCCGGGATTTATTTGGAAAATGATTTCTTGGTACCCGAGAAACCGTTTAGAAAAATAAATGATGACTCTTGCGCCGTTTTTGAAAAAAAGGTTTGATCTGCGAAAAAGATTCTTGGATTCGGAAGCCAGGTTACAAACGGGGAAGGTTTTATTGAAAAGCACCCCGTTCGCCCGGTAAATTCCCGGTCTCTACTAAATTTTTGTGGGATTTTCTGGAAAACATTTTATTGAAAAACTTTGACGGTTAAACAGATAAATAACAAGAAATAACAATAAATAAAACCATAACGGAAATAAAATTAAACAAAAGGACGTAATAGCAATAATAGAAGAGTAAAGGGGTGAAAATGCAATAAATAAGTTGCAGAAAGTCAGAAAAACAGAGCACGAACAGAGGAAAACAGAGCAAATTTTTGTGCTGCAAAGGTTAGCCGTACGGTTAACCTTAGTTAGCCGTACGGTTTACCTAGGTTAACCGCACGGTTTACTCTTTCAAAGATCTTTCAAAATTTTGTTTTCCGAACAGAAACTTGTTTTTGTTTAAAAAAATCTGATTTTTATGGAAAATTTGACCACCCGAGCCTAGAGATGGCTATTAGAGTCACTCTCGACCCGGGAAGATCCCCTCAAAGAGCCGAGGTTTTGAACCCGACTTCGCGAAATGTGGTTATACCTTTGCGTAAACTTTGAACAGCTTCGAGAACTTCAGATTTTGGACTTGAACTCTTTTGGGAATGGGCTTGATATATGCTAGAAGGTTACTGAGAGCTTTTGGGCAAAGAAAACGGAATAGACTAGGAAGTTTTTACGGATGTTTGGATGAGACTTTGAACGGGAAAATTGATCGGAGAGTTTTTCCGGCGTGTCGTCGGAATAGTGGAGTTTCTCTGGGCTTAAAATGGAGAGGATGGAGAGGTATTTATAGGCGAATAAAACGGAATAAAATCTGCACGAAATCTTCCCAAAATGATGAGATGCTTCTGCTGACAGATTTTCGAATATTTTCTGACACGTAACCATACGGCTACACTGGTTAACCGTGTGGCTAGACTGGATGCACCGTACGGCTAAGTTGTGGGAAGGTGAACCGTACGGCTAGAACAGTAAGCCGTACGGCTTGGGCTCTCTTGTCCAAAAATTCTGAAGTCTAGGATGGCTGTTCCAAGGTACTGCTGAGTATCTCTTTCATCATTGGGGATGCACAGGGATTAAAATTGGGGTGTCTACAGTTGCCCCTCTTTGACGAGACTTAATCATCATTCTGTGATGCAAGTTGCGTCAAAGATATAGACATCCCAATTTTGATCTCCCTAGTGCGAGAAAATAGATAAACAAAATATGGTCGAGCATGGAGCTTCCTACGTACCCCGTTTGTAGGGATCAGACCAATCGTAGTTCGGGGCTATAAAAATGCTTTAATGCCTCGGAGGGACTTATATAACAAATATCATGGAAAATAATTTAATGCCACAGAGGGACTCACATAACAAATGTCTTGGAAAATATTTTAATGCCACAGGGGGACTCACATAACAAATGTCTTAAAAAAATATTTTTAATGCCACAAGGGGCTCTGAAAATTAATTGATGCTGAGGATCGAACTTGATTAATGCCTTCGGAAAATTGATTGATGACATAGAGGACTTAAAATGTAATTTTGAAATTGGAAAGTGCCATTGAGGACTTAAAATGAATTTTGAATAGTCCAATTGAGGGCTTAAAAGTATTTTTTGAAAATTTGAAAGGTGTCGTGGAGGGCTTAAACGTAATTTTTGAAAATGACAGGTGCCATTAAGGACTTAAACGTAATTTTTGAAAATTTGAAAGGTGCCATGGAGGGCTTAAACGTAATTTTTGAAAATTACAGGTGCCATTGAGGACTTAAACGTAATTTTTGAAAATTTGAAAGGTGCCATTGAGGACTTAAAAATGATTTGCCAAATAATTTTGAAAATTGAATCAGTGCCATAGAGGGCTTAAAATGATTTTGCCATTGAGGGCATAAAATTGATTTTGCCATTGAGGGCTTAAAAATGATTTTTGAAAATCGGTGCCATTGAGGGCTTAAAAGTAATTTTTTGAAAATTTGAAAGGTCCTGTGGAGGGCTTAAACGTAATTTTTGAAAATGACAGGTGCCATTGAGGACTTAAACGTAATTTTTGAAAATTTGAAAGGTGCCATTGAGGACTTAAAAATGATTTTGAAAGTTGGTGCCATTGAGGGCTTTTTTTTAAAAAAAAAAAAAGGATTTGCCATTGAGGGCTTAAAAACCTGGGGGCGTTTTGCAATTAAAGAGGTACAGGGGTGGCCCCGCGTGACTTAAAAATTTTGGAATTTAAAAGGGTTAGCCGTGCGGTTTATACAGAAATACCTGAGAGGCATCGTGCGGCGGAGAGAGGACCGGAGAGGTAAGCCGTGCGGCTTGATTGTTTCCACCGTGCAGTCAAAATAGTAAACCGCACGGCTAACTTGAGCGGTTTCACTACGCAGCAAAACCGTCGGGTCGTCTGTTTTTCCTTCATTTGTTCAAACATTCCGAGAGGTCGGTTACTGAGAGTCTGAGAGAGTAGAAACCTCCCCCTTTTTCGTCCGATTAACCTCCTTTTCTACAAACCCCGTTTGGGATCTCGGTTGAAAGCAAAGGTTCTTTGTCGGTTATGGCTGATTCCGGCAGAAGTCAAGACCCACTTTCCGTTTCCGATGTTGGTCAGCTGTCGACGGTTGTTACGGAGGAAGAGGTGCCGGCCCAAGTCATCGTGGCCGATTCGTCCTTGCCGGAGTCAAGAGAGGTCGATTCAAGAGAAACCGAAATGGGTGATGAAGGAGACCGTACAGCTGCATCTGGAATGGGTATGCCCCGTGCGGCTCAGGGGGATGCTAGTACGGGTGACGATGGGGCTGCTACTCCAATGGAGCATGGTGGGTCAATGTTAGTTGGTGGCGGTGTTGGGCTGACAGAGGCAGCGGGGGGCATTCTGATGACGGTTGAGGCCACGGAGGGTAGTAGCGACATTTTCGGAGCCATGACAGCATTGCATGATACAATGGGTGATGTCCGGGCGACCATGGAGAGTATCAATATTCCGATAAGTGACATTATTGCTTCTAGTAGTTCCATGCATGTTGATCTTGATATAAATGTTCCTCTGCCTGAGATTGAGATGAATGTTGGTGGTGTTGATGTTCTGATTGATCCGAGGGCTGTTGAGGAGGGCGTAGGTGGTAGTGATGTGATTTTTCCTGATGTTGCCCATGTTGTTTTAGTGAGAGAGTACCCGATTAGTGGTGATGACACCTCTGTTAGTATTCTGATTACTATTAGGCAGCCTGGAGATGTTATCATGGAGGATCTTGGGGAGATGGGGGATAGTAGTGACGAGGACATGGGTGACGGGATGTATCATAGTGGAGATGTTAGTGGTGAGGGGGGACAGGCCGAGGAGGCACGTGCCGAGGGAGCACAGACTGTAGGAGCAGGGGCGGAGAGAGTAGAGACTGAGAGAGCACAGGCTGAGGGGGTGGTCCATGTTGTACCCGTTGCTCGCGTGTTTAGGAGTTTGACTCGGGTACTTGGCACAGGCGGGGTGCCAAAGGAGAGTGCTAACACTGAGGAGCCTTCTGACCCGGTTTTGTTTCCTTCACGGGTTGGTTCTTCACGGGCTCCGGGAGCTACTTTAGGAGACACCTTGGAAGGGGTTACTGATGAGACCTTGGCTAGGAACTTGCAGCAGTTCCCTCGGTTGTGAGACTCCACCGGTTGGTGAGCCTGAGGAGGTAGAGGTGCAGACAGAGGAGGTGGTCCGTGTGACCATAGTTAAGGAGGTCCAGTTGGCTTTGAGGAGCAGACCGCCTTTTGTCCCGGAGACTTATGATCCTCCAGTTCACTTCTTTATACCGGTGGGGTGCGAGGTATACGAGCCACAGTTGCCGCTTTACCCTGAGTCACTGATCTTGCGTGATCCAGCGACACATATTTCAAATCGACCTCTGGTACGTACCTTTCATTCACGCTTTGTCTTTTGAAATGTTTTCACTATTGGATATCCTTTGTTGCTTTACTGAATGAACTCGTGCAATGTTTTTTAAACAGGTGGATCGTTCTCTTCTGGGATATGGCGGGCCATCTGATTGCTTGGCACAGTACAGGAGGTTGTCCCCGAGTGTGAGGGAATTGGTGGATGCAGCAGGCTTCACTATTTTCATCATGACTTTGCTGCCTACTCGGACAGACTGAAAGTTGCTGAGGGCTTTGACGGAGCATTGGTGGGACACCACCAATAGCTTTCACTTTCGGTTCGGGGAGATGACGATTACCCCTTTGGACTTCGCAACGACTACCGGGTTGAGAGTTGGCGGTGAGCCAATACCTTTCGACTCAGGTTTATATTTGGATTGAGCGGCGGTGCGCCACTTTCTGGGGAGAGAGGTTGGAGATGAGGCGATGGTGAGATGTGATCACCTGCCGGCGATATGGGATCATGAGCCGGGGTCTCTAGTTGAGGCTGCACATATGGCGAGAGCCTATTTGCTGTTCTTGTTTGGCACTGCACTATTTCTAAATAGGCAGAATTCGGTGCACCTGAGTTGGTTACCTGCTTTGGCAGACTTGAGGACGGCTGGCCGGTTTGACTGGGGTGGTGCTGCTTTGGGCACCCTTTACTATTTTCTGGGTTCAGTGGTTCGCGGAGCGGCGACCACTCTTGGAGGTTACTGGAGGATCTTGGAGTATATCATGTCACTTTTCTTGCTTTAAATACTCCATGCATTATTGCTTTCATTCCCACTACTGATGGATTTCTTTGAAAAATGCAGGTATGGGCTTATGAGGTATTCGGAGTGCCGGCCCCAGAGAATTCTCATGCGAACAAACGAGTGCTTCCGCGAGCGGTGAAGTGGGCCATGGAGTATGTCGGGAAAGGTGGGAAGAAGGGGCAGCTGAGGTTCTTCCGTGTTTTCTTTTATCAGTCCAGGGGTGAAACGGTATGATACAAACTTTCTGAATTCCTTTCCGACATTTCAATTCCAATGTTGATTTCTTGAAAGTAACCCATGACTCCTTGCAGGTGAACTGGAATGTGTGGGATAGGCTAAGTGTTTCCTACTTGACTCAGAGCAGGGCGATGATGTGAGGGCGCGTACTATTGAAGTCTCCATGTGGGTGGCAGTGGTACTTGGGCGAGAGGGTGACACGCCAGTCCATGGGTATAGATCACTTCAGAGTGTCGGGTCCTCTTCCACCGTTTGTTCAGAGGACGCAGGAGTATACTTTGGCTGAGGTGGAGGAGTTCACAGTTTTGGACACAGAGTTGGTTTTCAGCTCCTCCGTGGACTATGACGGTTATGTGGTGGGTAATCTGGCTTATAATCTGGATATGGAGAACCGTCTGGCTGCCCCTGCACCTGTGGAGGGTCTAGTGTTGCCTGTACTGAGGAGAGAGATTGACGTGATGCTACCGAATGGGAGTATGGGGTATGTGATGGTTCCTGAGGTCACTCCTCCAGTTACTCTTACAGCGACAGAGGTAACCTGAAATTTGAAAACAAGAAATGATTTAGTCTTCATGTTATATTCAAGCATTTATTCATGTTACCTGCTAATGCTTTTGATTCTGCTTCGCAGATCCCGGTGGACTGGGCTGCATCCGTTGTTCAGCTGGTGCGAGACTTGGAAGCCCTGGTTCGCATTCTCACGATTGGCGGGGCTCCCGAAGTGCATCCAAGAGTGGAGCCTGGCATTGTCCCCCATGCTGGTGGAGATGATGATGATGGGGATGACGTGGTGGCGGTAGAGCTGGTCGGAGAGGCGGCCGAGGTGCCGGAGGTAGTCGAGGTGCAGGAGGCAGCCGCAGAGGTAGGGAGGTGGGAGGTAGAGCAGTAGGTGGCCGCAGAGGCAGGAGTGTTGGAGGCAGCAGCGGGGCTGGTAGCAGTCGCGGTACTGGTAGTGACGGCGGGACTGGAGGGAGTGAGTCGGGTGGACGTCGTAGGTCTCGGCGTACCCGTAGAGCTTTTCCCGTTAGTGAGACAAATCAGGTATCCATCGTGCTTCTGTTCTTATAATTGAATGCTTTGACTGTTTTATCAATGAATTTCCTTTCTCTGTGCAGGATATACTTCCCTCCGTACCGCCTCTTAAGAGGCCTTTGATGAAGAACGCTGGTGGAGGTTTGTCTACAGTCCCGTTGGAGATTCCAGTGTCTGGCAGAGTGTTGTGCTCCTCGGTTGAGAGAGAGGGTGTCCTTGAGAGCTCAGCTCACGGACAGCAGTGGCTACCCCGGGAGGGAGATGCAGAGAGTAGTGGTGGTAGCAGCAGTGAGGACACCCCTGAGGAGGATCCATTTCTGACACTGGGCCATCGCCAGAGCACGAAGAGGCGATGTAGTGGTTTTTAGGTCGAGCCTGCGTGCTCAGTTTTGACTTGGGCGCCTGTTTGCCCCACTTTTCTCTTTTTTTTCACGGATACGGCCTGCGAGTCGCAGTAGCTTTTTGATGTTGGGCCAGTTTGCCCTAGATAGATGTATATTTATGCTCATGACATGGATGCCATTTAGTTTTTATATAGATTGCACATATTCGTTATGCTTTCAATGATTCACACTGGCGCTTTTTGAAAGAAAAGTCAAGTTTTGCACATGATTGCCCTATGGATGACTGGATATTAACAATGTGCGATACATGCCCCTGGGGGAAAAAAAATATGTAACTTTGGATTAAAATGGGAATGATGAAACGCGTATATACAAACTAACTCAACAAACTTGAAACTTTACAAGAAAATTTGAGCGTCGTAGGCATAATGCGGCCCATTGCGCCCGAAACTTTGAATTTACACGATGTTTGCCAAACGCCACTTCCAACAAGTCACAAACGCATGTCGTGACTTGCTTAAATGAATGGAATAAAGAAATTGACACTTAGATACGTTACGATCCGCCAACTCCCCTCATTTGGGCGATATCGGGCGATTTTGGGCTTGGGCATCCCGGGACCTCGAATTTTTCCGTAAAATCCACCAAATAACTCCATAATGTCCTTGTGAATGTTTGGCATGGCTTACTGGAGCCGTTGATGCCAGAAAAGTAATGCGACACATTTCAGCCCATCGGTTTCGGCATATCTAAGCTTTCGGATTACCTGCCTATGCAAACGTGGTCCAAAATTCAAACCGATTTTTCCCACAGCTTTAAAATATCCATTACCACTTGTATGAACAGGAAAAGTGCCCAAAATATACCCGAAACAACTTCTGGAAGCTTGAGCCAAAATTTGGTCATGAAAACCACAAAGTTACCGCACGGCTAACATAGATGGCCCGTACGGTCAAACTGAGTGAGCCGCACAGCGCACTTCTAAAAATGCCAAAACTTTGAGTTCTATTGCAGACCTCTAGACTTTTGCTTGCTTTCCTGCTGTCATCTGAGGGTTCCGTGGTTTCAAAATTAGCCAGCCTTGTTCCTCCTAGAGTCCTGTCAAACTTTTGAGATGATTTTCACGCTTTTCAATATTGGCACGTTTTACGATGCGACCAATCCGAAAATCCTCTTATTCACGTATACCATAAATGGCCTTCTTTCACAGCCCATTTGTGCTCTAAAAACCAGAAGTCTCTTGTTCTCCTCATATCCCTCACTTAGTCATGAGTTTCCCGGCTTTGGTTCGGCCTTGGCTTGATGAACTTGACGACATTGGATGGCTCAACTTTCAAGGTCACTGGATGACTTCGTTGCACCGTATCCGGGACGTAACAATCCGTCCTGAGCTCTTGCGTGCTGCAGTTAGATTCTGGGACCCAAAGGTACACGTGTTCCATTTCGGCTTTCACGAGTTATGCCCCACCGTGGAGGAGTTTCATGCATACCTTGGCGGGTTTGACCTGGAGACGCCGGTCATACCTTTGCATGGAGCAAACTTTGCTGATGTTCTATCCGCCAAGCTCGGGATAAGTAATAAAGCAACGAAATCCATGCTCCAAGGAGGTACTATCAACATTCCGCGAATCATAGCTCAATTTCGTCCGGAAGGTTTTGCTTGCTTGCTGCTTTCTTGTTTGTCCGGTCTGACGGGCAAGCAAGTTCATCATTGGTCGGTGTTGCCATTCAAATCGAAGAACGCAAAGATGTGGCACCGATGGTTTTGGTGGAAACTTTGATGGGTTTAGATAGAATTCATGTCGGGGATACGAATGTTTTTTAGGGTAGTGCTTTGCTCCTACAGGTAGGTTTCTCACTCAGCTCTCCTTTTTCCGGTTTTTCCCACATTCTCATTTTACCTCAATGCTCAGGTTTGGGTTGTCTACGGTTTCTTACTTGTTTTCTCTCTGATACAGATATGGCTATGTGACAAGGCCAATTTGCTGGAACCCGTGCCATGGAGGCAGATTCATGAAACACAGGGATTCATTCGAAGGGACTTTCTGAAAGTCTTTGATGATGTGTATGGCTGGTTCAGAGAACTTTCCCGGCTTACAGAAGAGGTAATTGCTTGGCGTTTGGCTTGGCTTGACAATCCTGCTATGACTGTGAGCAACATGGGGCGTCAACGTGTGATTCTGGCTGGTCTATCTCGCTGGACTTTCTACATTCCAAACCGCATTCTCCGTCAGCTTGGAGTTCGTCAGACAATACCACCACCAGAGAACTTTGTCATGCCGAACCACAACTTTGACACATTCAGGGCTTATCAAAACACTTGGAGGGAGCGTGTGACCATTCCAAGAGAGCAGTATCCGAGTGTCAATCTTTCAGAGCGTTATGTGAGATGGTTGATAAGAGACATGGAAACAAGAGAACATGGAAGTCAAAGTTGACTTTTGAACTCGATCTTAATGTGTCCGAAATAAATTGCTTAGACCCACGAGATGCTTCGTGTGAGGTCATGCTTTGCTGTTTGTTTTGTGTTTTGAAAGTTTCATGCTCAGTCATGTAATCCAAGAAGTTTATTTGAATAAAGATGAATTATGAGAGTGGCATTTGCGCATGAAAGCTAGAAATCAACTCAAAGAGACATTTTTGAAAGATGGTGACCGGTCCTCAAGGGAGGATGCCTACGTATCCCTTTTACAGGAATCAGGTCATGACGTAGTTCAAAAATACAAATTTGGCTAGGGTTCACTCGAGTATTGACACTCTCCTTTTTGCGCTCTAACACCGCCCTTTCGGGTTTTCGGTCTAGCGAGCTTGTTTGATTGATTTGCCTTAACTTTTGCCTAAATCGCCCGATGTGAGTTTTCGACTTAGCAGGCTTGCTCTAAATTTTGCCTGGCACTATCCGCCCTTGCGGTTTTCAGTCCAGCGAGCTTCTCTCAGGGGTAATATCTCTTGAGTTGATCCATGTTAACCAAAGTGGAGAATTCGTTGCCGTCGAGATCAATGAGTTGTGATGCGCCTCCGGACAAGATCTTCTTGATGATGTATGGACCTGCCCATTTTGGTCGAAACTTCCCGCGAGGATCAAAGACTGGAGCTCGGATCTCCTTTAAAACCATGTCACCTTCTTGCAAGTCTCTGGATTTCACTTTTTTGTTTAATGCTCGTGCAATTCTGCGCTGATAACCCTGAACATGATACAAAGCTTTGAGTCATCTTTCGTCAAACAACATAAGTTCCTTGAATCTCGAGCTTTGCCATTCCGCTTCGCTGATCTCTGATTCAACCATGACCCTCAGAGACAGTACCTCAAGCTCAATCGGGAGGACGGCCTCCATGCCATATACCAAAGAATAAGATGTTGCCCCTGTCGGAGTATGAATGGATGTCCTGTATCCCCATAATGCTAACGACAGTTGTTCGTGCCAATTCCTTGCGGACTGAGTAGTCTTTTCCAGTATCGTCTTGAGGGTTTTGTTTGCTACTTCCACGGCTCCATTGGTTTGTGGCCGATAAATAGTTGATTTATGAACCTGGATTCCGAATTCTTTGAGAGTTTCTGCAGCTCTACCCTTGAAATGAACCCCGTTGTCTGACACAAAAGCCTGAGGGACACCATATCGATAGATGATGTTCTGTTTGATGAAGTGGGAGACTTGAACCGCTGTTAAAGTTGCATATGAAGCAGCTTTGACCCATTTGGGAAAATAATCGATTGCCACCAAGATGAACTTGTGCCCGTTAGACGCGACTGGTGTAATTCTGCCAATGACATCGATGCCCCAGGTAGAGAAAGGCCAAGGCAAAGTCATGGAGTGTAATTCTGACGGTGGTACATGCATGAGATTGGCGTGAATCTGGCACTTGTGACACTGTCTCACGTACTGAATGCACTCAGTTTCCATGGTTGACCAGTAATATCCCTGACGGAGGATCTTATTTGCGAGCATTATTCCATTCATGTGAGGACCGCAGACTCCTTCATGAACTTCTTCCATGATCATGGTGGCTTCCGTACCATGCACACACAACTTATGCATCCCGCAATGCGACCGCTGGTATAGCTTTCCTCCGCAAATGATGTACTGAGAGGCCAATCTCCGAAGAGCAATCTGATCCTTCTTTTCAGCCCCAACTGGATACTCCTTTTTCTCGATAAAGTTCCAAATGTCGTGATACCATGGCAGACCGTCGTCAGGTTCATTGACAACCATGACATATTCGAAAACAGGTTTGTCCCTCTGCTCAATTGTGATTGGTCTGAGCTTGACTCAATCTGGTATCTCCACCATTGAGGCCAAAGTTGCTAAAGCGTCGGCAAATCTGTTCTTCAATCTCGGAACATGAGTGAATGTGATCATCTGAAACCGTGGAATTAGATCTTCGAGAACTTGGTGGTAAGGCTTAAGCTTGTCTTCTTTCACCTTCCAATCTTCGTTGGCTTGTGATTCCACCAAATTAGAATCTCCGACTACTTCCAGTCTCTTAACTCTGATTTCCAAGGCAGCTTGTAGACACCCCGATTTTGACCCGAAAAACTTATCAAGCATCCCCAAGGATGAAAATGCCCGATAAGAGCACACAGAGCT
The DNA here is from genome assembly GCA_963854785.1 of Vaccinium vitis-idaea. NCBI lineage: Eukaryota > Viridiplantae > Streptophyta > Magnoliopsida > Ericales > Ericaceae > Vaccinium > Vaccinium vitis-idaea. Next base: position 18,675,223 of record OY978225.1, on the reverse strand, counting down.
TGATTGTGAACTTGGAAATCCCTCCTAAACCTCTTCAAAATAAACCCAATCCTACACCACCTTCTAGTACATTCAAAACCCTCTTTTTTGATATATAATATGTCCCAATCCATTTTGAAATGAGGGAGATATGCCTGTTTTACCAAAACAACTTATTTTCCCGACCTTCTAAGGGTAAAATGGTCACATATTTTGATGTAAAAATCATCTTGGGTTCAAACCACTTGGGTTAGAAAGTAGACTTGATAAGATTTCCAACGCTTCAAACCATGCACAAAACGGAGTTCGGTAGCACCCGGAATGGCCCCGCGAAGTTTGAATTGTTGTGCAGTCTCCCAGTCTAGGCGCCTGGATTACCCTAATCCAGACGCCCGGACTCAATCCAGGCGCCTGGATTCCCCAATTCCAGGCGCCCGGAATCACTTCCAGCAAGCAATTTGCAGCTGGTTTTTTATGAAACTATGGGCTCCCCCCTACATTGTCCCACGTTTTTCTGTACTCAAATCTCCCTCCAACAGATTATCCCTCCACATTTTGAGTTCAAAATTTCCATTTTCCCTCTCTTTTTTTACCCAAAACTACCCCATTCTCTCCCTATAAATACCCCCACTTCTCTTCATTTTAAGGGACCAGCTCTCCCTTCATTTCCTTACTGTTATGCTGCAGAAATGCTCCCAAAAACTCTAATATCTTCAACACCCAAACTTCCACCCTTCAACTATAATCAGCTCTCAATAGCTTTGTAAACCCAAATCCAGTAGCCATAAACCTACAAAATCCACTCAAAAACCCATCCAAAGTTCATCAATCAAGTTCAAAAAGGTAGTTTACCTACCAAGTTGTGTTCAAAAGCCCTGAGGGGGACTCAACCAAGTTCTTACTAGTCTTTCTATACTAGTGGAGGACTTGGAAGAGGTTTGAAACATGTAAGGAAGAAAATCATTTCGAGCATCAGTAGCAAATCCAGGCGCCTGGATTCCCCTCTCCCTTGTTGTGTTTTGTTGCTTTATCTACTCTTCTTTGGTTATTTGAATCATAAACAATGCATTTGTGCATGCATTCATTACTGTGTAATCATGAGAATCACCTTAAGGCATGGAAAATGATGTTTAGGAAACAAAATCATGTTTAAAATGGGGTTTTATGTTGAGATTGTGAATCATATGGCATTACTTGTCGGTTTCAAAAAGCATCAAGGGTGTCACAATCAAATGAAGAAAATGTGTTGTGTATATATGTACATATCACATGATCTCTCAAGGTACCTCATGGTTTAGACATATCTTATTCTCTTTCCCTTCTCTTTCATGATCCCCAATAGACCTCAAAATCCATCATATGCATAATAGTGTTTGATGTATGCCAAGATCAGTTTAGTATTTTCATTTTACTCATCAAGGCATGTGAAAATTATGAGTTTCAAAGCATATATCATGTAGTAAGGTTGATCTTGAAGTCCATTTCAAATATGAAACCACTAAACACCATTCTGGGCATGTGTGCATAAGTCATGAGCATTGCACTTGGTGCTTACAGTGAAAAATGATGTTCTGAAGATTCTGTCTGATAGCCATCCAAGCGCCTAGATTGGCCTATTCCAGGCACCTGCATTCCTTCCAGGCGCCTGGATCTGCCTAATCCAGGTGCCCAGATTGCTTTCCAGGTGTAATTAGTGTGATGTTGGTGGTTGATTTCTGGGGCCTTTCAGGGCAGTCCAAGCATGGTTTGGTGAAGTTCAAGTGTTTATATGCATATAGATCAATCACTCATGACATTTCGCACAAGCATCCACGTTCATTTCACTTATCTTTTTTATGCATTTACGTGCTCTCACATGTATTTGTAATTAAAGTCCATCCAAACAATATTTTCTAAAATCCATTATGCATTGAGTAGAGACCGATGGTCACACCGGGCGAGAGGGGTTCTTTAAATTTCTTCCCCTCTCGTAACCTAACTCCCGAACCCGAGAAATCTCGTTTTGAGAGACCAGTAAAGCATTTTCTAATCCAAGGGTAAAAGAGTCATTTTTCAATTGGTTTCTCGGGTATGGTCCTCAAACCTGGGTGGCGACTCCATTCAATCAATCAAACCGTTTTCCAAACCAAACTTCAATTTTCATGGACTATCCCGCGGGGTGTTCACACAGCTTCCATCCCTACTATGCATGCTTCATATTCTGATTGGTTGTTGGTGACTTCAAAATTTAACTTGAAAGCAAGAGGGATGTGTGACCCTTTTGGTGAGACCAACAATACTCCGATTCCGAATCCTTTCTGATTGGCGGCTCCATCAAAATACAACATCCAGACGTCATTGGTTGTTGTCATTACGTTCTCGTCAGGGAATTCGAACTCTATATCCTCCAGCCCTTCCACGGGATGATCTGTTAGGAACTCCGCAACTGCTTTCCCCTTTACTGACTTCCGAGTGACGTACTTGATATCGAATTCCGCCAGCATAAGCAACCATCGTGCCAGTTTGCCTGTCAGTGCTGGCTTTTCAAACAGATATTTGAGTGGATCCATTCGAGAGATCAGCTTCACGGAGTACGCTAGCATGTAGTGCCTCAACTTCTTGGAAGCCCAGACTAATTCCCAATAGACTTTTTCCAGTGACGTGTATCTCTCTTCACACCCCATCATTTTCTTGCTGATGTAGTAAATAGCTTTCTCACTTCCTCCTTCTCCTTCTTGCGCCAACATGCATCCCATAGCTGAAGACGTGACAGACAAGTACAAAATGAGAGGTTGCCCTGGTATGGGTGGCATCAACACCGGAGGGTTCTGGAGATACTTCTTGATGGTCTTGAAAGCTTGCTGGCACTTATCATCCCATTTGAATGACACACCTTTCTTGAGTAAGCGAAACATTGGCTGGCAGGTGGAGGTTAACTTGGCAATGAACCTGCTGATAAACTGGATCTTTCCGAGGAAGCTCCGTATTTCCTTCTCTGTTCGAGGTGGCTCCATTTCCAAGATGGCTTCGATTTTTTATGGATCCACTTCGATTCCTCGTGTGGTGATCATGAATCCAAGCATTTTCCCAGCTGTGACTCCGAATGTACATTTCTCAGGATTGAGGCGCAACCTGTATTTGTGGATTCTCTCGAAGAATTTTCTGAGAGCAGGCAGATGCCTTTCTCTTTCCTTAGCCTTGACAATCATGACATCCACATATACTTCTACTTCCTTGTGGATCATGTCATGTAACAATGTTGTGGCCGCTCTTTGGTAAGTAGATCCTGCGTTTTTCAGTCCGAACGGCATAACCCTGTAGCAGTAGGTGCCCCATTCCGTGGTAAAAGTAGTCTTTTCACGATCTTCGGGAGCCATGAGGATTTGATTATATCCTGAAAATCCATCCATGAATGACAGCAGTGCGTGCCCCGCGGTGTTATCTACTAAGACATCTATGTGCGGCAGAGGAAAATCATCTTTCGGGCTTGCTTTGTTCAAATCTCTGAAGTCTACGCAGATCCTGATCTTCCCATTCTTTTTAGGAACAGGAACAATATTCGCAACCCATTGAGGGTACTCAGTGACTATTAGAAACCCTGCGTCTATCTGCCTCTGAACTTCCTTCTTGATTTCCAACACCCAATCTGGCCTCATCTTCCTCGATTTCTGCTTGACAGGCTTTGCATCAGGGTACAATGGGATTCGATGCTCCACTATCTCAGGATCGATACCGGGCATATCTGCGTGTGACCATGCAAAAACATCTTCGAATTCTTTCAAGAGATTCGACTGAGCTTTGAATTCTTTTGGAGACAGTCCGGAGCCGATTTGAACCATGCGCGGATTAATCTCATCTCTCAAATTTATAGAAACAACTTCTTCTTTTATAGGCTGAGCATGCCTTTCATCTTCCCTTTCGATTAAAGATCGGAGTTCTTTTGGAATTCTTCCTCAAACTCGATCCCCTCATCATCGGGGTCGACACAATTTATTTCGGACACAGCAAGATAAGCAAAGTCGATTTCATTTATTTCAAAGGAGGGGGCCCCAAGGGCATGATACATGAGAGTGGACTCAAACTCAAAGGAAAAGTGATGACGTGGAGTGATAACAGACTCAAGCTCCGACTCAAAAGCAGACTCAATACTAGATGCAGTGTTAGACTCAGACTCGGATTCAAAATCAGTGCCAGTGTAAATGATTCTAGGTACAAAAGTGCAATTTTTATAAGTTCCATCGGCATTCACAATGAGTGTAGTAACATCCTCCAGAGCTTTCTGACCCAGCATCATCAACTCCATATCCTCAGCAGGCTTTAAATCAACAAACGTTGCAGCAGGCTCGCCTCCTCTCATACCTAGTGGACTTTCCTCCCCAAACAGTCAACATGGAGCATCTTAGCTGGCTCTTCCCATTTTTCTGTTTCTTCATCACTATCCTAGGTGTTGTCAACAAAGATTTCAAATCCAGGCAGCTTGGTTCTCGTTTCCATGTCCTAGAATGGCTATGGGTCCCCTTGATAAATAGCCTCTAGAGCTTTTATGAAATGGATAGGCCCTTTCCTGGCACAGGCTTGTACTTTCCCACCATGACCAGATTTATTGTCAGTTAATTCATAGCCGAGACCAAAACGGTGGTTGTTTGTCAGAAATTTAGGGAACTCTGCTACCCCTTGATTGTTGCGCCCAAGCCCTAGGCCGGGCAAATACTCCATTTTCAGCATCATGTCCAGGGCCGTTGATCTTATCGAGAAATCCTCGTCCATCTTGATAGTAAGCACGCCGTCAGAAGTATCAAAGGAAAACCCTCCAAGGGTGATGTCTTCATCTCCGTGAGCAATCTCAAATAGGGGAGCATTGTTAGGGATATGCGGGCGAATTCCAGAATCCCCATAGATAGTCAAGGTTCCTGTGGCCAGTCCGAGTTGGACTTTCTGATGTAGAGAGGAAGGTACAGCCATGATGTCTGATCGGTGGAGCCATAGCCTGCCTAGCAACAGGTTGAATGATGAGGGAATGTCGAGCACATGAAACTCAATACTAGTCTCGAAATCTTCGATCATTATTTCCATCTAAATTGTCCCAATCACATCTCGTCAAGTATTGTCATAGGCACGCACTCCAAGATTCGACGGCTGGAAATCCTTGTTCTTAAAACCCAAACAATAAGCTGTACGCAGGGGACATACATTCAAGGCAGATCCATTATCCAATAACACCACCGGGACCCACTTTCCCATGCATTTCAGAGTGATGTGCAACGGCTTGTTGTGGCCAGCTCCTTCTGGTGGCAGATCCTTTTCAGTGAAAACTACAACATGCTTCGCGCGGCTTGGTGTAAGCAGAGCTACCATCGTTTCAGGAGGGGTGTCTGGTGGCACCTCCATGTTAGACAGAGCTTTAATTAGCTTTTGACGGTGTTCTCGAGATGAAGAGAGCAACCCCCAAATAGACACTGATGTTGAGGTTCGTTCAAGCTGCTTCTGAATCAGATCATTTGTTACCGGAGAATTCTTCGGAGGTGGCCTAGTTGCCGAGTTCTGTTGAATGATAACTTCTGAATGGTTAGGAATTGTATCCTCGAAAATGGGATCATCCCAAATGAAATCTCCTGTCGCGGCATGGTTGGAGGGATTCCCACCTTGGAGGGGGGCTGGCTGGTAGACTCGACCACTTCTGGTTATTCCGTTGACCGTTTCTTCCCATAACTCCTGATTTTCACCCCAGAAATTCGTGTATTCCTCATTGATCTTCCTTTTGCCAGCCCTGATGGCTTCCCTTTTCTGCATTGTTTCTTGATCCTTGGTCCAGAAATTCATCAAATCACTTCTGGTCTTTTGCTCTCTGACTTTCAATGCTTCCATTTTTGTCTTGAGGTTGTCTACTTCGGAGTCTTGCCAAAAGGATGGATCCAGCATGGCTCTGTTGACAGTCCACACCTCATCATTGCTTACTCGGATATCGACTACTGCTTCTTCATCCCAGATGGTAGCCAAAGGGTTAGTGACTAGTACTGATACATTGGATGACGGTGGGAATGGCACCGACGGCTGAGGCAAAGATCCGTCACTGATGTATGCTTGTAGGAGCCAATCTTGGTTTCCGAAGGCAGCTTCTATGACAGAACGGCCCTCTTCTCTGAAACGTGCGAGTGGTGAAACACTATCTGCTGGATGTCCGTCGGGAGTCAACACTTCTCCCAAGGGATTTGCATTCCGTTCTTCTTTGTCTCTCTCGGAAATGCTTTCTGTTACATTGATCTGACAGACATGGGAACTTTCTGTCACGTAAACAATAGGCTTCTCCAAGAATTCGGGGACGATGAATTGGCTTGAGTCCCCAAAGATTAGCAAAGAACCGAACAATGCTTGACGGGATTCCTCCCAATCTTGGTCGCTCAGGGACCATTCTTCGTCCTCCACAACGTCGCTCCATCTTGGATTTTGCATTGTGTTGGCATATGAAAGGAAATGAACCCCAAGATTTTCTGGCGGGGAGACAACAGGTTTTGGTTCGGTAGCTGTGATGATATAGAGGCTAGGGTCAAATTTAGTGGCGGAAAGGTCTTTTGTAGTGGAGGTGAAGGATATCTGGCCGACTTGGGCGTTTTGCTTGTGATTAGGTAAAGGATTGGAAATGGTGTTGGGCTTTTGATCAGGAAGTGGAAGGGTTTCGTTGTCCACAAGATCCTGGACTTTATGCTTAAGACGGATGCAGCTATTGGTATGATGGTCGGACATTTGGTGGTAAGCACAATAGGTGTTTGGGTTATGGTTAGGAGGAAGCTCTTTGGATGGCTCGAGGTTCGAGCGGCTGGATGAGGTTTTTGTCAAGGAGTTTTTTGTATACTGTGACAAGGGGAAACGGGAGTGGGTGGAATTCTCTTCTTGGTAGGGGAGCTGTTTGTGGGAACCGTGACTGGGTTGCAATCTGGTTAACAGGTTCGGCTTTGGCTGGTTTGGGACTGGAAAAGCTGGCTTGGTTTTGATTGTAGTTGTTGGGTCCAAACAAGGTGTCGCTATTGCCAAAGTAAACTCGTCTTGGTTTGGGGGTAGATTCACCTTTCTCAAATATGCTGCTTCGGAGAGCATCTTCAACTGCCAGGTCAGCTTCATAGAAGGTTTTGAAGTCAGCGGTGGTCTGAAAGACCACCAAGTGCTTGGCAAAATCCGGTTCTAGATTCCTTGTGATAATTCTCATCTGCTTCTTTTCTGAAGGTTGTTCCATCATCTGAGAGGCTTTTCCTCTCCATCTTTTAATAAAGTCAGCAAAGGACTCATTCTTCCCCATTTTGGTTGACTCCAGTTCCCGATTAGTCATCTCAAGTTGAATGTTGTAATTGTATTGGGCGACAAAAGCTGCCCCAGTATCTTCCCATGTCCTCTTCTTAGAGATGTCCAGATTTAGAAACCAGCGGAGTGCAGGCCCGGTTAGAGTTTGCTGGAACATCTGGCCCATTGCATCTTTTCCAACGTCATACATGGATAAAGTACCCACATATGTTTGCAGATGAGCTTTCGGGTCACCACTGCCATCAAACTTGTCCCAATCCATCGGTTTGAACTTGTCGGGGAGCTTTGCATCTGGGAAAAGGCACAACTTTTCCATATCAATCCCTGTAGCCGCTATTTTCTCCTGTTTCTGAACAGACTCCTCGAGTTTAGCTAGCTTGGTCAATACTGACTCCATATTCTGCCTGCTTGAGTCCCCTGCTGGTGGAGGGAGATGAGCAGTTAATTTCTGAATCATGAGCATCATCTGGGCCATCTGCTTGGTGCTGTTGGTTTTCTGCTCCTCTAAAGCATCTTTAAGAAGCTAAATTTCATCTGTTTCTGCTGACATAGCTGAGCTCCCGGTTGACTATTCTGTTCCTGACTCAGTTCGAACTAATCGCTGTTCGAGGATTCGAGTCCAACCCGGTATGAGGTTCCTCTTCTTTTTGCCAATGGTTAGTACTGATGATATGCACAAACGGAACTCAGGGATGCAGTGCATAGTGTATGTGTAAAGTGGAAAAGAATCTATGTACAAGAAAATGATGCATGATGCATGAAAGGATTGCCCCAATTTCCTTCTTATTTTGTTGGATATATTCAAATTCCCATGATTTATGAAAACAATGGCCAGACCGGAGGTTGCCTACGTATCCCCATGGAGAGGAATCAGGCCATGACGTAGTTCAGGACTCCAAATTTGGCTCTTTTTCTCAAAAGGTCTTTTCATTAAAAACATGAAATTTTTACAAACTGACATGACAGACTCGACAACTGACTTGTCAACAGACTCGATAATTAAACAACAACAGACTCGGTAATCAAAAGTGCTAAGAATCACAAGCTGGCTTGATTCTTCAAAAGAAGCCCTGTTGGCTGGATTAAGTCAGTGGATATTCACATCTGATGACAGACTCGATAATTAAACAGCAACAGATTCGATAATTAAACAACAACAGACTCGATAATAGACAAGAATCACAGGTTGACTTTGATTCTTCAAAAGAAGCCCTTGTTGGCTTGATTTGATCATTGCATGATCACTTCTGGCTCTGAAAGCTTGTTCTTAAGAGGAGGGATGATTCGGAGATGTCGACCCTGCAGAGGATCCTGTTTCATCAGCTTTCCCTTTTCCCTTAGGGTCTTCCTTCTTCTCCCACTTGCACTGATCCTTGAGCTGCTGCGGGGTCATGCCATCATTATTGAGAACGCAATCTGCAAAGCACACGTCACATTCACACTCGTCCCAGTATTTGTGGCCCGTGACTGGGTCTTCAAAGTAGTAGACGGGCTGGCCATTGGCATCAAAGTATTTTACGGGTGGCATGACCGTGAGCTCCCCATCATCTTGTTCCATCATCAAGGTGATCTTTTCTGGTATTGGCTCTGGCTCTTCCGGAAAGCAAAATTTCCACCCTTCATTTTCATCCCATTGGAGAGACACACCTGGCAAGTTGGCTTCAGCCAGTAAACTGAGTTTCTGATCAAGTTCTTCCCCCATATGGTCTTCTATGTTGAGTTTTCCTGGTTGAGGCTCTTTTGGCTTGCATGGAGGCTGCTCGGGCTGAACTTCCTCGATTACCCATACGGGTGCCCCTTGGTGGGTGGTGAGTGTAGACTTGAATCGCTTGTATGGTCCTTCAGACATGATGACTCTACCATAAAGGAAATGTGTATTTTATTTTGGGAAAGGGAGCCAGTTGTAGCATTTTGTTTTTGAGTTTTTTGTTTTTGATTTTTTTTTTTGTTTTGAAGAGAGGAATTCTCGTATATCCAACACAATGCGTGACTGTCAGGGCAATCCTTATGGATGTGAATATGATGTAATGGCCTAAGATTAAGCTACCCTGCGTATGCATGCAAAATGGAGACAGTATGTACATGGAGTGATATATGCAAGGATGGATGAACAATTAACAGACAAATAGGACGTACGTAGAACAGTTAATAGATAAACAGATAACAGGTAAACAGGATATAACAGATAGTCCTACCCTGTGGATCCCTGTCCTAGGTTGGAAGGTACTACGGTTTACTATATGCAAAGGTTGGGTTTTGGTTTAAGGGGGTTTCCCTAGACTAGAGCCAATATTTGCCTTCCAGTGCCAAGTGTACTGCATGGCAAAAGTCAAACGGCAGGCTGACTCATCATCGTCCGGGGTTGCCGAGAATCTTGGGATGTCCTAACACCGGCAAGCCGGGTAGGGTAACCAAGACGCAGCGGCGAGGCTTATCCAACATCGATGCACGTGCAATGCAAAAGTTTAACAATGAAATTGTTTTCAAAATCCCACAAATATTTTTCAAATTTGGCTCACCTATAAATTAATTTTTATTTTGAATTTTTACTCAAGCAAACAACCGAGAAAGCTCCAGTCCAGATTGGTCGGGCGTAGCCCTGTTATTGCACCATTCCTTTCTTGATCACGCGGGGCGTGTTCATTTTTGTCAAGTTTTCGGGGGTCGTTTTACATATGTAAAACACCAAAATAAGAATTAATTTAAAAATCCCCAGCGGAGTCGCCATTCTGTGGACGGCGTCACGCGGCTCGGCCTTTCGTGTTTGAAAAGTGAAAAGAAAAATGTGAGTCGCCACCCGGGATTTATTTGGAAAATGATTTTTTGGTACCCGAGAAACCGTTTAGAAAAATAAATGATGACTCTTGCACCGTTTTTGAAAAAAAGGTTTGATCTGCGAAAAAGATTCTTGGATTCGGAAGCCAGGTTATGAACGGGGAAGGTTTTATTGAAAAGCACCCCGTTCGCCTGGGAAATTCCCGGTCTCTACTAAATTTTTGTGGGATTTTCTGGAAAACATTTTATTGAAAAACTTTGACGGTTAAACAGATAAATAACAAGAAATAACAATAAATAAAACCATAACGGAAATAAAATTAAACAAAAGGACTTAATAGCAATAATAGAAGAGTAAAGGGGTGAAAATGCAATAAATAAGTTGCAGAAAGTCAGAAAAACAGAGCACGAACAGAGGAAAACAGAGCAAATTTTTGTGCTGCAAAGGTTAGCCGTACGGTTAACCTTAGTTAGCCGCACGGTTTACCTAGGTTAACCGCATGGTTTACTCTTTGAAAGATCTTTCAAAATTTTGTTTTCCGAACAGAAACTTGTTTTTGTTTAAAAAAATCTGATTTTTATGGAAAATTTGACCACCCGAGCCTAGAGATGACTATTAGAGTCACTCTCGACCCGGGAAGATCCCCTCAAAGAGCCGAGGTTTTGAACCCGACTTCGTGAAATGTGGTTATACCTTTGCGAAAACTTTGAACAACTTCAAGAACTTCAGATTTTGAACTTGAACTCTTTCGGGAATGGGCTTGATATATGCTGGAAGGTTACTGAGAGCTTTTGGGGGAAGAAAACAGAATAGACTAGGAAGTTTTTACGGATGTTTGGATGAGACTTTGAACGGGAAAATTGATCGGAGAGTTTTTCCGGCGTGTCGTCGGAATAGTGGAGTTTCTCTGTGCTTAAAATGTTTCTCTGGGCTTAAAATGGAGAGGATGGAGAGGTATTTATAGGCGAAAAAAACGGAATAAAATCTGTACGAAATCTTCCCAAAATGATGAGATGCTTCTGCTGACAGATTTTCGAATATTTTCTGACACGTATCCGTACGGCTACACTGGTTAACCGTGCGGCTAGACTGGATGCACCATACGGCTAAGTTGTGGGAAGGTGAACCGTATGGCTAGAACAGTAAGCCGTACGGCTTGGGCTCTCTTGTCCAAAAATTCTGAAGTCTAGGGTGGCTGTTCCAAGGTACTGCTGAGTATCTCTTTCATCATTGGGGATGCACAGGGATTAAAATTGGGGTGTCTACACTAAGCTTGTTGAATGACTGGAAGCAAAAGAGCTCAATGGTATTGAAGGCTTCAACGGGGTTGAATGGCTGCAACAGGTTGAGGACTTTGAGTGTAAGTCAAGAGACTTGGATTTGATTTAACCGTAAGGTTGATGGCTGTGGAACCCGTTTTTCACCTTGGATTCTTCTATTTATAGGCCTCACATTGAGAATATCGAGTTTTGGCGCCAATTCCATCTTTGGCCGAGATGCTAACACGTGGCCTCCTTAATTTCCTCCCTTATTCTAGTGCTGCCATGTGTCCCATGTGTCCCATGTCTTCGTTCATCTTCGCACTCGTGGCAGTTACCAACGGTTATAAGGAATCCTATCCCTATTTTGGTAGCAAGAAGGCCTGATGATCAACTAACTAGCCTCCTACTTTCAAGGGAGGTGGGATCATGGCCCTTAAAAGAAGCCACGGCCTCATGCCATGTGGCACAACCGTTCCCCTATTATCTTGCTAATGAATTTAATCTTTGTTTTTATAAAAAATTACTCAATAATTATCCTCCTCGTACCTAGGAGATAATTACTTATGGTTATTTTCATTTCCCCAGTTCAATAACCGTTTTTAGGCTAAAAAAAATGGCCTTTACATAGTTCAAAAATCATCTCAGCCCTAACCTCGTGGCTTGGGCCTAAAAACAATATTTACACGTTTTGACCCTTTAGATTAACCAATTGGGTCTCATGGGCCATGGCCATTTGCAGGCCTTTTCAAATTATGGCCCACTAAGCCTAAACCAAGCCTTCTAGGCCTAGTCAGGACTTTGTGCCAAACTTGGGTGTAAACATTGCCCCCTCGCGCCTTAATTCTAACAGACTTAAGGCGTAAAAAACCTTAAAAAATTTGGCTTGGAAAGGGGTCCTGTGTCCTTTCATCATTGTAACGGACAAATGGCGAGCATTAAAAGCCTCCTTCATGCGCCATTACTAAGCCCAGGCCTCATAGGATGCCACATGTCAAAACCCTAACCGCACCATCACTAAATGATGAGCATTGAAAGGTGTCCAACGGGAAACGGGAACTCCGAGGAAGTACAATCGGTGCAAATCACTCATTAAGGGCTTTAAACAGTGATTAAAACCCCACTCACTTATCCAAAATCACAGCACTCCCATTCTCTCTCTCTCTCTCTCTCTCTCTCTCTCTCTCTCTCTCTCTCTCTCTCTCTCTCCTTCCTTAAATGTTTTAGCCATGTTCTTCTTCGACCTTAACTCTTCCTCTCTGAAACCCCTAAATCACTGTTCAACGAGTTTGCATTCATCCATGGCTTCAAAAAAAGCTGCGTCGTCATCCAAAACGGAGACCAACATTGCCTCTCATGTCAAAAAGCTCATTGATGATGAAGAGGAGGTTACCATCCTTAAGGATACGATGATCGAGGTCCCTGTTTCTCGATCAAAAATGGCATTAGGGCCCGCATTTGAAGAATATCCTCCTGAATCCTTCAAACCTTTCCATCCTTACTCAGAAACTCCTCTTCCATTCGCTTTAATTGAACCCAACTGGAAGGAATATCATAGGGATTTCCCAAACCGACTATGGCCAAAGGCTTAACCAGAATACGACAGATGGATTAACCAATTGGGCCTCATGGGCCATGGCCATTCGCAGGCCTTTTCAAATTATGGCCCACTAAGCCTAAACCAAGCCTTCTAGGCCTAGTCAGGACTTTGTGACAAGTTCTATTGAAAGAGGATTCAGAATCCACACCAATATTTACAATACAAAGACTGCCCAAATCTAAAACTTGGAAACGAAAACAAAACAAAAAAGACCCATTTTGTACAATTTTTATTGAAAAACAAAAAGGGGGTAAGAAAACCATCACTCCCCATCACAAGAACATACATATAGAAAACAGCAGAAGCTCTAATTTTCTAAACTAAAAAAATCGAATAAAATTTTGATACATAAAGAGATCTGAGAGCAATTTTGTTCACCCTCACTAAAGAGGGTGAACATTACCCTCCTATCTCCGGTGCCGACATCAATGATCGGATCCGTTCATTTTGTTCAGAACGCTTTTTTAGGTGGGCATGCAAAAATTCAGCTAAATCAGACGTCGGAAAGTTGTTGATTTTTTAGCTCAAAATGTCTGGGTTTTGGAGCTCAAAAATTTGGGTTTTGGAGCTCAAAAATCTAGGTTTTGGATCTCAAAAATCAACAACTTTCCGACGTCCGATTTAGCTGAATTTTTGCATGCCCACCTAAAAAAGCGTTTTGAACAAAATGAACGGATCCGATCAGCGATGTCGGCACCGGAGATAGGAGGGTAACATTCACCCTCTTTAGGAGAGGGTGAACAAAATTGCTCTCAAGAGATCTGCTCTAAACTTTGAGATACAAAGCAAACTAAGAAATCTGCTATATTTCGAGATACAAAGACATACAAAATCCAAACCCTTTAGATCCAAAAAGAAATCGATTTCTTCTTCAATTTCGAGGCCTGCAACCCTAATAGATTTCGAGAACTTCAGTTTTGGTCTATTTCGTCCCAAGAAGTTCAACCCTAATCGACTTCTTCTGCGATTTCGTTCCCGATTTCTTCTTCCATGTATACCTGACTGGATCCGCTTCCATCATATGCATATTACCCCATTCCTCATAGTAACCAAACTTTGACTGAAAACGGAGGACCCTTATCGCCGGAGAGAGGGAGAGAGAGCGCTCTATGGACGAGAATGAGTCGCATATCATGATACTTCGAGAGTAAGAGGCGTAGATGAAGATCGTGAGATAAGAGGCGCAGTGCACTGTATCGGCTGCAATCATCCTCAGCATAGTCTCGGTCGAGATTTTTCCAAAATCGCCAGTGCAAGACCTCAGCTTCGAGAGAGCTTGAAAAGTCGCTGGTGCCGTCACTTGCTTCTGATCCGAGCGAGAGAAGACGACATAATACAGGTGGCCACCAATGAGATTGCGCAGATGGCGGAGAGGGAGAGCGGTGTCGCGTTCAGATCCGAGTGAGAGAAGACCGAGGTATCATCGGAGAAGAAGGCTAACACTTGCGAGCTAGCTGCTGTAGATGGAGAAGAAGACTCTCTCTCTCTCTCTCTCTCTCCCCCCCCCCCCCCCTCCGTTTCATTCCAGAGAAATGGGGAAAGCAGGATTTGAAAATTAAAAAAAGGGCAATTTTGTCTTACTAAAAACTGCAAGTGGACTTCACACCTTACAAAATAAATGGGCCCGACACCTTACATAAAAGACCAGTGGACTGGACATGGTACAAACAGGTATAATGGACTTTACACCAATTTCTTATCGTAGAACTCATACCGAGGGAAACAAGGTGCCTCGCTTGCTTTCCCCCGTTTAATTCAAGTGGGTTACAAATTTTCTCATTTTTACTTAATTTTCTTTTTATAACGGTTTTAGGATCCTAATTCTTTTTTAGTCTGTTTGTTTTAAGCCTCTAGTATGAATGTAGTTTTATTTTTATGAGTGTCGTGCCCGTGACTATACATGAGTGTCGTGCCCGTGACTTTAAATATGAATGTAGTTTTTGCTGATAGTTGGGTGTAAGCCCCATAATACTTGCAATTCAGATCACAGGAATACCAAGTACACGATCGTTTTATTTTTATTTCTTTCAAAATTCATTCATTTTTCAGTATTCAGGATTCTAAATTACGAATGAAAGTTCTAAAAATTGGATTGATTGTTTACAATTATATAATTTAGATGGTGTTCTGTAAAATTATTAGACGGCTTAGATTATTTCTGTGACACTCTGAAATGAGCCCCATACAATTATTTATACCATACGAAAGTACACGAAAAAGAGAGGGTAAAAAAAAAGTATGTCAAGAGCCCTAGACCTATATCCCTTCCAATTGAGGAGCAAAATTGTAAAAATCAAGCCAAAAATTGACAGGGGCAAAATTAAAAAATTGGACCAAATGTGACAAGCCTTCAATTTCACCAATTCTCTCTCTCTCTCTCTCTTATACGATAGTGATTAGTCTATAGCCCAACACAATAAATCCTTTTTATTATTATTTTTTAAAATGTCAAGTCAATTCTGTAAACACCCCAAAATTGAACTCTCGTATGCATTTTAATCCCCAATGATGAAAAGAAACTTTCAGAAAACCACCCGGAATGAAATCCTTTGGGTCAACTCAGTCAACAGTGCCGCACGACGCTCATCTCTCACGTATGGTGCTCCAACAATCACGCACGACATGCTTTTTGGATATTGGCGATGGAAGTGTGCTGTACGACACAGTTGGTGTACCACACGGTATAGTTTGTGTGTCGTACGACACTGTCATACATCAGATCAACTTTTGCAAAATGCCCAGCAGCTCAAATGTTTGACAAATGTCCCCAAGCTTCATCATGGTTTCTTGCATCAGAGAAAGGCTACACAATAGCTATGATTGCAAGAGTGGGCACCAAGTTTACTTGGGTTCAATCGGTTCCCATCGCCTATATATACCCGATTGGTTGCAACTGAAAAGGAGGATTGAAAATTGTGAAAAATCATGAGAAACCTCTCTTAAACTCTATTCCTGATCCTACCCATATCCAAAATTAATCACTGCCAATGCTTTCTAGCCCCAGAAATCATTTCCATACTCTCCAAAGCAAATTCAATTGAAACCCGTAACCTTGCTCCCCTATTTTCAGTCCAAAACCTTCACTGATCACCACCAATTCCATCAAACCAAAAAACCAACCATCCTTGTTGTTGTACCAGAGAGAAGTTGGAGTCTAGAGGAGGTCCAAACCGTGGTCAGAAGGCTCCAAAGGTGTTTCAATCTGTGAGATTCAAGCCAAAGGTATAATCCCGTTTCGCCTAATCTTTTAGTTTTGGTACCCTGAGGGGAGGGGTACCAGGTGTGGAATGGTCTTCCATATCATCTCCACACTTGGTATGTCCATGTTACATCAAAATCAGTTTGATTCGATACCTCCCGATTGCGTCGTACAGTGAAAACATCGCCTTGTACGGAGTAATCTATTGAGGAGGAACATTTTCTACTTAAATATATCATTTTCCAAATCAAAATAATTTGTTTTTAATCAAGTTTCATGCTTTGTATGTGCTCCATTCCAATCCTTTCGAAAAACCAAATTGCAAACTGTTTGTGAAGAAAATAGTGTCATACGGCACTCGTCCTGTACCGCACTGTACACTTGGAGTGCTGTACGACACACTTTTAAAAATATAACAGTTGGAATTATGAACAGTGCCGCATGGCACACTTTTCGAAAACATGAAATTTTAAATCGTCTCCTTACTAAGCAGTTTGGGATCATGGTTTTCTTTCTGGAATGGTTCACTGTTATTTCATTGTCTTCAATTGCTTGTTTGCATGATTAATTATTTGTTGTCTTTTAATTATTTATGATAAATTGTTTATTTGTTTAAAGTTTTGTATTAAAATATTTTCTAAAAAACCCACAAATATTTAGTAAAGACCAATTTTTAATCAGGCGAGTGGGGTGTATTAAAACCCTTCCCCGTTCGTAACCTAGCTCTCAAATCCAAAACGAATCTCTGGTTTTCAAATTATTTTCTAAATCATTTTCAAATTGGTTTCTCGGGTCCTAAACCATTTTCCAAAAACCCGGGTGGCGACTCTATTTTCAAAACAACTTTTTCAAAAACCAGCGTGGAATCGACCATCCACAAATTCCATCTAGGAAAATGCCCGAGGGCAATACAGATTTCATAAAAAACAATAGGAATGAACCAAAACTATCAAAATCTAGACGGTGGCACCCCTGCCTGAGGCAGACCAACAACAAGGCTGGGCTAGGAACCTGTCCACGATCTGCTAGTAGAGATCCCGAGGAAAAATTGCTCAAACCCTACCACAAAGCACATGATAAAATTGAAGAACAAGCACCCGAAAAGGAGCTAATAAACCACCTATAAAAGGGGTAAACAACTAAACTAAAAACAAAAGTTAAAACTGAAAATAAAATAAAAGCCCTCCGGCTGGAAAAGAATGTCACCATAGCCGCCGCCGGCGGGTCCGACGACTTATTCGCCGGAGAAGCTCCATACCAAACCCCAAACTCCGAGATACACCAGATCTGACCCCGTATGACCGGAAGAAGATGGAGATCGAACTGTGGAAGGAGTGCAACGGAAATGGAGGAAGAGAATGGAAGGCGGATGGGATCGGATTAGGAACCAGAGAGGAGAGAGAAGGGGTTGGGGGTGGAGAGGAGGAGGCGACGGCTAACCACCCCCCTGGAAAATTGTAGAGGTTAGGTTTTTTTTTAGAGAGAAGGGGGACACTCTCTCACTAGAAAATGGCTTCTGTTGTCAAATCCTTTTCCTTCAATTAATATAAAACCGCATTTTTTTAGTGTCGTATACCTTGTCCTACAATTCCTTTTATTTGACATTGGTACCTGAATCACTAGTGGACTCGATATTTATACCGTTGGAACCTGATTTTGTAGACTTTTGGTCTAGAACTGTCTAACTGATCTCCTCTCACAAAGGGTTTTTTTTTAGTTTTTTTTTGGTGTTGAGCGAAAATCAGTATTGTTAGTTGAGTTTGAATCCACTCTTGGCATCTCCTCTCACAAGTTTACTATCCTAAGGAGGTATATTCTCTGCAAATCTATTATCATGTGTTACTGTGGAGTGTGGAGTTTGTATACTGAGTTGTGTTGCATAGATTTTGGATGCGTTATCAACAAATTTTCAACTAAATTAGATCCTCACATACTAATTGTGAGATATTTTGATATGATAATTTCCAAAGGGATACTTAAAACTCCTGCAAAAGAGTTGATTATACTTTTCAGATCCTCACATGCGTATTATGCTTTTTTTAATTAGATCCTCAATCTGTCCCAAATTATTGGACCCATATGAAGAGTCGCGCAATTTTGTGATAAAAAATAGATCACATTCGTACATAGTTTTTGAGATTGCTTTGCACCCTATATTGAACAACTCAAGAATTACTTTAATTTGTGTAAATTAATTACAAAAATACATGAAAGCACTTTATGTTTTTTATTCGAAAATTGTACTATTTTTTGGACATGGCAAATAATTTGTGACGGAGGGAGTATGTTTTAGGTATGATATTTTGAGTGATACCTATTCTTACACGATATGTGAGAATAGTAGTTGACACAACTTAGGGAGCATTTGATTTTGATAATTGATGACCATTGCCGACAGTCTGTTGTTGGATTTACCATTGCTGTTGGTGCTATTTTTATTGCTGAAGCTTTATATGGCCTACTACTATTTTGTTGTGCTCAATGCCATGCAACTTGAAGTTCCCGTTTATTATCACTTACGCTTTGTTTGGATAGCAGTGATCTCAAGGGGGAATGGGAATGTGATGCTTTCTACCCATGATTCTAACGTTTGGAATAGACAGGGACAGGAATATGATGTCAGGCTATTCTGATTCCTACGTTTGGCTGAGACAGGAATAGGAATGTGATTCCCGACGACAAATTCAACCAGGAATCACATTCCTAGACTCAGTGGGAATCTGATCCCTTCCTTACGCCATGGGTATCTCAGATTCCTGGTTCATTCATTAAGAAAAAGAAATGTTGAGTTTAATAAATTTCTAAAATAATTGTTTCCCACGTAAGATCACTGAATTAATCCAAACACCGAAATGTCATTCCTCCATGTATCAAATTCCTAGGAATTTGATTCTCAGTAATCATATTCCTCTTCTTACCCAAGAAAATTCCTGGGAATTTGATTCCTAGTAATCATATTCCTATTCCTACTCAAGATTTCGGTCATCCAAACACAGCCTTATTATAAAGTTTATTTATTTATCTTATTTGCTTAATACAATTAATGAAGAGTGTGATAGCAATTGGAGATACTTATTTTTTTCTTTTTCTCGTAGGATTTTGCTTACTATACCAGTTGCTCTAGCATTATAAACTGTATTGTTACTCTTGTTCCCATCGGGATATAAATCTATCCCCTTCCCTTATTTCCACATACGTATATAGGATATATTTTAAGAAGTAAACATCTTTCTTAGTAGCGAGGTTTGGGGAAAGAATAGGAAAGGTGATTTCCCTATATTTTTTACCCGGAACAATATTTTTTGTTGGAGCGATAGCTTTGAAAAGACAGATTGCCTATCTTTTCTTTCATCTAGGGGGAAATACGATCAGGAGGGGCTAATTCAAAACCCTCAGGTAAACTTATTTGATTAAAGAGTGATGTTAATTTAAGCTCCAATTTGTAACTTTTTTTTTATACTTATTTAAAGCTGACAAAGTTACGAATGGACCAAAAAACTCCTATCTCAAAGTACCTAAACATAATCATTAAAATGAATTTAGACATTCAATAGATAATAAGCTATTCTATAACTTATTTAACCAAACAATTTGAACTTATATTTAAGCTTGTAAAATGTTACACCAAATATATTTTCAACTTATATTAAACTTTTAAAGAAAATAATAAAAAAATCTAACATAAGTGATAAGAAATAGGAACTAAGATCTTGTTTCACAAAATTGACTTATTCTCAAAAGGAATAATTAGTCATAAATACATAATATTTTGCCTATTTGAAGGCAAGGACAATGAACTTTTGCAATCAAATATAAAGACATTGTTAGTAATTATGATTTAATAAGAGGATAAAACAAATCTACTCTCCCTTTATTTTAGTCACAAATACCCTCACTCCCTAAAAGAGACTCTCTCTCTCTCTCTCTCTCTCTCTCTCTCTCTCTCTCTCTCTCTCTCTCTCTCTCTCTCTATAAAAGAATTGAATCCTCTCTCTCCTCTCTTTTGCTTCTACGGTATTAAAATATGTACAGACGTACAATCTTAGAATCTCTCACTCTCTCCGTTGGGGTTGGGACAGTGGAGATGTCGTCTCCCATTGGCTGCTCAGGTTGGGATAGTGGAGAAGCTTTCACCATTGACTGCTCGTAATACTTGGCATTGGCTTTCAATCCAAATGGCAAGACTATGGGGAAAAACGAATGACTTGTGGGCATATAAGTATCTGTATGTAACATTTATAATTCACCATGAGTCAACATGCCAACACCATCTTAGGGCTCGTTTGGTTCTTTAACTCTTATTCATGTCTTATTGCTTATTTATTTCTTAATTAATAATAATTACAAGAAAGTCATGATTCAATAATGCTTATGTTCCTTTTTAAAAATTAGTGACATTTCACTAATTTTTTTTGTTGCAGGAAGTGGTCGGTCAAAGGTGGGGCGGTAGTCGGCCGGAGGTGTGGGTGGTGATTTTTTTGAATTTTATTATTGAAATTAGAATTTTTAAAAATTAGTGACATCTCACTAATTTTTTTGGTCTTCAAAAGTGGTCGGCCAGAAGTGGGGTGGTGTTTGGCTGGAGGTGGGGTGGTGATTTTTTTGAATTTTATTTTCGAAAATAGAATTTTTAAAAATTACTGACATCTCACTAATTTTTTTAAGCGCCGGAAGTGGTTGGCCAGAGGTGGGGTGATGATTTTTTTGAATTTTATGTTTGAAATTAGAATTTTTAAAAATTAGTGGCATCTCACTAATTTTTTTGGTCGTCGGAAGTGATCGCCCAGAAGTGGGGTGGTGGTCGGCCGGAGGTGGGATGATGATTTTTTTGAATTTTATGTCCGATATTAGAATTTTTAAAAATTAGTAACATCTCACTAATTTTTTTGGTCGCCGGAAGTGGTCGGCCAGAGGTGGGGTTGTGGTCGGCCAAAGGTGGGGTGGTGATTTTTTTGAATTTTATGTTCGAAATCAGAATTTTTTAAAATTAGTGACATCTCACTAATTTTTTTTGGTTGCCGGAAGTGGTCGGTCAGAGGTGAGGTGGTGGTCGGCCAGAGATGGGGTTGTGATTTTTTTGAATTTTACGTTCGAAATTAGAATTTTTAAAAATTAGTGACATCTCACTAATTTTTTTGATCGCCGGAAGTGGTCGGCCAGAGGTGGGGTGGTGATTTTTTTGAATTTTATGTTCGAAATTAGAATTTTTAAAAATTAGTGACATCTCACTAATTTTTTTAGTCGCCGAAAGTGGTCGGCTAAAGGTGGGTGGTGTTCTGCCGGAGGTGGGGTGGAGATTTTTTTGAATTTTATGTTCGAAATTAGAATTTTTAAAAATTAGTGACATCTCACTAATTTTTTTTGTCTTTATGTTCGATTGCAAAAATTCATTGTCCTTCCCTTTAAAAATGTCAAATATTTTTTGTTTTTAGGTTTGATTGCAAAAGTTCATTGTCCTTCCCTTTAAAAATGTCAAATGGTTTGGATTTTTGGCTAAGTGGCCCTTCTCAAAACTGAGTTATTGCTCTTTATGAGATAAGTTATTCTCTCACAATACATATTACATTAACTCAATAAGTCATTTTCCATTGACTTATTGCAAATAAAATAATTTGTGGAAGGTCTCATTTATTAGCACGCATGGGCTACGGAAAGCCAATACACACTAAAATAGTCATTGCACATCAAGCATATCATGGACATCCAGAGCATATTATGCAGGGCCGGCCCATTCGGGTAACAATTATTTTTCCAGAAAGACTATTTTTTCCACACAACGGCAATTTTATTTTCCACAACAATTGTTTGTAAACTCATATTTTAACTGTCAATGTGTGTAAAACTTACTCCCAACCAATTTTTTTCTTGTCCACCATCTCTCTAAATTTAAAAAATTAGTCTACCAATTATTGGGGAGTCAATTACCAAAAAATAGTCCACCACTTCGGGTTGAAGTAGGGAAAATGAGGAAGAGGAAGACGGTTAATATTTGGATTTGTTTGGTTCTAAAATAGAACTAAGCACTAGAGACTTAATGATAAAATTTGTCAACAAAGCACTTCTTAGTACAAAATTATGACAATGTCCATAACCATTTTACATTTAGCATGATGAACTTGCTTTTAAAGGAATGGTAAACTAAATAAATGGACATATAGAAGATGCGAATAAATTTTCACCCACTTACCTGATTTGGCTAAATTGAAAAAATTAGTTTTTTGGTTTTTTTCGTTTTGTCTTTATTAAAAAAAAATTGCATTTGTTAGTTTTGCGTCAAGATTTTGTTGTTTCTGGATTTATCTCGTCGAGACGAATCCAAAGAGTATAAAATTATGGTCAAAAGTAATAGTTTTTTGAATAAAGCCAAAAATAAACCAAAATAAACTAGTTTTTTGGATTATTTTTCGTCTTTATTCACAAAACTTTAAGTTTGGCTAACAATTTTGTACTTTTTAGATTCCTCTCGTCGAGACAAGCTAAGAAACCACAAAAAATCGACCGAAAGCTAACAAATGTAAAAAAAAAATTGAATAAGGACAAAACGAAAAAAACCAAAAAACCATTTTTTTCAAATTAGCCAAATGCCTTCCAAATAGGTATCCAGCGTGCCGCACAGAGAGTCGTCCATTTTTGGGCTAGAAATTCATAAAACACGTCTGATATCTAGAACAAGGGTTAATAATAAATCTGTAAATGATTTTTGGGGTGAATCTACAATATTTACAAGTTATGAGGTAACCTTCGTGTAGCAAAAGTAAGCCCTAAATTACTCGATCAGAATCAGGAACCATTCCATAATCTTAAAATCGACAAAGTCCAGCTCCGACAACGATAACAACTGGTATCTCTCTCTCTCTCTCTCTCTCTCTCTCTCTCTCTCTCTCTGTTTGGTCTTCTCTCTTACTCTCTGCCCTAAATTGCTAATTGATCAGAATCAGAACCACTCCAAATTCTCTATCTTAAATCGATCAAAAGTCAGCAGCCCCGGAAACGATCGGCGGCTCCGGCAACGATACAGGTACCTCTCTCTCTGGTTGTCTTTCTGTTATTGTTTTCCATTAGTAATTTAGGGGCTTCAAAACATATTTGAGTAGTAGTATATATAAATATAATATGTATATAGAATTTAGGGCCCTTGTTTTTTTAGCATTTTTCCGGCGGCAGGGGACTGAAGCAGTGGCTTCCTATCAGAGCTAATTATGTGACTAGAAACTCCACACAACCTTACAATGCTTGTACAATTTGTTTTCACCTCAATATATAGGTGCAAGTATACACACTTATGCAAGTGTAGGTTGCTTGGAAAATTATAAGGGGTTCACCTGCAACCACGAGCTGGACATCCCGGATCAGTCCACGACACCTTGTGTTGCATTTGCTTTTGGCCAAGGTTAGGCAGGATATATTTGGTTGGACATGGTGTCCCAGTGTAAAGTGTGAATGGCGGCATAATCTCCCATAACTCTTCTGGGGTGGAATCCATGCGGGCATCTACAGCATATTGCAGTTAGAAATTAATGGCCGTGCATTCATTGATAGCTGTTCGACTCAATGAAGAACAGGTTTCTATTGAGCTTCTGAAGGAAGTATATCTGCTGAAGAACTTGCTTTATGCTTGTTTTCCTCATCAAGTTAATATAAAGTTCATTAATAATGCCAAGGTGCCCTACCAATTTAAAATGCACGCCTAAATACAGCTCAAACCTTCTTTGACGCCCAAAAGAATAAGCCTGAATGAGAACTCATTGGTTCAACAAATCCCTCCTGTGCCCTACTTCACTCCAAACGTAAATAATGGTGCTGAAAAAATTCTTCAACTTCCTTGCAGATCTTCCTTTGCTTCTCCCACACGTCCTAACACGAGTTGCATTCTTTGTTGACCTCTTTTTGCTTCACCCAAGATTTTGTTAAGCTAAGCCTGAATGAGAACCCAATGGTTCAACAGATCCCTCCTGTGCCCTACTTCACTCCAAACCTAAATAATGGTGCTGAAAAAATTCTTCAACTTCCTTGCAGATCTTCCTTTCCTTCTCCCACATGTCCTTACATGAGTTGCATTCTTTGTTGACCTCTTTTGCTTCACCCAAGATTTGTTAAGCCTTCTGGCCTCAGCTTGCTTCCCTTTTTTGATCTTCCAGTCTCTCCTCTTCTTCCCCGGGAGTATGACTCTGAAAAAGAGGACAAGCAATAGCAGACAGGTTTTCTTGCTGATTCCTCCACCTAGGATGTTTCTTCCTCCCCTGCAACCAACGATCTTTTTTGAATAGTCTGGTCTTTTTTTTCATTGGTGGTCTGGAAACCTTCATTCTTATTTTCTGATAATTAGATGATAGTCAAATGGACCTCATGGGAGGTGAATTGTTGATAGGGAAGTATATTGAACTGTAGTTAGTGAGGTTCTGTGCCCAAATAAACATGCAGCAAAGATTTAACTTAGTTCTGTAATGGGATTGGGCAAACTCTTAAAGGTTAGTAGGGGATGCAGCAGAGTTTGCAGTGTCATTAAACTTGTTTTTGTTTGTCTTCCAATTAACCTTCTAATTGCAAATTGAAACCTGATATGGATGAAGAGTTAAACTATGCTGGACGTAGTCCCCAACCTATCAATAAAAGAACCGTAGTTAGAAGGGATAAACAAACACTTTTGGAAATGTATGGGATTTGTTTGGAATTTGGGCAAATATTATGTTATTTTGGTCTTGATGTCTAAGCTGAATGAAATGGTTGCACAAAGGCTTTTCAAAAACCAAAATAAAAAGAATCCTGCTCACTTTGCTTTGTAGTTTTTCTTTGGAGCAAAAATATTAGTCCTTGAAGAGAAAACATTTTTTAGGTATTAATGTTCCAAAGTAAGTGTATGTTCATAGCAGAGATGGTTCTGCTGGTAGATTTTGTTGCACAAAAACCTGCTTTCATGTATGGGTTCTAACATCATCAGGATCCTGCTTTATTTACTACAAACTGTGCAATGAACCACTGAACTCTGTTGTCTTGTAACTGTTGTAATTATTCAACTATGAATAATTGCATCTAATCCATTGTTAGGTCTTATTGGAGTGTCTAATGATTGCTTCTTTCTGTACCAGAATGTGTCACACAAGCTTGTTGAATATATTATGAGTCATATGGATTTATTGATATAACTTTGCATCATCGGGACTTAATTTGTATTGTAGACATGATTTTGTGGCTGTGCTATGACAGCCCGTATTCTTCTGTTATTGTTCATGCCATTGTAGTGAAATTCCCAAAACAGTATAACAGCTAGTTTTGACAACAGGTGGTGGTGATAGGTGTTTCTAGGCATAATGGCAACAGAAATGAGATTACTTCTTTGTAATGATTAGGTGACTCCATGCTTTAAACTCATTCATCTGTCGTATACTTATTCATGGTCTAGGGCTTTCTGCAATGCACCGCGTGGGAAGCGCAGGGAACGCATCCAATTCAGTTCGGCCTCGCAAGGAGAAGAGGTTGACGTATGTGTTGAATGATGCTGATGATGCAAAGGTTAGGCTGCTTGGTATATGTTAGTTTAATTTTTGATACATTTTGTTTGTTTTTGTGTAACAAAATAAGGATAATGATAATATGTGCATGGTGTTGTTCCTGTCATTAAAGATATTTATGCTGCTTTAAGTTGGTTAATTCTGAAATTTGTCATTTATGTTCCCGAGATGACTGCCACTGGTCAACATTTTTGCCTGATGTGTAAACTTTGTTCATGTAGCCTCAATCTACACCCCTCGTTACCCACCTAGATGTGATTGAGTTTGTTAATTGTATCATCCTCTGCATGCGCTCAGTCTCCTTTTTTTATTACCTTTCTAACATGAACAATTTGCCTGTTCATCACGTGTGAGTGGTGATACTTCATGTACACCAATACTTGTGCATGGTCTTATTGGTTTTTCCGATACTGATGTAGCTTAACCTATTTTGTTATATTCGAGGTTCCGTCTGTATCAATTCACGTATATAGACAGTTGTCTGATGGTCACTATGCGTTAGATATTGTATGTTATGAACAATCAATTGCAGTATTATGTTAAAGCATTTTGACGCCTCATTCAAATTATTGTCATTAATGTATCAATTGCAGTATTATGTTAGATATCGTGATGGAATTAATTGCCTTTTAAAACCTTTTTAAATGTTAATATTGCCTTGTATAACTTTGCTGTACATCATATTTGGATAATGGAATCTTAAGTTGAGTATTAAGAGAAGTTCCATTATTAGTGGTGCCGGTGAGTGAATTTATCACTTTTTCTGGCCAAGATGTTTATTAATTTAGAGGAAAACTGGAGTCGCAATAATTTGGGACTTGGAAACAGAGCAAGGAAAAACGGAGAAAAGGTGATCTTTTATTTATCTACTAGGGGGAGAATCTTCTCTCCGCCCTTTTTTTGTGCATTTTAGTTTTGAAGATTAAGACGAAAGACTTTCAAATGTCATAATTTTGTGTGTGATATGTTCATGGTGGGGTCTATTACTGTTACATTATTTGCATGTTGCTCATTTTTAAATTTTTTTTGTTCGCAGCATTGTGCAGGCATAAATTGTTTGGCTGTGTTGAAGTCACCAGTAGCAGATGGATGCGACTATCTTTTCACTGGGAGCCGTGATAGCACATTAAAGAGATGGTCGTTGGCTGAAAATGGAGCTACTTGCTCTCAAACATATGAGTCGCACGTTGATTGGGTACTTCCCTTTCTGGCACTTGGTTCAATATATGACTGTGGCATAAGCCTCATGAACCATCAAAACTATTATATTACGTATCATAATCATTATTTCTATATCAAAAGCTGATGGAGTCTTATTCAGTTATTTGTGTCCCATTATTACTTGTATGTCGTTGTATTGGATAGCTAACTCCTTTTGAACTTCTAGTGGGTGGCTCAACTTTTGACTCCCCTCTGGAACACTTTAATCTGAAATTCGAGATTGATACAGGACTTACTGTTTATCTGTTTCTAATTTCTGAGGTGCATACATGACATATTGTTGGGAATGTAATGTGTTGAATTGTGCAGGTCAATGATGTTGTCATTGCAGGCGGTAATACTCTTGTTTCCTGTTCCTCAGATACCACGCTCAAGGTTTGTCAATACAGTTAACTCTTATTAATTTGATTGGTTATCCATTTTGCCGTTCAGTGATCTGAAAATTTTTCTTGGTTGAGATCCAACAGGCATGGAATTGCTTTTCTGACGGAACTTGTACCAGGACTCTCCGCCAACACTCGGATTATGTTACTTCCCTTGCTGCAGCCCCGAAAAATGTAATTTCTCTGTCAAAGTCTCGTTGGACCTTGTTTACTGCACGGATGAAAGCTTCCTTTCAGTATAATCCTATAATTCAGTTTCATAGTTCATTTGAGAGGCATAATACCATCAATTTCTGATCCTTTTGCGGCGTCATTACTTATAGAGCAATGTTGTTGCCTCTGGTGGACTTGGTGGGGAGGTCTTCATATGGGATCTAGAAGCTGCACTTGCTCCCACCTCTAAAACAAGTGATGCCGCAGAAGATGACTGTTCAAATGGTATCAGCGGTCTGGGGAATTCGCTTACCATTACTAGCGTTCGTACTATTGGCTCAAGCAACAACATATCTTTGCATGCAACTCAGTCTCATGGGTATGTTCCGGTTGCTGCTAAAGGCCATAAGGAGTCAGTCTATGCTTTGGGAATGAATGATAGTGGGACCCTTCTTGTTTCTGGTGGAACCGAGAAGGTATATACTGATAGTTGGTTAGCTTATTTTTCAGGTTAGTTAGATTCTGTAACAGAAATGAAATAGGGCTATAAAATGTCTCTGTCAGATCTTTTCTTATTATTGATTCTGGGAAATCTCGTGGTTTGTTTGTGTGATAGAACATAATTTCCCTAGCATGTTGGCTCTCATGCAGGTTGTGCGTGTGTGGGACCCAAGAAGTGGTTCTAAGACCATGAAGCTTAGAGGGCATACGGATAATGTAAGGGCTCTGCTTTTGGATTCTACTGGCAGGTTGGTTGGACTTGGCAGCATTTGTTTGGAACTAATGTCATAAGCCTGTTTACTGAACTGTAAGGTGACTTTGATCTTTATCATTCTTGCAAAAGAAACTTATGGACCTGTTGCAGAGGTTCTTTTTGGATTAAGCTGATAGCTTTTTCCAAGACTGGGGGCCAGATTAAGTACTCCCTTCATCCCATTTTGATAGGGGATTCCTTAACTTTTGAAGGGAGCACAATGATTGCAACGAAAAGTATTCAACTTTCCAATTTATGCCCTTCACTTTTTAAGGGTAATAATGGGATTTTATCAAGTTTATATGGTTGATTTGGAAAGTGGACATGTATTTTGGAATGTCCCAAAATGGAATATGGAACTATCAAAATGGAAAGGAAGGGGTATGATGGTTAGGTTTTGGTGGCAATAGCACGTGAGTAACTAGGTTTCCTTCAATTGATGTGACAAGCTAAAGGCATGGTCATCATTTTTAGCGTAGTGCTATGCCAAGTTATATGTAGTGAGACCATAAGTAACCAAATCTGCTTAATGTTGTATTTTTCATGTGCTTGAATATGTTTTTTCCTGGATTCATGTTTGCTTTCAATGCTCCTCATTTTTCTCTACAGTTTCTTTACCTTGATCTGTTATTGTAGTTTATCTTCCAATCTGTCTCTGTTCTCCTCGCCCCGCTTCTGTCCATATTTTGTCTGTCACAACGATGTATTTATCCGTATGGATGCAGTCATGCGAGTAAGAGGAGCAGTTTGGGAGCTATCTGAAGACTATTTTGTGAGCTTATAACGAATAATTTTCGAGTTGCTTTCAAAGGTTGTCAGATAAATTTTCTTTGTTGTTGCTGCTTAGACAGTGAGTACAAACTAGATTGTGTTGATATGATATGAGGAGTATTTATCGAATTGGTTCTGGAAATTGATACACGAGGCAGAAAGAGGGAGAAAAGAGAGAGGTTTGAGAAGATGGAAGCTGAAGAATAGGAATTCGAAAGAGAAAAAGAGCCAGAGAGAGAGAGAGAGAGAGAGAGAGGGAGAGTGGAGGTAATAGGGAGGTCAGAAACTACAAAAGAAAGGAGAGCTGAGAGTGGAGGTTATTAGGTTGGATTATCTGGCTATAGTTAAAATACCACTAAAAGATTCTAGTGGACTTCATGCATGGCATCTTACTTAGGATGGGGGTTACTGAATCATTTCGGTAACTGTCCTGACTTAGAGTCCAATTTTGTGGAGCAGATGCTTGCTTGCCCAAATATCTGACTTTGCTCATGAGAGTGAACTGATGACGCTAACCTACTCGACCTGAAACTCTATGAGTCGCATGAAACTTTGAACTTGTTGGATTGGGTTCTTTCAACACGGCCCCCGATAGTTGGCAAAGGAGAAAAAAAAATGGAGGCCAAAAAATTCTTTGCCCCTTTGTACTTCTCCCTGAAAACACATACCTCCTCTCAACTTAAAAACCTACAGTTGCATAAAACTCTTACCCTATTCATAAATACCTATTTCCTTGCAGCACAACCTGTAGGACTCTTCTACACATTCTCTTCAAAGCAGCAGTTTAGCCGACTCTGTATGCTAAAATTAGGCTCGTAAGTATATTGGAGCATCTTCTCTCTACATTACCAGTTCTGCTGATCCTCATGTCTTTTGCTGCAAAATCTCCCATAGCTCCGATTCCATCACAAGCATTGGTTACTCAGACTCCACTAAATACTGCAGTATATCAGGCTGAAACAATAGTTCAGGTTAAAGCAAGAGCCAGGATTTCATTTCTGAATGCCTATTGATCTCTCGACCCAATTACTTTTGTATTTATTATGTGCACATATATCTATTTTTCATTTGAGGGCGTAAAGTCATTTTAGTTGTTGGAAAACATGTTTAGAGGTACTTTCGAACAGTCCCATTCTATGTTAGTTTGTACGGGACAAAAAACATTTGCACTGTAGTCCAGACTACGAGGAGCGTCGATCTAGATTTTTAAAGTTCAAGTTGCGTGTGTTTCCAGTTCAAACTACAAGGTGGTAAAGCAATTTTTCCCTGAAAACAAAAGAAAAACTTGGTTAGCTAGGCGATGCGCTGGCAGGATCCACATCTGGTGTGATGTGGTAAAACCAATAAATTATGTCTGATTCAGGCATACAGTAATCTTATAAGTTGATGGTTATCATTTGGCTGTGTGTGGGTTTTGTCATATCATTTTCGTGTTTTGACTTTTCAACATACAGGGTTTCCATTTGGTGTAGCTATGATTCTATATTAGCGAGCTTCAAGAGACAATCCCATAGGTTTGATGGGCTAGAATTTTCGGCAGATTTTTATGCTCATTTAGTGGTAAGACGTAAACAATCTAGGCCGTATCAAATTCAAAGATCTCTGTTATGAGACTCCTAGAAGGTCTTAGAGAGATTCAAAGATCTCTGTGTTATTGTTCATTGGGTTAGAGACAATTTTTACTTGCTCTGACATGAATTGCAACTCTGATTGCTGATCAAAAATAAAAAATAAAAAAGAATACAACTCTGATGAAGATTCCTTCATTTGGAGATTTAGTTTCCTTTCAACCATCACAGGTATTTGACGCCAAAAATAACCTTAGTTGACATATTACAAGGTTAGTCAACGATCAATTTGTATCTGCTAAATTGGTTTGCTTGAAATATTGCATGTACCTGCTGGGTTCTTGGATTATTTCCAATTAGTAAGGTTCCGTCTTTCTATACTGATTCCTCCGTCTCTTCGTTCTACTTTTATGGCTCGTCTGATGTGTAATATTCATTGATCAGCCATCTGATGTTTATTTTGCAAAATTCTATTATTTTCGGTTCCACAAGTTAGTAATGGTTTCAGCTTCTGTAATTTCAGGTTATGCTTATCTGGATCGTCAGATTCTATGATCAGGTGATTCCAGATTCCTTTAGGTCACCATAAAAAATACATCGGAACATGTTTACATCCAAATTTTTGTTGTATGATGTTTCTAGCTCATAGTGATGCCAACCGAAATGCAATCAAATCTAGAAATGGATAATTAGAGAGAGGATCCCTAAACTTGGGATACAAAGAGCAAAAGCTTTAAAATATAAGTCTTCAAATGTCAAAACTATCAATGAAGACCTATGAAGCATGGGTACGCGATATGGCAAAACCCTAAAAAAGTAGGGTACGGTTACGATTGGGTACATCAGTGTAATTTATTTTATTTTTTCCTATTTTACTATGTTTCATTGCATAAACTAAATAATAAACTCATTTTGCCAACAAAAGGTAGCATAAATAAAAGTTAAGAGACACTTCAAACATCAAGTTTAACGTGCCTAGAATCCTAGATCAAAGCAATGCAATGTCGTTTGAGTTTTAGTACATACCAACAACACTTAAAGCAAGCTTCAAAACAAAAAAGGAAAGAAAGAAAATAGTCCTAAGAACTAAGGATCTTGAACTTCATCGACTTCATCTCTAAACAACACAGCTTCCATCTCGGGCTCATCAAGTGAAAGATCAGCGATTTCAAGAATAACAACACCCTCCATTGAATCAAATGCATCTCCGGCAATGTCCCACAACCTAGTCTCTCCTTGGGTATAATGTGGTGTCCTACTTGAGTCGTGGTCTTCAGTTTATGACTTTATCGCATTGAGTATTGCATATTAAGGCCAGCTGTTTGAGTTTTTTTCCACGCGGAACCCCTAAAGTTTTTAAATCTTTACGAATAGGCCCAAAAGTACCCATTGCCGTACCCAGAAACTAAAAAATACCCGGTACGTTTTCAGAGTGCCCGGTACGTATTTAGAAGTCCCATGAAGTACCAGTACCTGGTACGGTACGGGTACGAGTACGTTGGGGTTTTAGAAGTACCCTTGCTTCATAGATGAAGTCTAGACACCTATTTATAGGCTCAAGACCCTACACATACTAGAGGATGCTAAAATGACAACTACCCTTAATGCTACTCATCATGACTCTCCCAATAAAGCAAAACAACTTGTCCTCTAGTTGGACAACAAGACACAAAAACAACTACGTAAAGAAACATAAAAGTATGCAGCTTCGGATTAGACGTATAGCCGTTTTTATTGACCAACATCACCCTCATGCAATACCCATCTTCAATACGAGCTTCCGTTTATGTACATCCACGGCGTCCATGCTGAAATCACCCATTTGCCATGGCTCTTATGGATCAACACTTCCTCAACATATGTGACTACACATGATTCCAAAGTATACCAAGAGTCATGAACCGTATGATGTAGAAACTTGAATTTTAAACCATACCCAAGACTTTTGCAAGTGAAAACCATTCCCAAAGGATCTTCAAGGTGTCCCAAATAGTCTCTACACTTCTTTGGCATCTTTGAAGGTAGTTTAGGTACCAATGCAACACAAAGTTGAGCATCTAGGACAAACTTGGGAGGCAACATTTCAAAGCCATCCTCAACCACCACTTTTTCAAATTGTGGAGCTTCCAAATCATTCCCATAATCATAAAGTTGTGCGTCATCTTCAATCTCAACGTCACGATCATCAACTTTATGGCACAACTCTCGTCTAAGACTTGGTCACTATCTTCCCAAAGCATGCAAGGCTCATAGATCCAGAACTACACATTTCTTGTTCTTCATGACTAGCACCAATGTCCTTAAATCCTTCTTCTCCATTGTTACCATCAATTACCTCATTTGGATACTCATCATAAATGGCAACATCTTCAAAGTTACCTCCGAAGTCCTCTTTTGGAGACTCATCAAAGATGGGAAAATCTTCAAATTCATCTTCAAACTCTTCTTTCGGAAACTCATCAAAGATTTGGAACATTATCATACTCCTACTCATCATCGCAACATGGTTCTTTCACAAACTCGAAGAGGGAATTAAGAACATGCTCACTAGCTTTTTGACTAATTTCTAACTTGAGAATCGGTTCCCCCAACTTGAAGCATTCGAATATTGCACTAGATGATGGATTTCTAGCGTCCAATGTGTTGATTAAAGGTTGATTTTCAATTGGGACAGCCCCCAAGGACTTTCTCTTACCAAAACTAGTCGGGGAATCGGCATTAAGACGATGATGGAAAGGGAAGAATCTCATTGAGCTTCTTCTTCATCTTATCCCAATCCCTAATATTTTCTTTGCCTCTCCTTTGTCAACTAATTTGAGTTGTGTCCACCAATTCGAAGCTCTTCACTTGAGGTAGCTAGATACCAATTTCACATTCTTTTCTTCGGTAACATGACAATACTCGAAAACACATTCAATGGAGTTTAACCAATCAACAAAGTCTTGTGAGAATCCACAATACTTGGGAAGTTCAACCGTAACGTTCCTCTCCCATTTGTAACTGAACTTGATTGGATTCACTCTATGCCAAGCAAAGCTAATAAAGAATCCTCAAATCGAATTCGTGTGGTGTTAACAAAATCACTACATTTCGTTGGAGGTTGCAAGTATAGCACCTCAATCAAAGTAGTAACTTGTTTACTCAACTCTTGAATCTCATTCCTATTAACAATTTGAATTGCCATGAGTATCAATTTCATCACCAAAATTTCCCATAACATCTGTATCTCTACCCCCTCTCCTACCTCAACCTCCATTATGAGCCATTACAACACCAAAATAAACTCCAAACAAGCAAATCAACTCCAAATAACAACCACCGAGTCTACTGGGGACTCCAACAACCACAAATCGCAATCAATCAATCACAGACAATCCCCAAATAGCAACAATCCACTTCAACAAATCACAATTAATTGAGCAAAATCGCAACAACCCTAGTGAAAATCGAATCCAAAATCTTAGTACAGGAGGCCAAATTCATTGGGTCAAGCTCAAAATTAGCGATTGAAACCCCAACAAGCAGATCGATGCCCCAAACACCTGATTCGACTGCTCTGACACCTGATTCGAACCTTAAACCCTTCAAATCAAACCCAAACAGACCTAAATCTGATTAAACAGTTGCAAAATTGAACAAATCAAACCTTGATGCCTGTCGCGACTTCGAAAGCTGTGTTATCTGGTCGTAATCGCGACAACGCACTTCGCTTTGAACTCAAACCCCTTTCTCGTTGGATGCGGGACTGAGTTCAACTAAAATTGAGCCTTTTCAACCTGATTTCCAGGGATTCGAGCACTGGGTCGAGTGCGAAATACTTCCAAATGGTGCAAAATGGTTGTGAGAAGGCTATATCGAGTGCTAAATGGGTTTTCATGGAATGGTCAATCTGTGGGTTTGGAGGGTTGGAATCAAGGTTTAGGGTCTTGAGTTGAGTAGATTTGGAGAAAACGAGTGGGTTTAGGGCTCCAACGAGATTTTCTGACGCCATGTTCGGATTCCGGCGAGTTTTTTTTGGTGGTGTTTAGGCTTCCAGCGAGGTTTGGGTTTCAGGTGAAGTTTCAGGCAAGATGTAGAGCCAGGATCGAGCTAGAGCTCTAATACCAAATGATGCAAACCGAAAGGCAATCAAATCTAGAAATGGATATATTAGAGAGAAGATCCCTAAACTTGGGATACAAGGAGCAAAAGCTCTCAAAATTCAATTCTCTCAAATATCAAAAACTATTCAATGAAGACCTAGATACGTATTTATAGACTCAAGACCCTACACATACTAGAGGACGCTAAAATGACACAACTATCCTTAATGCTACTGCATCGCATAGTGTGCCCTTTGTGTTGCTAGGATTTAGTAATGCGCTTTGCCGATCATAATGGATATAGTAATGCGCTCAACTTTCAAATTGAGAGAAGAATGATGGCATTCTTGGATTTGGATCCTTTAGGATCATGTTCCATCTAATTGGTTTTGATGGTTAGACCAGTGGTGATAATCATTTTGAATTTGTGGCACAACAACTCTTGTCAAATACACCTCTAAATAGGAAATAAGAAAATTTGATCACCTAGAATTTTGTAGACCTAACTAATGGCCCACTAACGTTGTTTGAATTTAAGTTTCCTAATACAACTCTCGCCACTGGTTTCATCCTCCTTCGTATGGAGAAGACAATGATCACTGCAGGTTTAAGTCTAAACCTAGGTCTGAGTCTGAACTTGCTTTCCCCCTATTTTAAATGACAAATTACAGAGCCCCAACAGTGAGAAATATTGTTGCTGCGTGAACATTTTTGTGGTTCTCTACTAAAAATCAACGCCGAGGAACATTGTTGCTGCGCCTTGCCTCAACAATGTGGAGAATGCTACTGTCAAGTTTATTTTTTTTGGCTTCTAAAAGCTGGAAGTTCTTTGGATTTTCGAGATGCAAACGATACTGAGCATTTGGCTTTGGAAGTTAATGATTTCTGGTTTTAGAAGATTAGGTGCTCCATGCTCTCCGTACACTGAAGGTTCTAATATTAGATTGACAAAAGGGCTGATTCCGAATTGTTTTGGTGGCGTGAAAGAGGATTTCTGGAGCAACAATAACCTGAGTCTATAACTTTGTTTTGGGTGGATTGGTTTTCTGGGGTCGAGTCTTTTTGTTATGGAACTATGGAAGTAGGATATCTGTGATAGATGCATGGTTCTCAGTGTCTAGAGCTACATAAAAGTAAATAAAAAGAGGAGAGTTTGTGTGATTGAATTTTGTATACTTGAATTTTACCCACATTGTTGTACGCCACTTCGGAATCGGGGACTGAATCTTTGTGGTCTTCTTGTGCCTGGCCATCCGAAGGTATGCCCAGATGCCTCACCTAAACTGAAAATAAACCCTCTGGCTGAGCTTATCAAGCCCTTCTCAGTAATTAGGATTTCTTTGTATTGACAAATCCTCACTATCATATCCTGGCGTGATCCCTTTTTTCCCTTGCTTTTGTGTTGAAACAGTCGACATTGAATTGCAAGGCATAACTTAATAGCATCAATTACAAAGCCTTAACCGTGCATGGGCTTCTCTCTCTCTCTCTCTATCTCTCTCTCTCTCTCTCTCTCTCTCTCTCTCTCTCTTATTATGAAACATACTGTGATCCATGTTCCGTTCAAGGTTTTACTGTTAGATAACTCAGGAAACTTTATAGAGGAGACGGATAAAGGCTGAGGACATGTAAAATCTAATGAATACAACTTCAGACTTTTTTCGTTTTTAGTACCCTTCATCTAAGTGAACTTTTTTCTCTCCTTATTTATAGACTTTGGGATCTCGGTCAACAGCGTTGCGTGCATTCTTATGCGGTGCATACAGATTCTGTTTGGGCACTTGCCAGCAACTCAACATTTAGTCATGTCTATAGTGGTGGGAGGGACCTATCTGTGAGTCCAGTTCTACTACCAACCTCTTCAATTTGTCCCTTGGTTTGTGGCGTTTGAACACCCCTTGCTACCTACTTTCATGCTGATCTTTTTTATGCCTTTTTTGTTTGTACTCCCAGTTATACTTAACAGATTTGGCTACGAGAGAGAGTATATTGCTTTGTACAAAGGAACATCCTATTTTGCGGTTGGCATCGCATGATGATGGTATATGGGTTGCAACAACAGACTCTTCTGTGTACAAATGGCCAGTTGAAGGTCATAATCCTCAAGAAGTCTTTCAAAGAGGCGGTTCATTCGTGGCTGGGAACTTGTCATTTTCAAGGGCAAGGGCTTCGTTAGAGGGATCCACCCCGGTAATTTAGTGTCTTTTCTTGTCGGTTTCTTAGGTTTTACTTCCACTTTGACCTTGTTTTTTTTTTATCGGCCACTTCTATACCATGTTATCTGTGCTGGACAAATATCCGTTGACAGGAAAAGATGATTCATGTAACGATCCCAGTTGCATTGCAAATAAGTCTTAGTTTGGTATGGTTTATTGAATCCTATCAAGTGTTTTTGGGATCGTAAAAAAAAAAATTGTGTACACGTGTCCCCATTTAGGTTTTGGGATTTCTTTTCTATTGGTGTTTGTAATATTAAGATTTAACTGTCCCCTTTCCCTCTTTACTTTCCCTACCTCCTTTCCCAGCTAATTGATAGTAATGGAAAAAGAAAATCTTTGAAGGGTAGATTGGTAAATCAGTTTATGTTTCATTTGTTGTTTTTTTATCCTCTTGTTTTTTATCCTCTTCTTTTGGCATTCTCTTTAGTTATTCTCCTATTGTCACCTTTTGCGCACTGGGAATTTGATGAAGTTATGTGGATTGATTGTAAGTCTAAGTTATTGTTTCCAGCAGGAATTTAATACACTGCTGGCCATTTTTAATCTGGCCACATTATCATATTTAAAATTGAGAGTTTTTGTCATCTTAAAAAGCTTTTTTTGATAAGTAAAAGAAAATGAGGAGACTCGAATCACGTACATTCAGCTAGACAGAGACCAATGTCACAATGGAAAGCCATCTTATAAAACATCGAGACTTTGTGACATTTTCCACTAATGGGCTGGCCGGCTGAGGTAATAGATTAGTAGGTTTATTAGATACTGCAAGATATTATTACCATGTGGATTCGTCCCGTACAATGTAGATTCATCAAAAAGCTGACATAAATTAAGGAAACTGACTGCCATTTATGTTTGAGAATTTGTACATTGCAGGCATGGGTGTGTGCCTTTCATTGCGATATTTGAACAATCCACTTGATCTCACTTATTGTTCTTCCTTTTAGGATAATTATGTTGCTGCTGATAAAAAAAATTGTGTTCTACTCGGTATCAAAAGGTTTATGATGCATCACTTGTGGGAATTCAGTGTGGCAAAATAGATTCAGCTTGAACCATCTAACATTTTTGTTGTTGTTTTTATTCCAATATTTGAGAAAGATATTAACCTTGAATGAACTCTCAATAAGAATATGTGAAATCTTTGTAACTTAGTATGTTGTAAATCTCTTTTCATTCCGTACCTATTTTCCCTTTCGAATGTTGGAATCTAGTATTGTTAACTTAGTAGTTAGTATAGTGCTGATAGTTCCAATTTTGTAGGTTCCTGTTTATAAAGAACCATCCTTTTCCATTCCTGGCACTCCAGCTATAGTTCAGCATGAAATTTTGAACAATCGAAGGCATGTCCTAACTAAGGTAATTTGGGTGCTTTGCCATATTTTATTTTTCGGAACTCACTCTTCATTACCAATTACTTGCTTGAACTCTGAAGATTTAGTCACTGTGGACATGATCTGATGATCTGTAAACCACCTTGTGAAACTTGTATTTGATAGGATACTGCTGGATCAGTAAAGCTGTGGGAGATTACAAGGGGCGTTGTGGTCAAAGACTTTGGAGAGGTTTAATTGTTAATTGTCTGACATGTTCCATATCTGTTTTCGCCCTGTGTTAGTTTTACCTGGTTGGAGAAAGAGTTGGGGTAGCTTTGTTGAATTGTAAATTTGTAGCACACCTTCTATTGATTATGTTACCTTTTTCTTTCTCATTGAATAACAAGTTAGTTTGCTGTCTTCTTTTAGGTCTCATTTAAAGAGAAAAAGGAAGAGCTGTTTGAGATGGTATGGATTGCAATGCAGCTTAATACCCAAGAATCTGGTTAATTTTTCTTTTGACTTTGCTTCACTTCTTCAGGTGAGCATTCCTGCATGGTTTACCGTGGATACAAGGCTTGGAAGCTTGTCTGTCCATCTGGATACGCCACAATGCTTTTCTGCAGAAATGTACTCAGCTGATCTTAACATCATTGGGAAACCTGAGGATGACAAGGTACAATCCTATGCTTACCTTTGGTTGCTTGTCCACCTGCACAAAATTCATAGATGAATACACAAATAGAAGAAAATAAATGGGGGTGAACTGATAGGCAATGGCGAAGTGCTGTTGAGTTTCCCTACACCTCATTTCTCACCTCAGAAATTTTAATTTCTACATGCATGGCACTCTGATACGCCCCGATATGTAAATTCTTCAGAGAGGCTAGGTTTAAGATTTGAAGATTGTAGTGCTTATGTAAAGTAAATGTACAGGAATACCATGCAAAGGTTACTCGGTTGGAAGATGATACAGGAAAAACCAAGACTATAGCTGGGTGATTCATTTGACCAGGGAATGATAGAATTCCTACTACCCCTGGAGGGCCGTATGGTCATTTCCTGCTATGACCTAGCTAGGTAGCTATAGAAAGGAAGGAAAGCGAAAGGCTAGACAATGCCTATTGTACCCTACTAATTCACCGATCAAATTTATCCACATCTATTTAATATGGGTCAATGTAAGTTCACAACCATTACGAATCTAGGCACATCGTTATAATCTCTGGCTTATGTGTTTGCTATTCTGTATGGGGCCCATCATTCTATTCATCAATGTGTTTTCCTCCTCGAACTGGGGTAAGAGCCGCCATCTCTAGCCTGAAAATTAAATCAAGTTATGCAGTAAACATTGTATGTTTGGTGACTGGTGAAAAGAATATGGGTGCACCAGATGTTTGAAGGCAATAATAGGTAGAGAGAGTTCCTGATGCAGGACGGTTAATAGAGAAGAACAACAAAAGATAAACCTTGGGAATCCACACCTAAGGAACCCTAAAAATCCGCTACTAGGGATTGTAAAGGCATCCACACCAATTCCAATAGATAACATTTCCACTTCATAAACTGTTCCAAACAATATCTGAAGAGTCCTTTATATGGGCTCTTAACTACTGATAAAGATAGGTTAACCTGTCATTTTTCAACATTACCTGATGATAAATTCCAAAATAACAACTAAAGCTACTAGATAATGTTCTTATGTAGATAATTTTTACACCAGTAAATATCTTCCAGGATCAAATACGAATAACCTATCTCATTCCCTATCAGTTCCAGGTCTTTTTAGCGTCTCTTTTGCCTTTCTCTGCACAAATTCTGGGGGAAAAATATAGGGAACTTTTATTTGGTTCTTCCTTTCGCTTTCTTCAGCCCTAAATTTCCTTTCGCTTTCTTCAGCCCTAAATTTTGGCTTAGTATACTTTCAGCTTTTGGTAATTTGTGCACAAAGATAATACATCAGCTTATTGTCTTGTTAAGTGCTTTGAATACCAATGTAAATTGGTCAGCTCGTCTAGAAATGTCCAGGAAAAGAATACTAGACCTGATACAGGATGGTGCCTGAAGAAGGATAGCTATGGCTTCCCCAAGATCAAAAAGTTGTTTCCAGGTTCCGTTGAACAAGATACAATTTCGTGATTTGATGATTGTGAAAGTTAGACCAGGATAGCAAATTCTGTGAATTGATTTAAGGCTTCAATAAGTCAAGCTTGAGAAAGCTACGACGGTGAAATTTGATATGGAGCTGTACTCACTGTCCTCTAAAGCGCATTGAAAATGCTTTTGAGGACCAAATAAACCTATCACCAAGTTTCTAAGCTTTGTGGGCATGAAGAAAGACTAAAAAAGTGGAATGCCCCTAATGGGAAAATTGTTAAAGGGCATGCTTTAAGCCTTGATTTCTGGAGAGTGCCAGGAGTTGGTGTCAGGCAAGTGTCCGATACCGGTAACCAACCTTCTACGAAGTGTCTGTGCTACATGATTAGTGGAGATAATTGCCCCTCTAACAGCGAGAGTTAGGATGTGCTGCACACAATGGCAAGGAATCCAATAAGTGTGAGGCAATGATACACGGATGCGAGTGCCGCCAGTAACAATATGGGTATATATCTGAGGGTCGGACATCTAAAACTTAAAAATGGCGGAGATGCTAATACGGATCCAAATTTGGAGCTACTTAAACTGCACCTGGCGTATCTGCATCTCTCTCTATTGGCGGTGCTCCCCAGGCGGTAACGCTTTGCTGCTTGCTCCGTTGCTACTAAAATTGCTGAAGCTGGATGCTAATACGGATCCAAATTTGGATATGAATAAGGGTATATGTTTCATAATTACTTTGTAGTAAATTATTTATACAAACACGAGTTAAAATGTTGATCTAATGTGTGTTTTTTTTCCACATAAATTTTGTGAACCAAACTCATATACTAAACAATCTTTCAACTCTTTTATGAAATGTGTATCAGTTCTATGCAACGAGCCCAAAAAAAGCTCATTATCTGAGAAAAAGAGGAGGCATGTGTAAGCCCATAAACTTTATTGAAGATGGTTGATAAAAACCTTATTGGGTCGCTTGTATTTATCCTGCACTACTTATCAAAAAAAATAAAAAATGTTTATCCTGCGCTAGCCCAATTAGTATATACGAAATAATAGTAAATTGCTTTACTGTTGTACAGGAAAAAGAGGGATACTAGTTTATGCCCCTAACAAGCTAACTTCTGTACTCGCTCTTGCACGATTGGAAATATAAGTTAGCGAGTTTCCATAACTACCATTCGAAACTGGGGTAGGGATGAGTTCCTGGTGTTAGAACATAATCCTTGGCTGGCGAAGTAGTGGAATTCGGTAGATAGGTCGCTTTGACTTCTTTAGTCTCATTGATTCATGGTTTTTCGTGTCATTGTGCTGGTGCAAACCAAATCAATGGATGGATTCATAAGAGAGATAAATGCCTAAAGGGATACAAGGAGCAAAAAGCTCTCCGTATTCGTAATCAATAATATTATTCGAGAGAGAAAAAGAAGTGTAGGGTGTTAATTAACCCTAACACACGAGACTGTTATTTATATTATTGAGTAGCACGTTACACAACTTAGATAAGCAATGTGGGACAGAACACACTATTCTAAAACACTATTCTAACAAATACATCAAAAACTAGTAAATGAAAGACTCTCACACCTATTTATATACCCCACTAACACTAAAGTCACAAAATGACACTAGTACTCTCAAAGCTACTGCATCGGACTGTCCTTCTAAAGAAAACAACTTGTCCTCAAGTTGGACAACAAAACACAAAACAATTAAATAACGAAAACTTAAAAGTGGATATTGTGCAACATCGGAGTAGGCATGCATGTGGCCGCATTTCCTTGATCATCACCCTTGTGCAATAACCCATCTTCAATACGAGTTTTTGCTTGTGTGCATCCTTCGCGTCCATGCTTGTCTGCCAAGAAACCACCCATTTGCCATGTCCCTTATGGATTAAAACCTACTCGACATTTGCAATGACACTTGGCTCCAAAACATCGCTAAAGTCTTCAACCATAGGATCTAGAAATTTCAACTTTGGATCATACGCAAGACTTGTTTGATCGAATACCATACCCAAAGGATCTTCAAGTTGTTTCAAATAGTTATTGCCCTCTTTTGGTACCTTAGGAAACGCATACATTGGAAAAAGATTTGTTTCGAACACCAATGACACATAAACTTGGACATCTTCCATCTCTTGCACCATGGACAAGTTGGAAGACAAGTATTGACCGCACTCCATCTCCAAGTCCATGTCATGGCTTTGCTCTATCTCATGGCTTGCCTCCAAAACATGCTCACTATCTTTCCAAGGTGTCAACAATGATTCATTGACTGAGAATATTATTCCCTCTTCGTCTTCTTCACCTCTAGACTCTCCTTTAAACTTGTCCCATGTGGGAACTTCTTCAAAATCACTACAAGTCTCAACGATGTGATCAGTTTCAAACTTTTCATTTGAGAGCTCATCAAAGATAAGAACATTATTATTCTCGTCATCCTCCTATGGAAACTCGTCAAACACGGGAACTTCTTCGAAATCACAAACAAAGTCATCATTTGGAGACTTATCAAAGACAAGCAACTCTTCAAACTCATCTTTAATCTTAAATGCACAATCATTCCCAAGAACACCTTCAAGTTCTTCACGTGGATATTCATCAGAGATAGGAACCATTGAAATAACCAAGTTCCTTCGCCTCTTCAAACACATACAGAGTGAGGTTCATTTCCCCCTCAAACTTGTCCTTATTGGAGGGTCTATAAGATGAACAAGGTCATCGTCAATGTTATTCTTGTTCTTGTAGTTAAAAGTGGACTCAAATCGAATTTGAGAATCATTCCTCCATGCACTTGGAGGTAACGAGCTATTCACCTTCTTAATCAAGGTAGCAACTCGCCTTTTCAACAATAATAATTGCACCTTATCACTCAAGGTAGCAATCTGTGTGCTCAACTCTTCAATCTCATTCCTAAAATGATTTTGGATGCCAAAGCTATCGATTCCATCGCCATTATTCACCATGAATGCCCTACCTATACCTCTTCTACCTTTACCTCTTGTAAGCCATATTTCAAAACCAACAATCAACTCTAACAATCAATTCAGCCACAATCATGCAAAACTCAATCAATTGGGATGCCAAACTTCAACAAAATCAATTCCAAACAAGCAAATCGACCCAAAAGAAGCTGCACCCAGTCAACTCAGTCACAGAACATAGTCAACTCAGTGATTTTGGATCCGAACTTAGTCAACTCGGCACAAGAACTTAGTAACTTAGTACCCAACAGCCTCAAATCGCAAGGAAAACCACAGAAATCGACACTAATCGCAGAAAAACGAAACAAATGAGACAACCCAGTTGAGATCTAACCTGAATTCACTGATTCAAGCAATGTACAGTGATATCCAAAGGTCGCACGGACACTATTCATCAATTCAGTCATTACGAGCCCAAGATTGCTGATTCGAACTCAATTAGGTGTTTTATACCACTGATTCGAGCTTGGGTCGAGTGCAAATTAGTCCGAAATGGTGCAAATGAGGTTCGAAATCACTGTATAGGGTTCAAAATCACTGTTTGGGGCTTGATCAGCAGATCTGCAGATTTCGAGGGTCGAATGCGAGGTATTGTTTGATTTCGAAGTGCGAAATAAGATTTCGAAGGCCTGAGATACAATTTTGAGTGCCGAAATGGTGAGATTTAAGTGTTTCGAGGTCGTATAGGCTAGATCTAGAAATTTTGGGGTCTGGGTTGGGTCGATTTTGGTTCGAAAAGGTTACAAGACTGATTTTGAAGATGGGTAAGTTGATTAGGGTTCGAATGAACGCTGAAATGGGTTGAAAATTGACAGATCTGAAGAAGATGAGTGGATTTGGAGCCCCGGTGAAGTTTTTCGGCTCCATTCTTGGGTTCCGGTGAGATTTAGGTTTCCGGCAGGAGCTCTCGTGAGATGAAGGGCTAGGATTGAGCTAGAAGCTCTGTT
The DNA here is from genome assembly GCA_963854785.1 of Vaccinium vitis-idaea. Taxonomy (NCBI): domain Eukaryota; kingdom Viridiplantae; phylum Streptophyta; class Magnoliopsida; order Ericales; family Ericaceae; genus Vaccinium; species Vaccinium vitis-idaea. The sequence goes on along the minus strand of OY978225.1, from coordinate 18,631,129 downwards.
ATCAAATGGTGCAAATCAAATCAAAGGATAGATTCATAAGAGAGATAAATCCCTAAAGGGATACAAGGTACAAAAAGCTCTCCATATTCTTTAATCAATACATCAAAAACTACTAAATGCAAGACTCTGACACCTATTTATAGACCCACTAACACTAACGACACTAACGACACAAAATGACACTAGTACCCTCAAAGCTATTGCATCACGTGCTTGATGTTAGAATATTGTGGGGACACGAGTTGATGAATTTTGACAAGGAGGAACACTTTTCGAACTGAGAAGAAATTTTTATCCCTTTTGCAGCTGGTTCAGGGCATTACAATCCATCATTGAACCAACTTTTGGGCTTTGTCGAGACTTTTGAACAAATAATTTCTTAAGTTTTTCAAGTGTTCTACCGATAAAATAAAATAAAAAAAAAAGTTTTCCAAGTGTTCTATTTATGATTTTGTTACCATTGCTTATGGTGGATATGGATGTCCATTTGATTTGCCTTTCTTGTAAATTATTTCTACTCGTCAAAGATACAATTTGCATCATCTGATTTTTCTTGTGCCATGTCTTAGCAGTTCTCTTATATAAAGATATCACATGTACCTAGCTTCTTAAGAATAAAATCGAATTAACACTTGAACACGTGTGCCAACTGCTTGTCCATTGCAAGCGTTGGGAAATTTCTCCTCAGTGAATAGAAATCGATTATACAATTTCATTCATATTGGTGAGCTTGAAAATTGTGGACACCAAATTTTTTATTGTGATCTGTAGCTAAATATTGCATCCTCCCCTCCCCTCTGCGCTATGTTTCTGGTATTCAGTTGTTTATTGCAAATGGCTTCAAGTGTACCCAGTTTCTGACTGTCGATGGTTCAAGTCTCGTTATCCCCAAAAGCCCGTTTGACTCCATATTATTTGTCCTATCCTTCTTTAGTTAGCAGTTCCAAATTCGTTATCTTTCACATTCACAAGAATAAATGGATCAGAGCAGAAATACATTTCTCTTATCACAAGTCTTGGGATGTCTGATACACATACAAATGAACATATATACTTGTTTACTTTTTGCATTCCCCTTGCGCTATTCTGCAGGTTAATTTGGCTCGCGAAACTTTAAAGGGGCTGTTTGCTTATTGGTTAACCAAAAGAAGGCAGAGATCTGGATCCCAAGGTTCTGCCAACGGAGAAGTTCTATCTGGCAAGGATATTTCTGCTAGGAGTCTTACCCTTTCAAGAGGAGAGGTAGATGGTAATGTTGAAAATGATACCATCGTTTATCCTCCATTTGAATTTTCAGCAGCTTCTCCTCCTTCAATTATTACCGAGGGCTCTCAAGGTGGTCCATGGAGAAAGAAGATTACTGACTTAGATGGAACAGAAGATGAGAAATATTTTCCTTGGTGGTGCCTGGATTGTGTGTTGAATAATCGCTTGCCTCCCCGGGAAAATACCAAGTAATTATTTGGTGGTGTTTCATTTTATTTTCATAACTTGCCTTTGACCTGCAAAAAGCATACATATCGCCATTGAGGAACTCACTCTTGCCCATTGTACACTTTGGAAGACTTTTGCTGCTTTGCATCATGTCAAGATTCTCCTGAAAATTGCCTTTCTGGATGCTTCTTCCCGTATGTCTTTGTGGAAGCCTCCCACTTTTCCAGAATTGTTATGACCTTTGGGAACGTCAGTCTCGTAGCTTTCCTTGAATCATAGAGTTAGTAGCCGTTGGGGGAATGTTGAATGCCAACCACCTTCCAAAAGAAGAAAACCAGGGAAAGAAAAAGAAAGAAATAGTTCAACTCCAAGGAATTGTTTTACGAGAAAGTTCACCTATTTGAATAATAGAACTAGGGAAAGAAAAAGAAAGAAATAGTTCAACTCCGTGGAATTGTTTCACATAAAAGTTAAGCCTAATTGAATAATAGAGAAGTTGAAAGAACCTTATTCGTATTGTTTCATTCCTTCTTTGTTGCTGTTGGCCTGTTGCTTTGATCATTCTCTATTTTTCCTCCAGCAGGTTGTTTGTATGGTTCGGTTGACAAATTTAGCTTTCCTTGAATAAAGAGATGCTAAATTTCTCACTAAAGTAGTTCCAGCACACTGCTAAAGTCATTTAGTTACTGTCTACTTTGTTGTTCTGGCCTCTTTTAGTATGCATTTTTTTACTTGGTTTTAAGAAAGTTGTCTGAGTTTATTCTAATCCTGCAGATGCAGCTTTTACTTGCACCCATGTGAGGGTTCATCTGTCCAGATTCTCACGCAAGGGAAACTGAGTGCACCTCGTATATTGAGGATTCATAAAGTAAGATTTTGTTCATTTTTGCTGGTAGTTTCAAAATGCTTAGCTCTGTTGCTTCAGCTGCATGGAAGAATACACCGACCTCAGCTAGTTTATTGGCTCAACTTAGACACCATTGTATATTCCATTGTTTCCCTATAGGAGGTCCTAGTTCCAGATCCTTGTGATTTTCTCCAATTTAGCACTTATATTAGTTATGTGCTGGTAGATCCACCCATTGTCTATATCGTGTCAAATCTCTGTATTCCATTCCATTGGGTTACACTGTTTATTTAGTCCCGTAAATTTAACTTTGGATTTTAACTTTTTCTGACAATAGAGACGTGGAGGAAGTATTCGAGTGTATTGAGCTCTTTTGGTTTATTATTCAGGTTGTCAACTATGTCGTAGAAAAGATGGTTCTTGACAAACCATTGGATAGTATGGACCCTGATGGAACTTTTGCTCCTGGACTTGCTGGAGGACAATTGCAGCATCCAGTTGTTGGAGGCGATGGTTCTTTCAGGTCTGGATTGAAGTCTTGGCAGAAGCTTAAGCCTTCAATAGAGATCTTGTGCAATAATCAGGCAAGTCATTGTAAATTTAATGGGTTTTAATGGGCGCAGAGTAGTGAACATGTGTGCCACATGTCGGGCTAGTTTAGTCTCAATTTTGAGCAGTCTGGTTATTCAAGTTATGATATATACATGTATTCAGATGTATTTGTGCTGGATTCTTTTACGGAATTATGGACATAAGTTGGACTTTTTGCACTGAAAAAGTCCTTTTATCTTTTACTTTTGTTAATTATTTCATTGTAAATTGGTACATGGATGAAGATGTTTACCGGATGATTTAACATCTACATGATTTCCTTCATCAACTTGAGTTCTCGTTTTCATACTATCATTGTTTTTTCGCTTGAAAATTTTTACTTCTCTTTGTTGAACAGTGACGATCAATGTATTTATACATTATCGCTACATTTCTTTGGTCAAGTCCTCTTACATTTCTCACTACTCTTAGTTGACATGGTTTAACAGCCATGTCAGTCTATTTGTTGGACCTTCTTTTTTCCCTTTCATTTGCTTTAGGTCCTTCAGTTGGTGGATTTCACGTAATTTGTGTCTGTTTCTGGGTTTTCTCAAGAGTTCAAATTTCAGTAATCCTGTGTATTTAGCAACTTCTGGTTCTTTTCCAGGTCTTATCCCCTGATATGAGCCTAGCAACAGTCCGCACTTATATATGGAAGAAACAAGAGGACCTTGTCCTCAACTATCGAGTGGTGCAGGGCAGCAGGTGATCCCATGGATCCGGGTGGTGAGTACTGGCTTACTTCATGTACTATTATTATTCTTTCCTGGTCTGGTTGTTTTGTAAACAATTTTGTGCTGTGAAGTTCGTTTCATAGACCACAGACGTTACATTCCCGAGCTTTCAGCAAGTCTTGAATTTTTCCTAAATGTTCTTTTAGGATCTCTACTTCTGTGGAAGGATGTAATTCTTATTCATTTACTCTGTTTCTAGTATCACCAACATGGAAGGCTCTAATTCTTCGTTTTCTTTGGAGTGGTGGTTGCTAGTATTATGGAATGGACCAATCACAAGCATCCATCCTGGAAGTGACAATAGACAACATATTCTAACTGGTGCCATATTCATTTGCGTCGTGCTACCAACAGCCCCATGGGCTGTTATTAAGGAGTGCTTATCCAATGTGCATGTCACATATTTTCAAACGCTGCTACATAGTCGTCAATTTATCACGCATTTTTTAAATACATTTTCACGCCTACCTCGGGACTACATTAGTAATTTTCTTCTTTTCTAAATCATATATTTTTTCTTAGTGAAGCAGATATGTAGTACTAGTCTTGGCTCACAGTTTCCATGTTACGTGTTCTGGTGTTCTCTCATTTTTGTTACTCAAAAGAGTTCAATAGACAGGATATCCTCGTAGTTCATTGTGAAGTTTATACTACGCAGTATGCGTTAAAGTTTCCGGAAACAAATATTCCAGTCTTGGTATTTGGCACTATCTTAAAAGCGGGGTGGTAGGATTTTCATTAGTATCCTCTCTCAGTTCTCCTTTTCTTTTTTTATTCACACTTTTTATGTTTGTATAGTTGAAACCTAAACAATTATAACACAGTTTTGGTGCTTGTGCAGAGAACTTGGGAGATGCTCGTGTTGATCAGAATTGTTCAGTGCTTCCATGTTAATCTGGAGAGCCCATAAGTTGGCAGCATTTTGAAATTTGCCGAGAATCTCGGGTAGTATTTTCCTAGTTGAACAGTTGGTATAGGAATTTTTGAGATGTCAGGCCAACATGCAAGCTTTAAGACACGTTGCTAAGTTGTTACAGGCTCGGCTTTGCCCGTTGCAATATAAAGGTTTTTCGTTCCGAAGGTGAAGGAGAATAAACGGGAAGTATGGTGTTTCCAAAGGGGAGCTGTAGTATAGGTATGATGTCGAAAGCTTTGCCAAACTTTGAAAAAGAAGTATTGTATTATGGCGTACGTACAGAACCTAGCAAAAACTAGTGCTATGGACATTTTTACTTTTTCTTTGGAAATAATATATTTACCATTTCATTGCTTTCTCATGTTCTCTCTACCGCTCCTTTCAGTTGTCCGAAATGTTGTGCAGGAATATTCCCTAGAAAGGTGAATTGCATGTTAACTTAATAGCTTGTAAAATAGCTGAACATAACACAAGTTTTATTGTTGTTTTAGAGCGAGTTTTTATTTATTTATTATAAAACCTAACTTTTGTCAGTTAGATTATGAAACTTTTTCTTTAGTTGGTTTTTTTTAAAAGAATCTATTTTTAAGAAACACCAGTAAGTAGTTCTCATCAAATTCTTGGAAAATATTGTTTGTCAAAAATTATAAATCAATATAAAGACCATCAGCTCAGTTTCCTGACACTAAAATTTAGTTGGAAACAAACGGGCGTTTTTCACAGACAAAAGTGTTGATAGTCCATTTCGAGCTGAGCTTAAAATTTGGTTAAGTTTGAATGTTCAGGTATTTATAATGGATTTTTAACGAGTGTAACATGATTTTTTTTTTCATGGCCTGAGCTTATGTTGAATGTGCTTTTTTAGCGAGCTGAGTTTGAGTGGCCTGGTTTGTATATATATCCAACCGAATCAGCTTCGAACAAGGCTTTGGTTTGATCTGTAATTGATAAATGACGGTACTATTAAGAGTCCACGAGAGAAAGAAGCTACCTTTCTTCGATATTAAGGGAAACAGGCGGCGGCGATATTAAGGGAAACAGGCGGCGGGTTACACGTTCGACTGTGCCCAGATGTGAGGTGCAGGTGGTGATGATCACCCCAGGCAGTTGACAGGCACTCCAAACCATAACCTCTGTTGGGAGATTTTGAGAATACAATAAGACTACTTTTGGTGAATGAAACTAAACAACTTTCTTTTGAAGTTTGTATCAGAATCATTTCGATTTGTACAACACAAGGAAAATTACTTGATGCTAAGTTCATCTTCAACCTTGCTAAAGCCCTCGCCAGAGAATCCTTGTTGAAAGTGCGGAACCAAGAATCTAATCTACCCTGGGCTAACCTAAACTTGTAAATAAATACGTAAATGTTCGAAAATACACAAAAGAAAAATGCAAAAAAAAAGTTCACTATTGAAGTAGTACCTTACGATGTTTTAGGGGTGCTTTGGGTAATAATCCGGATTATGGTTTTTTGGTTTCGTCTTTATTCTTTTTTTTTTTGCATTTGTTACTTTCGCGTTAAGATTTTGTGGTTTCTGAATTCCTCTTGGCGAGACGAATCTAACAAATATAAATTTATGGTCAAACCAAATATTTTTTTGAATAAAGCCGAAATACTTGGATTATTGGCCAATAATCCAAGTATTTTGGCTTTATTAAAAAAAAATTGAGTTTTGACCATAATTTTATACTTGTTAGATTTGTCTCGTCGAGAGGAATCCAGAAACCACAAAATCTTGACGCGAAAGTAACAAATGCAATTTTTTTTGAATAAAGACTAAACCAAAAAACCATAATCCGGATTATTACCCAAAGCACCCCTTAGAGGGGATAATTAATCTATTATCCAATCTGAGTCGATGTCTTCAATAAGTTCTCTTTCAATGGAGATAAATAATAGAATCCGCAAGAAAATCGTTCCCCATTTTGTTACAAAGATAAGTTCACATATTTCATAATTAAAAATGCTCTTTCAGTTTTCACATTGAATTGAGAATGAGTATTACTTTATGATATATCTACTCTTGGTTTGAAGAATGACAGAAGAATTTTTCTTCCTTTTTTTTGTTGTTGTTGCTGTTCCATTATAATCTAAATCTAAAAGAGTAAGATTGCAATAAACCAATTTTTATATCAATTTAAGCGCACAAGCCAATGCCTTGCATCATCTAAATTAGTAAAAATCTAAACACACCAGCCAATGCTCTGCATTTTAACAACATAAGTACAAATCTAAACACACAAGTTAGTGCTCCGCATAATAAGTGAATACTTACGGATCGAAAGCCTCGCAATTCGATGAATCTGAGTAGTATTTGTGCATAAATGTTCAACTGGGTATACTTTGATCCTGAATTTGAGTGGTATTTCTACATATCCTAAGCTGCAAAAACCCAATTCATGCGATCAATTTGCAAAACTCCTTTCCTCAAACTGATGTACTCAGTCCATCTAATCAAGACCCACCAAAACACAAACCCAAAGCCAAACCTTAATTTGTAGGATTTCATAAGAAGCCCTAACCCAAGAACTCATGTCAAACCATTGAAGAAAATAATAGCAGATGTGTACCTGTCGCCATGGAGGATGAAAACCTTGTGCGTGTGGTTGTTCGTCTTCCATCTCCAAAGCCCTACTCTTGATCTTGTCCTTAGTCTCACACACGATGGGATGGTATGAGAAAGAGATTAGGGTTTGGAGTGGGGACTTAACCACATATTTATAGGCCTTGGTTCCATTATAGCCCATCATAATAGATGAAACCCTAATGGGCCTTGAATGGTCTCTACACTTAATAATAGCTCGCACCACTTAACGCACGTGATATAACCCAAATACGTGCTAACAGAGATTTGTCAATTACTCGGTCGTATTTATTAGACGATCACAACTCAATGGGTAATACCGACACCACTCAAACCTTATTCGACAATGTACAATATCTAATTATATGATCTATGTAGGCCCACCTACAGAAAAATTGCTAACAATCTCCCACTTGGGCCACATAGGTCATCCTGATATTAGACATTGTAAACTTTAGGAGCTCAAACTTTTATTGTCGAAATTTATGAGTGTCATCTCAAACAATCTAGTCCATTGAAAACACAAATATGGGATCATGGCGGCCTTTGTCATATTTATCATGGCAAGACCCATCCATGGTCACAAATATCTATGGATTCAACGACATAGATCAAGTATAGAAGTGTAGCATGGAAATTACATGCAAATGTGATCCTTTAGTATGTTTATTTCCATCTAGTCCAACCTTATAACTCAACAGAGTTCCTTAGTCACGCATATATTCAAAACTTCATGTATATACCACAATTTGAAAATATGCAACTTTATTTCAGAATCATCAATAAACCAAAAGTGATCACCACAAAAGTCAAATAATTAATAATATGAGTAGCACAACTCCCACTAATCAAATACTTCACTAGAACTAACCACTCCTGTATGAGCTACATGCTCCTTAAACACTTTAGGTGGTAAGCCCTTAGTAAGCGGATCCGCAATCACGAGTTTTATGCTAATGTACTCAATTGACATAAGACACGATTCTGAACTCTTTCTTTAACAACAAGACTTGATGTCAATATGCTTTGATTTTGACGAACTCTTGTTACAATTCAACAACTTTATTATCACAGTAAATCCTTATTAGCTTCTCGAGTTACCGACAGTATGAAGCTAGATGATAAAATTCTGCAAACATAGAGCTTACTTTGTTGCTTTATAGCAAGCAATAACAAACTCGGAGTCCGAATATCTAACAATAATAATTAGATTCTCCGATATGTGAGCATATCATTTACAAACATCTACCAAGCATTCCAAATGTGCACACAATATCCAAACACATACAAACTAGAGCATACATAAGACTCCCCACTATTAACGCATAAAGGATGTCCTCCATTTGTTTCATTTCCAAGTCGTTCTTTGGAAAAATCTTTTGGTTGCACCATATATATGGTTTCTTCAACATCATCGTTTGAGAAACGCAGTCTTAACATCCATTTGATGAAGCTCTAAATCATAGTGAGCTACAAGTGCCATAACAATCCTTAAAAGAGTCTTTCGATGATACCGATGAGAAAGTCTCTTTACAGTCAATGCCTTCCTTTTGAGTAAAGCCTTTAGCAACAAGACGTGCCTTATATCATTCGATATTGCCTTTCGAATCCCGCTTGGTTTTAAATATCCATTTACAACCAAAAGGCTTGACACCTTCAGGCAATTCGACAAGATCCCAAACGTCGATGTCACTCATGGACTTTAACTCATCCAATATGGCATTCATCCATTTTAGGGAGTTAACACTTTGTTTGGCTTGACTAAAAGATATGGGGTCATCTTCCAATCCTATATCAAACTCATGTTTTTGGAGATAAACCATATAATCATTGGAAATTGTTGATCTCTTCTCCCTATAGGATCTCCTAAGTGGCACATCTACTTGAGTTTGTTGTGGTTCTTCTGTATTAGTAGGAGGCAACTCATGATCAGATTGGTGGTTTGCATCCGCATCTTGTACAAATACAGGTGTAACCACCTCAATAGTCTCAATTGGAATCATATGAATCTCAACATATTCCTCTTCAAATAAAGAATTCCTGGGTTGTGCACTCCCACTACTTTCAACATCCTCAATAAATTTGACATTACCGTCTCAATTATGGTATTTGTGGAAGGACGATAAAATTTAAAACCTCTTGACCTTTCTGAGTATCCAAAAAAAATAACAGCTAACGGTTCTTAAGTCCAATTTTCTTTCATTGGGCATATAAGGCCTACCCTCAGTTGGACAACCCCAGACATGGAAATGCCTAAGACTAGTCTTCTTTCCAGTCCACAACTCATATGGGGTTTTAGCTACCGCCTTACTTGGTACTCGATTAAAAATATAAATTGCAGTCTTTAAGTCTTCTCCCCAAAGGGATTAGGTAAAAAGGAATTGCTTATCATACTTCTAACCATATCCTTAAGGGTTCGGTTTCGTCTCTCAGATACACCATTTTGACGCGGTGTCCATGGCATGGTGTATTGAGGTACGATCCCACATGCTTCCAAGTATCTCGCAAAAGGCCATGGACGTTGTTCGCCTGATCCATCATATCTACCATAGTATTCACCACGACGATCAGATCTAACAGCCTTAATTTTCTTATTAAGTTGATTTTCAACTTCTGCTTTATATGCCTTAAATACGTCCAGTGCCTGTGATTTTTTTTATGTATCAAATACAGATATCCATAGCGAGAATAGTCATCTGTAAAAGTGATAAAATACCGTTGACCATTCCAAGAAGCTGTAGGAAATGGATCACAAATATCGGTATGTATCACTTCTAAAGATTCTAAACTCCTTTTAGAACCAAATTTCCTTATGTTTGTTAGCTTCCCCATTATACAGTCAACACAGATTTTAAAATCTGAAAAATCAAGAGGGTCAAGAATTCCACTTGACACATGCCTTTCAATTCTCTCTTTCGAGATATGTCCCAAATGCTTGTGCCACAATACAGAGGAGTTCTTATCGATTAATTTTCGCTTTGTACCATAGTTGTCAACATGTAAAGTTTCAGAGGCATCCAAGTCTAACCTGTATAGACTGTCAACTAGAGATCCAGTACCAATAATATTTGAATTATGAAAAAGACTGAAAACTCCATTACCGAATGAACAAGTATAACTTGATTTGTCCAAACAGGAAACAGAAATCAAATTTCGTCTAAATGACGGTACATAAACAGTCTCATCCAAATCCAAATAAAAACCAGATTCTAATTTAAGTCTATAGACTCCAATTGCCTCAACACGAACTTTATTGCCATCTCCCTTATAAATAAACCTTTCGGCATCACTGGGTGTTCGGCTCCTTAGACAACCATTCATACACACACTTATGTGAATATTGGCACCCGTATCTATCCACCAAGTGTTGGGTGGTACTTCAGCTAAATTAAATTCACAGCAAACAAAACTAAATTGATTACCTTTCTTTACGAGCAACTTATGATACTTGGGACAATCTTTCTTCATATGACCATCAACCCTTTTGCAAAAGAAACAGGGAACACCTTTATCCTGTTTCTATTGCACAGTTGTCTGTGAAGTCCCAGCATCTTCTATTTCGTTACCCTTATGATCGAATTTTCTTTCCTTAGTGCCCAAATAACCATGAGAATATGTTGGAATGTTGTTCAAATTGACAGATATAGAAGATGTATTTACTACAATAACAGAAAAGCTCACGATCAACAAATATCCATAACGCAATGATAAAAATAAGAAACTTGATTATAATTATCATGCAAAAATTGGTCTAATTGTAGGGGCAAACAACTAGACAAGCACACATAAAATAAAAATTTTTTTTTTTAAAAAAAAACTTGATATTTATGTCCTTAGTGGGGGGCCCTAACGAGAAACCAAATGCATCATTATAATCAAGTCTTTGGACAGTAATTACAACATGCAAATGGTCTTCTCAAAAAATAAATAAGGCTAGTTAACATGAATAATATAAATAGGCCTGGCCAATCAAAAGCCTTCCTTTGGGCCGACTTTTGAACGCATAGGTAAATCCAAAAAATTATATTATTCAAAAATTAACTACCTTATACCATTTAAATCCGGTCAAATAATAATCTTCCTTTGGGCCGATCACTACCCGCATAGATCTAAACGTGACTTTTATGTAATCCAAAACTGTTACGTTCAAGTTTAAGAAAATCTCCATAATAGAGCCACTTTGGCGGCTTATTACTTTAATTCTCCTAGACCCTAGGTATGGATTACCAAATAATCTTTATGCCCTAATTTAATTCCTTAAGTGAAACAATAATGACCATGAAATTTAATCCTGTAATTGCACATCAGATTCATGGCGGCAACAAAACAAATAGAAAATAAAAAAAATCACTTTTGATCCTAACAGAAGTACATACAAACTTCCACTTCACCAATACCCACTGATGGGTAGAGTGTCAATAAACAAAACATTTGATTGTCATAATTGGGTAACAAGAAATCACCGTCAGATTGAAAGAAGACATTCAAAACTGATACATATAAATGAACTTTCGGTTTTACCTCACCATCACCATGTGAACCGTAGCAATAGTAATACAATATGATTAAAATTGGTTAAGAATGAATAGATTTCAAAACCCCTTAATGGCAGAAGCCTCCTCATAGCCAATCATAAGACCGTTCAACGGCAAAAACTAGATTACCCATAATGGTTTGTCCGTGTGCACGATACTTGAATAAAAAATTGATTCGAGAAAAAATTGCCGAGTCGGAAAATCAAAAATTGATTGAGAAGAATTGCCGAGAACAAAATTGAAGAAAAGATGTTCATGTGCACATGTGCAATTAGGCAATCAATAGATTCATTACTTGTTTCTCGAATTGGAGAAATAAAATACAAACTTTATATTTTCTCCAACAAGTTGACAAGAGGCTCTGATACCACTTGTAGGATTTCATAAGAAACCCTAACCCAAGAACTCATGTCAAACCATTGAAGAAAATAATAGCAGATGTGTACCTGTCGCCATGGAGGATGAAAACCTTGTGCGTGTGGTTGTTCGTCTTCCATCTCCAAAGCCCTACTCTTGATCTTGTCCTTAGTCTCACACACGATGAGATGGTATGAGAAAGAGATTAGAGTTTGGAGTGGGGACTTAACCACATATTTATAGGTCTTGGTTCCATCATAGCCCATCATAATAGATGGAACCCTAATGGGCCTTGAATGGTTTCTACACTTAATAATAACCCGCACCACTTAACGCACATGATATAACCCAAATACGTGCTAGCAGAGATTTGTCAATTACCCGGTCGTATTTATTAGACAATCACAACTCAATGGTAATACCGACACCACTCAAACCTTATTCGACAATATACAATATCTAATTATATGATCTATGTAGGCCCACCTACAGAAAAATTGTTAACATAATTTCCTTCTTTGTCACACCCTCTAATTTTCAACATAAATAAATAAACATTTCTAAAAGGAAAATTTCATAATTTCATCCACAGTCATCCAAAAGTCAACTCACGTCGTCCCATATTCATAACTAGTAAGCAGTCCAAATAGAATACCCATGTCTCGTGTTCAAAACATGATATGAGAGGTTAAAGTTATTATATTCCTTCAATGATTCAAAAGACAAAAGAGCAAAGTTACAAGTTCATTTAAAATATACATATAATGTTCACAAGGTGATGAAATAATTCTCTTTCCGGTAAGCTTTCAAAACAATGCAACACATGTTAAGCACTTCACTTTATGTTCCTTTGTGAGTGAGTACCTGAAAAAATAGGGCGAGCTACACTAGCCCAGTAGAAAAAAATTCTACGATTACTAAGTATTAGTGACATGAATAAGCATGATGAGATGTGCACATAGATAATAATTTGGAGTTATGAGATGCACATATATTACTAGAAGTATGGAGTAAGACCTCTTTGTTTCACAAAATTCTCCTTTTCATAAGCAAGGTGTCTTTGCATTAAGTTCGATGTGTCCGACACATATCCCCTTCATTTTCGCATTTAAAACATATCCAACATATTCCACATTTATTCCATTTTCAAAGTACATTGAGAAATTCCTAGCAACTCACCTGAAGGTGGACCTAGAATCATTCCGGACGTTCGGGACCCCACGTATTTTCCCCCCTTGGCCAAGGCAATTTCCTAGCGACACATCCAAAGGATGATTCTAGTGTCATGCCGGGTGTTTGGGACCAATGGCGGCTCCAAGAATTTTTCTAAGGGTGTTCATAAATTCTTATGATCTACTACCTCTATAAACCACAAATATAGACAAAAAAAAATAAAATTCCATTAATATCTATAGACACCGCAATCCGGACCCTCGGAATCTCGGAATTTCCCCGATGATGAAGAATGCCTATTGAGAACACTCAAGGTTTGATCAAAAACTTGAAAAACCCCACCAATAACCTCCCATAAAATTACCAAAATAGCCCTTGAAACCCTGGAATAACCCAAAACCTTAAAACACATGCACCTAGATTGCACTTTCAAGCACCTGGATTGGTCAAATCCAGGCGCCTGGAATGGGTCCAGACGCCTGGATTCCTGGATTCAATCCAGGCGCCTGGAAATGCACAATCCAAGCGCCTGGATATCAGTCCAGGTTGAGTGTAGTTTAAGTTGATAGTGGGCGGGAACGATATCTTGGGGGGATTTTCCTGCAAAATCAGTTGGAGTGGGGTGTGAGGGAGATGATTAGCTTTATATCTCACCCCCTAGGTGCCCCCTCACCCTCTCTAAAGGTTCAAGAGGCTCACTTTGAGCCCTTGTTTGCCTATAAAAGCAACACCATTCCTCCATTTGAAGAGGTTGGAAAATCTGAACACTTCCTTGCTGTTACTCTGCCAAAACAACTCCAGAAATTTCAACTTCATCCATCACTCCTTAAATCTAATCCATTTCTACCCCAAAAATCACTTCTTTGCTCCATCAATCTATCATCTACTCATCACCATCAATCAAACTCCATCAGAACATCTACAAACTGCCCTTTGTAGCTCTGAAAACTCAAAGACCAGAAGCTACATTCTCACCAAACCTACTCAAAAGTCCATTTCAAGCCTATTGATCAAACCAAAAGGTAGTTTTTCCTACCAAGATGTTCAAGTAGGCCCTGAGGGGAACTCAATCAAGTACTCACTGGTCTTCTATGCCAGTAGAGGGTTTGAAAGGGGTTTGAAAATCATCAAGAAAAGAAGTCAGTATAGTGCATCAGCACTCAATCCAGGCGCCTGGACCATCACTTTCCAGGCGCCTGCATTGAGTCCAGGCGCCTGGATTCACTCCATGCAGGCGCCTGGATTCTCTCATCATGATCATGATTTCTGCTTTCTTTTGCATTTCATTCAGTTTATGGAACATCATTTGCTTGCATTGGTCTTAGATTAATCATGCCACATGTTTCAATCTTCATCATAATGATCATTTGGAGTATTTCACTATCAAAACATCCAAAATCAAGTCTTTTCTAAGTTTATATCATGCATTTAAGCTACAATTAAGGTTCATGACTGCTGTTGTGTTGTTATACATCCTTTAGAGTGTATATGAGTTAAATCAAAAGCATAGCATTTGATCTCTACTGTGAAAAATGAGCCCCTGAGTTTTCTATCTGGAAGGTAATCTAGGCGCCTGGATTGGCTCTTTCCAGGCGCCTGGACTCAATCCAGGCGCCTGGATTTGCCTGATCCAGGCGCCCAGATTGCAATCCAAGTGCAATAATTTAGGCATGTGTGATCATTTTCTGGGGTATCTTAAGGCAGTTTGGGGGTTATTTGGTGAAATTTCAGTATCTCTTATGCATAAATCATTCACATATAACAATTCGCACAAGTATTCACCCATTTCTCATTGATATTCTTGATGTATTTGTCATGCTCTCACATGAATTTGAGTTTGAAGTCCACTCAAATAATATTTTCAAAATCCTTTCAACATTTAGTAGAGACCGGTAGTTTCACCGGGGGTGAGGGGTGCTTTAAATTCCTTCCCCTCACGTAACCTAGCTCCCGGACCCGAGAAATCACATTTTGAAAGACCGGTAAAGCATTTTCTATCCCAAGGGTAAAAGAGTCATTTTTCCAAGGTTTCTCGGGTATGATCCTCAAATCCGGGTGCCGACTCCATTCAACCAATCAAAATCATTTTTCTGAAATCATAAACCGTTTTCGTGGACATGTCGCTCCCGCGGGGTGTTCACAATATCGACAATGCCGCCCAAAAACAACGGATAAAGACATAAAGTTTATTACAAATGCCCTCGACAAGTTTTCATATTTTGAAACCGTTGCATAATAGCCTTGTTATCAATGGTATCAAATACATCACTCTCAATATAAGTAACTATGAGAGAGAGAGAGAGAGTGAGGTGGGCTTGGAGACTGAGTCATTGAGAAGAAATCTTGGAACTTGGAAGTCGGAAGAGACAAAGGGATAGGGACTTGAACTCCGCTGCCTTCAGTCGGTCGGCCAGAGACTCCAGAAGAAGTTTATTTTTTGTAAGTGAAAGTCGAACAACTGATTTGTTTGGGTATCAGGCCAGGGTATGCCTTTTAGCCTTTAGCTTTTTCGGTACTTCACCTACCTTATTTTTATTTGGGCTTTAATTATTTGGGTTTCAATTTGAATTGAACTTGGACTTTTTTTTGGGCATGATGTTCAATTTATTTGGGCTTGGGTGTTCAATTTAATTTTGGTAGGGTGTTCAACAATGGACTATCCAAAAATTTCTACATGTATTCTAAGGAAATGTTTTTCCTTTGGGTGGTCATGTGACCATTGAAGGCACAAGGTGCCGCCGCCCTTGTTTGGGACCCCGTGTGTTAGTTTGGGGACTCGTGTGTTACCCTTTTTAAACGTTTATTACCTTTAATCCAACTCATTTTCCTAGTCCACCATTAGGGCTTTAAACGAGCCGAATCGAGCCGAGCTTTAGAATGTTTAAATTTGTTCATTAAGTTTTTAAACGAACTCGAGCCAAGCTCGAACTCAATGAAGATTTGACGAGCCGAGCTTCCCTAGGTTTAAGTCAAACTCGAACTTGTTCACGAACCTTAACGAGTAAAAAATATTAGATATTTATGCACTAATACAAGTCTAAAACTTCAAAAAAAAAAAATTTGTTTTATATATAAACAAGTTCATACATATATAAAATTATAAAAACATTAAAATTTAAGTTTATAATACTTTAATTAATTTATACAAGTACAAGTTATAATATTTTCAGTATGTATACATGAAAGCTTATACATATCCAAGGTTATATAGGAAATTCTTATCAGATATACATATATTCCAAGTTCGTGAGCCTAATCGAGCCGAATATTGTCAAGATCGAGCCGAATATTGTCAAGTTCATGTTCGGCTCGTTTATTAAACGAGCCAAAGATTGAGGTTCAGGTTCAGTTCATTAGTACGTATCTGAATTGAACTGGAACGAGCCTTTACTGAGTCGAGTCTCGAATAGTTCACGAACCGCTGAGTTCATTTACAACCCACCCACCATAGCCCCTTCTATGTTCCGCCCTTGCCTTGTTGGATAATTATAGTTTTGAGTATTTTCAAATTGGATTAGGCTGTGTTTGAATCATGGATAATGGAAAAAAAAAAAAAACATTTACCATGATAAGAGAGAGAAAATAAAAGAATTTGATATGGCATCTTCATCTTTTCCAATTCCTGAAATAAAACTTTCATGCTGTTTTTTCCCCTTGTTGTTTGTTCGTTAAGTATATTGTCAATGGAATACAAACTAAATCACATTTTTGGTACCTAGCTACAATAATCCACAACTTGCAACATAAAGTGTTTGTAGCTAATCAAAATAAGTTGTCATATTCTATACATACCGTACACATCCATTCGTGACTAGATAAAATAATAATTGAAAATACAACTTGTGGTAATAAAACAACCACAAATGCATAACAATTCGATTATCTGATTGAGCTAGTTTGTCATAAAGCCACTCTAAAAATATTTTAAAATTAATCAACAGTCAGATCATTAGTGTAGAACCTGGAGTGCACCACACGCACCGATCTATGCACCATTAGTACAAGTCAGTCGAAACCTTGGAGGGGCTGTATAAAACTATCAAAGTATTGTATTATATGATGTTACAAGTTAGGAGTACAACGTTAACAATTCGGATGTTATTATTGTCTTTTGACGCTCTTATACACAGACCAAGGCTCTCTCTAGTTTCCTTACCATTCAGTGTGGTTCAGTTTGGGTTTTTTTAGGTCCAATAACAAGTTAGGAGTACAACATTAACAATTCGGATGTTATTATTGTCTTTCGGCGCTCTTATACACAGACCAAGGTTCTGTCCAGTTTCCTTACCATTTAGTGTGGTTCAATTTGGGTTTTTGTAGGTTCATATTGGATTCACAATATTGATAAGAACTGTTCATTTTGTAAAACTCGCCAATTATATTATTTGTGTAAAACTCGTCAATTATATTGTTCACGTAAAAAAATTTGCTTGACCAAATATGTGAACATAACAGAACGAAGGAGAATATTTCCGATTTACAAAAAAACAAAACAAAGATAGAAAGGCGGAGAGGAGTTCTTGGATGAAAATGACAAGACTCGGTGGAAAGCCCACACACTACTTACTGCCAGTCTACCGGCAAATTGCAAAGGGGAAGATTCGGAGGGATGTGTGGCTGAACAGAAACCAGCAAAACGCAAATGGGTGAAGATTATGGACTCCTCTCTCTCTCTCTCTCTCTCTCTCTCTCTCTCTCTCTCTCTCTCTCTAATGGTTAGGGCGTTCGGGTCAATATACGCGCATATTGACTAATTTTTTCCTGATCCGGTCTCTTAGTCTCTCTCGCAGTGATGGTTAGGGCGTTCGGGTCAATTTACGAGCATATCAACTAATTTTTTTCTTGATCCGGTTAAAGGTAGGCCATTCATGCTGGAATTAAGAGATTCACAATAAATTACTCCATCCGTCCCATTTTAAGTGACCCCTTAGAAAACGTGTATTTTTTTGGACGTTAAAATTTTTATTTCTATACCATGTTTTTTAAAAAAAAATTGCACCAAATTAAAGTACTCGGTGAGCACTTTAATTTGGTATAAAACAAAAATCAAAAAATTATATAGAGAAATGTATTTTGTATGAGTTTGAAATTGCACGTATTCCTATAGTGGCCAATTAAAATGGGACGGAGGGAGTAGAGAAATGTATTTTGTAGGAGTTCGAAATTGCACGTATTCCCATAGTGATCACTTAAAATGGGACGGAGGGAGTTCTTTTTGTCGCTCGACCCTGGCTACTCTTAGGTTTAAAAAGGAATTATAGACAATATTCGAACTTAACCAAAAGCCAAACTCAATAGGGATCCGAGAGGTGTTGTGCACCCCTCGGCCGTCCGATCATGTTTTGGATGACTCGGATGCATCGACAATTTTGATTTAATTTGAATTTATTTTTATTAGTAAAAAATCAAAACACATCAGGACCATTCAAAACATGATCGGACGGCCGAGGGGTGCACACAACACTACCATTTCCAACTCACGGGAAATTTTCCAAATCGACTAAAACTACAGAACACGAATTTTGAGACCATTCATTATTTTTTACCTAGATTAAGGGGGTGTTCCACTAACTTGGTTTTTTTGGATGTTTTAGTTTTGCAAAAAAACTAACTTGTTCCACTAACTAGTTTTTTGGTTTTTAGTTTTGCAAAAAAAACTAACTTGTTCCACTAACTTGTTCCATTAAACTAGTTTTTTGTATGTTTAGTTTTGCAAAAAAACTAACTTGTTCTACTAACTAGTTTTTTGGTTTTTTTGTTTTGCAAAAAAACTAAGTGATTTTTTGTTAGTGAAATGAGATAGTTTTTAAGTTAAAACAAAACTGCTTTTTTTTTTTAGAGGAACGGGGCCTAACTATTTTTTAGCCTTTCAGCACTTTTCAGAACTCCCCTTAAAAAGCAAAACATAACCACCAGGACTGTTCACGGGTAATAATACTATAAGAAGGGAAATTCTAACGTGTACCCAATAGACACATGTTAAGATTGAAAAAGTACATTGAAATATGTGAAAAATATATAGGAATATATGAAGGTGTATCGAAAAATGTAAAAAGTGTATTGGAATGTGTGTTTATTTTGTTTGTTTGTGTGTTTATTGCGTGCCCATTAAACATGTGTTAGCAAAACCCATAATATAATGCTCATCGTAGCTATCAAACAAAATACCTTTCTCCACACCACGCATTACCAACCTTTTATTTCCATTTGTTTTTTCCCTCTGAAATGTTCATGTTGAAAAGGAAAGAATATTGTAGCACATGTTGTAAATCAATTAGGCAATTAGACAATTAGGAAGATTGTAATTAGTCTAATTAGGTAGATAGCAATTTCCTTATTATTTCCTTTCCTAAATTATCTTGTACACAGTCTATATATTGTGCCTCCTAGTGAGAAGAATACACATAAATTATAATCTTTCAACATGGTATCAGAGCGGGTTCCAGGAACCTGACTTTTCTTTCTCGTTACCTCTATCTTTTTTCGTCAAATTCTCTCTCTCTCTCTCAAATCGATCACAACCAAAACCTCTCTAACCCCAATACACAACCCTCGATCCAAACAAACAAACAAACAAACAAACAAAAAAAAAAAATCCAGCCGTGAACAGTGCTCGCGTACACTGTAGCAGTCATGAACAGTGCTCGCGCGCACTGTAGCAATCGTGAACAGTAACCCTAATCTCTTTCTGGCCCTCAATCAATCTTTCTGGAACTCGGTTTGTCTGTTAAGAGTGTTCTTCAGGCTCTACATCAACCGGGTACCCTCTCTTTGCACTTGTCAATCCTCTGGGTACCAACTCCTCTCCTTTTGGCTTGTGTCTTTATCTCTTGAATCTATTATGGGTGATAAACCTAAGCAAACAGACACTGCTGAAACCTCTGAAACTAAGGATATTGTTAGGGATTATCGCCGGTCTCTAACCACAATCAACTCCGCCCTAGCTGCCCCCACAAACTCTCCTGCTTTATCTTCTGGACATTTTGGGAATCGCAATCCCTCCCACAATCGTGGTAGTTCTTCTAAGCGAGGTGGTCGTCATGGAGGACGTGGGGGGCGTGGTGGTCGTGGCACCAAGAAGTGTACTCATTGTGGTGCGACCAACCACGATATTGAATTCTGTTGGAAGCTGCATGGCAAGCCAGCTTGGGCTAATCAGGCTACACTTGAGGGGGAGTCATCTGCTCTTGCTCCTACTCAGATTACTATGTCCAAGACTGAGTATGATTCTATGATTCAAAGGGCCAATGCATCTTCTTCTTCTTCCACTGCAATTCATGCCACCTCAGGTAATACGTGTCTTCATTCCTCTTCTCGTAGCACTCCTTGGATTCTCGATTCTGGCGCATCTGATCATATGACAGGTGATTTGTCTCTTTTGACTGATGTTGTTACTCCTTCTGTTAAGACTTATGTTACTATTGCCGATGGCACTAAGGTTCTTGTTCAAGGCATTGGTACATATCGTTCATCTGGTCTTGTTTTTCAGCCTGTCTTATATTTGCCACAATTTCCGTTTAATCTTCTTTCGATTCATAAAATGTCTCATACTCACCAGTGTTCTATCCTCTTTTCTCCTTCTCATTGTGAGTTTCAGGATCTCAAGACAAAGGGGATGATTGGTGGGGGGTATGAGAAGAATGGTCTGTATTACCTTCAGGGGCAGCAACAGCAGCAGTCATCTAGTCCTTCTGCTTTACATTCTACTGTTACACCTTATCAGTGGCACTGTCGTCTTGGGCACCCATCATCGGCCAACCTTCGCAAGCTGGTTCCTAGTTTACCTAGTTTTTCTCCTTTTAATTGTGACACATGTGAACTTAGTAAACATCGTAGAGTTTCTTTTCCTTTACGAACTGAGTCACCATGTGTAGAACCTTTTGCATTAGTTCATTCTGATATTTGGGGACCTTCGCGCACTACGAGTTTGTGTGGTGCGCGCTATTTTGTCACATTTATTGATGATTTTTCTCGTTTAACATGGGTGTATCTCCTCAAAGATAGGTCTCAATTATTTTCTATTTTTTCAGTCTTTCATGCTGAGATTGTCAACCAATTTAATGCTAAATTACGTATTTTGCGAACTGACAATGCTCAAGAATATCTTTCTCGTCCATTTAGACAGTTTAATGAAACTCATGGTATTATTCATCAGACTGCGTGTGTCACTACCCCTCAACAAAATGGGGTTGCAGAACGGAAGAATGGGTCAGTTTTAGCCGTAACTCGTGCCCTTATGCTTCACATGAACGTTCCAAAACATTTTTGGGGATATACTGTTCTTACCGCAAATTATCTAATAAATCGCACCCCTTCTAGGGTTTTGCATGGCAAAATTCCTTATCAGGTCATGTTTCCTGACAAGGATCTTTACATTCTTCCCCCAAAACTTTTTGGTTGTGTGTCATTTGTTCATAATCTCTCTCCAGGTCGTGATAAACTTGATCCGCGTTCTTACAAATGTATTTTTCTGGGTTACTCTCTGACACAGAAAGGATACAAGTGCTATAGTCCCTCATTACGGAAGCACTTTGTAAGTGCTGACGTGACTTTTTTTGAAAATATCCCATATTATTCTCTTGAGGGTACTCAGTTGACACCATTGTTGGCACCACCTTGTCTTCCTGAGATTGCTCAGTTACCGGCTGACCATGGTCTTTCTGAGACTGCTACTCGACCATCAATTACACAGGTATATGTTCGACGTTCTTCTGCTACCGCTACTCCTGTTGCACCTCCGGATACAGCTTCTGTGCCCACACCATCTCCTCAAGCGTCTTCAGATCCGACACTCGATCTTCCTATTGCTCACCGTAAAGGTATTCGCTCCTGCACTTCCCATCCTATCTCTCAATTTGTGTCCTATGATCATTTGTCTCCCTCTTTTCGCGCTTTTTCTGTGTCTTTGTCCTCTGTTACTGTTCCTAAGTCTTATCAGGAGGCTCTTTCTCATCCTGGATGGCGTTCTGCTATGGAAGAAGAGATGCGCGCTTTGTCACTGAATCATACTTGGGATCTTGTTCCCCAGCCATCTGGAGCACATATTGTTGGTTGTCGTTGGGTGTTTGTCATCAAACACAATTCTGATGGTACTCTTGATCGTCTGAAAGCTCGTCTTGTGGCCAAAGGTTTCACTCAAACCTATGGGCTTGACTACACTGAGACTTTTTCTCCAGTTGCCAAGCTCAATTCTGTTCGCATTATTATCTCTCTTGCAGCCAACCTTGATTGGCCTCTCCATCAGCTTGATGTCAAGAATGCTTTTCTTCATGGAGATCTCTCTGAGACAGTTTATATGGCTCAACCACCCGGTTTTGAGTCCAAGGGGGAGTCTGTGTGTCATCTTCGCAAATCTATTTATGGCCTCAAACAATCTCCCCGGGCTTGGTTCGATAAATTCAACAGTACCGTCGTGTCTCATGGTATGACACGAAGTCAAGCTGATCACTCCGTCTTCTTTAAAAGGACCACCAGTGGTATTGTGATTCTCGTAGTCTATGTGGATGATATTGTCATTACAGGGAGTGACAATGATGGGGTTCAGGTATTAATTCGTCACCTTTGTTCCAGTTTTCTCACCAAGGATCTAGGCAAGCTTCGGTATTTTCTTGGCATTGAAGTGGCTCGTTCTAAAGCAGGCATCAGTTTATCACAACGGAAATACACTCTCGATCTCTTGAAAGATACAGGTTATCTTGGTTCTAAACCTGTAGCTACTCCTATGGAGACTAATCATAAGCTTATGCCTGACGATGGTGAGTTGGTTGACGATCCTGAGTTGTATCGGAGACTTGTGGGTAAACTTATTTATCTCACTATCACTCGACCCGATATCTCCTATGCAATCAGTATTGTCAGTCAATTTATGACTTGTCCTCGAGTTTCTCATATGGAGGCTGTTGTTCGCATCTTGAAGTATCTTAAAAATGCTCCTGGACGTGGACTTCTCTACAAAGCGTCTGGACATCTTCGTATCGAAGGGTATACGGATTCTGACTGGGCAGGATCTCCTGCTGATCGTCGTTCTACCACTGGTTATTGCACCTTTATAGGTGGCAATCTTGTGACTTGGAAAAGTAAGAAACAGTCTGTTGTAGCACGTTCTAGTGCTGAAGCAGAGTATAGAGCAATGGCTCATACCACTTGTGAGTTGACTTGGTTGCGTACACTTCTACATGAGTTTGGGTTTCCAGTACATGATCCAACTCCGTTATATTGTGATAATCAGGCTGCTATCCATATTGCTAATAATCCAGTGTTCCACGAAAGGACCAAACACATTGAAGTTGATTGTCATTTCATTCGGTCGAAAGTGGAGTCAAAAGAGATCAGCACGCCTTTTGTTCCTTCAGGCTCTCAACTTGCTGATATTTTCACGAAAGCTCTTCCCAAGGCTTCCATTGATTCTATTTGTCGCAAGCTAGGAGTATACGATGTATACGCTCCAGCTTGAGGGGGAGTGTTGAAAAGGAAAGAATATTGTAGCACATGTTGTAAATCAATTAGGCAATTAGACAATTAGGAAGATTGTAATTAGTCTAATTAGGTAGATAGCAATTTCCTTATTATTTCCTTTCCTAAATTATCTTGTACACAGTCTATATATTGTGCCTGTGAGAAGAATACACATCAATTATAATCTTTCAACAGTTCACATCCATGAACCCATTTTTGTATTGCTTCTGCTTGGACTAATTAATTAGGCTTCGTTATTCAACAGATTTTTGTTTAATAAAATCTCATATTTTATGACACTCCAATTTCAACACATAAAATGTAAAAATCATTTTATGAGATTTTCATAAAATCCTCCTAAACTCTATAGGAAAATCACCACATTTTATCAATTGGAAAAACAACTTTATTTTATCACCCCTCCCCCTCCATAAAATAAACGAGATTTTCATAAAATGTACCTAAAATCTATTGGAAAACAAGGCCTTAGTACTAATTATTACTTCAAGATTTTACCTTTTCAGCCATTCTTCTCTCACTCCGGCATTAATTTACCTACAATATCACCGATTCTTTGGACCCAGTATTTGAAAGTATAAGCAGAAATAACTCGAAGATGAAAACCAGTGAGAAAAGATAGATGATAAGAGTAACAAATTTTGCTTTTTAATAATTTTCATCTAAGTAAATAATTTAACTCCAAATTAACATATTTACTTTTTAAATTTCTCTTATTCCAGACAGACTAATGCACGAATCAAAGGACTCAATTCCTTTGTATCCAAAAAAATGGTGTACAGAGGATCTCTGGTGCGACTAATAATTTTTTTTCAAAGTACTCCATTATTTCAATTGCGATTTCCCAACCCATGGTGTGAGTGCAAGTGCTCCGGAAGCAATTATTCCCTCCTCAAATTGTTGGTCATGTTTAAATTTTGATTTAATTTTTAAATTGTTAATTTTTTTTTTTCAATTTATAACGTATTTTATGTGCAACCTAGATCTTATTTGATATAGCACAATTACTGTTGTTATACAAAGTTTTTAATTTTTTTTAAAATATTATAGAGTAAAAGACAAAAACAATTTAAAAATTGAATCGAAATTATGACCAATAATTTGTGACAACAGGGGTAATATTTTCCCGAAATTAGGACCGTGCACTTGTGGCAAAGTGTCACGCAAGAGTTTCCCACTTCCTATCGTTCACGAAACTCAGCTTTGTCGTGTTCCATTAGACCCTTATCGTAGAACAGCGGACTGGGTTTGTTTCATGTTTCATTTTCACACCCAATTTGCGGTGCCGCACTGTAACCCTGTAGTGCGGCACACGAACAGTTGATCTCAGCAATTAACGACTCGGATTAGTGCGGCACACGAGCCGTTGATCTCTGCAATTAACGACTTGGATTTCATCTCGTCAATGAATAATTCGGATCATGCAAAGGCCAAGATAAAATCCGAGCCGTTGATTGCGCGATCAACGGGTCGGATACCGCACTACAGATGCCCTCTTCCATTCTTTAGAAACAAGTTCCTTTCACCTTTCATTTACGAACCGTATATGATATTCTTTCTTTCTGCATACAAGATTGTGATTGATTGGAGGTTGTGTTCTGCATTATTGCTTCTTCTGGCATTTCTTTAATGTCCAACAGTTTAGTGGCTTAGAGTTCACTCACAACTGAGAGTCTGCAGTTTTGAGTCTTTCCTGGGGGTTCTAAGTTTCAAGCAATTGGTTAGAGAATCCATGGTATCACTTACAACAGCTTTCTGTGTATCACCTTACATAGTTGTGAATTCAGAGTATAAGTCGCGGTTTCGAGTTCGAGCCCAGAGTTTAGGCAGTGGGGGGGATTCAGTGGTGTTGTCCACGGATTCTGTTAGAGTCAATGGAGGAGTTTCTTCTGTTGGGGAGAAAGAGAGAATTGGGTCCTTGATTGGTTTGGGGAATGGCAAGTTGAGTTCAAGTGCTGGTGAGAATAACAAGGGAGAGGGTGTTGTTTTGGAGAAACTGGAAGCATTGTGGGATGATGGGTATGGGACTAAGACAGTGAAGGATTATCTTGATAATGCCAAAGACATGATTAAGTCGGATGGTGGGCCGCCTCGGTGGTTCTGCCCTGTTGAGTGCGGCCGTCCTTTAAAAGATTCGCCCGTTCTTTTGTTTTTGCCCGGTAACCCCTCTTTGAGCACTGGCTGTATAATTGGCTACTTTTCATTAACATATGCTAAAAATATGTTGGTACATATAGAAGCTTTTTGGGTTTTAAGAACCGGTGTCAATGATAGTTCTGGTGCTTTCTTTTCTTTTCTGTTTGTTTTGTTTGTTGTGAAACAGTGAAAATTGGATACGTCTGACTTTGTGAGATTTTGATGATGAACTGTAGATTTTGATAATGAACTGGTGATAATTATGTGGTATTGATGCATATATGCAGGAATGGATGGTCTTGGATTGGGTCTCATTTTGCACCACAAAGCTCTGGGGAAGTAAGTATCACTACTGTTCTTATGCAACGCAAGAAATTATTTCTTATATGGCTGTGGTTTAGTGTGTGCGTGCTTGTGTGTGCCAATGTTTTTTTTTTTTTTTTTTTTTATAAACGGATGTCCGGGACAGCTTGCGCTCACCTCGACTAATTCTGGGGCCGTGAAGTTAATGACCGGGCAAACTTCCAGTGGCCCTAAGGTTGGAATGGTTGGTGTCCATGGAAATGGAGCATGTGACCTGATGGAAGAGCACTTATTACTTTCTCATAACCACTTGGCCAAACCCCTTAGTATCATTGTATGTAGGACTTGTTACTTGCAATTGCATTTGGACCGGGAGTCCTTCAAATTTTTTATGAGAGGCATTCTAGATTATGTTGGTCAGTTGGTATGATAATTGAGTAAGTATATTAAACACAGTGAACTTGAATGTTAGGAGTCTTTACAATGATACCGTAAAGCTCTTATGAGTCCGTCCTAAACTTGTTAGATGGGTTTGTAGATCATTTCCTGGCTTAGACCTTTCAGGCTTTTGGGGAGTTTGTTGATTGGATAGTAATTCCTTTTGCATTTCTGATTCATAAGAGTTGAAATTTTGGGTTCAGATTTAACATAATGTTACGCGAGGGAGATCGTCTTTAATTTCATTCCCCTGTAAGATCAATTCTAAATCCTTAATGAGGTCTCTCTGTTTATATGATATACTGATTTTTTATTGCACAGATGCTACTCAAACGTGCACTTGTGTTGTGTTTATATACCCATGTATGTATGCATATTAGGGAGCTGCAATGCAAGTTTGTATATATGCATACAGACGAACATGCATCTCAAACATGCAAGGAAGGATTAGCTAGGGCTATTCTTCTTCTTATTATTATTATTTTGTATTTATTCGGTTCGTTGTGTTAGAATCTGCAAGTGTGCTGGTCAAACTAAGTTTCTGCCTTGAAAATGGCATTGTCCTGCTTAGAGTTTCATAATAAGGCCCGTAATTTCTTTTGTTATTTCTAGTCCTAATTTCTAACTTGTGATTGCTTTGAATGCAGAGCTTTTGAAGTTCGGTGCCTGCATATTCCTGTTTATGATCAAACACCATTTGAAGGTCTTAGACTTCCATAGGTTATAATTTATTTCTGAGTATTAACTTGCGCTTTTTATGAAAGTTTCTGTGTTGCTAGCATAGCAACACACTTCCAAAATACTCTATATGTGTCGTACAAATGTGACCGTTGGGTATTTTTACATTGCGTATTTGAAGAAGAAAAGTGAGAATGCTTGGTTTAACTGCATAAACCTCCCACTACAGTTATAGTTTCTTAGTTAGTAAAAACATCAAAAAATTCCGTACTGGAACTATGCTTTAGACAGTAGTCATGATCAAGATTTTCACTGAAGTGATAATTTTCCGCATCCAGCTTTTGATTGTGGATAAAGGAGACAAAACAGATAGGGAGGGAATTGATCTGGCTTGAAGACATGGAGTCTTCTTTCAAGCATCATGTGGTTGTTTTATGCATGTCAAATTAAACGGCAAGTTTTATTGGATAATGTAAGGCCAGTCAAGCTATAGCTGTTCGTACAAGTGCACAAGGCTCCTGCAAATGGAAGGGTGTCAGAGTTTGGAAGGGGTAGTTGGTAGGCAACCTTGACTTCATTTTGTGGAGATGATGACTCCCCTGACTTGAACCGGCACCACAACACTGGCAGCGCACGGCACCTGCTATCATGCCATGTCATGAAATATGCCCTACTTTATTGAACACAAGTTTGGATATCGGGGAAGGTTACGCAAGAAATTGAAATCTAGGGAGCATTTAATCCATGACATGTTAGGTAGCACCGTAGAGATAAATTGTTTGAGCCAGATTGGTGATCTTGTTCAAATTGATAGGGCTGAGACAGTTTGCTGACATTGCTCAAGTTAATAATGCTACGATGATAAGGTTGAAAGCTTGCGTGTAATATAGGATATGGGATGTGTTTGTTTTGAACATAGGATGCAGATTAGAAAAGTCTATTGGCCCTTAAATCTGGTTTTCTAAATGGCAAAACTTCATCCTATATCGTTTGAAGTTGTATTAGTTATGTCCCTAGGGAGAGCTAATTTGCGTAATTGAGAACCCTCTAGCTGGTCTTGATAGAATATAGAAGAGATGGTGTGTTGATAAAGCACATAGAAGCTTTTTGTGGATTAGGCACATAAAGTACTTAGAAACTTACTTTAGTTGTGCAGATGTTAACTTAAAAAAGCTCTTCCCACTAACTTGAATTATACGAAAATACCTTCTACTATGAGACCTAAGGTTTGGTTGCCGTGGGGAATAGAACCAACAAATAGCTCTTAAAGCCGATGGATTTTGAGTGACAACTAATGCAATATCAAGAACTTATTTTAGCAACATAATTAGTAACAAGTAGTTTGTGTCCATCTCTTGAGAAATTTCAAATGAAAAAATTGTGCGGGAACTGGCAGGCACCAAGATCTGTTAAGTATTGTGCGTTCTATCCTGGAGTTGCAATCAGAGAAATTAGCATGAGTGAAATATGTAAGGACCTTTTGTGTACTTCCTAACTTTGCTGGGGTAAAAATTATCTGTATTGATTCATGAAAATAGAAAGGTTTGAGGGCTATGGAATGGAATATGTGAAACTGTGATGAGAATGTGAGATGATTTGTTTTTAAGCCATATTGGGAAAACATTTCTTCCTTCTCCTATGAGCTTGCTAGTATAAAAAAGACATAGTTTTGATGTTTTCCCCATGTTGCGTTCTGGGGTTGATACAATTATCTTTGTCTAGGCATCTAACTCAAAGCCAATTGGCAATGAGTGGGAGGCCGCACCGGCTCATGTACTAGTTTTGCAAGTAATATTTAACCAATATGAGACGAGCTCTAACAATCCCCTGGATGTGTGACCCCAAACTTATATATGGAGAGGTAAACAAAGGATGTTTTTATAAAATCAAAAGAAAATGGAGCTACAGCGTAGAACATGGAAAACACAGCTGACCTGGCCTAAAAGAAGCTCAGCAAGTGTACAGCCAGCTGACCACGACATATAGAGATCACAAGGAAACACGCTGTCCTGAAGGGATAAGTTATGGGACAATCAATGTAGAGAGTCTTGTCTACAAGCCTCTGAAAGTGTAACTGTCATGTTTAAGCATCCAATTCAAAACCTTGGCAAAGAGTGGAGAGGTCGGCTGGGCTCATAGATTAGTATAGGAGGTGATAATTAAACAAATGGGACAAGCTCCAACTCTCTTTATTGTCATGATTGTTTTTTTCATGCTTGGTGCTTTAACATCTTTTTTTTTTTTTTGGGTGTAAAGGAAATTCTTTAACTTCATTTGTCCCTAACCACCATCACTTATTTATGTAGACTGAAAATTTTGCATTTATTTGTTTTTGTGAACATTTATTTGTTCTATCAAACAAATAGAAATAACGTCATCAATCAGTGTTCCATCATATCTGGATGCTATAGTGCGATCCATTGTTCTGTATGTAGATTTGGTGAAATTTGTTGAAGAAACTGTGAGGTTTGAGCATGTTTCCTCTGCAAATAAGCCAATATATCTGGTGGGAGATTCTTTTGGGGGATGCCTAGCACTTGCTGTCGCTGCTCGTAATCCTACCATCGACCTGGTATTAATATTAGCAAATCCAGGTCAGCTATTGGATAGAGATTTTTGGCACTTAATTAAATTTCCCAATAATTTGATGGTTGAGTTGCTTGTGGTCCATTTTTTGTGCTAGTAACTGATATTTTTAACTGTCATTTTCAGCAACTTCTTTTGGCAGGTCACAGCTGCAACCTTTGTTTCCGCTGTTGGAGGCTTTGCCCGATGGACTTCACGTTACTGTTCCTTACCTCCTTAGCTCTGTTATGGGTACATGATCTGTTGCTTTGAATTTTTCAGAAAACTAATGCTGTAGTTAAAGCCTATTAAAATGCACCAATTTTGTATTTGTCTAGCTTGCAAATTGTGGCACGTGTTGAATAGTTTCTGTGGATATGATAAAAATCTTCTTTGTGCGAGCCTTTGCGCAATGTTTGAAATTGGTTATAGTCTTGAGTCTTGACTTATTTGTCGACATGCTTCTTTTACGGTTCATGCATTAGATTCTAAGTATTGAGCTTCGCTCTGATTTTAGTGAATGAACATAGTTATATTTATTGTTCACTTTCCAATTCAATTTGAAAATCCTCGCAGAAATCACTGGTTATGGAAGAGCCAGGAGTTGGCCTTGAGAAAATGAAGTTGGTCCACATTTAACACTGAGGTTTAGAAGGTTGGGCTTGGTTCAATGATACCCAAACCAAACACAAGCTGCTGGAAATTTTGCTGCACGGAGCGGGAGTGGGGTGTGGGGGAATACAGAAGCTCCCAAGGTTGGGAGCGTGAAAGCATCCAATTTCAAACATTGCGTGCATTAATGTGTACCGAACGCAAGATTCGACATTTATCAGAGGTTATGCATGCATTGCTATTTCAAATGCAGGTTCCTAAGTCTTACTGGACTGATGCGGTTCTTGCCGCTTGTTATTTGATTAACCGTATGCCCTCTACTGTCCTTGGAGGTGAGATACCTCATACGGTTTTGTTTCGTGATCATCCACTCCACTCATTACCTCCTCGGGTTTTTGGGTGCACGTGTTATGACCATGCTCTGGATCCTGACCGGAGAAAACTTGACCCTCGATCTATTAGGTGCATTTTTTTTTGCTACTCTTGCACTAAAAAAGGCTATAAATGTTACTCTCCGTCTTTACGTCGTCATTTTGTGTGTCTTCACAAATAAGTCGAATCTTGCGTTTGGTACACATTATTGTGATAATCAAGCTGCAATTCACATAGCATCCAATCCAGTGTTTCATGAGAGGACTAAACACATTGATGTGGATTGTCATCTTGTACGAGAGAAGTTGACTGGTAGTGTGATTGCTACTCCATTTGTGTCTACCGGTGCCCAGTTAGCTGGTATATTTACTAAGCCGTTGTTCAAGCCGCGATTGAAGTTGCTTTGTGACAAGCTGTGACTTTTTGATATTTATTCTCCAGCTTGAGGGGGAGTGTTAGAATATGTTTATATTAGTAGTTGACGTTTGTCCCACATCGCCTATCTTAGTCATGTAATGTGGTACACATTAATATAAATAATATTGACTTGTGTTGGGGTTCGTTAACACCCTATACACTTCTCTTCTTCTCTTCTCTCTAATTAACAACAGGATTATTGGTCAGGTAGTACAACCCACCACGCTCAACACCGCCGCCAATCTTCTTCCCCGTCTTGAGATCCTGAAACACACAACCATGAGAAGAAAAGGTGATGGAACAGTTTAAAGATTTTGTAAGTTGACTAACAGACATGAGATTAAAAGGTAAACTAGGGACACGTAACACTGAGTGCAAAGTGAGAGATAAAGAGACTGGAAAAGAACCTAACCCAGTAACCTCAGTAGTAGAACCATCTGCTAAGGTAACATGAGACTTTTGACCAATAGATTGACAATTAGACAAGATAGTAGAGGTACCGGTCATATGATTAGTAGCACCAGAATCAATGACCCAAGGAGAAGAAGAAGAGGCAACACAAGCAACAGAGGAACCTGTCTGAACGAACGTAGTTGTGGAGGAAGAAGCTGCGGCAGCAGAAGGTTGAATGGACATAAGGCGCTGATACTCCTCTGCTGAAATAGTCACACTGTTGTCGAAAGAATGAGTAATCTACCCAGCATCCTCAGAATTAGCAACCTGATGAGCCTGGGGAAAACCATGAAGATCATAACAATAGTCCATTGTATGATTTGTACCCCGACAATGAGTACAGAATCTAGTACCACAGCCACGACCAAAACCATCGCGACCAGAACTACCTCCCCCTGACGTGCGACCACGACTATTTCCACCACGACCACTGGACCCAGAATCACCACGATCACCAGAACTGTTACCTGAATCATAGCCACTAGAACTTCGACTACCAGAACCACGACCACGACTACTAAACCCAGAATCACGGCCGCGACCACGGCCACTACTCGATCCAAAACCACCAGAAACAGCTAAAGCAGAACTATCCGGTGGTGGCTGAGAGACAGAACCAGCATCGGAATAAGAAGCTTGGCGAAGACGTCTAAATACCTCATCGAGAGAGGGCAACTCCCGCTCTCCCAGTATCTGAGACCAAACTGGATCATAGAATGACGACAAACCATATAGAAATCGAGCAACCTCCAAACACTCACGCTCCATGACCTAGGGATCACTCGAGATAGGCTCATAAACACGGAGTTCCTCACAAATCCCACGAAATTTAGAGTAGTAGTCCTCCAAAGATCCAAAACCGATGGACAAAGAAAAGAACTGGTGGTGAAGATCATATGTACGACGAAGATTATTAACACCAGAATACATCCCGGCAAGCCGATTCCACACTTGTTTGGCAGTGTCGAGATAAAACAGAGGAGCACTAATCTGGGGTTCCATACTATTCCACAACTCAACAAGTATATGACAATTCTCAGCTTCCCAATCATTATAGTCCTTAGACTCTTTGGCAGGAGGATCATCCGTCAAATAACGAAACTTGCGCTCACCCATATAATAAACCTTAACAGCGCGCGACCAAATAGCATAATTGTGTCCATTCAAAGGAATGGAGGTAATGGAATCCCTGCCACGACGCCGAGAAGAACTAGAAGAGCTACCAATAACAATAGTACTTGAACTAGAACCAGAAGCAAACTTCTCCTCAGACATGTTGCCAAACAACAGAGGAAAATAATCACCAACAAAGCAATGACAACCAACTACTCGATCAACCACCAGCTACCAACAGACCAAATAGCATAATTGTGTCCATTCAAAGGAATGGAGGTAATGGAATCCCTGCCACGACGCCGAGAAGAACTAGAAGAGCTACCAATAACAATAGTACTTGAACTAGAACCAGAAGCAGACTTCTCCCCAAACATGTTGCCAAACAACAGAGAGGAAAATAATCACCAATGTAAATATCCACAGAGAGAGAGAGTGTGTGGAACAATTTTCTCATTCAACTATTCTAGAGAAAAGGCAATACAACGTTATGTATAAGAGAGAAAGCTACAAAGACTAAACTATCCCTAGGAAATATATACATCACAAATAGACCCTAAACTTATAACTTAACACTCCCCCTCAAGTTGGTGCAAAGATATCTATCAAGCCCAACTTGAACACAATAGGATGAAAACTTTTGCTACTAAGACCCTTTGTAAATACAACGGCTAATTGGTCTTCGGATCTCACAAAGGGCATGCATATCAAACCGTTGCTCAACTTCTCCTTGATGAAATGCCTGTCAATTTCTATATGCTTTGTTCGATCATGTTGAACGGGGTTATGAGCAATGTTTATGGCAGCTTTGTTATCACAGTAAAGCTTCATAGGACCACAATCAGGAAATCCCAAATCACGCAATAAGGTTTGGAGCCATAAAAGCTCGCAAACACCATGAGCCATAGCCCTGTACTTGGCCTCTGCACTGGATCTAGCTACCACGGACTGCTTCTTACTCCTCCATGTAATCAAATTCCCTCCAAGGAAGGTGCAATAGCCAGAAGTAGATCGCCTATCATCAATAGAACCTGCCCAGTCTGCATCAGTGAAAGCTTCCAATCTCAATTGACCATGATTAGAGAACAAAATTCCTTTACCTGGGGCAGATTTAAGATACCTCAAGATACGATAAACTGCATCAAGATAACTAGTACGAGGTTCATGCATGAATTGGCTCACAACCCCCACAGCATAGGAAATATCTGGTCTAGTGTGAGATAAGTATATCAGGCGACCCACAAGTCTCTGATATCTCTCCTTTTCTGTAAGCTCCCCCACATTGCTACCAAGATGATGGTTGGCCTCAATGGGAGAATCAGCTGGCTTACATCCCAACATACCAGTTTCTTCCAAGAGATCAAGGATGTACTTTCTTTGAGAGATAAAAATTCCTTTGTCAGATCTAGCCACCTCCATTCCAAGAAAGTACTTCATAGACCCCAAATCCTTAATCTCAAACCCCAAATCCTTAATCTCAAACTCTTGAGTAAGAAGAGCTTTAAGGCTAACAATCTCATTCACATCATCACCTGTCATGATTATGTCATCCACATAAACAATAAGAATGGCAATCTTATCATTACTTCTCTTGATGAACATAGTATGGTCAGCATGACTCTGCTTGTATCCAAATCTCAATATGGCTTTGAGAAACCTGTCAAACCATGCTCTAGGAGATTGCTTCAATCCATAGAGTGCCTTCTTCAATCTACACACCTTTCCCTCGGTCTGAGATGAAGAAAAACTCGGTGGAATAGGCATGTACACCTCCTCCTCTAATTCGCCATGGAGGAATACATTCTTCACATCAAACTGGTGAAGAGGCCAATTTAAATTGGTAGCACAAGAGAGTAGAACTCGCACAGAGTTCATCTTCGCGACAGGGGCAACCGTCTCCTCGTAGTCAATACCATAGGTTTGTGTGAAATCTTTAGCAACTAGTCTGGCCTTGTATCTCTCAACAATACCATCAGCTTTGTGTTTCACAGTGAACACCCATTTGCACCCCACGGGTTTCTTCCCTCTTGGAAGTGATACTAGGTCCCAAGTGCCATTCTTTTTCAAAGCTGTCATCTCCTCTACCATAGCTCCTTTCCACTTAGGTATCATGAATGCATCATGCCAATTCTGTGGAATAGATATAGAAGAAAGAGACGAAACAAAAGCATGATGTGAAGGAGATAAATGGTCATAAGAAACAAACTGGCAGATAGGATGTTGGGTACACATTCTGACTCCCTTTCTAAGAGCAATAGGAGCATCAAGATCATCAACAACAGTAGGAAGAGAACCATTACCAGATGAGTCCGCTGAAGAGTCAGAAACAGGAGTAGGTGATGGAGATTGGCAAAGTGGCACTGCACATGTAGACTTGTCTTTATTCCTTCGAGAGAAAGTCTGCAGATTTGGCCTATCCAGTCTTCCACCAACATTATGTTCCACTCTTTCTGCGGGTAAAGGTTCTTGCACTGATTTCTCTTTCTCCCCCTCACTATGACAAGGTAAAGGGTAAGACCACGACTCAGGAGTATAATATGTCAACATCTCTTCCTGTTTATCATTCTCCCCCTGAAGAGATGAAGTGGTCAAGGGGTAAAAAGATTTTGTTTCCCAAAAGGTGACATCCATGGAGACATACGTTTTGCGAGAGTGCGGGTCATAGCATTTATAACCCTTCTGAGTGGGAGAATAGCCAAGGAAAATACACTTGCGAGCTTTGGGATCCAGCTTACCATCGGGGTGCTTAGGAGCATGGACAAAACACACGCAACCAAAGACTTTGGGTGGAAGAGATGAGACCCGAGAACAACCGGGGAGAAACTTAATTGGAGTTTGGAACTAAAGAACACTAGATGGCATGCGATTGATAAGAAAAGCTGCAGTAAGGACAGCTTCGCCCCAAAAATGTTTAGGGACATTCATGGTGAACAATAAAGAGCGGGCTACCTCAGCAAGATGACGATTCTTGCGTTCGGCAACTCCATTTTGTTGTGGAGTGCCAACACAAGAAGTCTGGAAAAGAATACCAAAGTCATTAAGATATGACCGAAAAGTCCCATCTATATACTCAGTCCCATTGTTACTACGGAGCACTTTAACATTAGCATCAAATTGAGTACGCACCATTTGGTGAAAAGATTTAAATCACGAAAAAACCTCATTTTTTGCCTTTAGTAAATACACTCAGGTGACACGAGAATAACAGTCAATAAAGGTGACAAACCAGCGATAACCAGACAGAGATGTGACAGGAGAATGACCCCAAACATCAGAATGAATAACCATAAATGGCGAATCACTTCTTTGATTGACAGGAGCATAAAATGAGCGCTTATGTTTCGCAAGCTCACAAGCTTCACAAAGGAACTGACTCCGAGAACATTGTTTAGCCAAACTAGGAAATAGTTTTTCTAGAATTCCAAATGATGGATGACCCAATCTACGATGCCACTGATGTAACAAGGGAAGAGCTGAACCCGTATCTACTGCAAGAGCTTGACCACATGACAAAGGTGGACAAACTGGATTAGGTGCAGACTCCAAAAAATAAAGACCCCCATGAGCTTTACCATTGCCAATCGTCCTCCCTGTATCCAGTTCCTGAAAGACACAATGTGTAGGAAAAAATGTTACGGAGCAATTTAAGGATTGGGTAAGACTACTAACAGATAGAAGGTTAGTAGAAAAATTTGGAACATGAAGAACTGAGGAAAGAGAAAAGGTTGGAGAACAACGAATAGAACCTTTCCCTGAAATAGCAGATAAAGAACCATCAGCTACTCGAACCTTATCCTTACCAGAACAAGTAGAGTACGAATCAAAGAAAGATGAACAACTCGTCATATGATCCGTTGCACCAGAATCTATTATCCAAGGATGAGATGACGTAGTAGATGCATTAGCTTGAATACCAGTGTATGCAAAAAAACGTGGAGGAAGCTATGGGGTTCGAAGTGTCAAGCCTAGCCATTAGGCACCTGAGAGTTTGTAACTCCCCTTGAGAAAGAGGGTTGGCTAGACCAGTTTTGGAAATATCCGCCATACCAACAGAAGTCCAGTAACAACTGGGCAATGTTCCCAAAAGAGCAATAAACTACTGTAAATGGCAACAAATTGCAACCACCAAGTGAGACCCAAACCTCAGTCAGTCCAAACAACAGTAGTCAGCGCAGGAAAAAGCTCAAATGAGCAATCTATCGATGTCGAAACCAAACAACACCAAATAAGGCCTATCAAAGGCTGTCAAAAGGCAACCCAACAAATTTCGGAAGCAGCCAAGTGACGTCAGAGGTCACACAGTCTAAAACGAGCTCCGAACTTGCAAACCAATATTAAAATGACAATGTGGGAGTGCGAAATCAACCCACCTAGGTCTGAAAAAGATTGGCTTGAAGAAAAGGCAATGGAAAATTGCTGAAAAACTCCAAGAAAATGAGATAACAATACCTCACAGTATTGAGGAGGATGAACGAGATCCAGAAAACACCCCAAATGACAAAACCCAACTGTCTCAGTCAAACAGGGCATAAACCAGGGTTGAAAAAGCTTCGTTGGAGATTGTACAGTCCTCGTCGGAGGTCGTACAGTGGATACGAAGACAACCTAGTGAGATTCCAAGGACAAACAGGCTGAAACAGTCAATTTCAAGCAAAAACCAGGTCGTACGGTGGCCGTCGAAGCTCGTTGGAGTTCGTACAGCCGTCGTCGATGGTCGCCAGAGGTCGTACGGTAGTCGCCAACAGTCGTACAGTGATTTCGGGGAGAACCCAGTGATTTCGTACAGTGTTTGATCACTGTAGATCAGCTACTCTAGCGATCGAATAGCGTGAGAACAGCGTGATGACCTAATGGGATGAACTAGCGTGAGAACTCCTCACACAATCGACTATGGAGGTCGATCAACACAAAGTCACCATTGTGAGTCACCATCGTCTCTCTCTACAAAGCCCAAGCAAGGATCAAAGCTCTGATACCATGTAAATATCCAGAGAGAGAGAGTGTGGAACAATTTTCTCATTCAACCATTCTAGAGAAAAGGCAATACAACGTTATGTATAAGAGAGAAAGCTACAAAGACTAAACTATCCCTAGGAAATATATACATCACAAATAGACCCTAAACTTATAACTTAACAACCAACAAAGCAATGACAACCAACTACTCGATCAACCACCAACTACCAACAAAATAACCAACCACCAACAAAGCAAGAAACCTGTGCCTGCCTAGTTTAACATTATCAACCACCAGCTAGCCAACAAAATAACAGTAGCCAACAAAACTTTTGAACATCAGGATCCAACAAAATAACAGTGCTGCCAACAGTGCTCAGAAGCAAGCAACAGCCACAATAATCAAACAATAACCAGCAATAGTGATAAACAGTAACCAGTAACCCATGTGTATCTAGAGACAGAGACAGAATAATCAAGCAGAGGACTGAACCTTCAGCAAAGACAGAGAAGGGACGAAATGGAGGGTCGCCGGAGACAGAGAAGAGCTGGCGAGGATGTGTAGGCACTGAATGAGATCCAGATCAAGGCTTTCAAACTCGAAATCACATAGAACAGCCACAACCGAGGTAAACAAGCTTCAAAATCCACTGGGGAATGGGTTTTAGGGTTCGAAATCCACTGGGTAATGGATTTTAGGGTTCGAAATCCACTGGGTAATGGATTTTAGGGTTCAAAATAAACTGGGTAATGGAGTTTCGAAGGTTAGTTTAAAATATCGAGAGTTCTGGGTTGTGATTGAAGGTCGATTATGGTATAGGTAGGGTCGATTTTGGATTTAAAGGGGATTATGGGTGTCGATTATGGATTTCGAAGGCTGTAGATGCAGCTTTTTTAGGGTTTTGAAGATTACTGGGTTCTGATTGAAGAGGACGATAGCTTTAGGTGACGATATGGGTGACGTTTTAGGGTTTGGTTGATGACGGTAGCTACTGGATGGGTGACGATAGCTTTTGGGTAATAATAGGTTTAGGGTTTAGAGAGACTACGGTTATGGCTGATGAATCTATGGTGGTTTTATTTGACGCTCTGATACCATGTTAATTAGAGAGAAGAGAAGTGTATAGGGTGTTAACGAACCCCAACACAAGTCAGTATTATTTATATTAATGTGTACCACATTACATGACTAAGATAGGCGATGTGGGACAAACGTCAACTACTAATATAAACATATTCTTACAGGCTAGTATTACAATCTACAGTTTTCTTTTCAAGATATCATGGCTTGGGCTAGATATGAGTTCTGCAAAGACTACTTAATAAAGCCAAGTGAAAAATACCAGTCTTTCTATATAAAGATCATACAAAAGCTCCGATCTTTGTAAGGAGTGTGCTTCCATCTCAATGGGAGCAGTCTCCCATCAAGCTCCTTAGTTGGGAGTGTGAAGCGAAGTCCCACATTGCCTGGGTACCAAAGCAATATGAAATATATAAGCATGAGGTCGCCCTGGCTTCATGAGCTAGCTTTTGGGGTTGAGTTCTACCCAAGACCGTGTATCAGGGAGCGCGGTCTATTCGGTTCCACTTGAGGGGAAAAACTTGGATTGCATTGAACACTAGACAGTCCTATATTGTGGTATTTGACTTTCCATTCAGTCTAAAAATACGGTTGTGACATTATGTTTCATGGGTACTGACATAGTGATTGCCTAACATTCCCATGATGGCAATCAACCGGCTGATGTAGAAGAATCAGGCAATGTCGTGTACCAAATTCGTCTAATTTTTTTGTATCTAGTGTTATCTCAAGAAGTTTAGTTATGTTGATTGATAGATCATTTTCGTACCAAAAATATAATTTATAAAACTTGGAGTTAACTACTACCCCGTAGAATAATGGTTAAGTCCGAGTATTGTCCACGAGGAATAAAAAGCTAAGTTATTGTATCTTCAATCAATTTCTAATTCAATTTGAAGAACAAAAGAAAATTTGGGTTAAATTTGGGTTTCGATTGTTGAAACTAAAATTAACTAGAAAGCAGTAAAGGTTTCGAAAGCAAGAGAGAGAAGGGACTGAGAAGGGACTAGGGTTTCGATTCAACCTCCCGTCAAAATATAATTATGATGAAAAAACTAGGGTTCAATTCAACTTATAGCTAGATTACCAATAGGCTGTGTTTATTGGAATATGATTACCGAGAATCAAATTCCTAGGAATTTTCTTGGGTAGTAATAGGAATATGATTACTGAGAATCAAATTCCTAGGAATTGGATACCTGGAGTAATTTCATTTCAGTGTTTGGATTAATTCAGTAATTTTATGTGGGAAACAATTATTTTGGAAATTTATTAAAGTCAACATTTCCTTTTCTTAATGAATGAGCTAGGAATCTAAGATTCTCATGGGGTAAGGGAGGGATTGGATTCCCACTCAGTTTGGAAATGTGATTCCTAGTTGAATCTGTCATCAGGAATCACATTCCTATTCTTGTCTCTTCCAAACGTCGGAATTATAGAAGCATGGCATCACATTCTTGTTCCTGTCTCTTCCAAATGTTGGAATCATGGAAAGAAGGTATCTCATTCTGTTCCCCCTCAAGATTGCCGACATCCAAACTGAGCCTTATGGTTGCAATTCCTATTGATAATCCCCAAATATATTCTCAGAACTCGTACTCCGTATAGGCTATCTTAACACCGCATGAACTGTCTCACCGGACTTACTGGCGGTACGATCCGTCTTACGTCTTATTTTCTATCCCGAAACATTGAAAACTAGTATATGAAGGTATTTAATATCCCGAATATAGGTACAATAAGAAGATTGAAAGAATAAAAACTTTCATAAAAACTATGAACCATCCGAGTCATACAATCAAAAGTTGAATATAAACTATACAATTATGCTACTCGAGATAAGCATCCTCGTTACCCTAGCTGAAGCTTTTAGCCGATCATGGAGAAAGTGGTCTTCACGATCCCAAGCCCAAGCCGCATCCGCATATGCAGCTGTAGTCTCTGATATGCATCCCTCCGAGCAAACCCTTTGCCTCCTTATTTATAACGTAGATGTGGAGCGAGAAACTTATGGGCAAAACAATCCTTTGCTTCCTAAAACTATAATTTGTGGGCCATCCTAAAACCCCACCATTTCCTTTGTGAATCCTGAGGATGATATGTAAACAGGAAAGTAAGCAGTGTGTGAGACCATCTGGTGTGATCAGAGAGATGCTGCAATGTATTTCGAGACGAATGACTGCTAGAGTGGCAGTTTTTCAGTTTTCCCACTTGGTTGGAGGGGATGATTGTTGACTGGATCATGTTCCACCCATGTGGATGAGTGTGCAAAGCACTAGATCACAGCCGCTATTATCGATAGACACTGTTTCAGCTGCCCCGACTACTTCACGCGTAGCCTTTAAGGCTTGGTTCCCTTTCTTTGCGTATATGTATGTATGTATTGAGAGGGTGAGAGGTGTGTGGGTAGTGGGTACTGATGTAGATTGAGGGAGGGTGAGCGAGTGGGAGCCGGAATGGCTCCCTGGAGGTTTTTTCATGTTTGTATATTGTTGTTTATATAAATAGAGTTTTTTTGCCTCGAATTCTGAAAAGTAGTAGAGAGAGAGATACGTCTGTATTCAGCCTCTGCACTGGATCTAGCAACCACTGTCTGCTTCTTACTCCTCCAAGTGACCAAATTTCCTCCCAGAAAGATGCAATAACCAGAGGTAGATCTCCTATCATCAATAGAACCTGCCCAGTCTGCATCGGTGAAGGCTTCCAATTTCAAGTGACCATGATTGGAGAACAAAATTTCTTTACCTGGGGCTAATTTGAGATACCTCAAGATACGATAAATAATATCAAGATGCACAGTACGAGGTTCATGCATAAACTGGCTTACAACCCCCACAGCATAGGAAATATCTAGTCTGGTGTGAGATAAGTATATCAGGCGACCCACAATCTCTGATATCTCTCCTTATATGTATGCTCCCCCGCATTGCTACAAAGACGATGATTGGCCTCAATGGGAGAGTCGGCTGGCTTACATCCCAACATGGCAGTTTCTTCTAAGAGATCAAGGATGTACTTCCTTTGAGAGATAAAAATCCCTTTGTCAGATCTAGCCACCTCCATTCCAAGGAAGTACTTCATAGACCCCAAATCCTTAATCTCAAATTCTTGAGTAAGAAGAGCCTTAAGGCTAACAATCTCATCCACATCATCACTTATTATTATGTCATCCACATAAACGATAAGTATGGCAATCTTACCATTATTCCGCTTGATGAACATAGTATGGTCAGCATGACTCTGCTTGTATCAAAATCTCAACATGGCTTTGAGAAACCTGTCAAACCACGCTTTGGGAGATTGCTTCAATCCATAGAGGGCCTTTCTCAACCTACACACCTTTCCTTCTGTTGCAAAAGAGGAAAAACCTGGTGGTATGTCCATGTACACTTCCTCCTCTAGGTCACCATGGAGAAATGCATTCTTCACATCAAACTGTTGAAGAGGCCAATCCAAAGTAGCAGCACAAGAAAGTAGGGTCCGAACAGAGTTCATCTTGGCCGCAGGAGCAAATGTCTCCTCATAGTCAATACCATAGGTTTGAGTATAACCTTTAGCAACAAGCCTGGCCTTATATCTCTCAACCATTCCATCTGCATTGTGCTTTACCGTGAACATTCATTTACATCCCACTGGTTTCTTTTCATTTGGAAGAGTTACTAATTCCCAGGTGCCATTCTTTTTCAAGGTTTTCATCTCCTCTACCATAGCTTATTTCCACTCAGGTAATATGATAGCTTCTTTCCAATCATGTGGGGTAGATATAGAAGAAAGAGAAGAGACAAAAGCACGATACGAAGGAGATAAACAGGAATATGTAACAACCTGAGAAATAGGATGTTGGGTACAAGTTCTGACACCTTTTCTATGAGCAATAGGAGCATCAAGATCATCAACAACAGTAGGGAAAGGATCATTACCAGATGAGTCAGCTGAAAAGTCAAGAACTGGAGTAGGTGATGGAGATTTGCAAAGTGGTACCGCACATGTAGGATTGCCTTTTTTCTTCCGAGAAGAAGTCTGCAAATTTGGCCTATCCAGTCTTTCCCGAACATCATGCTCCACTCTTTTTGCAGGTAAAGGTTCTTTCTCCCCCTCACTATGACAAGGTAGGGGGAAAGACCACGACTCAGGAGTATAATATGTCAACATCTCTTCCTGTCTATCATTCTCCCCCTAAAGAGATGAAGTGGACAGAGGATAAAAGGATTCTGTTTCCCAAAAAGTGACATCCATGGAAACATATGTTTTGCGAGAGTGTGGGTCATAGCATTTATAACCCTTCTGAGTAGGAGAATAGCTAAGAAAAATGCACTTA
The DNA here is from genome assembly GCA_963854785.1 of Vaccinium vitis-idaea. Taxonomy (NCBI): domain Eukaryota; kingdom Viridiplantae; phylum Streptophyta; class Magnoliopsida; order Ericales; family Ericaceae; genus Vaccinium; species Vaccinium vitis-idaea. The sequence goes on along the minus strand of OY978225.1, from coordinate 18,588,039 downwards.
CGGGCTTTGGGATCAAGCTTACCACCAGGGTGCTTAGGAGCATGGACAAAACACACACAACCAAAACCTTGGGTGGAAGAGATGAGACCCGAGAACAGCCAGGGAGAAACTTAAGAGGAGTTTGGAACTGAAGAACACTAGATGGCATGCGATTGATAAGAAAAGCTGCAGTAAGAATAGCTTCACCCCAAAAATGTTTAGGAGCATTCATGGTCAACAAAAGTGAACAGGCTACCTCAGCAAGATGACGATTCTTGCGTTCAACAACTCCATTTTGTTGTGGAGTGCCAACACAAGAAGTCTGAAAAAGAATGACAGAGTCATTCAGATATGCCTGAAAAGTCCCATCAATATACTTAGTCCCATTGTCACTACGGAGCACTTTAATGCTAGCATCAAATTGAGTACGCACCATTTGGTGAAAAGATTGAAAGCACGAAAAAATCTCATTTTTTGCCTTAAGTAAGTACACCCAAGTGACACGGGAATGACAATCAATAAAAGGTAACAAACCAATGATAGCCTAAAAGAGAGGTAACGGGGGAGGGACCCCAAACATCAGAATGAATAACCATAAATGGAGATTCACTTCTTTGATTAACAGGAGCATAAAAAGAGCGTTTGTGTTTTGCAAGTTCACACGCTTCACAAAAAAACTTACTCCTAGTACAGTGCTTAACTAAACTAGGAAAAAGTTTTTCCAAAATCCCAAAAGATGGGTGGCCTAATCTACGGTGCCACTGATGCAATAAAGGAAGAGTTGAGCCCACATCTGCTTCAAGAGCTTGACCACATGACATAGGTGGAATGACTGGATTAGGTGCAGGCTCCAAAAAGTATAGTCCTCCATAAGCTTTACCACTGCCAATCATTCTCCTCGTATCCAGTTCCTGAAAGACACAATGAGTAGGAAAAAATGTCACTGAGCAGTTCAAAGAATGAGTAAGAATGCTAACTGAGAGAAGGTTGGTGGAAAAACTTGGGATTCAGAATGTGCTGTGTTAATACAGTTTTTGGGATAGCATTATGAGATCCCAAGTGAGATACTTCCGCTGCTTCCGCAAGGACAGACATAAGCGGTGTTGACTTTCAAGTTACCAAACTTGGTGGTACTCTTTTTTCCATTTTTGCAGTCACATTTCACTCGCCGGAAACAGAACCATTTCGGAATCAAGCACAAAAAGGAAGCCCCGGGTCAAACCCCATTTATTGTTGCCTAAATGGATCCTGTTGTCTGTGCTTCTCATATATGCTTTTTATGAACAATGTATTCGGTTTGGAAACTAGGTGCAACTAGTTTTTTGTTCTTTTGTGATTAATCATTTGTTCGCGAGTAGTTTATTGGCTGCAACATTTAGTGGCTCTATTGAAATTTGGTGCTTCCTTTTGGTATTTCTATTTATTCTTACCGAGGAATAGCTTACACTCATTACACCAGGTGATCCTGTGAAGATGGCAATGGTCAACATTGAAAATACTCTTCCGCCTGCTGTAGCCCTTGAGCAACTGTCCGGCAACCTCACTGCTTTGCTTCCTCGTCTTTCTGTAAGACTAGTTTCCACGCGATTAGATTTTCATTGAATACTGGTACTAACTGCATGACTTTTTTTTATCAACGGTACTTGTTTTCACTTTCTTTTTTCTTTTATCTCGTTTGTTTGATATGTGTTGGCTTTAATTTGCATCATTGAAATTACTTGAAATCTTGAATGTGTTTAACTTGAGTATGGCAACAAAGAACTTGTAATTCTTGTGCTAGTATATCTTCCGGTTAATTCCTTAAATCCTACTACAGAAAAGGGGACTTTGAGGTTTACAGTTGACTCGTCGAGCATCACTTTCGTCACCAACTGTGAAATTTTCAGGATTAGGCAATTGAAATGCAACAATTTGAAGCAAGATCCGCCCTAAACTTTTTTGCCCCTCCCTCTTCATCCGACTTCAAGGGAGGGTGTCCCAATAGGGCTATTCACTGAGCAGGCCAAAGAATACCTTCCCGCTTAGAATTCAGCGTGACCTTTAGGGCTGTCCAAAAGAAGAGGAGAGGACTTTGCTCCATTTTTCCCTCTTGTTCAGCAGGAAATAGAATTCGGCTGTGGGATCAATGGGAAAATGCGATATTGTCAGTGCAATCAGAGTACATAAGAGTTCTCAGCTCATTTTGTTAGATAGCTTGATATACATTGTTATTTCCTAACAGCTTAAGCTGTTGGGAGAGTTGGTAGCTTAAGCTTGATATACATTGTTCTCCGTTTGCAATTTGTTTCTCCCATTCATATTCTATTATGCTCTATCTCTGCAAATTTGCATCTCCACATGCAAGACGGAGTTGCACGTGAGGGATGGTGTTAGTTAGCTTGATAGACATTGTTGGGCCCATTTCCTAACAGCTTAATCTTTTGGGAGAATTGGTAACTTAACACATCCGTCTACAGGCATCACATTGCTTCTCCATTGATGTGCTCTTATTATACATGGTTCCAAAGAGTTGGTTTGTTGTGATAATTCATAAGTAAGGAACCACTCCACACCTTGATAGCTTTAGTTCTAGTTAACCTCAAGTAAGCACCATTGGCGTTCATGGTTAGACTTTAGCCAATTATGCCACTTGCTGCTAGCTATCGGATGACCATATGACGCTGATGTAGAGATATGCCAACTGAGGGAGCGAGGTTCGATTCTTGGGTCTTGTAATCCGGAGTTTCAGAAGTATGATTTATGGGCCAAATGAGGGTATGTCCTCAATGTCTTTTAACGGCTAAATTTAGGCTTAATAAACACATTAAGTTTCCAATATGCATTTTATGACATTTCATGTGAGGCTTACTCTACTTAGGAACAACATCACATAGATTACCAGTTTACCACTCTCTCCTTCTCCCAGCCTGTCGATCTTTACTTGAAGTGAGGCAGTACTTATTTGACAGCTTATGAAAATAAGTCACGCAAGAGAGGAAAATAGAGAGAAGTGACCAAAGTCATCCATGTATGATGGCTAGAAAGAGCACCGAGATATAGTATGGTTCTTTCTTTAAGAGGTGACATACAGACTCAGCTCTAGCTCGTTAGAGTGAATGAGCTTTAATTACCGATTTATATTAGCATATGAAATTCTAGGCTGAGAAGAGCTTTTATAACTTTTTATTTAGCATTGTTATCAGTATCTTTTTTTATGTAGATTTGATTAGTTTGTGCTTATTAACCAAAGTATTGGATATCTAAATGCTTATGCCACAACGCCAAAGCCTCAAAGCCTCGCATAAAAATTCGCCTTGTAAGACATTAATGTTTATTACTACTACTCTAGAACTTCATTCTACGTACTCTTATTCATTAATTTAACATTAATGTAACACTTGTTTCTTTCTTCTGAGTAATGGGGCACAAGTCATGTAAAGCCATGAATAGAAATCATTCACTGTATTGATGCAAATCAATTTGCACATGAGTCAAAGTAAACACATAATCTCCATATCTATCGCTAGTAATGGCTTGCAATGACTTGGTGCTGTGAAAGCCTGAACCTTGTGTCAAATTCATTGCCACCATCTCTAAATCAATGGGCAGGTTGCTGCATCAGGGAATTTAAGTAACTGGAGTGCCGTCTCAAGTTAGAATTGTCTTAGTGCTTGACAAAATCTACAGTGTTGGAGGTGTGGCCACTGCTTAAAGATAGAGTATTCTGCCACCCCATTTCTGTTTGGTTATTTTACAATTTATATTTTATACCTCTTCTTCTTCTTTTGTGCGTCCAATTTGGCTGAAGCCTTAAAGCTGGTTTTTAGTTTAGAATCTTTTTTCCTTTAACCTTTTTTTTTCTCAATCTTTTGGCCAATTTCCCCCCTAGATTTTTGGTTCCTCTAGACTTAACTGAACAAGTAATAAAAAAGAACATATTCCCAAAAAGTCCACCAAGGTCTAAGACATCATTAAAAAAAGAACAAAAAATCAGTTTTGTCTGGACTTTTTTCATGTACCTTCATTATCTTTTACTTTTTGATTCATTTGTTCCCGACAAACAGAAAAGTAAAAACAGAAATAAAAAAAAAGGAAATGACCAAAAGCTGAACAAGGTTCACTTAAACAAAAAAGATTCTGATAACATTCTAAAACAGTAGCCTGCTTTAGGCCGTCAGCCAAACAGGTAATATGTAATTATGCAGTGCCTTGAATTCTTGAACTTTTTTAGAGGAAGTGTTTCTATGGCAAGGACCATAATTGGCCATTGTTCTCTTTTCTAATATTTTTCATTCATCTTGTCAGGGCTTGGCTGATATTATTCCGAAGGACTCTCTTCTTTGGAAGCTGAAGCTGCTTAAATCAGCTGCTTCTTATGCTAATTCTCGTCTTCATGCCGTTACAGCTGAAGTACTTGTGCTTGCTAGGTTAAATTTTTTCTACCATTATTCACTGTTATTACGCCTTGCTTCTCATTTGGTATCTTCTATTCCTTCATCATTCCTCAAAAAGTTATTGTGAGTTATTTTGCAACTCAAGTTTCATCATACTTTTGCCGATCAAAAAAAAAGTTTCATCATACTTTTGCTTAACAAAAGGAATTTGTAGGGTTCGTAGAAAAATTTGACGGCAGATTTTGGGAAAGGAAGGTTGTCCTTTGCCCCAGCATGTTAAGTCTCCTTAGTCGCTCCAACTTGTTTGGAAAATATGTAATTAAGTAGTTGTAATACAAGTCAAAAGTACTACATAAGTCAAAAGGACTTTTGTAGCCACTCTAGGAGATTGTTTTGGAAAATTACAACTTTTCTGCTATGGTTTTTCATAGCAAACTACGTTGTGGGACATCCCAAGTTGGAAAAGGACTAAGTAATGGTCAATAATGGCCAGGTAAAGGAGTTATATTGCCAGCTATGTAGCACGGATACAAACATGGATAGAAAAGGGGGACCATCAAGATTAATCATTAATAATTAACTGGAGTAACATCTTTTGATGTTGTGGTTGTGCCCGCTATAGATAAAGCTTCAAAACTTTCAGAAATAAATAGGATGATGTAATATGAGTCTTAATCTACATCATATCTCGGCATGCTCTTTGGTCATATAGAGCCAACGCAGTATGGAACCTCGTCGTGAAAATAGAATCATGACATGGTTGGAGTTATGGAAACACAATTATGTATCCAAAGGTGGTTCATTGATCTAATAAAGAGCACCCGTTATTAGCTTACTTACATAATTGATTTCAAATTTCGCCATTCCTTGTTATTGGCGCTTAGTCATTAACCTATGGACTAGGATAGAGTTTGTTTGCCTATCCAGACGGCTTGGGGTCCTGATGTTCCATGTTTTCAATAAGGCTCTGTTGGGGAAAGAACAGCAGGCTTTGGAGAAGGGCGGTGGAAGGAAAGTTGGGGGGAGGGGTAGGGATTCAGGTAATTGGTCCCTAGTGCAATTTAAGGGTCCATATGGGATCGGATTAAGGGAAGTCAGGTTAATGGTGAGATGATCCACTAAGAGAATTTAGTTGGGAAATGGAAGGAGGACGAGGTTTTTGCTTGGCTGTGGTAAGGCCATATACCTCTTAGGGATCCGTTCTCATGCCTTTTGTGTTACACAGTTGATTCTAGTATAGGTGTCGAAGAGTATATTTCACTTGAAGATGGTGGGTTACTGGAATCCACTGTTTCAGAAGGAATAGGAATTGGATGTTTCAAATGCTTTTCCTTTGGGACTTTCTTTAAAATGCTTGATGATACAGTAATTCTTCAGGAAGATCAGGATGTCATGGTTTGGACTTCGGAGGGTTCTGAGAAAGGATTGTTCTGCGCATTCCTTCTACCAGGGTTGCACGATGTTTGGGGTTCCCCTTGCCTGCGGAGAGTTATTTTGAATAGTGGACATCCTTTCAAGGTTGTAGTTCCTCCTTCGACAGCTGCTCGAGAGGTCTTTTTGACTATTGATTACCTTCTCAAATTACTTGAGATGATACTACGTGGTGGTGTGCAACACGAAGGGGGGAGGGGGGCAGCGGCTAGGGTAGGTTGCTTACTCCCAAGTGGTTTGGTGACTAGGAGGACATGGGTCTTGAGTGAAGTATGGAGAGATTCATGCCCATTGTGACCTAGGGGGGCTGGGGTTAACTTACATATCCCCCCGTGCGCGGTTCTCCCACACTGCCTGGCCCGGCAAGACCGCTCTTGTCCAGCTCCTGCTTTGATGATGCCCAAGGAGGGTTGCCACTCTCTGACTCTCCTCCTACCCTTTTTTATTGAGCAAGAAGAAGAAGGGGGAAAAAAAACCAGGGTAAAAGTGTTGGTTGTCTCCTATATCTTTGTCCGGTGGCTGCAGAATTATGGAAGTTGATTAGCCCAATATCTTGTGTCATTTAGGTTATGCTGACTTCAGGTGGGCTTCGTACTTGTTAGAGTTCTTGTTGCCAAAAACTTTGAAAACTGGCTGGCTGCGGCGTTTTGCATTATGTGCAGAGTTCAGACAGATCATAAAGCCTACTTTCTGAGATATTGAATTAGATTGGTGTAGTTTCAAGAGATCCTTACTCCTTGGTGTATTGTCTTGTCTATTTTATCCTTTCCTCCTGCTGTTTTTTCTTTTGTGTACTTTTTTATGGGTGAGTTTGACATGCTTATGTATGTCTAGCTTACAGGTTTTTTCCTGCTAATTCTATGGGCTTCGTAATGGGTTTTTGGCTAAAGAACATTTTCTCATAGATTAAGGTTTTCAAATATTTCCATATAGTAAAATATGCCTTTTTGTTTGCTTGTGTTGGTATGAGAGTTGTGGGAAACATGTTAATAGTAAATTGTTATACTTAACATAATCTTCTATTCATGGACATTCCAGTGGCAAGGATAACATGATACCTAGTGGAGATGAAGCAAAACGACTTTTGAGGTCATTGCGAAATTGCAATATTCGTTATTTCAAAGACAACGGGCATACTATTCTACTGGTACGTGGCAAATTTTTTCTCCGTGCTGTGACTCTGTTTTACTGTTTTGAAGTGGACACACCAAACAACGTAGCCGTGTTGTATATGTAGCAAAATTTCTTAATTTCCGCAATCTGCTAAATTTGAAAAACATCATAACCATCTTTTGCGGCTTCTGTTATTCAACTATCTAATGATAGCAAGGAATGCAACGTAAGAGAGAGAAAGAAAAGGAACCCTTGATTGCTTGTGTTTGGTAAAAAAAATTCCTGGACATAGTTACAGCCTACTTACAGGTGTAGTTTTTTTCTATACGTATCTATATTACGGTTTTTGTTGAGTGGCTTTCCTACATTTAAACCTAAGGGGATCAATACTGAAGTGCATTAGACTTCTGTACGTAATGATCCACTGAATCTGTAGGGTCAATAACTAATTGCACTTATTAGATTGTATCCTTGATCTCCACTCTGAACCGCAACACGTATACTGAGCTCGCTTTTAGTTGTTTTAGCCCAATATGATTGAGAAATAGTAACAATTTAAGTGATTCTTGAGATTTAAATTTGAGATGCATTGAACGAAATTTGCAGATTCCTTATTAACACTTCCATTTTCAATTTGATATTGGAAATTTCCTATTATCTATACTCCTTCGTTTAAATGTATGAAGAAGTTTTCTACTTTTTACATTCCAAAAATGCCCCCAACCAATTCTTTTAATACCCATCCCATCCCATCCCGCCCCTTGGTAACAAACCAACCACAAGCAGCCAAACCGAAAACTGCAAAACTGAAACAACACAACCGACTGCAAAACTGAAACAACACAACGGCTTCAACGAATCATCCTCTCTCCCAAATCGCAATGGCTTGGAGGAATCATCTCCTCCTCTACTGAACTCGCCACAATTTCTGTTGCCCATGCAAATCAACAGGCAATATGACTCACAATTTCTCACAATCAACAGTCAATCCACTTATCAAAATCGTTCTTACTCTGCTTTCCATCACCCCTCTCTACCAAACCCGAACTCAGCACAGGTAATAAATTGCCCAAAATTTTATTTTGCTTCATAACACTTTTGAATCCCCACCTTGAAGAGCAATGCCCACAAACTGCTTGACAAAATGTGCCTTGGAAATATGAGTTTTCCAGACTGTAACACATTGCCGGAGTCCTTTCTAAAAAGGAAAAAGCACTAAGCCAATTGTATTCCGGCCACAACACGATGGAAAAGATGTCCACACTACGCATCCTCCCTCCTGAGTCCCTCCAATAAGATATTTGGAGATAAAATGGTGTTCTGATGATCGAAATGGGGATTCTATGTGAACTTTGTCAATGCTTTCTCTTTGTGAACTTTGTGATGCTTTTAACTTACTTGAGTATTTAGTTGATTTTAAATAGGGATGTGTAGTTTGTCGGAATGACATTGTGCATCAGTGCATGAATGGGGTTCAACAATTGAAATGGGGGGGGGGAAAGTAAATGCTGAAATGGATAATATAGTGTATAAATTGGGCCTAAGCCAACCAATACACCAAACCACTGTGAAACTATTACACCCAGTCACATACAAAAGATGCTTTCCCTAGTAGAGCGAAACAAAACGTACCACGTGCAATGCACGTGGCAAGACTGCTAGTGTTCTCTATATGCTTGATAGTTATAACCACATATAAAGGACTCCTCGACCTTCTTGTTTCTTTTGTTTGTTTGTTGACTGGCACAAGGAAAAATTGTTATAAGGGTTAAAAAAAAAAGATGTACAAACAGGATAAATGGGGAGAATATGTCGACGAAAAAGAGGAAGAGAATATCAAAACAAACTGTGTTGACACTGCTCTCTAACCATTACAAAGTACCAGAAAAAAGTCAAATCAAAAAAAAAAATCACCAGAAAAAAGAACAAATTACCCTGACGGGAGGTGACGAGGAAACCCAAACGGTCTTTTTCTGTATCCTGCAAACAACTGTCTAATCATTCCAAAAAGAGAGAAAACACAAGAGCAAGCAAAGCTGTTCAACTGATTAAATGTGTATTTTGCAGGAGGATGGTGTTAATCTATTGACCGTCATTAAAGGTACTTGCAAATACCGGCATTCACGTAGGCATGATTTCGTCACAGATTTTTTACCTCCTAGTATGTCAGAATTCAAACAGACACTTGCAGATAATAGGTAATTCAGCATGTTCTTAAATATTTGTGTGTTGTTTTTGGACGGCACTCTGCTATGATGCAACTTGATCAAGTTAATCAAATGTGTAATTGAGCTTTTATAACTTTTTTTGTGCCCTATCCATGAGGCCTCCGCTAACGTTCTTATGTACCCTCAAAAACCAAATTTGCTAGCTCTAAATTATTGAAATTGGTGCTGATCTGGTAAAGTCAGTTGGAAGTTGTACGCAAAGCAAAAGATAAGTACAGAAGAAAGAAGATAATAACAAGATGAATGCGAAGATGATGGTTGGTAGTTGTACCATTTGTTTCGCTAGTTCACTCCTCTTTATCTTCACACTCTCCAGCCTCCACATTCTTAACGTCAAAGAAAAATACACCACCATTTAAGGTGCTTTCTTCCAGAACATTTTGCAAGATTACATCACTCTTGTTTTTTGATATTTCGGTACATTGCTTTGTGCACAAGATCTTTCAATTGTACATCAACAATGATTTTATTTACTTGCAGTCTGTGGGGAATCGGTCATCTTCATTTAGGCTGTTCTCTTTCTCTAACAAACTTTTTGAACTTTGAATGTAAGTCAACGTAATTGCATACATTTTCTTGACTTAGCCGTCATATAACCTTGATGATTCATAAATCATAAGTTTCTTGCATCACTTGCTGTATATCATGTGATATTTTTCTTCAGATTAGGTCTAATACATATACATCAAAATAATTGTAGATTTTTGTTTTGATGTATTCAACTGTTAGTATTTTAAATTTATCCTACAATAAATGGCCTAGAAAAGTTTCCTTAAAATGCTTCCTACGTTGTTGAAAATCTTGTATGATTTATATTTTCGAAAATAGGACTTATTAAGAACAACTTCTGTCTGTCAAAGTTTTATATCCAGTGACAAACAGAACCCAGAGGGAGGGCATTGAAATGATAACCGCGCTGCAGACATTTAAAATGATGGATGTCTTTTTTTATATCCAGAAGGTGGCAAGTAAAAATATCTATAATTTCTGTGTCTTTTTTCAAGAACTTCAAACTGTTATCCAACCAATAACGCTTGCTTTTAATTGCAGTTAGTCGTCACTGTTCAAAATAATTATCCTTAGACAGACAGAGAAAGGAAAACAGATCACAGGGGATATGTTTGTGACCCTAACATCCTGGTTGTGCCTGTTCGTGTCGCCACCACCTTCATGCTTATGGGTATTTGTCGGCTGAAACTGATATTATTAAATGATGAAATGCAGCTTGTATCGCTTTGTTACTAGCCCAGTAATGTTCTCCACTTTGGAAGACGGAAAAATAGTGAGAGGTCTTGCGGGGGTTCCAGGTGAAGGTCCTGTTTTATTAGTTGGTTATCACATGTTGCTAGGACTCGAGCTTGTTCCACTTGTTGAAGAGTTCCTCAGGGAGAAGAATGTTTTGGTTCGTGGTATAGCACACCCAGGGTTGTTTACACCAAAGACAGAAAGTCGGTCACATGAATTTTCCCTTTTTGATACGCTAAAATTATATGGTGCAACCCCAGTCGGAGCAAGGAACCTTTTCAAATTACTCTCTGGAAAATCACATATACTGCTTTATCCTGGCGGTGCCCGTGAAGCTCTCCACCGTAAGGTGTGTCAAATCCCATTCGATTTAACTAGTTCTCTACTTCTCTTCTTATATAACTGAATAATCATATTTGTTAGCATTTCTTTCCTCAACTTTCATAGTCTAAAAAATTCATTTTTTATTCTTGAGATATTTGCACCAATAGCCCTTTTGCCTTTTGCCAATACAGTAATAGCAGAGGGGTTTTTTATCCCTTTCATTTTAGAAGACATGGGTCAACAAGAACACCAAAGACACCAGCCCATGTATTTGTGTATATAACAGATCCAGTCCACTCCTGTCCACACCTTTCATTTCCCGGCCAAATTTTCATGATTTGAACCGTCCAATGCGTTTTTAAGGGCCCCAGCGAGTGAATCACCAAAAAAAAGACCCAAAAGGGCTTGATCCGAGCAGTTTTTATATCAGTGTTTTCACTGATATGAAAACTGCTCGGATCAAGCCCTTTTGGGTCTTTTTTTTTGTTATTCCACGCGTGGACCCTTGAGAACACATTTTAAACACATCGGACGGTTCGGATCATGAAAAATTGACTGGGAAATGAGAGGTCCAGATCCGGAGTGGATCCTTTATACACACGCGCGCGCGCGCGCAGCAGACACACACACAAATATATATATATATATATATATATAGAGAGAGAGAGAGAGAGAGCTGTATCATACTAGGATTTCGCATCTGCTTTTGTCTAATATACTTGTTCAGTTGCTTGTTGCTAAATCTTGAAGAAGTTGTGATAAAAAACATGCCCTAATCGTTTATATATTGCTAGAGTTCGCTGATAGAAATAACAATTGATAGAGTTCTCGCGGGTTATTACCTATGGAAACTGTTGATGATACATTAAAGTTTATAGATTGCAGGTTAAATAAGCATAGGCTTTTACTTTTGGGCCGTTGGGACCAAGTTTACATAAATATATCAAATGATCCTTCCAACCTAGATACAGGTTTCTCCATGGTCTGAAACCGTGCCAGTTACTGTTCCACTTTCATTGAAATCTTTTATGAGCAAGACCTGTTCGTTTTGGAAATGGAAATGGATTTTATTTTTCTGGCTTACATTGGACTTTGGTATAAACTCCGGAACTTGACAATGATGTAGCTTTTATGGATTTCAGGGGGAAGCTTATAAGTTGTTTTGGCCTGATCAACCTGAATTTGTGAGGATGGCAGCAAGGTTTGGGGCTACAATTGTACCATTTGGTGCCATTGGAGAAGATGACTTAGCAGAAGTAAGCATGTGCTTCTCTTCTCACGGGACTCGTTTTTTAACTTGTGTTATGTTTTTAACCATGTTTTCACGAATACTTGTTTGGTTTGGTGTATGCATCCAACTAAACCTTTAGCCTTTATTTTCTGGCTTTCTATTTGTTGTTTGTTCTTTCCTTGCGATTTTCGCTATTCATTCATGTCTGCTAGTATAGTTTTCTTTTGACAAAAAAGTTATTGGAACAGTCTGATGCTGTAAATTCTTGATGCTGCAGTTAGTTTTTGATTACAACGATTGGATGAGAATCCCTGTGGTGAATGACTATATCAGGAAAGCTAGCCAAGATGCTGTAAAGTTGAGGTAATTACACTTCATTGGTAATATTTACTTGTTTCCTAAAATATTAGCTTTAATGAATCGTATATACGGACACAGTATTGTCGCATCACTGTGCTACGATGTGAGGTACTTGTATTCATATGAGCATGCTCTGTTTGTAGGACCGAAATGGATGGGGAGATTGCTAACCAAGATTTCTATCCTCCTGGTCTTTTACCCAAGATTCCTGGTCGTTTTTACTATCTGTTTGGGAAGCCGATACGAACAAAGGGAAGAGAATTGATGCTCAAAGACAGAAAAAATGCCAAAGAATTGTACTTGCAGATAAAATCCGAAGTTGAGCAGAATATTGCCTTCTTGATTAAGAAGCGAGAAGAGGACCCTTACCGGAGCATTGTTGACAGAACTGTCTATCAAGCGACTTCCGTGTCTACACATCATATTCCAACATTTAAACCCTGAAATAAATACGCAAATAAACAAAATTATTTTTTCAAGTTGGTAGTATACATGTATGAATGAATTAGTTGTATGTATTGTGCTTTAGTGTAGTAGCATCATCCTGAACATGTTGTAAGTTGGTGTCTCGCTACGGATATGCAACAGTATTATAAGATTCGATTGGAAAATGAAAAAAAAATGTTTGGAGAAACTTAATACTGCGAAATAAGAGCCATTTTCAGTTGATGGTTTCCTGCGTATGACCGGACATTGATTCTGTTACTGGTCATTTCCCTGCTTAAACCATAAACAATTGGAGACATGCACCTCTTGTCCAATGGAATAGAGTGAAACTGTAATCATGTAGTATGATTCTGCTTGTTGCAGAGGCGAGAATGGTTTGAAGGGCTAGCGGCGGAGGGAGCATAGGCGAACTATCGATCAATGAGTCGTGGTTAAGGTAGAAATAATGCAAAAGTATTGAGTTACTTTATACACTTTCCAAAATTTTCAAAACGGTCTTGCATGTATTCATGTTCTGCTTCATACATACCAGGTTAAACAGTGGCGGAGTCAGGAATCAGTGCTACTAGGGGCAACAATTAGACACACCTTACTTTGTTTTGAGGAACAAAAATCTTTCATCTCTTTTTCGTGATTTTTTCACTTATTGTTTGATTTTTTGAAGTATTTTCCCCATGACTATTTAGGAAAAAAGAGTTTACACTTGCCCTTACTTGGTTGCACTTTTATCAAGTAGCTTTGAAGAAAAAAAAAACAGAATTAACACTTATGCTTCAAAAAAAAATCTAATAATTTCTGTATTTTTTGCAATCTAAATTATTTAATTTTCTATAATGTAAAGAATTGCATGTCTAAACAATACAGTAATTTTTAACCGAGAATGAAGTTGAGTTTTTATTTGAAGCACAGATATTGTATTATTGACAAAAAAAAAAAAAAATCGGGAAATTCCAAGCCGCCCACACTTTTTGTGAGGGCTTTCGTTCAAACCTCATTTTGTCTTTTACTCCTAAATAAGCCATGTACGCGCGTGAGAGGGTTTTTCCATTCAATAAGGCATGCCGCGTGTCACATCACATGCTTTTTCCTGAGAGAATTTATCTCTACACGCATGGTTTTCTCTCTCCTCTCTCTCTCTCTCTCTCTCTCTCTCTCTCTCTCTCTCTCTCTCTCTCTCCCCGTCCTTCTTCTCTCTCTCTTTTTCTCTCTCTCTCTCCCCCTTTTTTTATTTTAGATTTAAAACAAAACAACTTTTTTACACACATTTATTATTCATAAAAGTTATATATTTGAAATATACTCGATGAGATCTTTCAAACAAGATCCATTGTGAATATGAAATTTTATACATGTAAAAAAAGTTTTTTTTTTTATACCCGTTAATTAAGAATTCATACCCTTCTAAATAATTCACATCCCCCAAAATAAAAGAACTCACATCTTTCAAATCCAGAATTCACATATCACAACTCACTCTCCAAAATACATAATTCACACCCCAAAAGAAAGAATTCACAAACCTGAAATGCAGAATTCACACCTCATAAGTCACTCTCCAAAATACAAAATTCACACCAAAAAAAGTGTGCTATTAAGGGTGTGAATTGTTGCAGCGGTGTTAATTGTGTGAATTGTTACAAAGGGTGTGAATTGTGTTCATTTGTGGGTTGTGAATTCTGCATTTGAGGGGTGTGAATTCTTTTCTTTTTGGGGTGTGAATTGTGTATTTTGGAGATTGAGTAGTGATGTGTGAATTCTGCATTTCAAGTCTGTGAATTCTTTCATTTGGAGGGTGTGAATTAGTATTAATTAATGGGTATAAAATAACTTTTTTTTAAATGGGATCTTATTTGAAAGATCTCATCAAGTAGATTTCAAATATATAATTTTTATAAAAAATAATTGTGTATAACGAAAGTTATTTTATTTTAAAATATAAAATAAGAGAGAGAGAGAGAGAGAGAGAGAGAGAGAGAGAGAGAGTAATGATGCGCACTATTGGACAGAGAAATTACCATGCGCGCGCGTGGGGAGGACATGGGTGGAATGTGTTTGACATGGGGTGGGCTTGGGCGAAAACCTCGGGATAAAACGGGGCCGGCCTATCACTTCCCCAAAAGAGTTTATTTTTACTCATAAGTCAAACTAAAAGCCCAATTCCAATGGGTCGCGGACAATTCAGTGGCGACTTTTCAACGTGATATGGGCTTTGGCTAAACTCATCGGAATTGGGCCATCTCTCTGCACTAACCAATTGAACCATTGGGCCTCAACCTAAATCTTGGCCAAGCCCAATGCTTGGTTAATAAAGGTAATATTTGCCCCTCCACATTCTCGACAACAAATAGTACTCCATAAAGTAAACTTTGAAAGACCAAACAACCTCAATCAACCAATTCTGCAAATTAATTGGTTCCTCAAAAGGCATGCATGAAAATGAAAGGCTTCAAAAAACAAATAAGCACATACACACTTATACACACACACACACAGACGGATACGAAAATTGTGTGATGAGTTTCTGAGGTGATCATTTCCATCATTTGTTGTTCTATACGTTGTACCTTTCTTTTTCATAACATACTTCTTAAACTTTGTTACTATCCGTCAAGATTGCAATAATATTCAACTTTTTCTTAATTATTGAAGTGACGTAACTTATTGTGTCATTTCTCCCTCATCTCATGAAATGTCTCCCATATCTTATGAATAGTTCATAGAAATCAAGAAATAATGAAAATTTTAATTTTATTTCTAAAAAACAATTAAATTTGATTAAATATTTTTGGGCATATCACAAAAGAAGTGTAAAGGAGGAAATTCACTCAATGAATAATTTCATCAGTAAGTATAAACTCTAGTCGCACCCCCATTATTTAGTACTATATATTTTGCGCCCGTTGAAAATGGAAAGTGATGGAGTGAGAGTGCCTATGCACATGGGTGCAATTGAAAGTTGTGCTTAGTACAAGTGGATTATGTTTGCTTGTTTCATTTGCACCTGTTACATACAAAATCCTTTTTCACCTAAAATATAATCCTCGACGCCCTGTTTGGTAGAGGGATATGTATATGAGGGGAGAAGTGGGATATAATAAGAGGGGATATAGAGGGGAATATGGTTGAAGGGTGGATTATTTTAGAAGGGGAGATAAAAAGTGACTTGGTTTGTTTAGTTTTTTAGAAGGAGAATACGAGGGGGCAGATAATGAATAATGTTGTCAATTTCCTACTTAGCCTTTCTCACATATTTATGCTTACCTTTTTCTTTTAATTTGAGTATATATATGTTTACATACGGGTGATTCTATTTGCAACCCCTTATTTACTCCATACAACCCAATTTCTCCATACAACTCACAACTAAAATTCCCCACACAAATCTACTACATACAACCCACTAAATACCCCTAAACTTCCCACAATACCCCTCTCTCAAAAATCTAAAAAATTACACTTCCTCCCCCTCCCCTTCCCCATCGTCTTCCTCCTCTCTCTAAAAATTTGAAAAACCAGTCAACCCACCTCTATCCTTTCTCTCACCAGTCGACCGCCACCTCCCTCCTCCCTTCCATCGGTCGAGCTCCACCTCTCTCCTTCCTCCCTCCCTCCCACCGATCGACCACCACCATCGTCTCTCTGTCTGTGTGGCCCTGCAAGTAGCAAACTATGAAAATTGGATTTTTGCTCATATCTATTTTTCTTGTCGAAAAATAATGACGTATTTCAACATTTACATACCGAAACGTATGTTGTCAAATTAAGAAATTGGGATAATTTTCCAAGTATCTACTTCGGTATCCAAACGTCGAAATAATGTATGAATTTCGACATTAGTTTATCGGAAATTATGATGAATTTCGACATTAACTTGCCAAAACATATGTTGTCAAAATATGGTATCCAAATGTTGAATATGTGCAGATATTTCGGGGTGTGAATGTCGAAAATATCGTCGTTTTTCAAGGTGTGAATGTCGAAAAATGGTCGGTTTTCGGACATGAAATGTCGTGGTTTCTGGGCCGAAATTTGTTGAACAAAGGAGGTGGAAGGAGGTGGCGGGTTGAAGGTTTTCGGACTTGAGAGGTGGAAGAAGGTGGAGATGGTGGTGGCGGGTTGAAGGTTTTCGGACCTGAGAGGTGGATGGAGGTGGGGATGGATGGGTGGCGACGATGGCAATAGGTGGCGGCGATGGCTGACAAAGGGATAAAGGGGAAGAACGGGGAAGAAGAAGGATGGATTTGGGGTGTTCGTTTTTTTTAGGGGCATTTTAGTCTTACACAATAATAAAAAAAATTGAGGAGTTTTTAGTGGGTTGTATAGAGAAATTTGTGGGTTGCTAATAGAATCAGCCTCACATATATATATGCACAGTATTTAAGTACCATACACACACAAATTACACCCCCCTGATGCGCAAAATCAAAACAATTGATAGATTAATTAACATCGGACCAAATCACCAAACCCACCGTTGCCGATCAACTCTGATCCCATGGGTTCCTACACGTAATTGTTTTTTATTTTCATTCTCTCAAAGCCAATCAACTTCATCCTCTCATCAATTAAAGCCATGTTCAGAGGGTATCTATTTTGGGTGTCCATCCATAGGGTATACGTATTCTGGCTTTTACTTTGCTTGGATTAAAAATCTTGCTTTCACCTGGTTTGTTTTGTTATGGATCTGGAGAACCACTTTATGATTTCACCTGGTTTTACTTATTTTCCAGTTTGTTGCTGCTTCTTTAGACGATTTGCAGAGTCGTTGCCGACGCCAACGACGGCGGCTTTAGATCGACGATGACCATGTCCTGTTGGCGTTGAAGACGATCTACATTTCTCTCTCTCTCTCTCTCTCTCTCTCTCTCTCTCTCTCTCTCTCTCTCTCTCTCTCTCTGTGTGTGTGTGTGTGTGTGTGTGTGTGTGTGTGTGTGTGTGTGTGTGTGTGCGTCTGCTCTATTTTGTACTGGGGCCCAACAGGGTTGTTTTGGTAACTGGCAGACCGGATAATATTTAGACAGGGGGAGGGTGCCTAAAAATAATCCCTCCACAGAGGAATATGTATATCTCAGTCATAATTTATTCAGGTTCCACATTAAAACCAAACACCGGATATAACACAGCTGGATATGTCCAGCATCTTTTTATATCCTCCCTCAATCCCTCCATATCCTTCTACCAAACAAGGCGCAAGTGTACTCCTAATCATGATAGGCTTGCAGCCAATTCTGTTCACGGAAGTAACAGAATGAGTGAAAGGAAGTAACTTAAACTCTAAGAAATCAATATAGGTGCAGCTCAAAGATATCTAAAAGAAATCCTAATAAGTCGGTAGAGGAGTGAAAGGGGCGGATTGCTCTTCTGGAATCTTTTGCAGCGCAAAAATATCTGTTGGTCGCCACTTAAAGTGATGGCCTGCAAAAAACAAGTGCAGGTCTTGTAGAATTGAAGTGTAGGCCGCTATTTATACAAGTCTCGGTCACTACTTGAAGTGTCGGATGCTACTTCAGCTCTGCACAACTAACCAAACTTTGTAGGCTTGCTCGGGATACTCTCAAACTTCGATTTATGCATGGTTTGGACCGTTGAAAAGCTCGTTAAGTCTACTTTCTAATCCAAGTGTTTTGGATCCAAAATAATTTGTACATAAAGAAATATGAACATTTTACCCTCAATAGGTTGGAAAAAAGAATGATTTTGGTTAAACGTTCGCATCTCCTTGATTTTAAATTGGATTGAAATGTATTATATATCGATAGTTAAAGAGGTTTGAAAGTACGAAAAGATAATGGAATCAAACCATAAAAATAGGAAAGTGTTTATGAAAATGGGTTGAAAGCAGACCAAATTGAAGATCGTTGGTGCTATTATGCCCAAAATATGTGTCCGCACACTTCTGCTCACTCTAAATGTTGTTCGTCACTCCCATCCCTAATTCTAAGGCTTTACTTCATTCCTTAAGAGTTCCACAAAGTTCATAGGTGTGTCCAAACTTCATCAAAGCATATAAAAAACCGTTTCATTATTGGGATTTGCCCAAGACGTGGCTTAAACATTTAACAAGCCAAATTGGGGTGTATACACATCGGCTATAAGAAAAGGTAATGATGTGAGGAGAAAGTTTATGGATGTGTTTCAACCGGACAAATTCATAAGGCATTTGAAGAAATCAGAATTGAGTCATACCAACGCACTGAAGCTACATTTTCTTAATTAACAAGCTTGAGAGTTTGATGGCATTCTTAGGTCCCTAGTAGGATAATACAAGGAAACTTTGGAGGGCATGATGTTACATCCCAAAATTGTTTCTAACTAGGCTTTGAAGGCCAAAACCTGGTGATGCCAACATTTTGACTGTTTCGCAGTAGACGAATTGGTAATGTTGTTGGATAGTGTTCTCAATTTGTAAGACTTTCTTGATGCCTTTGTTCTGGATATAAGATATGAAAGGAAAAATATTTGAGTCTTGGGGCACCGCTATGTAGTTCCCAACACTCTTAAATTGTGTTTGGACGACAGGAATCAAAGATCAGGGATGAGTATCTTAGTCATGGGAATTTCATTCCCAATAATATGATAGATATGTAATCCTATTGAAGTGTTTGGTTAACATAAGAATGTTAGTAAGGAAAAAATGGATAAGTTACTATTCAAGTGTCTGGTTCGACCATTCAAAGTTAAGCAATGGAATGTATTTTTACATCATTTTTCCAAGAAATACCCTTTAAAAGCTCATATTAAATATCATAATTCATGCACGCCAATAGTTAAACAACAGTAGACTACCAAAAAATGCCAACTATTAAAGCACTTGCAAACAATTAAATAACTTTAAAAATATCCAACCATCATTGCAAAAGTGAACTTCTAGAACATTAGTCTATCGAAATATTAAACTACCTAATAACCTATTACCAGGTAATTAAGAAGTTATTAAAACTTAAAAATCTTTCAAGTGCGTGCTAGTAAAGTTCCACATTTTAACCTTCGCGAATAAGTTTCTCCACGTATAATTTTATGAGATTTAAGAGTGAAAATGATATTTATTTTTGCAGGTTCACTCAAGATGATTTAACTACTTGTAGTACATGCTCCTCAGTAAGAATCGATATTGTAAAGTAGCAAGAAAAGGAAAAAAATAATCCGTTCAATGCTATTTCTACGGAAAGATCACAAGAGTTCACACGAAAAAAAGACTATAAAAAAATACATACTTGTATGATTAGGAAAAAGTAGAAGGGGAAAAAGTAGAAGGTTCGGGGGGGGGGGGGGGGGGGTTGGGTTCTAAGAGGTAAGAATTTGACTTTCTATTTTCTCATGGGAATTAAATTATCCCGTAATCTCAGATTCCAAGGGGGTAGTGGAGGTATGAAGTTCCCCCTCTATTTAGATGTAAAGACCCGTAATTTTAAATGATATTTAGAAAAACAAAGTTGGGAAATTGTGAAATGATATTTAGAATGCTAAATCGTGGGTTGTGCTGTAAAATAGATTGAGTTTGGGCCTTTTAACTACACACATGTAACAAGAGGGGTGTGTAGTGTATTTATTTGATTTTGGGTATAAAATGATATTTAGAATGCTAAATCGTGGGTTGTGCTGTAAAATAGATTGAGTTTGGGCCTTTTAACTACACACATGTAACAAGAGGGGTGTGTAGTGTATTTATTTGATTTTGGGTATAAAATGAGGAGAGAGGAGACAAAAATTCAGTCAACCCTCCCCCCCTTATATCTGCTGACCCTCTCTCTCTTTCCCCTCTCAAATTTTCTTCACCCTTCTCCCAAAAGACACTCCAATACTAAAAAACGCACCAAGATCTACACTCAAACCCTTCACCTACATGCACTGTGGAGCTTGGGTTGCGTTGAAATCACTCCGAGAGGTCAAGATTCAGTTGGGGTTTGCTAGGAGGAGTGAGGGTTTCACGTTTTGGCTTGATTAAAGCTTAATCTTGAGGTAGGGGACAAATTTCTACTCCCTCTAGTTGTATCAAGTTGATTTATGGCATATATTCTTGTATTGGCTTTCAAATCCTAGTAACTTTTGGTTTTCTTCATGAAAATGGGTTTTCTACTAGATTTGTTCTTGATATATGGAATTGGTTGTTAAATCTATGAATTGGTGGTTGATATACCCTTATTCCATGCTTAAATGATGTTTGAAATCCCAAAATTTATGTGGGTTGGTACCCCTCTCCATTTGTGAAAAGCTATAAAAAATCTCAATTCGTAGCAATTGGTATCCATACCAATTTAGGGAGGTATCGATACTATTCATTCTATTCACTGACGGTGCATTGGTATCCATACCAATTTGGTGAGGTATGGATACCAATTTTACTGTTCGCTGACTGGGCATTGGTATCCATACCTTTTCGAAAAAGTTTCAGAAAACTCTCCTTTGGTTTCCGGTTGATTTGTTTGGTATTGTAATTGATATATTCACCCCATGCACTTCATTTTTGGTCGAATTACTCCATTCTAACCTACCTACGTATGATGGGTGATAAATGTTGATCTTCCAACGTACTTTGACACATACAAACTTTGTGGAAATTGTCGACGTGTGTTACATGAAATGAAAATGTATGATGTTTGTTATTTGGACACGTGTGAAATACTTGGTGGTTTTTTAGCGAAGTGTAAGTTGTTGCACTAGGACCACCACTCGGTGAGTCGCTAGGAGGGGTTCCACGAGGCCCATAAGACTCGGACAAGGGTTCCACGAGGCCCAAAAGACTCGGAAGAAAATTTCAATATTCTCAAGTATAAATTGATGTACACATGAGATTGATAAAGTGGGAAAATGGTTGAACGTGGTCACTTGTGGATACTATATGGACACTTGGCTTTATTTTTCTTATCTTTGAACATTTCTTGGATACTTCTTTGGGCACTTGGGTATTTTTGGACACTAATGTAATTCATTGAACATTTGGGTACTTTGAGCGCATTGATCACTTGTTTTAGTCATCCATGTCATATCTTGCTCATTTCACTCACGGTATTAAACCTCTTGTGCTCATATCATTCTTTATACACCTAGCGTTAGTAGAATAGTTTTCTACTAGGCTAGTGAGCTCACCCTATCATTTTCAGGTAATTGGCAAGGAGCATGAGACGGATGCTTGGAGTATGAATGCATGGTTTGAAGCATACATGAGTCATGGAGTTATTTTTATCATTTTGATACTCATTGTATTTTGGAAGACAACTCTGTAACTTCAATTTTTCTTAAATCTTTTGCCAATATCAAGCTATGTAATAAATAAACCCTTTTGATACTTAACTACTTGGGTATGGGTATCCGTTGGCTAGAGACACATTGAACTTGATTTGGCATTGGATATTTGATTTTGACTTTTCAATGAATATATGTATGACTTTGATCAATCCTACGTGGATTTTATATGAATTTTGATTATTAAAAATGAGGGCGTGACATTAGGAATTTGATTGCTTATGGATTGGGAGACAAGTTCCCATTCAATCACTACCTAAACAGGGGAATCTTAGAGTCCTGAAATCATATTCTCATTCCCCCTAAAGATAACTGTCATCAAACACAGCCTTATCCACCACCTATTTATGTAGATCTTGTTACTAATGATATATGGCGCCGGTTCCGGGGACACAAATAAAAACACAAAAAAGACACTCCATCTTAGTCATTGAAACTAATGGCTGAGATCACAAAATTAAAAGTGTACTCTCCCTCTTTCCCTCCCCATCTCAGGTAATCCCCCTCCCCTCTTCCTCTCTCTCTTCTCCTCTTCGGCCTCCCCAGGCCCTCACTGACCCAACCCCGACGACCATCCCCGGCTAAGCCTATCTCCGGCGACCCTCCCCAGCGAACTCCATCTACGAGATCGGAAAACTCCTCAGCTATTACGAGATCGGAAGCTCCTCCTGGATTTTTCTTTTTTCCCAATTTCATCGACACTAATTTCTGATCTGGGAGAATGTGTTTTTTAACATCTAGCTACGTGTAGAATTAGGAGATGGAGCAGTCTGTAACTAAGTTGTCTTTCTTCCTTTTTTGTTTGATCTTGATTTACGGTCCTCCATGGTTGAATTCGGCTGTGGAAGATAAAGCATAAAATGAAAAGTGGTATTTGTATTTCCTTCCAGATTTCAGATGGTGCTTTGTATGGGATTTCTGTTGCATCCCTGATACACTTTTCTGACTTTAGATTGCCCCATTCACCTCTTTTAACATCTAGCTATGTGTAGAATTAGGAGATGTAGATGGAGCATATATACTTCATTCGGCTATTTTTGCGCCAGAAATTTTTAAGGTCGCCGGAAATTGGGTGAGGGAAAAGGTGTCGATAAAGGCCACAGACGGATCTCAAGAACAGAGATGAGAGGAAACCTAAGATTGGATCAGATGTGGATGGCGAGAGAGAAAGTTTGTGCAATCTTTTAAGATTTGATCTCAGTCATTGGTTTCAAGGGCTGAGATGAAGTGTCTTTTTTTGTATTTTTTTATGTGTACCAGAAACCGGTCCCATGATATATAGGCTTTACTGAAATATGTGGCAAGTGTGCATAATGATACTAGGAGCTTCCTTTTCTTTTCTTTCGTATTCTAAATAAATTTTGTATGAAAATGTGAGAAATCAATCATTTAGTTTGTATATCTAAATAAGATGGTGAGAAAAAAGTAGGTAATTGATATTCACACCCCCAAATCGTTATCTACACTCCCTTTTTGTCTTTTAGTGAGATTTTTACACATGAAAATCTCACTAAAAGACAAAAAGGGAGTGTAGATAACAATTTGGGGGTGTGGAAATCATTCCCCAAAAAGTAATATTTCCTTTTAGGGTAAATTTCACTCTCCTCTTTTGATGTTTCTGACAAGTACACTAACCTCCCCTATGCTTTTTGAAAATGCATTGCCCTTCCTTACTTTTAAATTATTCCCCAGATTTCCCCTTTCTAACTTTCCATCAGTTTCCAAAAAAATATAAAAAACAGTTTTCAAAACTTTATTTTTTGAAAAACATATTCAAAAAAATATTTTTCAAAAAAACTTTTTTCGAACAAATATTTTTCATAAAAACTAACAAAAGCGATCTTGGAGAAAATGTTTTTAAAACTCTCTCTTTTCGAATTTAATTTAAAAAAACTGTTTTCAAAATAATTGTTTTCCGAAAACTAGTTTTTTTTATCGAAGAAAATATTCTCAGAACTTTCTTAATTTTAAAATTTGTTTAAAAAATTGTTTCAAGTACTATTTTCAAAAATAAATATAAAAAATCTCCAAAGAAAAATTTTCAACTAATTAAAAGAGTTGAAAAACATATTTTTTTTTGAGAAACAACATTTTTTAAAAAAAAACAAAGTTTTGGAAATTGTTTTTTTATAAAGAGAGTGGGAAATAAATTAAAAAGCAAGGGAGGAGAGTGCATTTAAAAAAACCATAGGAGAGGTCGATGTATTTGTATTTGTTAGAAACCATAGGAGAGGTGAGTAAAATTTATTTTTTCTTCTATTTCTCACTAATATGCGAAATTGATGTATCAAAAAATAAAAAGAAGGAAAGAAAGAAAATAAACTTCCTCAAGGAGGTGAGTGAAATTTACCCTTTATTTTATTTTCTGACTAATATACGAATCAAAATCCTCTTGATGCCACCAAAAAAAAGGAAAGGAGAGAAAAGAAACTTCCTCTCTGTTTTTTTTTTTTTCCCCGAACGAACAAATCCTCTCTTTTTATTTCTCAACTACAACAGAAGAACCCGTCAAGCACACTCACGACAAGAGTCCTAGTCCTAGTATTAAAGAAGAGAGATAAAGCAGAGAAAGAGAGTCGGGAGGGAGAGGGACATGTGCGGAGAAGAGAAAGTGGAGAGAAGCCATGATAAAGTGGCGTGAAAACAGTAAGTTCGTTCTCAGTCATTTGTTCTATAGTCAGTGTTTGTTAGTGAGCTGTAACTTTGTGGTATCATTTTCTGGTCACTAGGTGGTTTTCTTGGGCTTTTCAATTCCTTTTTGCGCAATTGGAGCGTGAATTGACCATTGATACATAAGATCGAGGTGGGTTTTTTTTAAGGGATTGTTCCTGATGTTTTTTTTATTTGAAGTTCTTTATGTAAAAGTGATTATTAAATACTCTCTCCTGTTTGGTTTCTGGTAAATTGGGTTTTTCTAGTTTGGGGCTTGAGAAAGCAAGAGGCTGGTGATATCAGTGAAAGATAAGAGCACCATTTTCCTTTTAAGATAAGGTGAGTTTTCTCAATTAGGGTTGAAAGTTACTGTTTCATTCTTTTAATGAAGAAAGTTAGTGCTAAATGGGATATTGAAGGATTTTGTTTAGGGTTGATTGATTCTATTGACCCTTTGAAGCCATGTAAAAATTTGGGAATAAAAGGTGGTTAGGCAATAGAAACCCTCATTACTTTGTTGGACCAGGTTTTCCAATTTCATAAGAACAACAGGCTGAACAATCTTTCCATGTGTTTTATATGTTTTGCTCGTCCTCTATTTTCTCTGTCAAGTGGAGGGACATCAAATTTCTTTAGGGAATTGGTGGACAACTGTGAAGGGGGAAATTTTTGTTGTTTTCCATGGAATTGCAGAGATTGAAATAACGTTACATTTATTACTTGCATAGTAGAGTGAAAAATATTTGAAAATGGAAAGTGAGGCATTTAAGGATGCAGTCCAATTTCCACGTGAAGTTTAGAATTTGAGTTGATATCAAGTTCCTTCTGAATTCCTTTCATAGTGTTTCAACCTGGGTTGATATTGGGAGAATGGTAATTAGGGTGTTGAACTGCTAAAGTGCTGGACTATTTGCTCCATCTTTTGGTAGTGGGATGTTGCTTTTCCTTGGAAGGGGATATGGTGATCTAATGCCCCTTATAAGGCAGCCTTTTTTTGCTTGGATGGCACCAAAGGAAGCTATACTGACCATAGACAATTTGAGGACGATGGGTTAATTCTTATTGGATTTATATTGCAATATTCTTATGTGGTAGTTGTTCTCTTTTGGATAGCTTGGGTTATTCCTGGTGTGGTCACGGTAAGCATACCAGGCTACTAGTTGCCCTATGGTAAGGTTTAAAGAGGCTTCATGGGTAGCTCCTCTTTGATTATAGGGTGCTTGCTCAACGGTAGGAATGTGAGGTCTTTTAATAGTTACGAGTTCTTTTGTCTCTCATGGTTCTGTTGCTCATAAGCCAAATGAAGGAACATTGAACTCCTTCACGGCAGTATTCAGCTCCTGGTCCGAAAATTCTTGTTTTATACCATGAACTTGCTTTGTCTTTCTTCTATGTTGGTGTATGAACTTAGTTAAGATGGCTGTTCTGTAAAATGTAGTTGTGGAAGCTGTAAGGAGCTCTCATTGCATGCATATCCTAAGTAAGTTAGAGTTCTTCAACAGATCAGCAAAGCTGGAGGTGACTCAAGTGTGTAGTTTGGACCATATGCATGAATGAGCACAAGTTTGGAAGGAAGTTATAATCTTTGTTTGAATTGAGACCAACTTTGGTTATCCTAAACAAATTGTGGAACTGTATTCCAAATCCAAGTGAAGAACTTTATTGTGCTTGCTAATGCAACTGATGGTTATAAAGATTCTATATGTGGTCATTTATAACATCATCTCAAATAGCATTTTATGTGTTCTTTTTTAAACCACTCAATGATAATCTTTTAATCTATAGATTGGTGTGAAAGTTTTTGTAAAAGTCATGCATGGAAGTACTTCATTTTTTATCTGCAAAAAATTGCACATCTATTCCTAGCGGACTGGCTTTCTGTAATGGAGGGGAGTAGTAAGGACAATGACATTTTATTCTGTTCACCATCTTTGTTGGGTAAACTTCCAGTTGAACTCAATGAATTTTGCTGCTTTTGTTAAAGTTCCAGCTAAGGTATGAACGAATATATGCTCCAATGGTCTTGTTGGGGGCACAATGTTTATAACTTGCGACGTAATGAAGGGGGGGCGCATTTATTGCTTTGTCTCTATTTGAAGAGGAAGAAAGTTTGTTGCGTCCATGGTTTTTATTGTTATTTTGCTCATCAGGAAAAAGTGAAGAAAGAAAATTGACTTGATTAATTTATAGTAGCATTTTGTATTTAGGTATGTATAAAAACCAACTGCAAGAATTGGCTCAGAGAAGCTGCTTCAACCTACCATCTTATTCATGTGTCCGAGAAGGTCCAGATCATGCCCCTCGATTTAAAGCTACTGTCAACTTCAATGGAGAGACTTTTGAGAGCCCTACATTCTGCTCTACTTTGAGGCTGGCAGAACATGCTGCTGCGGAGGTAGCTCTGAACACGCTTGCAAACGGAGGCCCTTCTAAAGCGCTGGCTTCAAAAGTTTTGGTAAGCGCTTAACTGGGGTGGTTTCCCTTCATTAAGTTTGGTCATTTTGGTAAAAAAAAAAAGCTTCATTATCTTTTAGCATCATTTCAGGAAAATTCCATTAGTTACCGGTTTAAACTAACAATTTTAGGTGGTAGACAATACTAGCACAAGAAGTTAGGGAAACGTGATAATGGAGATTCAGTGTCTGGTATATTATGGGAAGATCTAGAACTCCTTGTTACCTGCAAATATCTTCACCAATGCCTGGATCTGATATCACAAGAGTGAAATTTATCAGGTTTTATCTGGTAAATCAGCTGTGCATTAAACATATTTTGTGTAGAAGATTTTGTTGTTTGGTGTACATCATGTACTTATATGAGTATAAGGCTTGCTTTAACGTTTTTAGTTTTCAAGCACTTTTTACTTTTTTTATATTGTATATCTTTTAAGAATTGCTGACATGAAGCTAACTTATCTTTTAAGAAATTTATCAGGTTTTATCTTTCATAGTTATGCTATATTAGCCTGAGGCTGTGGGGCTATTAAGTATGAGGTTATCCTTATGTCGTGCTTTTACTTAATTTTTTAAGTGAAGACCTTTCACTTGATGTGATTGGCACCAAATGATTGCAACTGGAATATGCACAAACCGTACCAAAAAAGGAGCAAAGCCTCTACACCATGGTACACGTACTATTTACAACATCTAAAAGACAGTGTAATGCCTAATCTTCCCATTGGCCAAAAGTGCAAAATGCATAGAAGAAGGTACTTGGTAGTTAGCGCTTTGTGCACAGGTTTCTCTTTTTTGTCCTTGGACTAAAAAGGTCAATGGCCATTTCTTTAATGTGTCCTCTATTTCTTTCATACCCGCTCCCCTGACCTTAGCCACCCTAGTAAACTATGATCCACCAATTGTGCTACCTCCTTACAATAAACAGCTGGTGGGCGTGCTTGTTCCTGTATTTGTGGAATATTCAATTGTCAAAGACTACCCAGGTATTGTTAAATAAGCAAAGAATGACACCTTTAGTGGGGCTTTTGTAGCCCAGATATCCTTCGAGTTTAAAATGGATTTCCACGCACTCATCAACATCTTCTACTCAGCTCTGAAATTCCTGTTGAGAGGCAACACTTGCTCTCCATAGTTCAAGAATACTATAGAGAGTTCATGAAGGGGCTGGTAGAATATTCTAGAGAAGTCTAGACAGTTATGGACGTATCTAGAATGTCCTAGAACATTCTAGAATATTAGAGAAGCTTGAAGACCCTAGAGGATTCTGGAAGGATCATGAAGACTCTAGATGTATGTGAAATGTTCTAGAGCATGAAGGAATGGAAGACGTATAGAACATTCTAGAATCTTAAAGAAGGTGGTACACATCTATAAAAAGGGGATAAGGCCTCATATGTGAGGTGTGGTAAAGAAGTACCACCAAAGGTCGTGGTATTGTGATGAAAGCACCACTTTGGTGGGAGAGAACCCAAGTGGGGAGAGACCACCAAATGAGTGAGCACAAAGAGTGTGCCTAGATGTTGTGAGTGTCAAGTATTGTACGAGTCATTTTTATCTTTGTGTGTGTGTTGTTAAGTAAAGTGTGTGTGGAGTGTAGGTACAAGAGTTAGCATATGCAATAATAGATTTTGTTTGTTCCGCTGCACTATACTCAAAAAGTGGTATCAACAATTCCAAAATTTTGGAGGTAGTCATCTGACTCATCTTAGCATACCAGGCCTTGAGATCTTTGAGCATTCGACAATGTAAACCACATCTTGTAACCTCTCCAGAAGCTGCCTACTAAAATTGATGGCATAAGTGACCCAGCTTTAGAATGACGTCCCAATCCAGTGCCATAACTGTATTCTAAATATCTGAACTGGAAGTAAGGAGTCTCCCTGGACCTTGCTTTTGCCAGAACCTCTTGTTATCTGCATCCTCCACTTCAAAGTGGTTCTGTTGAATAAAGTCCATAACTCTTTCTTGTTCACTTCCATTTGCATTTCAAAGAGCTGTTCGCTTCTATAGAGACATACTGGATGTGCTCAGACTTAACAAATTCTTTGTAAAAGCTGCATTTTTACCTCCTCACTCTGGGTATGATCATGCCTCCCACTCTAGGTAGGCTCAGAACCATTTATTGACATGGATGGTTTCTTCCCACTGTATTTTATTCTTGTTGCAAATGACGGGAACTTCAATGAGAATTCATCAGTCACTCAGTTGACAGATTTCTTCTTTTTGTTGTCTTGGAATAGATCTCCTTACTTGCATAACTTTGATGTGATTCTTGAAAAGGTGACTCAATGGACGTGGTTTAGTATAATAGCATTATACCATCAATGCTGCGGGGATGGTTCTTTAGTTAACCATTGTGTGAGCTGCCAGATGAAGGATGCAACAATGCATAGTTTAGTGTGCTTGATAGTATGAAGTAGTGTTGTGCTTCCGCAAAGACTGACACTCTCGTGGAACTAAATTACAATTTGAGTCATAGTTTCTCCTTGGTTGATTAACTGGGGTACTAAATACTGTGCGGAGCTTTAGAGTTGTGTCTTTTCATAATCATGTGGATGTTTTTGTACATTGGTGATCTCGTTTGGATTCTTCTGGTATAAGATGATGCTCGTGTAAATGCAAAGTCTTTTCTGGTTTGATTGCTGAAAAAAACATGCAAGTGAATATTTGTTTTAGGGACCAAGCCTTTCTCTTCCTTGTCCTGTCTCGCTACCATTTGATTTGTCTTTAGCATTACTTAGCGAAAATGTATCCATGGTTCATATCTTCTCAAGGTTCATGGTATTGATGCTGCCATCAGATGCTTTGTCGAAAAGAAGCATAAACTCTCTCTGTATTCAAATTTATGGATAATATGCCTCTAAAAACTTTTTTTGTACAGGATGAAACTGGAGTTTACAAGAATTTGCTTCAAGAGACAGCTCACAGAGCTGGGATAAACCTACCAATCTATACAACAGTTAGATCTGGACCTGGTCATGTACCTGTTTTTTCATGCAACGTTGAGCTTGCAGGAATGACCTTCTCTGGGGAACCTGCCAAGACCAAGAAACAGGCTCAGAAGAATGCTGCTATAGCTGCTTGGGGTGCCCTAAAACAGTGTATGCATCAATCATTTTTTAGCATAAATTTCTCCGTGTTCCAATATTCATTAGAGTTACAAGTCTGTCTTACGCGCTTCTCCTTTTTCCTTATTTTTTGCATGGGAGTGTTCAATAGATTAGTAGAAGTGATATTTGTTGCAACTAGTGACGACTTAGTTACCAGCTAGTGACCCAGTCTGACCAGTGTTTGAACTCCTAGTGTGCAATGATTGTGGGACCTGATTTGTGATGTGGTGTCTATGTTGAACCGTTCCTGCCTTCCTCTGCTGGAGCAGCAAACTGAAAAATATGCAGCATTGGAACAGTTATGAGTGTGCTGGCTTAGGCGGTACAACTGGTAGAGTATCATGCCTTTCCTTTGGAGTTCCTTGGAATCAATCCTCGCTAGTTTTATCCCGTTTTGTTTACTGGAAGGTTGTTTACAAGGGGATTATGTCATGGAGAAAATAGTTAGTGATCCCTCTCAAGAATATCTTCCAAACTCCGGAATAGAAATCTTTGAACCAGAGGCACATCCTTTCTTTTGTTTTTTGAACTGAAATTGTAGCCTCGAATTGTCTATTTTACTCATAATTATTAATTTGATGTCTAACCCTAAACAGCCTAGATACGAACACGAACTCGCTAATTTCTAAGATATCAGGACACATAGTGTTCCACGACTAGGAAAAAAATCGGTTTATATCCGCAACTAGCAAAACTGTGAAAACCTAAGAAATACAGGCAAGGCTATTTTCAATAAGTTATATACTAACTTTTCAGGACTCAGAGATACGTTAAGCAATATAAAAAAGTTTATACATAGCTTATGTGCCAAATATAGCAATCTCGCAGTCAAATATTAGAGTTACAACTTAAAAACTAGTTGAAATTATAACAAAACATATGGGAGAGAGAATTGATATGTATTTCTGAATGAATAAGAAAAGTTACAATAATCAAACTTAAATAGAGAACCTAGAAATCTATACCTATAATAGAAGGTTACAAAGAGAGATGATTACGCATAATCCATGCCTTAAATAGAAGATGACAAAGAGTCAAAGAGATATTATCACGAAACGATTCTATGCCTAAGATAGAAGATACGGCGAGATCACGATACATATACACACTCCCTCAAACTCATAATTCGAGAGCAGAGAGCATCAAGAGTTTGCCAAGTAGAAAGCGGAAACGAGCAGTGTGGGTCTTACTAAAGATGTCAGCCAACTCCAAACTAAATAGTGCAAACAGAGGTTGTCGGAGATGTAATAGGGTCGTCAGAGCTTGTAATAGGGTCGTCGGAGATGCTAGGGTTCCAGTGAACTGCTTCTAGGGTGAGATGATGAATACAGTAGAGATGTTGAGGCAGGAAGCTGAGAAGCCAGAACATATGCAAATGGTGCAGAACAAAAGAAGAACAGATGCAGATTCAGAAGATACAGATTCGAATGATGTTCGAGAAGAAAGAGAGTGTCATACAGATTTCTGATGTAGATTTTAGGTGCAGAACTAGAGAATCAAAGGCAAAAATCAGAGAGACAGAACTACAGAAATGCGAAATCAAAGAAATAGAGCCTAAAATACCGTAGAAAATTTTCAGATCTCGTCTAGAAGTTGCCTGATACTATATGACGCGTTTCAGAGAAGAGATGAAGAAACTTTATTACATATGAGTACCCGGCGGACGGCGGTGAGGATTAGGCCGCCCGCCGGAGAGCGGATTTCCGACAGGTCTAGATCTTATGGCTCTAATACCATATGACAAAACAGATGGGAGAGACAACTGATATGTATTTCTGAATGAATAAGAAAGGTTACAGTAATTAAACTTAAATAGAGAAAACCTAGAAATCTATACCTATAATAGAAGATTACAAAGAGATATGAGTACGCATAATCCATGCCTTAAATAGAAGATGACAGAGATATTATCACGAAACGATTCTATGCCTAACATAGAAGATATGACGACATCACGATACATATACATTCACAGAAATATTTCCTGAAATATGACCTTATATGTTCCATCATACCACAATTCAGGCATGCAGCGTCACGCTCCGTCCCCCTTACCATTCCCATTCCTATTCCTTGCATCGGAATTATCAGTGTTTGAGGTAGCAGATCATAGACAGGCCTCAATACATGGGACTACATGTCAAGCACGCTATGTAGTGTACTTTATCTTTCATTATAATGGTTGGAGACATAAGGGAACATGGCTTGGACACGTGTCTTGTAGATAGATTTCGTGGGGGCATATTTTGATTGTGTATGCATGTTCATGATTGACGTAGCAGTTATTATTCATGATTTCTGCACCCATTGTATCGGTCCCTCGTACGAATAGTCACTCTCACACGTATCTTAATCCTCTGAGCCATTTTGAGAATTTATAATATACCCACAAATCCAATGCTGTATATTTTTCAGTTTGCGTGTGTCGTAAGTAACCCACAAACCACTCTCATACATATCTTAATTCCTTGGCTGATATTTTTGTTGATTTCTGGGTTAGATGATATAAATAGTTTCTGTAAATTTTAAATTTTTCTCTTGTTTGCTCATGCAGTGGCTCAACAGAAGTCACCTTCCTCTACTCCGTCTTCCTCTCTCTCGTTAGAGACTGAGGGCAGTGAAGAGCAGGAACAAGTGGTAATCGCTCGTGTTCTTTCCACTATACAGCCAGCAGAATCACAAAAAGCCCGGCAAGATGAAAACCAGAGATCCACTCCCCCCCACAGGGATCTAAATCAACCGCCACCAAGCTTATATCCTATGCAGTATCAAAGTTGGGCTTACTCTAGTTTCCCTACAGAAATGGCTATTTATCAAATGTGGCAGCAAGTACAATTATTACAGCTGCAAAATCGACTGTTGGCTCAGTCAGTTTCGCCAGCTCCTCCCAGTCAGTTTCTTCAACCTATGCAGTCTGATCACCATCCATATTTCTCAGCAAGGGAGCAAGAGCCCCTTCCTGTGGGGCCATCATTGAGAGGGCAAGAACCTATTCTGCCAGGACCCAGTTCATTTTTCATGCAAAACCAATCGACTACTAGTCCAATTAGGGAGAAGAAGTCCACGGTGACTATTCAAGAGATAAAGGAGGAAAAAACTGAAGAATCGTCCAATGTATCCAAAGGTGAAGTTCTTAATCCCCTTCCTCTTCATGACCACAGTAAGACTGAAATGACAGCCAACGAACCAGTTCATAACGTAGAGAAACAGAAGAGTGGTGTGCCTCAGAGCATGAATTCTCGATTTCGGCCTGTTCAGTTCCATGAAGCAACTCAACACGGTTTTGACTCTCACAAATCAAATCTTAGACTCCAAAATGTAACCCAAGCAAATTCTCACAGAATCTCTAGACCACCAGTTGTAGCGGCTGCGCCGGCACCTGTCCTGTTAAGAAATGTGAGCCAGGCTTCTTCAGTGGGACCCAGATCCCAGTATATGGGTAATCGGATGCCTGCTCCATCAAAAATGAGAACTGGAGCCGCTCCAAATTCGATAAAGGTGGAATTTGGAAGAGTGCCTTCTCAGTTCATGGCACCTTCTGTTCAAATCAGGTCGGTTACACCAGTCTGTTCTGCTCCTCCAGTGAGAAACATTCCGAATTCTAGCCAAATTGGAGAATCATCAAATCAAGAGGTGAACAGTGGAAAACTAGAAGATGAATCAGTAGCAGGTTCTGAAGTTAGGAAGCTTCAAACGTGAGTGGCACGGCTATGTAATTCCAAATATGTTTTTTCTTTTTCACTCTTTCATCATATTGAGAACTATGGCTGATGCTGAGGAGCTACCAATGCGTCGAAATAATTATAATGAAATAATAATACAGTTGGTTAGTATCTCTTGGAAATATGGAAACATAGAATACTTCTTATTGATAATGTGCATTCAAGAGGGTGAGATCTGAGATTTTGTAGGTGGCTGAATGCCAGGTTCTGGAAATAGCCTTTTTAATCTTTTTGTGGCGTTAGCAACTTGGCATCCGAAAGTATGAACTCCTAGGGTTTTTTTTAGTTTATCCAGAGGACAAGAGTTGGTTTTTTTGTTTTTATGGTTTGATGGTTAGGGTGTCCAGGCTAGTTTGTCGACAAATCCCTTTCCCGGTCTGGTCAAAGGCAGGTTATCCATGCAGGAACTAGGGGATTCACAATAAATTATTGTCTTGCAGCTTGACCCGCTTCGAATCAAGCATTGGATGACCGAAAACTAAGAGCATGCCTCGTTAAAACCGACAAAAAATTAAAAAAAAAAATGAGAAAAAGTATCTTTTGTATTGATATCGTCTTGTGACTTCTCTCTGAGCGACAAAAAACTCTCAAATAAGAAAATCTATGCGAATCTATTCACCATACAAATTTCTACAATAAATACTAGTATATGTGTGCTTTGGTTAATTTTACTTGTCCCAAGAACACAGAATTCGCCAAGAATTTTTTTGACATCTTGTGTATTTGCATATCATTTGGTCACATTATTTACACTACTATATGAAAATTTGTGGGTATATAACTTAAGAGTTAAGGTAAATCTTGAACACCTTGATCACAACTTCTGAAGCCGCCATTGATTTGACCACGATAGTGAATTTCACTAGCTTTGAATTCGTGAATTTCATTAGATTTCAAATCAGAACAACTAGATCATGAATTTCATTAGCTTGGAGGTCATGAATTTCATTGGATTTCAAAACACAACAACCACCCGGTGAATTTCATTAGTTTCGATTTGAGCTAGTAAATTTCTTAGTTACACACAACTGCTCTTAGTCTGACAACTCGACTAATCTAAATCCAACTAAAGATGTAAGTGATTAATATTCGTTTGCTACATTTTCGATCTTCTTATCTTCAACTTTCGAAACCAACAACTTGACTGAACTAAATTCAACTCAAAACATGACCATTGAATAATTACTTCACTCTTTGATCTTTTCAAAAGCTACGTACATTTTCCAAGGATAGAAAAGTTCAGAATGAGTAACAGAAAACCCTAGAATTGGGTCAAGAATAAGGCAGAAGAAATCGTAAAAAGGATACACAGTTTATACCATGCTTCGCCATTTTCGTGATGATTGAAGCTAGGTCGTCTTGAGTTAAACTGAGGCTAGCAATTTGAAGAGGAGAAGAGATTCCACTTTCTCTGTACAAAAGGTAATGTATGGGTGGGAAAATCCAACGGAGAAGATTGGAATTGAATTTAGATTGGGAATTACACGAGAGATATGCTAAGAGCATCTCCACCCTTTACCAAATTTGAGTAAAAGCTTGGCTAAAAACTTGATTTGGTATGGCTCAATCCCATGGGAAATCCATTTTTTACTCAGATCTCTGTTAAAAATAAAAAAAATAAAAAACACCCTTATTCCTCCCTCTCCCCCTTTCACCAAACCTAAAACATGGAAACCCTACCATCACCATTGCAGTTTTCTCCACCACCATCATCTTCGTCTTCTCTATCCCTCCCTCCCTCCCTCCTCATTGCAGGCTTTTCCCTCCCTTTGCGACTCATCACCTCGCCACCACTCAAGGGGCGGGGCAAGGGTTTTGAGTGCCCTAACAAATTTTCCAGCAACAAACACAATACAAAGTAATTAAGCTACTAAACTCAAGGTTAAAAAAAGAATAAAAAAATATTACCTTTTCTATTAGATTTAGGGCAAAGAGAAAGAGGGAGATAGGGGCATTTTTAATCTGGTCGATGGCTCCTCACTTCTGTCGAGAGAGAAGAACAGTGAGGAAGGGTTTCAAGATCCTGATAAAGAATAAAAGAAAGGAGTGTGAGAGTTTATTAGCTTACAAGAGACTAAAGAGTTGGATTTTAATTATGTTTGGGCTTCTGCCTTCTTGAGTTGGGCTACCATTTTTTCTTTCCCGGACTCCTCTTTGAGATGGGCTGATTCAAGGTTCTGAATCTCGTACCGGACAGGGTACCGGTTTTCTTACTGGTACGGTACGGTACCGGTACCGGGCGGGTACCGGTACCGTTTCGGATTTAGCAGTATTATCTATATATATATATATAAATATGTGTATATATATATATGTTAAAATTGAAATTTTTTCACATATCAACTAATTAATCATAAAATAACTTATTAATTAGACAAAAAAATTCATGAAATAGACTTTAAACTAACAAAAAAAAAAAGTTCAATTAGTCTGTTTTATATCAGGGATATAATAGAAGGTGATATGTATATGTAGGGTTAATAACATAAATGTTATAAATGTTTAGGGCTAAATTGTAATAAAACCCCCCTTCTAATCTAACACTACTTTTTCGTTCAAAACAAGAAAACAACTGTTCATTTGATGAACAACAACTTTCGTTCAAAACAACTGTTCATCTTCTTCCCACCCCTCCGTCGTTCCAGTGGCTTCGGCAGCGGCACCAATCGACTAACTCCGGCAGCGGCACCTCCCTCTCTCTCTCTCTCTCTCACTCTCTCTCTCAGTAGTCTTTTCTCTCGGCTCTCTCTTGGTACTCCGGCAGGCGGTAGTGCAACCTCGTCATTTTTCAGATCTGCAATTTTTCGGACGAAATCGCCGGTAAGGGAGTACCGGCCGGTATTGTCCGGATCGACCGGAACCGACCGGTATTGTCCGGAATTGAGGACGGGACGGAATCATAGGGTGATGTTACCGTTTTTATGCAAATCCGGTACGTACCGACCGGTACGGTACGAGATCAACAACCTTGGGCTGATTGCATCTTATAAATCTTTTTTGTGGACTGGGCCTAAAAAATACTCTTACTCAAGCCCAATACTTAAATGTATGTGAATGCCTATAATTTTTTGAGTTTTTTGGATGCCCTAGGTACAGGCTTCTGGGGTCTAAGGCCTAGGCTAGCCCTACCATCACTATACTCACATTGGTGGGTGCAGTTTTGGAAGAAGAAGACAATGCATCAGTTTTGGAAGAAGAAGACGACCCAGATCTAAGCAAATTGATTCAGTGCTCAAAACCCAAGACGTGTTCCCATTGATGAGTTCCGACGATCACCACCAACAAACACAACCGCCTCCACCACAATAGAGCTGTTGGATATTTGGTTCTTGATTTGGTGATGAGAAAATTTAGTGAACACTTGAGTAAAACCAAATTTGGTGAATGATTAGAGTGAGAATTTTATTTTTATTATTATTATTATTTTATTTTTTTTTAATTTTTTTTTTTGGGGGGGGGGGGTGTTACTCAAATTTGAATTTAGTAAAAAAATTGGGTAAGGAGTGGAGATTCTCTAACCATATAAGGAGGGTAATGTTGTCCATTAGCCTTTGGCAAATAGTCCATAATCCGGATTATTGAATTATTCATTTTGTCTTTATTCAATTTTTTTTTTTGCATTTGTTAGTTTTGCGTCAAGATTTTGTGATTTCTGGATTTATCTCGACGAGACAAATCTAACAAGTATAAAATTATGGTCAAAACTCAATTTTTTTTTAATAAAGCCAAAATTAATCCAATAATCAAGTATTTTCGGCTTTATTCAAAAAAATATTTGGTTTGACCATAAATTTATACTTGTTAGATTCGTCTCGTCGAGATAAATCTAGAAACCACAAAATCTTGACGCAAGACTAACAAATGTAAAAAAAATTTGAATAAGGACAAAATAAAAAAACCAAAAAACCGTTTTTGGTTTTTTTGCCAAATCACCTAGTGGCCTGCGGGCATGGAGTCGCTGGTAAATCTGCTCCGGAAAATAGAGCGGCTCGTAAAATCAAAATTATTGGGCCTCATTTGAAGTCACAAAAAAGAATGGGATCAGGCCGGAGCCCAAACGGGCAAGCCCAGGCGGGAGCCCATCTTGGACACCAAACGGGCAAGCCCAGGCGGGAGCCCATCTTGGACACCAAACGGGCAAGCCCAGGCGGGAGCCCATCTTGGACACCAAACGGGCCCTAGTTGCGTTGTCCTTCAAGCCCCTCCCTTAAAACCACCGAACCCTTAAACCCTAGAACACCCCGAAAACCCTACTCTCTCTCTCTCTCTCCAACATTGCAGAGTAGCGGGTGAGCATTTTAGGGTTTTTCATTAGTCACCTTCTCTGCCACCCTTCACTATCTCCGATTAGAACTCTGTGTGTTTTTTTTTTTTTTTTTCTCTGTGTTCTGAATCTTTTCTCTGTTTCTTCGTGCCAGCAAGTTGACAGGCGTGTATTGTAAATTTTGTATTTTTTTTTGAAACTGTTATGTTGTTGATTTACGATTACACTTTGCTGCTTAACTGAGTGTAAGTAACTTTTTTTTGTTTGTTTTGTTTCAGGCGTGTTTTGTGGGCTTAAAACGATGCTTGTGTTGTTCGAAACACCGGCAGGCTTTGCCCTTTTCAAAGTTTTGGACGAAGGGAAACTCGACAAAGTTGATGTAAATTTTAGCCGATTATTGTTATTCATATCGTTCACACAGCATTCATATAGATGTACATCATCATGTATGCCTTTATGCATCACTAATGGGGCTATGTGTCATGCACTGATTGGTGCTACTTGTATTGCAGGACTTGTGGAAGGAGTTTTCTTCAGCTGATTCTGCCAGACAGGTCATTTCTTTACCCCTTATGTCATATGTGTCGTTTAATGTATATATAGCCTATATGGTGTGTAGTGGTTCTGATGTGGCATCATGTGATAATATATATATATATATCAAACGAATGAAGAAATGAACGACAAATTGGGAAGGAAAGAAGACAGGAAGAAAGTCGAATGGTTCATATAATTTAGCAGTAATTGTATTCTCAAACTTAGTTCAGTTTGTATTGGACTTTGTAAATATGATAAATTCTGAATATAAAGGACTCCGGTTTGGGTCTAGGTTTTCGAAAGAGTATGTATTGCATCACAGTGTTAATATGAAGGGATAGTAAATGTTGAGTTGTGCTGTTATATTTGGTTCGACTCCATCCGAGTTGTAGCAGATTTTAGTTATACGTTTACCAAAGTGGAGATTTGACGTGCTTTTTCTGTTTTGGGTTGCCTCTCTTGCATCCATGATCCACCACACATTGTATTGCTTGAGATGTGTGCTGGATGTTAGTAAATTGTCGGCATCTTGGTCCAAATGATTTGTTCGGGGGCTACTTTTTTTTCCTGCTTGACGTAATACTTTAGTGCTTCTTTTTGGTAGTCCGTATGCCATAGCCTGCACTGGAATGTTTTCCCTGTGAATAAATGATTTTAGTGCTACATATGCCATTTATATTTTCTTATATGTTTTGGCGTGATAAGTTGGCAGTCATTCATTTGTTTCTCAGTTCATTTAAAAAAATCTCCTCAGATTTCAAGAACTGCGTTTCTTTTCTTGGTTACGTGTTTGTGGGTCTAAAAATGGACAATGTTGGGCGATTCTACATGTGCCAATTAACTTGGGACTCTGGATGCATTTAAAAAATTATCTTCAGTGTTTCCCGTGGTTCCTTCCATGGCTTGCATTCTTGTCAATGCAAGTGCCTTGATTTGTCCTGAAATCATGTATCTGACTGTCGCTTTGATTTGATATCAATTTTCAGGTTGTGAAGCTAAAAGCTTTCTCTAAGTTTGAGAACACATCTGAAGCCTTGTCAGCAGCCACCTTGTTGATAGATAGCAAGCCTAGCAAAGGTCTGCGCAAGTTCTTACGTGCTCATTGTGATGGTGAAACATTAGGTGTTGCTGATTCTAAACTTGGAAATGCAATTAAGGAGAAACTGGTGACTTACTACTCATTTATAAGATTGTTAGATGCAATTCCACTGTTGTTATTCTCACTCTTCGATTCCATCTAAGTTGGAACAATTTGTCCCGCAGAAAATTAACTGTATTCACAACAATACTGTCATGGAACTGATGAGAGGAGTGAGAAGCCAATTGACGGAACTCATAGCTGGCCTTGCTTCTCAGGATTTAGCTCCGATGAGCTTGGGTTTATCTCACAGCCTATCTCGATATAAGTTAAAATTTAGTCCTGATAAGGTGAGTTCATTGCATCTCTCTTTTGGGAGGTAGATCGCCGTACTGTTTGTAATACTCCCTTGAGGTGAACTATGATTTATTTGTTATGAGGCTTGGATTGATCTAATTCTAATGCAAGCATAATATTGAAGAGGAATTTTTTATTGATCCATCGATTTTACCTTATTAGTTTGTGAAATCTACCGAGTAGAGAAGTCAGTAGGTGAATCACAGGATTCTACTTGTGCGCTATCAATGACGTTTTTCCTTGGTGAACGCTATTGTGTTGATGAACTCTTAAAGCAGTGTTTCATTTTACCTTTGATACCAGTGTCTTCACTGCATAATTTAGTTGGATCATGTTCATGGTCTGTTGTTACAGCATTTCAAAATGCAACAGAGTAGTGCAGTTTTTATATGTTTTTGGTATTATGAACTGCGTCATTTGAATTGGGTTGAGTAGATGGCTGCTATTATTTGTGGGTTATTCTTTCAGTTGGGGAGGGGACCCAATTTACTCTTATCATCG
Organism: Vaccinium vitis-idaea; assembly: GCA_963854785.1. Classification (NCBI taxonomy): domain Eukaryota; kingdom Viridiplantae; phylum Streptophyta; class Magnoliopsida; order Ericales; family Ericaceae; genus Vaccinium; species Vaccinium vitis-idaea. Next base: position 18,547,388 of record OY978225.1, on the reverse strand, counting down.
ATTTGATCATTTGGTTTCATTGTATTGGAAGTCAGATTAATGACATGCCTTATGGTCCTGTTTCTAGTCGTACTCCAACTCCAGCTGCCATCATTCATTAGCCGCTAATGAACCCTTGGTTCTTACTACAGATTCCCCAAAGTTTTATAGGGAGGACCAAGTGGATCCCAATTGCCAAAATCGAGCCAAAGTACAGTAGCATTAGTACCATTTCCTACCACATACCTGACAAGAGGCTGCCCCAATTTCGTAAGTCCAAACATTTTTCCTTATCGTCCATGAGGAACTTTGAGGTAGATTCATGTGCCACACGTTTTTATTTTTTATGACTTAAGAACCCATTTAAACCGAAGAGACGGAGCTTACTGACTAATTGCCCATAGATGTGAAGTATTGTTGCTTTGTTCAGTTGTTCCAAGTGGTCATAGGTTTGAATTCCTACCCCCTTCATCTTTTACAAAACATACCCAGTTTCATTTAACTCATCCACCAGTACTTTTAGGACCGCAGTAGTCCATATGAAGGCTTGAACAAAATTTCAATCTCTTTTGGAATTTTCTGAGGTAGAGTTAAGATGGAGCACCAATAAACTTAAAGAAAACTTTAAAATAGGAGAGGCACCCCCAGATATGTCACTGGCAGCACACCGACAGGAGTGGGAAGAGCCAACTCAAAACTGTTCTGTAACTCAGCACTAACTGTAGGTTTGGCTGCCGCCCAGAAGCTGACTGAAAATTTTGTAAAATCTCCTTTACAATAGAAAGATGATCTGCAAAAGCAAGGTGACTAATTTGTCAATGTTTGGCTTTTGGGGTGAAATGCAAAATCCCCATTTTCATTTTTATCACTGAGAATTGCAAAAAACCCTCCCTAACCATTAGGAACGGATATGGTATATAGGGTGTCGTTGCCTATGGCCTTTTTCCCTGTTAAAGCATCCAACTCAAAACCGATTGGCTATGGATGGAAAGACCACCCAGGCTCCTATACTTGTTTTGGAGGTTTTACTTGATCAATGTGAGACAAGCTCTAACACTCCCCCGCATGTGCGACCCCGACTGGCACTTGGAGAGTTAAACAAAGGATCCATTACATTGGGATCACAACGAACAACGACGCAAGGTGCATTTAATTAGGCACAAACAATGTTATGGATAATTAGGCACCAACCAAGAGAGTCTTGTCCAAAGCCTCCGAAAGCTGAGCTCTCATACCATGTCAAAGCATCCAACTCAAAACCAATTGGCAATGAGTAGAGAGGCCACCCAAGTTTGTACACTAGTTTTGGAGGTTATAACTAACTAGTGTGCGACAAGCTCTAACACTGTCCTCGAGAATAGAGAGGGAAAAGCAGCCATAGGTGCCATAACCTTAAATAAGAATGACCATTCAACACTGTTGTAGGCTTTGGCGCATTTAGAGGAGAATCATCCCATGCAGTTGAATTGCACACAATCTCTCCCCCCTTTAGTCTTTGCTCCTTGAGGAATTTTATACCATTAAAAATTGGGAAGTTACTGGTTTTGTTTATTGATGTGGTCTGTTTTCTTATTTTGGTTATTACTTAAGAAGCAGGGGCAAAATGACTTGTTCGGCTGACAATTTTCTGCCCCTATGTCCTTTATATTTATGCATCTATTTTTTGCTATTTTTGTGTTTCTGTTGTTGGGTTGGGTTTGGCAGTGCTTGTACTTGATTTTTCTTTGTCCTATCTAGGTGGATACAATGATCATTCAAGCCATCGGCTTGTTGGATGATCTCGATAAAGAACTTAACACATATGCAATGAGGGTTCGAGAGTGGTATGGTTGGCATTTCCCAGAGCTTGCAAAGATTGTACAAGATAACATACTCTATGCCAAGGCTGTGAAGTTGATGGGATACCGTTCAAATGCTGCAAAGCTTGATTTCTCTGAGGTAGGGCTGTGGTGTGTGTTGTTGCTGTGTTAACAACACTCGTAGTATCCCAATTTGAGCTTGACGAGATTAATTATTGAATACTTGGAGGCAAACATTTGCATCTCAAAATCCATCATATGATAGCTAGTAGCTGCATATGTACCTAACCGGTCTCTGCCCAAGATTATAAGACTGGCTTGTTGTAGTTAACAAACATAATTCGAGAATGGTGCTGTAATTTCTTCCAATTTTGGCACTTGGGCTCTTCGTCTTTGTGTTTAATGGCTTTGACAAATCTGAGTGTGTTTGTTAAAGGGTTAAGAAAATGTTAGTGCCTTTTTTACCTTTTCAGAGCTGATTTCGCGTGACACTTTTGGAAACTTTGTTTTTTGACTGGTTTTCAATACTTGGTTTTTGAGTTTTTTTATATCCTTGAAATAACTCATTTCTTGAGGAAAAGTAGAAAGATGTTTTTGAATTCTCAAAAATCTTTATCCTGACAAATGAAGGAGATATCGGAAACATCAAGTGCCCTATCCTTTTGTCTGACATCTGTGTGTACATGGAACGATGTCAATGTACTCCGCTATTAAAGGTGAAAGGACATGGGATCGAACCCTAGAGTAGATTAATGTGGAACAAGCACCAAACTACTTCGGCTTATTGTTTTTGGTTCAAAGTTTGGTTCTTAAACACGTTCTACCAAACTCATTCAAAAGCGTAGTGCTTGGATTAGGAGGAAATGATTTTTGCTTCTGGGTTCTCAATGCTTTTATTTTGTTAGATTTTGGGCTCCAATTTACATAACAAATCTGTTTTATTCTGACACAAGACATCGCCCAAAGTGCTGGTCTTCATGGACGAGGTCGTCGATATTTGTTGATGGTCATGTGATCTATTTGCAGATATTGGCAGAAGAGGTTGAAATAGAACTGAAAGAGGCAGCCATGATTTCCATGGGAACTGAAGTTAGTGACCTCGACTTAATGAATATCAAAGACTTGTGCGACCAAGTTTTGTCTCTTGCAGAGTATAGAGCTCAACTGTATGACTATTTGAAGAACCGGATGAACACCATTGCCCCAAATCTCACAGCTCTTGTTGGAGAGCTTGTTGGGGCCCGCCTCATTGCCCATGGGGGCAGCTTGTTAAATCTTGCAAAGCAGCCTGGGAGTACAGTTCAGATTCTAGGTGCAGAAAAGGCCCTTTTCAGAGCCCTGAAGACAAAACATGCGACTCCTAAATATGGGCTTATATACCATGCATCTTTGATTGGACAGGCTGCACCAAAGCATAAGGGGAAAATTTCACGATCACTTGCTGCCAAATCTGCATTGGCTATTCGATATGATGCTCTAGGAGATAGCCAAGATAACTCTATGGGATTGGAGAATCGACTTAAGGTACTTTGTACGTAATTTTGATGCAGGTGTTTTTGGTCTTGCTTGTTCCCCCGTACAAATCTGTTCTTATGTGCTTTTTGTTTTGCTTCTCTTTTTTGGTAGCTTGAAGCACGTTTAAGAAATCTGGAAGGCAGAGACCTGGGTCGTTCGGCCGGGTCAGCTAAAGGCAAACCTAAGATAGAATTCTATGACAAGGACCGCAAGAAGGGGGCAGGTGCTATGATAACTGCTGCTAAGGTATGAAAAATATTTTACCTCTTTCTTTTTTGTATTGGGTAGTGGTTTTAGGATAAGCAGAAGCAAAGACTGAGTATATGGAATGTAAGTTTAGTGGTGGTGGAAGTGCTCTTGTAGAATGAGTTAGGATTCAAGATCAAGAGATACCACAAAGTGATCACTTTAGGTATTTAGGTTCTATTTTTAGCAAAAATGGTGAGATTGCAAAGGATGTGACTCATAGGATCCAAGGAAGGTGGCTCAAGTGGAGAAGCGCTACTGGTGTGTACTAGGTGACAAGAGGATACCCACAAAACTGAAAGAGAAATTCTATAGAACTGCTATAAGACCAGCGATGCTTTACGGGACAGAATGTTGACCTATTAAGAAACAACAAAGTGAGTAAGATGGGTATAACTGAGATGAGAATGCTGAGATGGATGGGTGGTAAGACTAGAAAAGATAGGATTAGAAATGAAACCGTTCGAAAGATGGTGGGTGTAGAACCTATAAAGGAGAAGTTGCGGGAAAATAGACTAAGTTGGTTTTGACATATCTACCGTAGACCTATAGATGCAGTAATTAGGAGGTTTGATAGAATAGATTTAGGTAGTAACGCACGCTATGAGGAGAGGAAGACGCAGATTGATATTAGATGTTGTAGTCCCCAAGGATATGAGTACTCTAAATTTCAATGAACATGTAGCTGTTGATAGAGCTAAAAAAAACAGGATTCATGTAGCCGACCCCAATTAATTGGGACTCGAGGCTTGGTTTGGTATTGGGTAGATGCAGTAATTAGGAGAGTTGATAGAATAGATTTAGGTAGTAACGCTACGAGGAGAGGAAGATGCAGATTGAAATTAGATGCTGTAGTCCACAAGGATATGAGTACTCTAAATCTCAGTGAACATGTAGCCCTTGATAGAGCTCAATGGAAAAACAAGATTCATGCAGCCAACCCCAATTAATTGGGACTCAAGGCTTGGTTTGGTATTGGGTAGTGGTTTTCAGATTCTTTTTTTCTTATTTATGTATCAGCACTCCTTTTTTGTTGACTGGATTTGAAATCACAACATTGTGCTGTCATTGGTTTCTTTTACACACATGAATGAAAGGACAATATTAAAAATGTTAACAAATTCTAACACATAATCATAGATTATGTTAAAAAGAGAGGAAAATGGGTACAAATGGCAAAAAGGGATTGTGAAAATCAATCCCCCCGTTATTTGTCCATTTTGTACGTACGAGTGTTGATTATTCTGTTTCTTGCAGGTCTATAATCCTTCAGCTGATTTCATACTTGGGCGGGCAGAATCAGCAGCTGAGAAAGAGGAAGAAATGGAGGAAGCAGGCGAAAAGGTTCCTATTAATGGAGAGAAGAAAGAAAAGAAGAAAAAGAAGAAGAAGACGGCTGATGCAGAGGACAAGGAGGAGGTTGTTGCAGAGCCAGAAAACGAGGAGGTAGGGAAAAAGGAGAAGAAGAAAAAGAAGAAACATTCAGCTGATGATTTTGAGTTGCAAAACGATGGAGAAAACGCTGGAGAAGAAAAGAAGAAAAAGAAGAGGAAACATGCTGAGCCCGAGGAAGAAGAAACTGAAACACCGAGCAAGAAGGAGAAGAAGAAGAAGAAGAAGAAGAAGAAGAAAAGTGAAGATTGAGAAGTTGGGTTTGCAGCAAGTTAATGCACGAATGGCAAACCTAGGAATTTTGAACATTTATGCAGTGGGCAGGTGTTTTAATTTGTAAAATTGGCGGCTCTGGGCTTTATCCCCTTGTTTCCCTGGATATTGAAGACACTAGTAATGTATTTTTGTAGCTTGTTGGTGATATTGTGCTCGCGCTGTGGAAAACAGATGCTTCATTGTGATTTGACTGCTGACATAGGGAAGTAGTGAGTTCCTTCGTTCCTCTGCGATACTAAAATGATATATGTACAACAATACATGTACAAAAATGGTACAACTCACTCACATGGTGTGTGAAGTCAACACATACTTGATTGTGGGCTAGGTGGTTGTACATGTATCATTGTTGCGATCACTAATAATTTAGCCTCATCCTAGAGCCACAACAATAAATCAAACTGCTTAGGTTGGTTTATTGCGAGTATGTTCTTGCAGAAAGCAATAATTGTGTAAAAAATCTGTTCGAATGGCAGGTATGCTTACAAACTTAAATCACGTCTGATGTACTTTAAATGATATATTCTGGTGCATTTTGGTATCAGGTTGATCTCATTTTTGTAGAAATGTTTTTTATTTTTTATTTTTAAAAAAAAACTTACTAGATGACCGGTTTGGATCATTATTGGATTCACGATGAGGTAAAATGGAGGGAATTTTAACTCAAATCCTAGTACGGGTAGCATGGAATTAGCTTTCTATTTCCCATCTATCTTTGTGTTGCTATGAGAGGAAATAACAAATGACAAATTTCAGCCTAGGAAGTGAACAACTGAAAGTAAGAACTGAAACCACGAGCATTTCTAATTGAGGAAGCAAAAATTAGCACCAAACATGTACTTTGTTTACCTGTGACAGAATCTAAACATTAATTTTTTATTCTTTTATTCATACTTGTATATTTTGTTGAGGAACCAATTTCCTAACCACTTTATCGAAAAGTATTTCTTTAAGCATTTGATGACGAGAAAATTAGAAAACTGTCACATGAATTTTTTTAGATTTTTTTTATAATAAAAAAGGATGTCACGTGAAGTCCATATGCCTAAACATAACATAAATATAGCATAGACATTAGACACAGAGAAAATGTGGCCAGTAATCTATTTTTAGCATTGCTATAATGATATGTAATGTAATGAACGCGTGCTGTTTACGACACGTCTAACCTTTTTTGGAAAAAATAAGGAACAAAAACATGTCACCCTCTATGGAGTTGGCTATCATTGACTTAATTATTTTTATCTCTATAAAGAACCATTCGCGATGACATTTTCCATAAGATCTTCATTCACCTATCGTAGTACGAGTCATGTTTGCTATTATTAAGTATTAATTGCAAACTTAGTAATAACATCAGAGACGGAGCCAGGATTTTTGCGTAGGGGGACGAATATATACAATAAAAATAAATAAAGAGGGACAAAAACAATACAAAATAACACCATACATGTCACGCCCTCAAATTTTAAAGTTAAATGTAACATAAATCCACGTGGAAAGTCAACAAAGTCTAGGGTCCGGGTCAAGGTCCAAGCTTGACCTATATGGTCAAAGTCATACTCAACATAGTTCACGGGATCCCCATGCCCAAAAATAAGTACGAGAGTTACAAATGTTGTTACAAACCCAAGTCAAAATATGAAATTCAATTAAATTACAAAATCATCTTATCAAAAATATAAGTTTCAAGATGATGAGGTAACTCACTCAATGCTCTTTCAAAACATGCAAGCACACTTCAAGTAACCAACTTCATGCTCCGTGCTGGGCACCTGAAATTATTAGGGTGAGCTCACTAGTCCAGTAGAGAAAGGTCTACCGATACTAAATGCAATGAAATGTAAGTGCAGAATGGAGATAAGAATGATAAGTCATACGAGGACACTTCAAAGTTTCATAAGATCAAAAGGAAGAGAAAATGAGTTCATAAGTTCCAAGTTTCATAGAACTTCACCCGACGCGTACCCGACATGTACCCAATCTCTCAAATGTGTCCAAATCGTTCAAATCATCGTGCCGTTGGTTTATTTGTGTTTAACATTTTATAAATTCTTAGTGACACGTCCATAGGACAGCCCTAGTATCATTCCGGGCTATCTTACGACCCCGTATCATCTTTCCCTCGGCCAAAGCATATTCCTAGCGACACGTCCATATGACGGCCCTAGTATCATTCTGGGCTATCTTACGACCCCGAATCAATAGTTTCAAGTTCTCACTTTCATTTAATGATTTCCAATTCCATTCTTGTGTCATAACCTAACCCACGTTTCACGTCGTCTTCCCAATGGTGTCTCGTACCCATTACTCGACATAAGAGCATAGTAAAGTGTCATTGTGCGTAAATCCACGTGGAAAGTCAACAGAGTCTCAGGTTCGGGTCAAAGTCCAAGCTCGACCTATATGGTCAAAGTCATAGTCAACATAGTTCACGGGATCCCCATGCCCAAAAATAAGTACGAGAGTTACAAATGTTGTTATAAACCCAAGTCAAAAGATGTAACTCAATTAAGTTACAAAATCATCTTATCAAAAATATAAGTTTCAAGATGATGAGGTAACTCCCTCAATGCTCTTTTAAAACATGCAAGCACACTTCAAGTAACCAACTTCATGCTCTGTGCTGGGTACCTGAAATTGTTACACCCTAGTTTTTTTTAATTAATTATATTGCCATTTATAATTGGGTGTTGTTGTCGGGTCCTATTTAATTATTTGTACCGGTATTATTGACAATGTTATAGTTTTGTGGGTACACTTCTAAATTTAGTGGATTACTGTATAATATTCTAGTATTAGGTTAAATAGATAAATATATTCATTTTATTAGTTACTTAAGTGGCTTTAGCTAGATAGCTATAATTTGGGGTGTGTGGCATTAGTGGGTTGTTTTAAAAGTTGTGCTTAGTCATATATTTTGTGGGTAGATTAGGGTTATTTTTACGTTAACCTCCAGTCGGTTTGTGTGAGAGAGAGAGAGAGAGAAGGGGGGGGGGGGGGGGGGGGAGCTTTGTGGGTTCCTTGTGGTGATTCTGGAGTTTTTTCAGTCCTTTGGATGTGAGAATCAGAGGTATGTTTGTTTATTATTTCAGAACAAGTTACTTCCGTTTTTTATCGACATCGTTGCATAATAGGAATAGGTGTTGTTGGCCTTTGATTGGGTTGTATTTTGTATTGTTAGACGAGACTCAAGAGCTAGAGAGAAAGATGAGCGAGCGCCTTGCTGATTTGGGTGCACTGAGAGGGGAATCATTTGTTGGGTTTTGGGCTTCTTGGTGTGAACGTGGCAATAAGGAGTAGACGATGGATGAATCTGTTTGTGCCTTACTTGTAATTAACTTAGGAGTTGAATTTAATTGGTGATCAATGGAGTTCTCGCCAGTGGTGATTTCTTTTTATTTATTTATGAGTCACATGATGCCATGTCAAAGGTGGTCATACTTATAGCTTTAGGAAAAGTTGTTTGGTGAAGCAGACTCGGTGGACTCGAGAATTGGAGTTTTGGTTTTGTAGTTTTCTCCCGCCTCAAATTAGTTTTGGTTTTAGGTTTAATTTCATTTTAGGGTAGTCCTATATTAATATAGATTTTACTTGATATAATTATAATTATAATTACAATTACATGTTTTATTCTGATCAGGTTAAGGTTATTGAAACAGTGAATTGTTTATATTTGATCTTTTAATTGGCATGCGAAAAAAAAAATTCTTTTGGTGAGAACTTGGTGGATATTGATAGGAACATTGTTGACACTCCGATTTTGACCCAAGAAACTTATCAAGCATCCCCGATGATGAAAATGCCTGTTAAGAGTACGCGAAGCTTGATTGTGAACTTGGAAACCCCTCCAAAACCTCCTCAAAATTAACCCAAGCCTACACCACTTTCTAGTACATTCAAAACCCTCTTTATCGATATATAATATGTCCCAATCCATTTTGAAATGAGGGAGATGTGTACGTTTTACCAAAAAAGACTTGTTTTTCCGACCTTCTGAGGGTAAAATAGTCACATATTTTGATGTTCAAATCATCTTGGCTTCAAACCTATTGGGTTAGAAAGTAGACTTGACAAGCTTTCCAACGCTTTAAACCATGTGCAAAACGGAGTTCGGTAGCACCCGGAATGGCCCCGCGAAGTTTGGAATTTTGTGTTGTCTCCGTGTGGAAACTTTATATCCAACTCAAAACTAATTGGCTATGAGTGGAGAGGTTCCAGCATATATTAAGTGATCACCCATTCCACTCTTAGGCAATGTGGGATAATATTTCTTAACATCCCCCCTTACGTGCAGCCGCATTTGAGGTCTGTCATGTGTGGCCACTTTTTGGGTCCTATCATCGTGCAACCTTTTTGCTAGTCTATCATCGCGGGTGTGAGATTGCAATTTTTTTTTATTTTATTTTTAAATGTGGAGTGGAATAGGCCCCGCTCTGATACCATGTGGAGACTTTATATCCATCTCAAAACCAATTGACAGTGAGTGGAGAGGTCCCAACATATATTAAGTGATCACCCATTTCACTTCTAAGCAATGTGGGACAATATTCTTAACATCCCCCCTCACGTGCAGCCGCATTTGAGGTCTGTCACGTGTGGCCACTTTTTGGGTCCTATCATCGTGCGCCTTTTTGCTGGTCTGTCATCAGGGGGTGTGGGTTTGCGATTTATTTTTTATTTTTTTTAAATGTGGAGTGGAATAGGCCCCGCTTTGATACCATTTGTTAGGAGTCTGATCTGCCTGAGGTTTTGCCCTTGTGCGCGTAGGCCCAATCCGTTGGGGAGTATCCATGAAGTTCACCACATCACATGGACCCAATCCACATTGCCTAAGAGTGGAATGGGTGATCACTTAATATATGCTGGAACCTCTCCACTCATAGCCAATTGGTTTTGAGTTGGATATAAAGTTTCCACACTCCAAGTCCAGGCGCCTGGATTGGATGATTCCAGGCGCCTGGATTGGATGATTCCAGGCGCCCACATTGAATCCAGGCGCCTGGATTTGATCAATATGGGCGCCTGGACTCACTCCAGATACTTGATCCCCAAGGTCAAGTTAGTGGGGAGGAGCGTCTTGAGGGATTCTTTGGGGATTTTCTGCAGAAAAATAGTGGAGGGAAGATAGAGTGTCATAGTGAACCCCTTGATTGACCCCTAAGCCATCCAATGACCCATTTTGACCCTTCCAAGTCTATATATACCCCCCTCTCTCTTTCATTTGGAGGAGGATCAACTCCCCACCTCTCTCTTACTGTTATGCTGCTGGATTCATTCCAGAAACCTCCCATTCCAGTCCAAGCTTCTCAAATCCATCCTCTTTTAACCCCAAAAATCACTTTCATATCATACTAGCCCAATCTCCACTCATTTACATCAACCAAACTCCATCAAAGCATCCATATTTAGCCATTAGAAGCTCTGTAAACTTCATTCCAGCTACATATTGTCTAGCATCCAACTCCAAACCTTTCCAAAAGTTCATCAAATCAAGCCTTAAGGTAGTTATCTACCAAATTTGCTCAAAAAGGCCCTGAGGAGGAATTCAACCAAGTTCTCACTGGTCTTCTATATCAGTAGAGGGCTTGGAAGGGGTTTGAAAATCATCAAGAAAGAAATCTATTTTGTGCATCAGTTCTCAATCCAGACGCCTAGATCATCACTTTCCAGGCGCCTGTATTGAGTCTAGGCGCCTGGATTCACTCCATGCAGGCGCCTGGATCCCCTTTCCTTTTTACTATATTTTCTGCTTTTCTTGCAGTTTGGTTAGTTCATGATATATCATTTGCATGCTTTGGTTTTAGGTTAACCATACTACAATGAATATCTAAGGTATTTTGAGGTAATAACCACACTTTGTAAAGAGGTTACATGGGAGAGAGGTATTATTATGTGTCTATATGCAATTTATAGGGTCTGATTATTCAAAACGGAAAGTATTTAGTTAATTTTTCATGTTACAAGTACATCCATCATTGTTAATGTCCAATATAAGCATCTACTTTGCATTTTAGCATAGGTTCATTTCCATTTCATGTGGTTACAAGTATAATCAGATTAAACAGCACTTTACATGCATGAATACAGTATATTAAGTTTGAAATGGGTCTTATATATTGTATCTCATCATTGAATCATTCAAAATCAGAGTCACTTTTAAGTTCATATCATGCATTTGAGTTGAGTTTGAGGTCCATGCTTGTTACTGTGTTGCTAAACATCATTTAGTGTGTGTGTGTGAATCAGCTAAATACATTGCATTTGGTGTTTGCTGTGGGAAAGACGTTTCAGAGTTTCTATCTGGTAGGCCATCCAGGTGCCTGGATTGGCCCATTCTAAGCGCCTGCATTCAATCCAGGCGCCTTGATCTGCCTAATCCAGGTGCCCAGATTGTTATCCAGGTGTGATCTGTTTGATGTTTGTGATTAGTTTCTGGGGTACTTTGGAGCAGTTTGAGCATGATTTGATCAAGTTTCAATGCTCAATGTATATAAATCATTCACTCATGACATTTTGCACAAGCATCCACCCGCATCTCATTGATCTTTTTGATACATTTTTCGTGCATTCACATGAATATGTATTCGAAGTCCATTCAAACAACATTTCCAAAATCCCTTAAGCATTTAGTAGAGACCGGTGGTCTCACTGGGCGCGAGGGGTGCTTTAAATTCCTTCCCCTTGCGTAACATAGTTCCCGGACCCGAGAAATCTCATTTTGCGAGGCCAGTAGTATATTTTCCATTCAAAGGGCAAAAGAGTCATTTTTCAAATGGTTTCTCGGGTACAGTCCTCAAACCCGGGTGGCGACTCCATCCAATCAATCAAATCATTTTCCTAAATTCCATTTTCATGGACACATCGTTCAATCGAAACGATTTTCCAAACCGCAATCGATTTCGTGGACACAACTCCGCGGGGTGTTCACAAACATTTATTATTGAAAGTCCAGGGAAATTAATCCTCTGTGTGCGGGTGACTCTGGTCATTAGGGAAGAGACCGTGTCCTGGCCGGTGACCCTAATGCTCAACGGCTGACTTTTGCCGAATCGTTCTTAGGGAAAAATTCCACAGGCTACCTACTCGTGGTGACTCTAAGTTTCGATATTGGATCCAATTATTATGAGATTTTTGTTCACTGGCACTTGGTACTATTTGGTATTGGCTGTGGTTCCCCATTGTTGTTGGATATCGTATTGTGATCACCATTAAGACTTGTTATTGGTATAATTTGTTGTTTAGATGTACACCTCATATGCCAAAATTATGTTTATATAGTAATCTATTTTTATCTCAGCTTTAGAACTTTATTTACTATACGTGTTTTGCCATTCACTGAGTTTGTCAGCTGACGGATTTATTCCAACACCATTTTCAGGCAAATCAAGTCGATAGGTGAGACTCTGGCGACTTCTTGGGGAGTTGTTGTGTCGACCTCCTTAGGATATTGCATCACAGTTTTATAATTTTATTTATTTGCTTTCGCATTTTGTTAAACCGTTTTGGTAAATTGCATTTCTGCTATCATTGGTGGTAAATTTAGTTTTTAATAATAGAGAACAATCATTTAGCGTTTTATGGTTTATTTTATTTGAGGCTTCGTGTCCCATGGATTTGCCCCGTGGCACACGGCCGGTCATTTCCATTTTTGGGGCGTGACAATTGTGGTATCAGAGCCTAGGTTTAGAAGAGAAAAAAAAATTATGTATTCATTAGGTGCATCATGTTCATTTAGTGGAGGTCCTGGTCCCCAGAGTCCGGTAGGCGTGGTTAACCGCACTAGTTGGGCATTGTTTGTGTTTTTGTATTTATGGTTCAGAAGAAGAAAGTTTGTAACTTATTGACGTCTTTCATTTTACAATTTGACTATTCTGAATTTGGATACTGGATTGGATGATTATGGAATACTTGTTCTAACAGAACTCATTCTATGAGAGTGTTGGTTAATAGTTTTTGGTACAATGGTCTGTTATTGAACTCGATATACTAGCATTGGAGTACGAGGAAATATTTGGTCAAAAAAAAAAATATTACGTGAGAGAATTGGTTTAGTCATTGTTGAGGCTGGGTCTAGTTTACTTGTGTGGGCGAGCGTGTTCCTAGATTTCCTACTTGGAATATCCTATAGTTGTATAGATTTCTGTTTCCTCCGATGGTTGATACTCACTATGTTTTTATTAGAGGTTCAGGAATGTTTTGTTAGAAGATGACTATTCGTATTCAATCTTAGTAGATACTTTGGATTAGGAAATGTTTCTTACCAAAAAAAAAAAAAACCTTCTTACCTTGGACGACAAATTGACAGAAGTGGTTTATAGTTGGAATATGTTGGTCTCTAGAGATAATAGAAATGGGGTTTTGAGAACTTGGCTAAATATGAATAAGTTGTGTAAAGTTTGTAAGGTTGGGACCATTTAGTTGGTAATGCCTGGATGGAAAGGGTCATGGTTGGATTAGGAGGCAATTGCAACTTATTGTTAGAGTGTGTTTTTTGGCAATTAGGCAGTCAATCGTAGGCTGTAGCATTCTGTTGATGCTTTTGAAGTTTAAAAGACATACACTATCTTGTGGTTGAGCAAATTCTCGAAAGTGGGAGATTGCATAGGTATTTATGAGATTAGAATTGTTATCGTTCTGTTGAAGTGAAAATGAGATTACCGACTTGATCATTACTAGTTTGGGGTTCTTAAATTATGTGCGGCTAAATGTCAAATGCCTTACTTATGTGGATGATTTAGACACATGGTCTTGATTGACCCCCAAAAAAAAAAATTTTTTTTTTGGCAGGATTCTATGGTGTTGAATTTTGGGTTAGTGCACGAAGTTAGTCTTAAAGATGCAAGGTGAATTTAAGGATTTTTAGGTGACATCTATGTTGTTATTTGGAGTGAGACTAAGGGCTTGTTGGTTCGATTATTAGTTTTTAAGACACTGTTGAGTTTTAATTGGTAATTGATAAATGTCGTCCTTGGCATTTTCTTTAAGTATCTATGTTCGGGAATAAAAATGTGAACAAATTAATACTGTTCATAGTTGTAATTATGTACTAGATCCATATGTTTGGAACATAAACATAAGCAAACAAAAATTATATAGATTTATAATTTCATACAAATGTGCATTGTTCGGTTCTGTCAATCCAAACAAAAAAGTATGTACAACAGAACATGGAAAGAATGTTTCCAAAGTCTAATCAAACCCAAAATTTCTTTCCTTTACTTAAAACACAAACATACACTAACTAATATGAGTACAAAACAACATTGCAAGTGATTTTAAACAAATTCCATGAAACAGTGAAGAAATTTGTGGTAAGAGGAAGGAGATAAGGAGAGAGTTATCCAAATCCTAGTAAGGGTGAAACACTGATGGATATCGAAGGGGAATGGCTGGCGTTGGAGGTGGGTGGACTCCAACGTAGGAGGAAAACGCACAAGATTAAAAGTTTGGAACATGAGATGGGGTAGAACCATAGAAGGGAAGATTGCAATCTAGTTTGGTTGGGTGGGTGGATGAAATGAACAAGGTGTTGGGCAGGTAGTTTCTCGTTTTATCTGAAAGTGCTAAATGTATTTGATGTATGTTATCTGTCTTAAAAGTATAAATACTAAAAAATAGTAGCTTGTTATGGAATAATTTTTTTCTTTTTTATTACTGTTAGTCGGGTAAAATTAGTGACACCACCTAAAATATGCCACTTTCCAAACTCTAAATACTGGTTTTGAAGAAAGTGTAAATGACTTTTGTTGGAACTTGTGGCTCATATGATGTGTATGAGAGGTACTGAGAAGTTCTCTTAAAAGGCCAGTGCCGAGCGAAGCGGAGCGGAGCGAGGTACGGTACGGTGTTATAAGGGCATTATGGGTATTCAGGCTATAATGCGGATTAGGGTTGGAATAGAAGTGGCAGCTATATATATTCTTTCTATTGTAAAACCCTATGTACTCAGATAATAAATAAAACAACTTCTCTCTCCGCTCCCGTGGACGTACCCGATTTTGGGGAACCACGTATATCTCTGTGTCAATTCTTTTACTGTTTATACACATATATTGTGTGCGTGTGTGATTCGATCCTAACAAAGTGGTATCAGAGCACAGGTCTGATTGAACACGCGAAGAACGATGGCTTCGAGTTCATCTGTTACAAAGTTCGATGTGATGAAGTTCGACGGGACTGGGAATTTCGGACTATGGCAACAGAGGGTAAAGGATTTGTTGGTGCAACATGGATTGGTGAAGGCGTTGAAGAAGAAACCAGAGGCCATGTCGAGTGACGACTGGGAAGAACTCCAGATGAAGGCGGTGAGTACTATTCGTCTGTGTCTTGCAGACGATGTTATGTATCACGTGATTGGTGATGAATCGTCGGCTGGGGTTTGGACGAAGCTAGAGAGCAGGTACATGTCAAAGTCGTTGACAAATAAACTGTTCCTGAAGCAGAAACTGTTTGGGTTAAAGATGATCGAGGGTTCCGACCTGATTCAACATATTAATAAGTTCAATCAGATTATTAGCGATCTGCTAAGGATTGAAGTGACTTTCGACGAGGAAGACCAGGCGCTGATGTTGCTATGTTCTTTACCGAGTTCTATGGAGACTCTCGTTACAACCCTACTCTGGGGGAAAAAAACCCTAGAATTGGAGGAAGTCACAGCAGCCCTGCTTGCGTACAATCAACGCAGGCAACAGACCGAGGGTATTTCAGGTGAAGGGCTGGTGGCAAAAGGGGGAGAGGAACGTGGCAGAAAATCGGAAAGGGGAGGAACAGGAGCGCGTGGGAAGTCTAATTCAAGGGGCAGGACTCCCGAGCCAAAGGAGTTGAAGTGTTACAAGTGTCACGAAACAGGACACTTCAAGAAAGACTGTCCGTACAGGAAGAAGAATGGGGGAAAAGGAACATGGAAGAAAACTGGACCATCGAAATCTGCAAACGTTGTGGAGGAGTCATCGGATGATTGCGATGGTGATATGTTGTCGGTTTCAGCGAACGCAGAGCACGCGGCAGACTCATGGATTCTGGACTCAGCATGTTCTTTTCACATGTCGCCTAACAGGGAGTGGTTCGACACGTACAGGTCAGTGAATTGTGGTACTGTTCTAATGGGTAATGATGCAACATGTAATGTCATTGTAATAGGCACAATGAAGATTAAGATGTTTGATGGTGTTGTGAGAACTCTTGGTGATGTTAGACATGTTCCAGGTTTAAGAAAAAATCTAATTTCGTTGGGAACCTTAGACTCTAATGGCTGTGAGTATAAAATAGGAGGTGGGGTCATGAGGGTAACGAAGGGTGCTCTGGTGATTATGAAAGCTTCTAAGGTTGGTGAAAATATCTATTGTTTGATAGGGAGTACAGTTGTAGGTGGAGCTGCTGCCACTTCAGCTGAGGATACTGATGATACCTTGTTGTGGCATATGCAGTTGGGGCATATGGGGGAACGTGGGATGCTGGAATTACATAAGAGGAACCTGTTGAGAGGGGTGAAATCGTGCAAACTTGATTTTTGCAAGTTCTGTGTTCTGGGAAAACAGTGTAAGGTGCAGTTTAGGCATGCAGTGAACAAAACTAAGGGAATACTTGACTACGTGCATTCTGATGTTTGGGGGCCAGTGAGGGTAGCTTCGAAAGCGAGATCTCTGTATTTTCGTGACCTTTATCGATGATTTTTCGAGGAAAGTTTGGGTGTACTTCATGTGGCACAAGTCTGAGGTTTTTGAAAAATTCAGAGTGTGGAAAGCTGAAGTGGAAAATCAAACAGGGAGACGAGTTAAATGCCTCAGAACAGATAATGGGAAAGAGTACAGGTATGGGCCTTTTCTGAAGTTTTGTGAGGAGCATGGGATTCAGCGGCACTGGACTGTTAGGAAGACACCACAGCAGAATGGGGTGGCAGAGAGAATGAACAGAACTATAGCAGAGATGGCACGGTGTATCAGGTTGAATGCAGGGCTTCCGAAGAATTTCTGGGCAGAAGTAGTGAGTATGGCAGTTTTTATTATAAACAGGTCGCTGAGTAATGCTCTGGGTAGTAAGGTAGCACAGGAGGTGTGGATAGAGAAAGAGGTAGATTACTCAGGTATGAAGATCTTTGGTTGTCCAGCCTATGTTCATGTTCCTGGTGATGAGAGGTCAAAGCTTGATGCAAAGTCCAAACAGTGTATCTTTCTTGGGTATGAGAAAGGTGTGAAGGGGTACAAGCTGTGGGATCCGGAATCAAAGAAAATGGTGATCAGTAGAGATGTGGTATTGATGAAGCTTCTATGGTCAAGGCACATCAGAGGGTTCTGAAAACCGAGGCTGAGGAAGTCACCAGCAAACAGCAGCATGGTGTACAAATTGAGCTGGAAAGTTGTGACACTGGCAATCCACCACCAGTGGGACAGGTTGATCAGTAGCAGCAGTGTAACACACAGATTCGGGTCCTGAAATAACGAAAAAGATGCACAAAATAATATTTTTATTGATTTAAATTGAATGCGAGTACAATCTCTAACTAATGTTCTTTTTACGGTAAAAGAACAAAAGAAAAAATCCTCTGATTCGATCTCCGGTACGTTTCAACGGCTTGAATGCTTGTTGTTGAATCGCGCAAACGGTAACTTTCTTTGAATCTTCAAGTTGAATGAACTAAAGAACAAAGTTTGAACAATGGTTTAAACTTGAAAGAACTCCAAAGAAATCCTTCGAAAAGAGATTGATCTTTGAAGAGCTTCAAGAGTTTTGGTTTGTTGAGTGATTTTAGGTAGAAACTTACGAAGAAATCGGCACGCAGTTTGAGTGCTTGTTGATTCTTTGCAAGTTGTTGAGTGTGGGATTTTTGGGAAGAACTTTGAGAGAGAATGACTTGTGAGTTGCTCCTCTGATTCGATCTCCGGTACGTTTCAACGGCTTGAATGCTTGTTGTTGAATCGCACAAATGATGACTTTTCTTCGAATCTTCAAGTTGAATGAACTAAAGAACAAGGTTTGAAGATGGCTTTGATTTGTTGAATGATTTGTTTGATGATGAACTTGTGAAGAAATCAGCACGTTCTTGGTGCTTGATGATTCTTTGCAAGTTGTTGCTACTTGTGTTCTTTTGTTTGAAGATGAATTTGATTTGTTGAAGAAATCGGCACGTTGTTCTTGGTGCTTGATGATTCTTCACAAGTTGTTGAGAAATTTCTTGAGAGCTCTTGTAGAATGCCCAGCAAAAAGGTCCTTTTCTCCTTCATATGAGCCTTTATTTATAGGCAAATGAGAGGGGTGATAAGTTTGGTAAGAATTGATTTTCTTTCCAATTAACATAGGTCAATATTAAATAAATTATAATATATGAACATATATTATAATTATTCTTTTGACTCAAGGAAAATTGGACTGGGCCCGTAACTTTGGGTTGGCCCAAATCTATGGCCCATTTCAAAGGCTAAGTCGGTCCACCTTCTTTTGTTCCTACTAATGTTGAGCCCAAATTTTCGTGAGCCCATTTGACTAATTTAAATTAGCCCAGCTCATTTTGGCCTTTACCGTATCTCAAATGGATTGAGCCCATAATTTTGGCGGGCCCAAATTTATTTGAAGGCTTTGACCATCTTTGACTTTAATTAATCTAGACAATTTTATTTGTCTCAATTAATTTGGATGGCGATTAAATCGCGTCAAAATTTTAGTGTCTACAAGCAGCAGGAAAGCATAGCCAAAGGGAGACCCAAACGCATTATCAAACCACCGGAGAGGTATGGGTTTGAGGATATGGTTTCATATGCACTGTCAACCACTAGTGGGGATCCGTCTACCTTTCAGGATGCTATCATTAGTTCTGAAAGGGATAGATGGATGGAAGCCATGGTGGAGGAGATGGAATCATTGAAAAAGAATAAGACTTGGGAGTTGATAGAATTGCCTGAGGGAAAGAAGACAGTGGGTTGCAAATGGGTATACAGGAAGAAAGAGGCTGTGTCAGAAAAGGAAAGGGAGAGGTTCAAGGCTCGATTAGTTGCAAAGGGGTACTCACAGAGGAAGGGGATTGACTATGATGAGGTGTTTTCTCCAGTGGTGAGACATACTTCAATCAGGATTATCTTGGCATTGGTGGCTAGCTATGATCTGGAGTTAGAGCAGCTGGATGTGAAAACAGCTTTTCTCCATGGTGATTTGGAGGAAGTTATATTCATGGAGCAGCTTGAGGGGTTCAAGCAGCCAGAGACTGAACACCTGGTCTGTAGGTTGAAGAAGTCGCTATATGGGCTGAAGCAGTCTTCGAGACAATGGTATAAGAGGTTTGATTCGTTCATGATCCGGATTGGGTTCACACGCTGTGAGTATGATTGCTGTGTTTATGTTAAGAGTCTTGATGATGGTTCCTATATTTTTCTGTTACTTTATGTGGATGATATGCTTATTGCTGCGAAAAGTATGGTTGAAGTCAACAGGTTGAAGGCCTTGTTGGGAAAGGAGTTTGACATGAAGGATTTGGGTGCTGCTAGGAAAATACTTGGGATGGAGATTCGCAGGGATAGGTCAGCTGGTAAGCTGTGGTTGTCCCAGAAGGATTACGTGGGGAAAGTGTTGGAAAGGTTTAGTATGGCTAATGCTAAACAGGTCAGCACTCCATTGGCGAGTCATTTCAGGTTGTCTACAACACAGTGTCCGGAGTCAGTTGAAGAGATTCAGGATATGTCAAACGTGCCTTATGCGAGTGCAGTTGGTTGCTTGATGTATGCGATGGTATGTACAATACCTGATTTGGCACATGCAATCAGCACAGTGAGCAAGTATATGGCAAATCCAGGAAGAGAGCACTGGAAAGCGGTCAAGTGGATATTTAGATACTTGAGAGGTACTGCAGACCATGGGATTATGTTTGCTAGGCAACGGGATCAGATTTCAGTTGTGGGGTATGTAGATGCGGATTATGCTGGAGGGTTGGATGACAGGAGGTCTACGACAGGGTATGTGTTTACTTTGGTGGGTGGACCAATTTGTTGGAGATCCATGGTACAACCTCTAGTGGCTCTATCTACTACTGAATCTGAGTACATGGCAGTGACTGAGGCTGGGAAAGAAGCGATGTGGTTAAAGGGTTTTGTGAAGGAGTTGGGCATAGATCAAGGTGGAGTGCAGCTGTATTGTGATAGTCAGAGTGCCATTTATTTGGCAAAGCATCAGGTGTATCATGCGAGGACCAAGCATATTGACGTGAGATTTCACAAGGTGAGAGAGTTAATTGCTATGGGTGATGTGATATTGGAAAAGGTGCACACTTCTGAAAATGCAGCTGACATGTTGACAAAGACTGTGACCGCGGACAAGTTCAGGCATTGCTTGGATTTGGTTAATGTCTCCAGATGCTAGAAAGGAGGCACCCCCCAAACCGGTTGGATCGAGATGGTTATCTTCTGAATGGGCGAGGATATTCGCCAAGGTGGAGATTGTTGGAACTTGTGGCTCATATGATGTGTATGAGAGGTACTGAGAAGTTCTCTTAAAAGGCCAGTGCCGAGCGAAGCGGAGCGGAGCGAGGTACGGTACGGTGTTATAAGGGCATTATGGGTATTCAGGCTATAATGCGGATTATGGTTGGAATAGAAGTGGCAGCTATATATATACTTTCTATTGTAAAACCCTATGTACTCAGATCATCAATAAAACAACTTCTCTCTCCGCTCCCGTGGACGTACCCGATTTTGGGGAACCACGTATATCTCTGTGTAAATTCTTTTACTGTTTATACACATATATCGTGTGCGTGTGTGATTCGATCCTAACAGCTTTGCCAAACATATCAGCAAAGACATGGGAGGATGAGACCTAGAAGATGGCAATTTCTCCCATATACAATGGATACGCGCCCCTCCCATATGGAGTGGGGTTTATTAAAAAAAAAATCCCAATAGTAATGGGTATGGTGGGATTTAAAAAAATACCCATTCGGTTTCGACGATCCAAACCACTCAATGTGTTTAAAAGATGTTTTCCATGGCCAACACGACGAATAACAAAAAAAAAAAAAAAAAACCCCCGAAAGGGCTTCATCCGAGCAGTTTTTCATAATAACCGTACATATATAGTTTATCGAAAAAAGCTAGAATGAAGCCTTTCCGGATATTTTTTTTGGACAAATCCTCACGATGGCCCTTAAAAACACGTTTTAAACACATTGAGCGGTTCGGATCGTCGAGATTCGACCCCGATCCATGAGGTCCGTAAATTGGGAGTTTGAGGGAGTCCTTAGTAGAACGGGATTGATATATATATATATATATATATATATATATATATATATAAAATTTAAATTATCTCTGTATATGTTTATATAAATTATATGTGAATATATATTGAAAAGAATTTCGAGTATTGTTTACTTATAGAAATAATTACCTGCAGTGCAAATCAAGATTCAAACATACACATATTTTGTTCTTTCATTTTATTTTTTTAATTTGTACACAAGAGTACTGGTTATTGGCTCCTTGACATGATGTTCCATCCTGCTATGTTTTATTCTTTCATTTTATTCAACCAAACAATTTGTTGGGTTTTTTGTTTTATGAAACTTAGAAATTGGGTGTTTGCTTGAATTGGTTTTTTATTACACTACTGTACTTTTTTCTACATTATTAGTGAGAATAAGATAATTTGAAGGATTTTACTTTATAATATTTTTGTTGGTTTGAATATTGTGCTTGCATTTTTGGTTTCATTATTGACTTTTCAAATGGAGTACATTTTGTTTGGATATGTGTATATTTGGAGAAACCCCGATATCCAATGGGAGGTGGGTTTGATGCTTTTTCTAATATCCCCTCTGGGGGATCGGAGCGGGGATAGTAAAAGAATAACCAATTGGGGATCGGGGATGGAATAGGGTTCTCCGATCCATACTCTACCCCGTTGCCATCCTGTAAGCATTGTCTTCCGGAAAAAAAAAGGTTCAAATAGCAGGTTTTTAAAAAGAAAACAGAAAAAGTCTATAGACGTACATATATGTACACATGACCGAGCCTATACATGAGCTTCCCGGTAAGAATATCACATGCATCGAATGATTTACATTGATTAAAAATCAATTTATACTTCTATATATACACCATAACAATTGTTAGAAATGTTTTGTGTAGGGAAATTTTTGCTAATTCATAAACCAAGGACAATTCACAGGGGAGTTGAAAACAGACCTGGAAGAAAATTACATGGGGATTGAAATCAAACCCGGAAACGGTCACATAACTCTCACATATACACACATGGGGTGGGCTCTACTCAGTGGGCCCCACTCACTCATGTGTGTGTATGTGTGAGTTATGTGACTGGGTGTATCTGATAGTATCATTTTTGAGTAAATTATTACTACTAGAAAAAGAAAAGAAAGATCTATAAATACTCACAGTTTTCCAGATTAAAATGCTTTAGCTTCCACAGTGGGAGGTTTGACTTGCAGAGATCGACAACTACGTACACTACTGTGTATATATACACCGAGATCTCTTCCTCTCCACAGTTCTTGTCCCAAAGCTAAAGACAGCGGCGAAGACAAAGCGGAGAGAGAGAGAGAGATAGAGATAGAGAGAGACTATATATAAACACCCACATATATATACACACGCACAGAGAGAGAGAGAGAGAGAGAGAGAGAGAGAGACTGGGATTCAAACCTCTCTCTCTAACTTCACTGCTGTCTTTCTATGAGATTCAATCAAGTATGTAACTCTCTCACTCTAATCTCTTGATTCTCTTCACTCCAACAGTTTTTGCAAACCTTGAGATTCCTCATTTAGGGTTTCTACTTCGTTTACATGCGTATCAAATTTCATATGTACCTAAGTGTCGGTAATAAGCTTGATCAATTGATCACTTATTATTTATAAAGGTCAAATGGTGAGGTAGTTTTTGACAATCTCGTGCTCTTTTGCAAATTGTTATAGGGTTCATGTACATCTCATATTGATGGAGTTTGTATTTACGTGTTCTTCCTTTTCAGGTTCGCTATAATTGTAGAGGGTGGACTTGTATTGACTGATTGAGGGCTATAGAGTAGTGATGGATGTGTTGAGAACTGAAGTAAAGATTTGACAAATGGGGTGTGTTTTTGGTCGAGAGGCATCGTCGGGTCGAGTGAACGAGGTTAAGGAGGAGACGAGGGAGGGTGAGAGTAGAAAAAGCTCAAAGAATTTGAACGTTGAATCGGGCGGGACTGTACGGGTTGGAGATACCCAGGGGGTTGATAAGGATAATGGCGAAGAGGTTAGTAATGGTGTAACTCGGAAGGAGGAGAAGGTCGATGTTGATCGGCGGTCACAGGTTGAGAGGAGGAGATCGAGGCCAAACCCTAGGCTGAGTAATCCCCCAAAGCACAAACATGGGGAACAAGTTGCGGCAGGGTGGCCATCTTGGCTTTCTGCACATGTTGGTGAAGCAATTGACGGTTGGCTTCCTCGACGTGCCGACACTTTTGAGAAAATTGACAAGGTTGGTCAATTGCCTTTATCATTCCTTCTTTCATTCGTGTTCATGAAGTTAGTGTGTGGTGTATTCAGTCCATAGACATGGTTATTTATTTGTTTCCTGTTTATTTGTATTAGATTGGGTCAGGAACATATAGCAATGTCTACAAAGCAAGAGATACTGTAACCGGAAAAATTGTTGCGTTAAAGAAGGTACGCTTTGATAATTTGGAACCAGAAAGTGTGAGATTTATGTCCAGGGAGATTATTATTTTGCGGCGACTCGACCATCCCAATGTTATAAAATTGGAGGGTTTGGTCACTTCGAGAATGTCATGTAGCTTGTATTTGGTATTTGAGTACATGGAGCATGATTTGGCTGGTCTCGCAGCAAGCCCAGAAATTAAGTTCACCGTAGCACAGGTTAGACTTTTTCTATAATGCACGAGCTGATAGTCTAGGTATATTTTGTTGGAAGGACATACCACACTGAGAAACTATGCGAGTTTTTATTCACCATCTTTATTACTGCAGGTTAAGTGTTACATGCATCAGCTTTTATCTGGGCTTGAGCACTGTCACAACCGTGGTGTACTCCATCGTGACATTAAAGGGTCAAATCTTCTTATTGACAATGGAGGGATACTTAAGATAGCTGATTTTGGGTTGGCCACCATTGTCGATCCCAGCCACAAGCACGCTTTGACTAGCAGGGTGGTTACACTCTGGTATCGAGCTCCAGAGCTTCTTCTTGGGGCTACTGACTATGGTGCAGGCATTGACCTATGGAGTGCTGGTTGCATTTTAGCTGAATTATTGGCTGGCAAGCCTATCATGCCTGGTCGGACAGAGGTATCAACTCTCTTGTATATGTTATTATGCAACTCATACTTTTCGCCATTTGGAACTTTATCTCTCTTTATTTTTCCCTTTGTTTTCAGCATCTTTCTCACATTTGTAGAAGTTCTGTCTCTAGCCTATTTAAAGTCATTCATGACTTAAAAGCAGAAAAACCTGTTTGATGGTTCCAACGCCTTCCTCTTGGAGTATAAATGAAAACAACAAAGTTGTATTAGCCATGCTTTCATGTTAGGAATAATGACTTCTTAGGTATTTAAAAACACTTGCCATTTAATTGAGCTCTGGAGGAGTTGAACCTGCAAGAGTGCTGGGACTCAAATCTTATCACCTGACTGTTAGTTTTGAAAACAAGTTAACGTTTTGCATTTCCACCTTCCGCGATTCTGTTATTTCTTATAGAAGTTTTCAGAAGAACTGAGAAAACACTTTTATTAAACTTTTTCTTCTTGGGGGATTCTTATGCCACATTCCAATTGGGGCTCCCTCCTTGCAATTCTGCTTTTTTCCTCTAGGAGCATTAGTACCACTTAACTGAACAACTGGTTCATAATGGGCCATAATACTTTGATTTGAATGCTTAAATTTAGTGTGTTTCTTGCAGATGTTACAATTTGAAACAACTAAAATTCGAAATAGATAAACATGCACCTCTGACTCTGAGCAATATGTTTTTCCTTTACGATGGTAACAGTTTAAACTATACCACCAGCTCTCCCACCCACACTGGCTTTGTGTTTTAGTTAATTCGATCAATTGTTCCTTGAGAAGGATGTACGCTATAAATTTCCTCGTCATTTTGCGAAGCACTTTTTTGGCTATAGCCGAGGTTCACAAGAAAGTAGAAAGAAGCTTGTGATCCAATATAGACCAAATACATGGAGGCTGTCTCACAGAGCTACCTTACAAGAGCTTATTTTATTGAAGGCAAAATAAACTGCTGATGCAGTTTAAAAGTCCAAAACTTTCTAAGCAGATTCTGAAAAAAAAATCAGGCTCATTCACTCCAACATGCTTGGTATTATAACCTCGCAGTAAGAATCATCTAAAGGGGTGAAAAAGAAAGTGGTCATTGGATTCTTTGGAGGTGATGGTATCAAAAGTTTGACCTTGGTAGTTAAACTAACAAAAGCAAACGTGCTAGTTGCTGAACCTAGAGTCCCTTATCATGGCGTATAGGTCACACTCCGTCACTCCGTGGATTTGAAAGTCTTTTTCTTTTTGGTAACTGAGAATTTCTTTGAAAGAACAACACAACAAAGCCAAGGCATACGTACTGAATACCCAATTCTAACCACTACAGATGTATAAGATTTGGAAGAGCTTTTGACAGGGATTTGCCAGGACTGACATAGAGTATGGCCAAGGGGAAGGGATTTACATTTTTGACTCAGGACCCTTTAATCCTAAAGCACACACCTGCTTCCACACTTCTCTTGAGTAAGGGGACTTGGAAAATAGGTGACACAGAGTTTCATTTCCTTGAGTGCATACAGAGCAGATGGGAAGGATAGAAAACCCCTTCATGAGCTTATCTTTAGTTCCAAGTTTTACCCTCCTTTTATGGCCTTCCAAAACATAAAAGTGTGCCTTGGAATGCAATTAGGAAACCATAGAAGGTGGTTCCGGTGAAGAATGGGAGATGAAGTTCTAATGGATTACCAGGTGGTTGCAACACTGTTCCAGTGAACCCTATCTTGCTTGGAACAGTCAGGATAGAAGGTAGGGTTAAGGGCCACTCCTCTGATTCAGTATGAAAGCACAGACCTTTGCAACAATAGGAACTCCAAAAAAAGGCACAATATAAACGGGGAACCTTGTGGCAGCCAGTTATCAAATCATACATAAGGTCTTGCACCATTGCCAATAACGTGCTCCTATTGAGGTATTTGTAGCAGTAGCACCATTTGACCCAGAGAGATTGATGCTTGGAACAGCAATGCCAAGTATGTCTAAAGAAATATGCTATGTTAGCATCCTTGATTCTAGTAATACCATGACCCCTTCCTTCTTAGGTAGACAAATACACTTCCAAGAAACGTTATTAGAGTGATTGTAATTGTTTGTAGCAGCCCATAGATTTTTTATGGCCAGTTTGCCAATGTGAAGGCCAACTGGCTGAGGTAGAATGAAGTGGAGTGTCCATTTAACCTGGATACTAAAAGGTCCAGCCTTGAGAAGCTGGAGTCTGCCTGCGTATGAGAAGGATTTATTGGCCCATCTGTTGATTTTTGCAGCAATCTTATTAGTGAGGCTGTTACAGTCCCTTAGAAAGCTTTATGCTATAAGAGGCACACCTAGGTACTTAACAGGGGGAGACCCCAGCTAAAACCCCTGAATAGCGCACAGACTCTCTTTGGTTTGAGCATTGATGCCCTATGTTACTTGGACTAGAGTATGGGTGTCGGGAAAGGGTATGTATCTAGATGTCGGATTCAACTATTTCTCATTTCAAGGACATAGGGACACGGCAAAATATTCAAATTTGTTTCTATTTTTTGTGTATTTTCTTACATAAAATGGTGCTTAAAGGTTCTATAGCCCATTTCATGGATAATAAGAGATGTTTATGCATACTTCAGTGATAAACTTGAATTACAATTAGGTTTTCTATAAGTGTCTTATTAAACTTATCGGACACATATCCCACACCCTTATCCGAGTGTCGAGTGTCCGACACGGGTACTTTATACCATTGCGAGAGTCCGCGAAGGACAGATGGTAGGAGTACCATCTGTTTTAGCTAGACCATGTGAAGGCTGAATAAGATCAGACTTTAGCCAGACCATGTGAAGGACAGATGGCAGGAGTACCAAGCATACCCTTATGTTAACCACAATGTCTCTAATTTCTTCATGTATCATTCCTTGTACCATGAGACTATTTATATGCAGGATTTTATTTCTAGCTCTGTGAGATGCAACCTTCTTCTGGAAGTAAGTACTTTGGTCCCGTAGTTTGATCCAATTAACACCTTGCTTTTTGCTTAAAAAAAGATTCTTCAGCTAGGAGGGATGTGTACGCACTAAGAGCTTCGTTTTTCAGCGGAGCAATGAGCGATGAAGGGTCAGGACTACTCTGATTTTCTAGTTGGATCTTTCCAAGGTGATCTTTAGCCTTAGCTACGCTTACAGAAACAGTACCTTTACAAGTAGAATTAAGAACCTTGAGCTCAAGCTTTAGGGATTTCGATGGTGTTATACATTCTCTGTTCCTTAGCAGAAACCTTCCAAAACCTTAGAAACTATGGCTTCGAAATTATGATGTTTGGTTTAAAAATTAAAGAGCTTAAAGGGCTTATTGTGAGAACCCACCTTGGTGGGGAATTAGTCCCACATCGGAAAGATTTGGGAATTTCATGTGGTATATAACGACGCCCTACGAGCTACTCTATAACTCAAGGTTAACCTTTTGAGTGACGTGGTTAGGCTAAGAGTTAGCAGGTCAGCTGGGGTGGATCGTTACACTTGTGACCTGTGAGGGTTTTTGAGCCTTTACCATAACCAAAGCAGAAATGCAAGGAGGGAAGAAAGTGGCCTCAAAGTTCAGAAAGGATCTAAAGCCAATATCCATTAACCATGACTGTCTAATTTGCTAAAGATGAGCCTATCGTCATGCTTATTATCCCAGGTGCAGAAACATCCTTTATAAGGGAGGTCTAGGATGTCCGATCTATCAATATATTTTTTAAAATCCAGAGTGCCACCCCTATTAAGGCCAATACCATGCTCTTGATAAGGAATAAAATGGGAGCTCAGTTCAGCCCAAAGCTGCTGCTAATATATCTGCTATTACCTATTAGCACCATAACAACTGTTATTGTGAACTTGATTTTGAGCACTTTATGAGAAACTTTAAGAGTAACAGACTGATCCAAATCACTAAGGTCTTGAACATCCATTACGTCTTCATTCAAAAGAATAACAATTCTAGTAACTTCATTGTGGAGAAAATTCCCATAAGCTTTCATAGTCGTACAAATACTGCTACAGACAGACGGAAAAATTGATTTCCTGGCTATAGCTTCAACTAAACCAATCAAATTAAATTCATTTTCCATCGGGAGTTGGGACACAGCCTTCTGTTTTTAGTATTAGGTCAAGCCCCTATTGTTTATGTTGGAATTTTCATCTATATCGTTTTGGGAGTTTCCTGGCCCTAGCTGGGATATCGGCTTTTTACCTTTACTTTTAGGAGCATTATGCAGTGTAGGCCAGTATGGTCTTGTTTTCAGCAGATATTATTGTTTCATTTTTTAACTGTCTCGTTGTTTTAAGATAAAACCAGTGTGGGTTGACGCCTGAATATCTTCTTCATGACAAATACGTAGCTGGATGATCCTCATCAGGATTGGAATTTTCTTGATCAGACTCAGTGGCCACTGCCATATCATTACAATCACTACCAAATTGAGACGATGCTCTATATAACTGAAAGGGATTAGAGACAGACACCAGAGTTTGGAGCATGCTTGTGTAAACTAGGAAAACAAGGTGGTTTGTGAGCATTTTAAACTAAGGATATTAAGACCTGAGCAACAGTGGGAGAAGAGTGAACCTGAATAGCAGTAGGCCCAACCCCATAGCCTCAGACTTTTCATCAATCCCTTGATTAACATTCAGCCTATGAAGCACCGGTACGCCGGAAAACTCGCCGTACGCGTACCGGGTACGTACCGGGTACGGGTACGGCTTGGGTACGGCAAAAAACGTACCGGATACGGCAAAAACGTACCGGGTACGTTCGTATGTTTTGGGTACGCCATGGGTACTGCTTGGGTACGTTTGGAAGAGAGAGAGGGAGAGAAAGAGGGGTACGTTTGCAGAGAGAGAGAAGGAGAGAGAAATTAAACTTGCCGGAGTCGCCGGAGGAAGGCGAATCAGTCGCCGGAGGAAGAGGAAGCAGTCGCCGGAGTTCTAGGGGTCGAAGTCGGCGTTGGCGTTTGGGAAGAAAGTGAACGAACAGATGCGGAGACTGGATCTGACCTAACTATTCTTCTGCGTTTGCTTTAAATATGTTACCCAAATTACAATTTCACACCTCATTTTTTAGTTTATTACACTGAGCCCCCTGTCTTGTTTCTTCTGCGTTATTTTGTTTCAAATAGTTAGCCAATTACAATTTTGCACCTTATCTTTTAGTTTATTACTATGGAGCCCCTTCTTGTTTCTCTTTTACATATACCTTTTACATCTAATAATGAAATATGCTAATATATATATATATATATAAAATTGCCGTACCCCGCCGTACCCGTACCCTACTTTTTTGGATTGTTGCCGTATCCCGTACCAGTACCCGTACCGTACCCGTACCGCGTACCAGTACCCATGCTCCGTAGCATTCAGCCCTCAAGAAGAAGACAACTGATAAATGGCTTTGACTCTCCTTTCTTCCGTAACAGATGTTGGAAATTGGAATTCTCTGTCCATAACTGTTGTCCAAAAGTCAGCACCGATCACAAGCTTGAGGAAGACATTCATATCCTATATTCTATTTGTGTAGCCCTAGACTTCTTTGTGATTTTGAGATTTTGTCTGGTAACACCTAAATTGCTTTGCCTGGTCTATTATTCCATGTGTAGTCTGAAATTTTGCTATTTCTGCAATCAATTGTTCTTCTGTTCATGCGGAGGCTGTGCATGCTTATAACTTATGGTTCATCTAATTATTCTCTTGGCAAGGATGCGGGGACATGTGGAGATTATTATTTTCTTCTTAGATTTCTTTTGTTTTACATTTTTAATGGGTGTACATGGTCTAAAGCACGGATGTGGACACAAGACATGGACACATGGATACGTTGTTTTCCCAAAAACTAAGGATTTGGCACATTGATTGCATGTCAAATTTTAATTATATAGCTGTTGAGTGTGTATCTTGAAATTATATGACAATTAAAAATGCTACTTCTATCAAATTAGGGAGAAAACGAGAAATAATATTGATACTAAAATGATGTTTAAACAATAGTTGCAAATAAGTATTCAAGAACAAAACGTTCATGGCAATTTTGATCCACCCTAACTTTGAAAATCACATCTCAAGCTTTGGACGTGTCCCCTTTGTGTCCGAGCAAATGCATATAGGCCACACAGATTTGAGCATGTATGACACGTGTCCAAAGCGTGTTTGAACATGTCCAACTTCAGCATGTGTAGGTTACGGACACGTGAGGCCTATAGAAGTGTCTGTGGCTCTTAGTTGATAAGGTATCAGGGGGCATTTCATAGATAATATGAGAGTTTTATGGATAGCTCTACTGTAAACATGAGTTACTGGATATGCTTCTTAAATGAATGTCCAGCTAAAAATCTAGGAAACATGGCATACAGTTACCCAAGTGTCTGAGTGTGCGAACAATTGTATTTTATTATGCATGTACAAGAGTCTGTGTAACACAGGTGTTTATTTTGTGTCCGCCTTAATTCTCAGAAATGTATTGGATTTTTCCAGCTTCTGAGTCATGTTTTTGTGGAGGTTGGCCCTGGCTGTCATCTGATTCCCTTTTTGCTTTCTTCAGAGTATTTTGATCTTGCAACACAAATGCTTGAAGTCTTATGTTGATTAAGACCATTTATGTGCCTGGTACTTTGTATTTGGAGTACCGCTATTAGCATTCAAATTGCTGTAAACATTAATTTTTTTCTGAATATTCTTATATTAACTTTTGATTTTTTCCATCACCAAGGTGGAGCAATTGCACAAGATTTACAAGCTCTGTGGCTCTCCTTCTGATGAATATTGGAAAAAATCAAAGTTGCCAAATGCAACTTTATTCAAACCCCGGGAGCCTTACAAGCGATGTGTTTCAGAGACATTCAAACATTTCCCTCAATCATCACTGCCTTTAATTGAAACTCTTATTGCGATGGATCCAGCTGAACGTAAAACTGCGACAGATGCATTACAGAGCGAAGTCAGTCTCCTCTCTCCGTACCTATGTATCTAGTTTTGTTTGACAGGGTACTTTTTGGCTTCTATTAATGCCATTCTTGGTCTTACTGTTCTTTGTTTTTTTCTCTTATTTTGATTTTCTTCAAATTTATGTCAAGTAGCTGAAATGTTCTGTGAAATTGATGAAAATATTCATCAAATTTTGGAAGTACATTAGATGGCAACCAAAGATTTGAGATTCAACATGCGTGAAGTAGCATTTGGAATATTCGTACCAGATCACTGTGACTAGCAAATGTGAAAATGAAGTAACTTAAATATGTTGCATTTGCAATGATTGGACAAAATTGAATTTATCTCTCACTGCAGATTATATATTTGCATTCTCATTTATATGCATATAATTGTTAATCCATAACACGGGAACTAATGAACCATGGGCGTACATAAATTAAATTGTTTTACAGTAGCTACTAGATAATCAGGAGTCCTTGACCAGGATTGAATGAGCTTCTCAATGAAACTTGCAAACTAGGATCGAGAAAAACAGAATGGCTGTGTTTGATTAGATAGTTTAGTTTAGTTTTGATGATGTCAGCAGGTGTAATGAGTGGAGAGAGATAGAGAGAGAAATGAGGGAAATGATGATGTCATCAAAACTAAAACTAAACAGGGAAACGAACAAGGCCAATGTAAGTGTTATACTGAAGGATTTCTCAATGAAATCTTCTAGACCAAATGGGTTTGGACAAAAAATAGCGGCTGTTATCTTCTTTGATTTCCTCATATTGTGCAGGAAATCATCACACAAACATGTTTACCAATGCTCCGCTGTCATCTCATTTCTTCCTGAGAACTGGAACCTGTGATGCTTTTGAGAAATATCTTGTATTAAAAGGCCTTATAA
The DNA here is from genome assembly GCA_963854785.1 of Vaccinium vitis-idaea. Classification (NCBI taxonomy): domain Eukaryota; kingdom Viridiplantae; phylum Streptophyta; class Magnoliopsida; order Ericales; family Ericaceae; genus Vaccinium; species Vaccinium vitis-idaea. The sequence goes on along the minus strand of OY978225.1, from coordinate 18,515,086 downwards.
CACAATCCTATAAATTTTCTGTAAGCAATTGGATTTCGATCACTTCTTATTGGCAGTGTTGTCCTCTAACTTATATAATATTCCACAAGGTTTTTTGAGCTAGCATGAATTTCGACAGTCGGTCAGTGTTTTGCATTGATTTACATAAGTGAAGGCCCAAGGGGATTTGGTGTTGTACTTGCTTTAGACTTCCTTTTGTTAACTGCAAGAGTAAGCTATTGGCAAGGAATTTTTTTGTCTTTGAACACAAAATGGACTGAAATTGAATACTTGGTTTGCAGTTAAACGGCAACCTGTACATGGGCTGCATGCCCTTTGGTACTTTTTAATACTTTCCTCTGCTTACCCGCAAAGAACAAAACCATTATGTTTCCAATTGTCAGGAGAAGTGACTCTAATTATGTCATTAATTTTCTTTCTTGAAATACCAAAGGGTCCTTCATGAAATCAGCTTACAGAGTTTGTCCATGAAGTTTTGTCTTACTGGAAAGTAGTTTAGAGTTCATATCATAATGTGTATCCTTTTGATGACTGTCTTTGTATGTTTCTTTATGGCTTCTCATTCTCGTATATACGTTTTCCTGTAGTTTTTCACTACAGAACCCCATGCTTGCGATCCTTCTAGTCTACCGAAATACCCTCCCACCAAAGAGATGGATGCCAAACGACGTGATGACGAGGCTCGCAGGTATATTTTTGTTTGACTTAATGTATGAATTTTTGAAATATGGCTGTACCAAGAGTTTATTTTCTAGTGTTTCATTTAGGTACCAGTGTTTCTTGCTTAGCATTGTCAAGAGCCCCAAGAATTGTACTTGCATGTTTGGCCATCTGTTTATATCAACTCCAGTTAACCCTTGCTGCATGAGTTACCTTGTTCTTGTTAAGTAAACCATTTACAAAATAAAGGGTGTTGTTACCCTTTAATAGATTACTCATCTACTTTCCTTGCTCATCGATCTAGTCAAATTTATCTTTGGGAATTCAAATTAAGATATTATTTAGTGTGTGAGGTGATTAATTAAGTCGAATACAAAGCAACAATTCACTTCCCTCCTATCTTCTGATCATGTTTCAAGTAAAAGTGTCAGTTTAGTTTATTAATAACTGAATTCGTAGAGCTTCACATCAGTCGAACTTCTAGTGTAATCTTTTTTCCGTTTCCTTTTGTCTATGGTATAATAGATTTGTTGACAACTGATTCATATAAAAGGTTGTAAAAGCTTACTGTTAGGAAATAGGCTTTACCCCACATATATAACAATCCACTTCACGTGCAACCTTTCTTGCTAGTGGAGAGACAAACAAACTAAGCGTAACATGATAAAAGGATACAGATTCTTACTAAATAGATAATGGGATGATAAAAGGATACAGATTCTTACTAAATAGAGAACTCTGGCTCCAGAGCTCCAATACTGTTGTAGATCAGTAATTGTCCCAGAAGAGCTTAAGTGGTTATAGAGGGATACCGTTGTTATTTATTTCATCAACATGGAACCGATATTCTAATAAATTGAGTTGTTGGTAGTTTTTCTTCATCCCTGTTGATTACAATGCATACTACGACTAGAGTGCAATGAATCACGACGACAATAAGATAAAAGACATATATCAAAATAACAAAGATACTCCCAAAGACCCCATATAAATTCAAGGGGAAAGGACTGACACACAGATGGGCAGAGTAGAACTATTGCCTCTTAATGAGGATTGAGGTGTAGGGGTCTGCCAATGGGTTAGTCCCGTTGGTAGCTAAAACAAATTGAAAAGGAGTAGGGTTTTGAACTCAAATATCATGAAATATTGTTATGAAAGAACTATGGCCAATTGAGGGAAAAATCAGACAAGGTGACGGCAGAGTGGTATAGTTATTAGTAGGGGACAATATTGTCTTCAGTGTAACTTTTCATTAGGGCAAGTTTTTTGGAATAAAGGAGGATGGTTATATTTACTTGGAGGAAATTGATGAACTTTTATTCCAGTACGTGTTCGTTGTTCATGGGGGATGAGCAGTTGCATCAACCCTTTCTTTTCGTACCTTGGTTTGGTTGGATTTTGATTGTATAGCTTAGGGAGTTTTGATTTTTTCCTTCACTAATAGGTCATAAGGTGTCTTTGCACTTGTAATTTTCTGTGAGAGATTTGGTTGGTTATCGTTTACATGACTGAGCTGTTTGATTGACAAACCCACCCCTTTTGTCACTTGTTTATCACTGATGCTTTGCATCTTGTAGAGGTTATGTACAATCATGAAAGAGTGAGATCTGAGGAATCGACTATTACTGTTCTGCTTCCCTATGTTGTCTTTTGAAATAACCGCATTCCCTCTTTGATCCTGTATTCCTCCATAATTTGGTGTTTGGTTATGTATAATTGTTACTATCAGATTTTTATGAGAATTGTTAGGGTTTAAGCCAGGTTTTGGTTTGAGATATATTGATTTTGTGCATGAAGAATACGAAAATGAAAACAGAATCCATCTAGTCCCCAATCATTGGGGGTATGGGTGAGGGATGATTGGAAACAGACTTAACCTTTGGCAATATTTGCACAAAGTGGAATACCACTAAAACAGTGGCCCCCCTAATTGGCCTCAGTGTAATACAATTACCGAGTCCTTAATTACGTTCAATACATTTCGCGTGTACATATATTTATCTACTATCTTTTGTCTTTTTGTTCGCTAATGATATTTCCCCTCTGATTGCAAGTAGTCTGGTAGTTTATGCTTTCATTACTTTTGACAATAATTGAGTATTCTTCCTTTACAGGCTTAGAGCTGCTAATAAACCCCAGGGTGATGGTGCTAAGAAAACACGCACTCGCGATCGGGCCGTTAGAGCAATGCCTGCTCCAGAAGCCAATGCTGAGCTTCAATCTAATCTTGACGTATGTCAATATACCACTTCAACTCTTACTGATGCTAGTAAAACATGACGATAATATTTTCCTGAAGTTATTCCGCAGGTTGCTAGATTTGATTTACATTGACAAAAGAAACATATAATGGTTTAAAAGCAGGTATCTAGTCATTGAAAAATACTGAATATGGTTGTTTTAATTGTTTGGATAATTTGTTCAGAGTGTTGAAAAATAAGCAACGCTCAAGAACTTCTTGAAAGAAAAAGAAAAACCATTTTTCCTGTGTCAAGTTGATGCAATGATTAAGGTAGAGTGTAATTGTCAGGGACTAATCTGCCTTGTGTTATAAGAAATGGACATACATTTAAGCTGTGGAAGCTGAGCATACCCAAATAGTACAAGAGGTAATGGAGAAAATAATATCAATGTAATGGAAAATTTTCTGAAGTTCGTATATCCCTAAGAAAATCTGTATATATGATATCTGCCCTGACAATTTTGAAAAACCTCAAAATATTCTGTGGATAAAAGTGCTTAAAAGTCAATGGTGTACTTGTCCCCTGAACACATCCGCCACTGCAAGTAGTTGTAGATTCTTCACCAAGAGGGGATATATATCCAGGACCATCATAAGATATAATTTTTGTTGACTTTATAGTCCAGCAACTAATATAATTTATCTTTGTTTGCTCGTGAATGAGGTCAAGCTCCTTATTGTGAGCCTATCTGGATAAACTGATGCACCACACATGGATCTAAAATGCTTAAATTTTTTTACATTCAAGGTGATACAGGGATCGAGCTTGTTCATTTTTTAATGAGCCTATACTTTTTTTATTTGCTGTTCCGAAGTGAGTGATTTGCTGACTTTTGAACAAGCCTAATTGTTTTTCCTTTTTCACATTAATGAGCCTTGGCATAATTCTCTTTCTTGATTGTCTCCAAAGCAGCGACGGCGCCTAATCAGCCATGCAAATGCAAAAAGCAAGAGCGAGAAGTTTCCTCCACCTCACCAGGATGGAGCTCTTGGTGTCCCCTTGGGCGCTTCACATCACATTGACCCTGCCATTGTTCCTGCCGATATCCCCTTCAGCTCCAACTTATTCACATACTCAAAAGAACAGGTTCCAAATTGGTCAGGTCCTTTGGATGACCCTGTGGCTGCTGGTGCTCCAAGGAGAAAGAAGCATGCTGGAGGTGATACTCCAGAATCGGCAAAATCTTTTACAGGAAGAAGAGATAAGAGTAGCAATCCTCGGGTTAAAGGGAAAGGAAGTGTGGCTTGAATTTTTGTTGCGTATATTGAAGAGATACATAAGGGTTGCTGGCCAATTTTTCGACTTAATTGCAGGAGAACATCAACCCTACTGGACCCAAATGGATTCAATCGACCGAACACAGCATTTTCCTCGGGTTTGAATTCGATGGTAAAGTTTTCATCATTATTTTTCCAAATTCCCATATAAAGGTCTTTGCTCTATTCATTGGGTGTGGGAGAGGTTCCCTTGTTACTTCTACTGTTTTTTCTCCTGTGTTGGAAGTTAGATCTCAGAACTGTTATGATTAGAGCATTTTTAATAAAAGTTTGAGAGATCAACACTGTTGTTTTATTACTGTTCAGCATTACAATTTGAGAGCTCAACCTTGGTGCTTTGTTGGATGGTTATTTTTCACTTGTCCAATTGTAATTAGTTTAAGCAACAAGTTCTGCTGTAGGGTTCATTGGAGTTTGAATTGGATGATTTCCGATACGGTAGAAAAGTGTTCATGTTTTTGTTACTCCTATTTGCCAAAAGGGACATTGTTCTAATATACGTCGTACGTCGCATTCTGGTAATACCCTACTTATTTAAAACATCTCCTCGGGATTTGGGGTGTAATACCATACTACACCGTAGTATCCTCAATTGTGGACTTTCTAAAATCTCAATTGTGATTTGGACCATTTATTTTGCCAAAAATGTTAGTAGAATATTTATGTTAAAAAAAAAAAATTGATAAGATATTGGTAGTCGTATAGTTGGATACTATTTATTTTACAAAATTGAATGATCGATATGATTTAGATATTGTAAAACAAATGTATCTCAATCATGTGTCTAAAATTGTCCGATCAATATTATTTTTTGCAAATATATCATGCCCAGTGTTCTTGAAAAAATGAACGATTCCGATAAGAAATGAAGATTTTAGAGGACCCACAATTGATGACAAGTGTAGTGCCTTAGGGCACTAACCCAAGTCCTCTATATGGTTGTGAGTCAGAAGTACCTTCAGTTTTCGTATCATTAACAAATAAAAAATTTAAATGTGTTTGTGCCTTAATCATCACTATGATGTCTATGGGGTATTTCATCAATTTGGTCATTAGATTTTCTTTTTCCTAAGGAAGAGGATTCTCGTATTATAGTTACGTTGACTTTTTCATCAATAAGTCAACAAATGGATCATCATTATCTAATTGAGATGATGCTTTTTCTTTTATCAAACATGTCAATTTCATATTGAAAGTGACATGACAAGTCTTTCATTTTGCTTCAACACATAATTGGGATTTTTGTATAAATGTCTCCAATAATTAAGTATTTCAGCTATGTTATCATAGACCATCCTAATGTAAGTTTTAGCGTGAAGAATCATAAAATAATCTAGTAACTTGGTGGTCTTTTGAACTATTCATGCCTTTAGTATCTTTAACGTACAACGTCCAATTTGATTAGTAAACTCTACATTGTAGTCTTTGTCTCTAACTTCAAGCCTACATGAAGAATACTCCAAAAAATGTCTATTTTACATTTTATAGTTATTAAGTATTGTAGACACCCCAAAATGAGACGTTCACGTACATTTTAATCCCCGATGATGAAAAGAAATGCCCGGAAGGCCTCTCGGATTAAAATTCTTCAAGTCAACTTAGTCAACAGTACCGTACGGTACTCATCTCTCACGCACGGCACAGCCTCAGTCACGTACGACAGCATTTTAAATTTTGGCGGTGGAAGTGTACCACACGGTACAGTTAGTGTGCCGCACGGCACAGATTGTGTGTTGTACGACACTGTCACTTGTCACACAGCTTTTGCAGAGCTTCCAGCAGCTCGAATTGTTGACATTCGGTTCCCCATCTTCATGATGATTTCTTGCAAGGAAGAAAGGCTACCTCATAGCTATGATTGCTTGTGTGGAGACCAAGTTTACGTAGTGACCAAGGAAATTCCTACGCCTATAAAATCCCGACCGATTTCGGATGAGAGAGCAGATTGAAAAATTGTGAAGAAAAACCATGAAATTTCACCCTTGAGCTCTGCTAAAACACCATTTCTACTATAAATCATCTTCATTGCCACCTCTAATCTCCAGAAAACCAGTCCAATCCTCTCCTTTTAGAAGCAAATCCAATAAAAACCCACCCCCTGTTTTCGGTCCAAACCCGTGATCAATATTATTCAAAGTCTGTCTGAGTTCTTGTTATCAACCATCTCTGCCATAGTACCCGATCGAAGTTGGAGTCCAGAAGAAGCCCAAGCCATATCCGGAAGTTCGAGAAAGAGTTTCAGTCCGAGAGTTTCAAACCGAAGGTATATTTCCGTTTCGCCAAATTTCTTAAGTTTGGTACCCTGAGGGGAGGGGTGCCAAGTGTGGGATGATCTTTTATATCATCTCCACATTTGGTACACCCATGTTATAGTAAAAACCAGTTTAAATCGATACCTCTCGGTTGTGTCGTACGGTGAAAATATCGCCTCGTACGGGGTAATTTAGTGAGGAGGAACATTCCTTATCTAAGCACATTGTTTCCTTATTCAAAATAATCTGTTTTTGAGCAAGTTTCATGCCTTGTATGAGTTTCCATTCAATCATTTCGAAAAGCCAAAGTTTGAACTGTTTAAGGAAACAGTGCCACACGACACTCCTTCTGTACCGCACGGTACACTTTGAGTGCTGTACGACACTCTTTTGAAAATTTGACCGTTGGAATGATGAACAGTGCCGCACAACACACTTTTTGTACCGCACGGTACACCTAGTGCGCCGCACGGCACACTTTTTGTAAAATTTGAAATTTTAATAAGTGCCTTGCAGGAACAGTTTGAATCTTTGATTGGTTCTTTGTTTATTGTTATAACTTGCATTATTTACTTGTTTTCATTATTATCGTCTGTTTTGCTTGATAAATTGTTTATTTGAATAAAATTCAGCATTAAAATATTTTCTAAAAATCCCACAAATGTTTAGTAAAGACCGATTTTAATCGGGCGAGCGGGGTGCATCAAAACCCTTCCCCGTTCGTAACCTGGCTCCCGAATCCAAAACGAATCTCTGATTTTCAAATTGTTTTATAAATCATTTTCTCAATCATTTTTCAAAACGGTTTCTCGGGTCCTAAACCATTTTCCAAAAACCCGGGTGACGACTCTATTTTCAAACAAAATCAAACCGGCGTGGAGGTCGACCGTCCACAAGTATCCTTACAGACTAATAATACTGGTACTTAAAATCTCTTAGATGGTGTACTTAGTGTCGAAAACTTCCTTCAAGTTTAACTGATATAACATTTTTTGTCTGAAGGAACATGTAATATTGTGTTTTAGCATGGACCTTCTCTAAGTATATGCATTTTGCAACCGCTATAATATACCACAAAGATTGGTCTTGCTATAAAGCTTTTCACCAACTATTAATTAAAGAAACAAGAGAAGGTGCATGGACGACGATGCGTTTCTAAGAGAACAAGAGAGATAATAAGGGGTTGTTTGATAATCACAATTCAACATTTAAAATTGGATGAATTAAGTAATAGTGATTAAGTATGTTTGATAACAACAACTTTATATTACTTAAAAGGTTAAGGGTCTCTTAAGATGTTTATTAAAAAGTTGATAAAAATTGACTGAAGTCATAATAAGTGCTTGCATTCAACTCTTTCCTTTTTCACCACTCCCTCCGCACAACCATCACTATCATTGTCGTGACCACCACCACCATCTCCACTCCATCACACCACCACTACCACGACTGCCACTATAGAAACCACCACTGCCATCACTCCCATTGTTGTTGCCACTAACATCATCACTATACTATCACCACAAACACTCTTCCGCCGCCGCCACCTACAACCCCCCACCACTCCACCACACTTCATCTTTAGCTTTCCTGCCTCGATGATCGCCAACTTCAAGCAGACTATTTCTGATCGCATGCAACTGGGACACAATGACTTCAATGGCCATGCAATCTATTGGCAATTCTTGTGAACAAGCTATTCCTACTTTACGTAGTGAAACCAAGCACTCATAAATATTGTGACTGCTTGGAGAGTTTTGGGTGCTAGTGTTGTTGAGACTCGAGCTAGCCTCTCTTAAGTCCTGTTGTTGAAACAACTCTAGATCAAAGGTGTGGAGATTCTCCAAAACCAAGCACTCATGAATTTTGTGACTGCTAGGAGAGTTTGGGTGCTAGTGTTGTTGAGACTTGAGCTAGCCTCTCTCATGTCCTGTTGTTGAAACAACTCTGGATCGACAATGTTTGCAACTTGATCAGGAATAGCCACCTTAGCAAAGGTGTGGAGATTTCCCAACTCTATCCTCGCGCTACCACGATCACACCATTACTATAAATACATAATGACCATTAGTAAAAGTAAAAGGGAATCAATATAACTAATGGAACTAAAATTAATCCATCATTTATTTTAATTCAGTGCTTAATATATTTATCAAACAACTTTTCAACTTAAAAAATTCAACTTTCAACACTTATTTTTCAGCTTTCAATTTCAGTTTTGATTGCATGCCCATCACAATAGAGAGAGTTACTATCAATTTATAGACAAATTGTCATAATAATACAAAACCCAGACTATTATGTGTTATTTAATCATGATCTAATGAGGACTCCCTCACGGAAATTCCGTGAGAACCTCATGGATTGGGGTCGAATCTCGATGATCCGAACCGCTCAATGTGTTTAAAACGTGTTTGTAAGAGTCATTGCGAGGAATCGCCAAAAAAAAAAAAATTACCCGGAAGGGCTTTATCCGAGCAGTTTTTGATAAACTGAATATGTACGGTTATTATGAAAAGCTGCTCGGATGAAACCCTACCGGGTATTTTTTTTGGGCAATTCCTCATGTTGGCCTTGGAAAACACATTTTAAACACATTGAGCGGTTCGGATCGTCGAAATTTGGTTCGAAAACAGAGGTGGTCCGCACGGAGGGATCCGTGAGAGCATCCTAAGGAGATCAGGATTGATGTGTTATTAGACTAATTGTTAGACTAATACAACTAACTTTTTCGGCTTAAACGGATACTATACTTTTTTCCAATATAAGAGAAGTGCCTTTCCATTTTTATTTTTTTATATATTTCCCGCACTAATTTAAGGATCTCAAGTCATTCCTTAAATGGATCTGACAAAATAGTGCACTAAATTTATGAGACTTATGGAGTTTTCACGCAGGCAGCTTCCACCCTCGGATCTGATACCGGAAGTCACGTTCACTGGCGGACACAAGATTTATATTTAGTGGGGATCGGAATCACATGTATTTTTATATTAATAATAAAAAATATACTATAGTGTAACATACAAGGGTCGGTTCTGGGGACACATATAAAGACACACCATCTCAGCCCTTAGTTCCCTTAAAACTAAGGGCTGAGATTAATTAAAACTTAACAAAAGAACTCCTAAACTTTCCCACATCCTAAAATTTCTCATCTTCTTCCCTAAAACATTCCCACACAACACCACACCACTATCACCAAACCTTAAACCTAGCCGCCGCCACCACCACCACAACCCCATACTTACCTTCTGGCCGACCTCCTCGCCCCTCTATCGCCGTCGCCGGTCATCAGGGTCGCACCATGAAAGATCACACATAGGATAGGAACATGGTCGGACTCAATATTAAAAAACCAAGAGTTTCAATGGAAGGTGAAAATCCACCATGGAGGCAAAAGATTTCAGATTATTAGATTATTTTTTGGGAAATCAGTGATCCATATGAAACACAAGTACATTTTTCTAGTGGATAGCAATTGTGGAGCTATTGGAGAATGGAACACTTAAATAGTGGGCAATGCCCCATCAAGCTCAAACTTTTTAAAGTTTAAGAGCAAATCCAATGCTAGTTGCAAAATAGCTAGTCATTGCCATATTTTGGCACCAAAAAATGGTTTTTGGTCTCAAAATAAAACCCAGCCTCGAATGGTTCTATTTTAGAACCAAACAGTTTTAAATTTAACTAATTTTCCCTCCGCCTCAATTTTTTTTTTCTATCTTTCGACCCCAATTTAATTATATGTCATTTTCAATCCCCGTTCTCAACTAATTTTTTCACCATCGTTTTCATTTACTTTTCATTTTTCATTTCTTTCAATGTACCTTTTTTTTTTCCAATTATCTGTGTGATTTTTTTCATTTAAAAAGAGTTTTTTCCTAATTTACCTCCTTTTTTTTTCAATTTTTTACTTGGAAATTTAAAGCTCAATCAACCTTCTCCTTTTTTCAATCTCTCTCTCTCTCTCTCTCTCTCTCTCTCTCTCTCACACACACACACACACTGACACACACACACACACACACTCTCTCTCTCTCTATACACCAGGGATTTCACCCTAAACCCATCTCTGGTGATCAAAAAAATTGGGTGAAAGCCATCTCCTCTGATCAATCTGAACAAACCCCTCTCTTTCACTCTCTCTTAAACCAATCAATCATACCCCATCTTACGGTTCGTTCAAAGCCCCGTGCTGAACCCCTCACCATGAAAGCCTCAAAATCCAAACCGAATTCCGATCAATCTAACCCCCTCTTCTAGATTACGGTGTTATAGAAGATTCTAGTGTTGATTCCGGAGTTGTTTATGGTGAGAGTAGATTCCGACGATTTCAACATGTATAGTACAATTCAAAATTTCAGCCATTTTCCGGCGACAACAGCAGACTCCGACCATTTACCTGCCTATTTTAGGTATACTCCAGTTCAGATTGTGAAATGGCAGTTGCAATTTGGTGAGGTGGCAAGGATGGCTATAGGTTCTATATTTGTAGCCACTTTTCCATTTGTGCCATTTTAGAGCCGGATTTGGCATTGCATTGGGTTCCAGATTTTTGCATTTGGTTCCATATTTTGTGTATGGATTTGGCATTGCATTGGGTTCCAGATTTTTGCATTTGGTTCCATATTTTGTGTATAGAACTGAATATGACTCTTGCATTGGATTTGCTCTAATGCAACAAGATTCCGAGGTGATTGTACATGGACTTTGGAGACCAGTGGTTCTTTTTTTTTTTTTTTGGTACTTCGGAAATAAACAGACCAGTGGTTCTGTCATGTTTTTTCAACAAGAAAAAATCCACCAGGGAATAGCAAAATCTGATGGAATTCAGCTTTGGTATTGCTTTTACCAGTATGGCGAAACAAAACATTAACACGTGCGTGCGTAGGCAAAACCGCTAGTCAATAAAAAAAATGCAGAAACCCTCTTGTTTGAAGTAGATCCCCTAAGGGTCAGTCCAACAAATTTTCAGTACAGATCATAATAATCAGACATGAGACATCATCATAACAAATTTTCAGCAGCACTAGAATCATGAAATCATCTTTGAAGATATACAAAACATGGTTCTTCCTTCAATCTGCACAATAAACCAACACCACAAATCCAGCGTGACGGGTTCTCTCTTATTTACAGTTTACCCTCAGAAGTTTCACAATATCATTCCCAGTCAGCATCAAAGAAACCGGCATCTTTCATCTCTGAGTAGTACACATTCTCTAAATGTAAATCTTCCTCCTGTTGCCATCAAATATAGTTAATCACGAAACTCGACAGGTTCTACAAATTCAAATGGAGAAAATAATAGAAGAATATGAAACAGATAATAACCTGGAAAAAGTCTGCTAGGAATGTTACGTATAGTAGGGGAAGATAAAAGGCATGGTAGCAAATGACAGTGACATCATACAACCTGCAAAAAAAAAAAAGTCCATAAATAAAACCATGACAAAATATGTCACTATGTAAACGAAATCAATTCGAGGCATACCAGAACCCAAATCCAGCACCTTGTCCAGTAAGTGCACAAGCAAATAGAGCAATAGCATTCAACGAAAACATCACAATGATATAGTTGTAAAACGCAGGTCTTGCTGTTAAAAAGAAGAGAAACAATAGTGAACAACCCTACTTTTGATAAAAGATCGCACTAATGCTACAAGAAGATAAGTGTCTAATGTTAAGGAAAATCGAAAAAATAAAGCAAACCGACCAGGTAACCTCTCTCTCCATCTTGAGTGGTAGATGAATAAAATGAAGCCATATACAGCAGTAAGCAGTAGCTTGTGGACAACCCACAAGCTCCATTTAACCCGGTGTGTATCGTCATTGTTCTCAATGAACAAAGGAATTGCAAGTCCAAAGAGATACATTGCCTGAAAAGGGGACACCTGTAAAAGAACAATCTTACAGCACATAACACAGTATAAAGGCATTCCAAATGACAGGTGAGGCATTCCAAATGACAGGTGTAGAAGTTGCATAGATTGAAGCGAGGACCATTTTTCTGAAACGGACATCCCTTACATTTCATCCCCATCTCCGGATATGGTCGGATTTCGCATTTAATTGTCACATAACAAATTACAATATGAGTTCTGATACATTAATTTGAATAGAAAATAAACAGTAAAGCGGATTGAAGTTAGGATAACCACTTAACGATAGTTAAATTTCAACACATATAAGCAGATTGTCAGTGTATTGGAAGACAAACTGCAAATGATATTAATATTTCCAGTTCCAATCTGACTCTACAGCCCAACACACAATTGGTTTAACCCTCCAAACAATTCACGTGACTATTTAAACACAAAAAGGGTGGGAAAAGCATCCCTCCATGATTCCACTAAAGTGGAACCATAAGCTGTTCATCAAAAGTGCAACAAGTATGATAAAAACGCAAGCTTTGTTGCCTCTAACCCCAAGATTGAAATAAAATTACACGTTTCAATGCAGGACCGGCCCTGAGATTATAGAGGCTTAAAGGGAATTTTGAAAATAGGCCCCTAGGCTTTTGTTTTAAAAAAAATTCAATATAGGTGACTAATATTTGTAAAAAATAGCAAACAGGGTAGTTTAGATTTGCAAGTTAACTAAAACAAACTTTTACAAATTTTCATACCATTATTACAAAAGGAATCAAACATAACAAGTCCTGCTCATTCTCAAAGCAATTATATTAACAACTTCAATTGTAAGATAATATTTATAATAATAAGAGAATTCTTTTAACATTTTTTTTATCAACATTTGTTGAGTGAAAATAAATTACATTTGTTTAATTATAGTCAAAATTATTTTATTTGTGAATTTGATGTAAAAAGTTTGAGGTAAAATGGAAATTAAAAAAATAAAATTAAAAAATTATCAAACCATTTATGTTGTGCAAAGATTTGAACATTAGTCTTCACTGACATCTACGAAAGGCGAAAGAGTAGTATATTGACCCAATAGAAAAATAAGAAAAAACAATATGCAAGACTAATAGATTAATCCAATAGAAAAATAAGAAAAAAGGATTGTTTAGCCAAAAAGAGTAATGTGTTTTGAACCAGGGACCTCTTGGTTTGCAAGAGTACACGCTTACCACTGAGGCCAAAGCATTACTTTAGATATTTCTCAGAAAAACAAGTATATATTATATAAATGTCTTATATTGGGATGGGCCCCTAATTTTTGCTTAATTTTTTGGGCCTAAAGCAACCGCATCTCCTGCTTTAGGTCAGGGCCGGTACTACGTTTCAATCACAAATAACAACTTAAAATGGAAGAAAAGTACTTCTAAGTTGAATGTCGAAGAACACCTTGAGAAGTAGATCTACACCAACAATGACTCCGGAGATGACAAATGTACGTGTTAAAGCCTCCAGCCCACTTGCATGATTTCCTTGGAGTAAGAAGGCCATCAAGCTTACTTCAAGAAATAGCATTCCAGTGGTAGTAAACAAAGACAAGATATTCCATGGCATTTCTTTGCCAGCAGTGCATTCCCATGCCTGTTTCAACAAACAAAAGCTTATCAGAGAACATACTAACCTAAAAACAGTAAGTCGGAGTAATTTGAAAAGAGTGATCAGTCAAAGGAAAATTTCAGAGACTTTTAGAATAATCAAGTTTTAGTCCTATTCTCTGTCAACTAGATGAAAATAAAAAAACTAATTTGCTGATCCATTATTCAAGACACATCAACAAGATTATTTTACATTGCTCGTCGCAGAAAATAATAATAATACGAAGAGAAAGGAGTTGCTTGTAACCTTATGCGAATACATAGACGAGATATTATAAAAATGTTGGTCCCTAAGTACCTGTAATTTATGGTATTAGGCAGCGTACTAAATAGCAAAATCGGATTACGTATTCCTATCGCTGAGAAGGCCATTAATCGGTCGGTCATTAGACTGGCAGACGATACATGGGTAAATAACAGTATTGGAAAAGTAAAACAATACATACTTTTTGGTCAAGTAGCGGAACATTACTTAGAAACCTGTAGAAGCCTCGCACATGCAAATAACATATGCAGGCTAGAGCATAAAACAAATGAAAACAACCTACAAACTCCACAGCATTTATCCAAAAACCTTTTTTTCAAAATGCGAAGTGAATGAATAGGTAGTTTTTAAACCCAGAAAACCCAATTTTTTTCTTTGCCACCCATAAAAAATAAATCGATTACCCTCCCATTTTCACCTGCCTTAGAAAATCAATATCAACAAACAGCAAAAATTATCTAAAAAGGAGTAGAAAAAGATAAAGAATATTTTAAAGCATTTTTCAGGCAATAGTATTTTAGAGTCTTTATTTCATTTCTAGTACCCTAGTGCTTATGAATAGGTGTAGGTTTCTAGAGCAAGGTTGTTAATACCGTTGTACTGTTACAGCACAAATCCGGTACGGCCATACCCTGAAGCTACATTTCCGTTTCGTTGTTGTTGTTGTTTTGGTTGGAGAGAGAGAGAGAGAGAACAACTGATGTACTGGTGGAGGATCTTTTGTTTGATCTAACGGCTAAGGTCAAAGGATAGACAAAGAAAAAAAATCTTTATAAATGAGTACTTTTCTAAATTGCAATATTTCCTAATAAAACATACATACTGTGCATTGCTTATTTATAGAAAAGAAGTTTACTACTTTTAAACTTGATTTTTAATATTACTCTACACTTTTTCCTAAATTCTAATATTTATAGCGGTAAATCCTGAACGGTACCGAAAAATATGCTTGTACTGATACGTACCGTACCAATATAAAAAAAAAAAGGTACCTTACCCGGTATGGTATTCAAAACCTTGGTCTAGCGTCTTCATTAGGTAGTTCTTTACATATTGATAATAGATATTTGTGAGCTTAAGTCTCTTTTATTCCCATTTTGGGATTCTTTCTTATGAAATCTATCCCTTGATTTAGTTTGCGTCATTTTGGTTGATTTAGTTTGCGTCATTTTGGTATCAGAGGTAACCCTTCATCACACTAGAAAATCTCACCTGGACCCTAACCTCACTGGAACCAAAAAATCTCACCTTAGCCCCCAATCCATTCATCTTTTTTCAGATCTATCTAATCCTAGACCCCAAACCTCAATTTTGACTCTTAAAACTCACCAATCGAGCCCTAATTAGTTGATACAAACCCTAAATCCATTGACCGCAAGCCGAATCACTCGGAAACCCTATTTGGAATCCTAAATCAGCTGATTTGAACCTCCACGTGCAATTTCATTAAACACAAGTGTAACGATCAGTACCACATCTGAAGTTAACAAAATTCCTAACAGAAAATTCTATACATTTCAGCTAGTCCACGACTCCACTGTAAGAAAGCAAAGCATTTATCTTATTTCAAGCATAGTAATAGAGGCGCAAAGGTTTCCTCCGTCCGGACAAAGATTGGCCCATGAGTGCAAAAACAGAAGGCAGCTTGACTGCAAGACCCACCCATCAAGCAGGGCGAAAAGTCATCCTTTCCAGTATAATCGCTGCGGTATTTTTTTATGGCTTATGTTGCTGCCGGAACTATGTTGTATGGTTCAGCAACTGCCCTGATCGAATTATTTGGCCCAGTAATTATCAATGGGATTCATTACTAATCTGGAAAGCAAACTCCAAATTGGATTCATTACTGTTGTTTAATGAATCAATATTGTTCAGAACAACAAATTAAACGAAAAGTTTCACCCTTATCTAGACCGTGGCAATGAACACACAAGAATTACAAAGCACAAACCTGAAGTGAGCACCAAGCGAGATTGAGGACACTAACGAGCCAAAGAACCCCGTAATACGAGATCATTATGTAGGATCTGCCTTGTGAAAGCTTTGCAAAGCTCTTCTTGGCGTGAGACGCCAAGTACAAGACGAACATAGACGAGAAAACAATCAAAGCTAGGTTATGCCAGACACCGTGGCACTCGAACAGCCACCCGTAGATTTTTCTCGGTTCGAAAACGCCTTCGTATTCGTCTAGGGTTGAATTGGAAACCGGAGATGAGACTGGAACTACGTCGAGACCCCTCATTTTTGCTCCTTCAATCGCAAGCTTAGACTTTGAATGTTCAAGACAGAGGGTAGCAAACCCTAGAGAGAAATTCAGAGATTATGGAGGAAACCCTAGCCGGAATAATAGCTAGCCGATAGTTGGATAACTAGACGACTCAGTTGCCTTTTCCCCCGATCATATCATGTGGATCTGTTGCTCGAGCGTTGGTTTTTATTACTGTCATGAGGAGATGATAGCAATTTTTGGGTGCCGGGTGGACACAGCGTGTAAAAGAGAGTACAATTTTATTGATTACGGTGAAAGAAAACTACATGAGCATGAGTAGACGTGTAATAAAATTAACAGAAACAAAAACGTTATACAAACAGTAGATTGGAAATTGAAAGGTCGGGTCGTGTGAAACCACACTCTCCTTAACAAAGATATGTCGCCTACCGTAGGTGTTGTGGGATGAACCAATGTCTTCGTCTCAAGATAAAACGGCTAGTACCACTAACCACCGGAACACCACCATTGGTAGCCTTGACGAACTTACTTGCGTCTGCCTCGCTCTCTCAAAGACGAATTTCTAAACTTGTTGTGTTCTATGAAGCACGGGTACCGGTACGCGGTACGGGTACGGGTACGCGATACGGCAAAAACCTAAAAAAGTAAGGTACGGGTACGGTTGGATACGTAAGTGTAAATTTAATTTTTTTCCCCTATTTTACTATGTTCCATTGCACAAACTAAATAAAACACTCATTTTACCAACAAAAAGAAGCATAAATAAGAGTTAAAGAGTTCATAAGTGCATAGATGAAACAAGTGCAATGTCAAACAAGTGCAATGTCGTTTTAGATTTAATACTTTATACTTAATAGTTACCGACTTTTCACACTTCTGGCATCTCCTCAACTTCTTCTAGCGTCACCTCCACAATTGAGCCTTCAATCTTCCTTTCCATTTCAACAATGTCTTGTGAAGTCACTCTTGGGCACAATCTTATTCCTTTTCCAGGAATTTTAAGCAAATGTGCCTTCACTCTAGCATATGTACCCCATAATTCAAGTTCACAAAAGTGGCACCTAAAGTTGGTAAGGCTCCCTCTTTGTGCACCTTCAAGTTTAGTGACATAACTCCAAAGAACTCGATTATTTTCCGCCATTGTTGTTCTGCAAAATAGATATATAGCAAGCAAAGTAAAGTAAAGCATAAAAATTAAAAACCATCAGTCGATTACATCAACCATTTAGTAGTTCAACCATCAAGTTCCATAGCAAGCAAAGCATAAAAAGATAAAAGCCAACAGTTGGTTATATTACATAGCAACTTGAACATAGAAAGAAAGAAAATAGTCCAAAGAAGTAAGAACTAAACAACTTGAACATCATCAGCTTCATCTCCAAACACCACAGCTTCCAACTCTGGCTCATCAAGGGAAAGATTGGCGATTTCAAGAATACCGGCACCCTCCATTGAATCAAATGCATCTCCGGCAATGTCCCACATCTTAGTCTCTCCCTGGGTATAATTTGGTGTCCTCCTTGAAAGAAGACGGATATTGTAGTGCACAAAGACTAAATCTTCACATCTTTGGGGTGTCATCTTGTAGTCTACATTTACATTTACCGTATGTAGTCTACTGTAGAATACCACATTTACAGTACGTAGCATGTACTGAGTACTGTAGAATACAATACGTGAAAAATTAAAATCAAAATATATTTACCTGCTGTAGAATACCCAGGAGTCAGGAGATGATTGTTGCAATGTTGCTCAACACCTTCTTCACTTCGTGAACTTCGTGAACTTCGTGACTTTAGATCTGCAGAGGAGTTGATTTAGTATTTAGTAACCTATAAGTCTATAACCGAGAGAGAGAGAGAGACGCTGCTACAGACAGAAAGAGAGAGAGGGAGCAGCTGCAGCTGCAGCACACGACAGAGAGAGAGAGGGAGCAGCTGCAGCACACGACAGAGAGAAAGAGAGGGAGCAGCGAGAGAGAGAGAGAGAGAGAGAGAGAGAGAGAGAGAGAGAGAGAGAGAGAGAGAGAGCAGCGAGAGAGAGAGGGAGCAGCGAGAGAGAGAGAGAGAGAAGGAGCAGTGAGAGAGAGAGACTAACCAGTAACCAGAGAGCTTCCATGGCTGTAGAGGAAAGGTTGTGGCTGTTGCTTCTGATTTTTTGAACCCTAACTGATGAAACCCAACATATGTCGACTGTTGTGTTAAATTGGGGTCAAAAGTGCACATAAACCCCTTAAGTTTCTATAAATTTCATTCGAGCCCCTTAAAGTTTAAAAAAAAATTCAAAAGGTCCAAACGTACCCAACAAAGTACCCAATCAGAGTACCCAGGTGTACCCAGCCGTACCAGGAATAGTGCAAAAGTACCCGGTACATTTTTGCCGTACCCGGTATGTTTTTTGCCGTACCCAGCCGTACCCGTACCCGTACCCGGTACTCGTACGGCAACATTTTTGGAGTACCCGTGCTTCATAGGTTGTGTTAGACGAATTTCTGGTGCTGAAACCAAAGACCAAAGCTGCATTTATATAGCTGAAGAAAGAGCTAAAAACTTTAATACAGGATTAATGGGGAGCCTCCCCATTCAATAGCGAGATTGAATTCTACAATTCAATTCCGAAATTTGTAACTCCCACCTTCAATACGAATTTGAATATAGATTCGAATTCTGCCATAATCTCCACTTTCATTAGGGGAGTTACCCATCGTTTATTACATAACGTTTGAATCCGCCGGGTTGACTCGGTTGCCTCCGGAGACTCTCCGAGTGCCACGATTTCATTCACATATTTCCAACAAAACATCGATCTCCGCTTAAAATACTTTTAGACTGTCCAGTTTTAAAATAAAGGAGAGGGGAGAGAGGGAATAAATCTGAGCAGTCCAAAAGTGTTCTAGCCGGTCAAATTGGGTGCACCCAAAATGTTTTCCAATTTGGGAGATGTTTTCCGGATCAGTAAGTCTGGGTGCCCCGAAAGGGGACCTAGAATTGACCCAGAAAGTGTAAATCAACGGCCAAGTGAATCTGAGCCATTAATTTTCAAATTCTGAGTAAATTCTGGGTGTGTTTTCTGTGTATGTAGCAGTGCTATTTCCGGATTTGGAAGAGTTGATGGAGTACATTATTGGGGCATAGTACTACTAAAAAATACTACTTATCTCGTTTGATGACTTGGTATCTTCGTTTCAAACACGGCTGGGTGTGTCCGGGGGCTACTTCTGCAAAGCTCGGTTATTTGTCTGCTCCGGTTAAAATCCATTCATGTAAGGTTTAGGAGATTTGCGAATGATTTTCCCCAACCGTTTACCAAGTTCGAATTTAATAATATTTGGATTTGCAACTCATTCTTACATGAGCTATCCAAGGAGCTGCCCTTGGGTTGATGACTGCGTATTGCTTTAACACCAAATAACTTAAAAATTTGATCTAGGAGACCCCTAATCTACCATCAATTACCCGTAGATTAAGTGTGCGTTTGAACTAAATTAATTTTTGTTAAAGATAGTCGGGATCATTTAATTTTTTATTACCTTTTTTTTAGTTTTTCGTCGTAATTTTTTACATCACGTCATTTGTCTCGACGATTAAAATCAGAAAATTGTAACTATGTCGACCAAAGTTGACAAAAAATCCATGTAAGACAACACTAAAGACTCTAAAAGATTGCCTTTTTGTCAAACTTTAACGTGTTTTTAGTGCTTTTATAATTTTTCAATACCTCTCATCAAGCCTCACGATTAAATCAAAAAAATTGACCAGAATCTAAAAAAATTAAGATAAAACCAAAGAAAATGGTTTGGTCAAGAAGGGTAGAGGAGGGGGAGACAAGGCTTAGACGTGATCACAAGGACTCTAGAGTTGTGACGATCTCAGAAAGAGTCAGAAAGTCATAACTTCTACAACCCATCAAGAGCTAATGGAAAACAACCGGCATTCATAAGAAAAAGTTCAAGGTGGAGTGGATCACTCAGAATCTTGAATCTCTTGACCACCCAAATCATTTTTGGGGTAAGCCATGAACGACTAGGCATCCATGTTGGTGATCGCTGGTAACATATTATTACTTTGTTTACCGAAATTTTGATTGAATAAATTAAGTACCGGGATTGGTTCATTTAGAGAAAAACATATCTCCACTCCAACTCCGATCAAACTTCTCCCCCTTTCTCTACGAACACTAACACCTCCATACATGCGATTGTATACGATTTGAACGGTGAACTCATGATCTAAGCGTACAAAATCCTAATGTTCATTGACTGACAAATCCTCTGCATCCTTACTAGCAAGAGATATATATCACCTGGGACACCACATTCATTCACCAGTTATTTTTATATGGAATTTATAGGCTTATTCTCACGCTTTAAATAATTTTGAGAGGAGGGAGAGGCCTGCAGGTGCCTGGTGGCACTGAAGAATTTTTCCTTGCCTAAAAAAAGGTCAATTCCAATCCAGTTTTAGTTTTGAGCTGGGCTTTGTTGTTACGTATGGGATTCTTTAATCTTTAAATAATAATATTGTGAGTTATACGTCACTTATGAAGGAATCGTGGAAGAAGATGCAAAAATGTAGTGTACAATTTTTTTTGGGTGCTAGATGAACAACATAAAATAGAACCTAATCAGTCCAACGGTAGACTAGTTTGTTAACAACCTTGCTCTCCACACAATTGATAGGTGACTCCGGGAGTTAGGCGGCAAAGAAGAACTCCATTCCTTGTAAATTCCTTGATCAAACCGGATAAAGAATGAGTCTTCGGCGGCATTCATAAACTGGCTCGACATCGGTGCTGATTGTCTTATCAAAAAAGGACTCATTAAGTTCCTAGGAAATGCCCGCTAAGTCAGTGTGGGGGCAACGATCTGAGGGGTGAACCTTCCTTGAACCTTTTGACTTACTTCAAATATTGACCTAAGGGCTCCGCCCCTAAGGGTGAACGCTTGGCCTGAGGGCTCGACCTAAGGAAGAGAGTTTGGCACGAGGCCGAGGCCTCGACCTGAGGGCTTCTACTAAGGGTGAGTGCTTGGCCTAAGGGCTCCACCTAATAGTGAGAGCTCGGCCTGAGGGCTTTACCTAAGGGTGAGTGCTCCGCCTGAAGGCTCTATTGTGCCTCTAAGGGTGAGAGCTCCACGTTGCCTCCGCCTAAGGGTGGGCGCTCCGCCTGAAGGCCCGCCTTGCCTCCTGTGGACACCCGTCCGCGAAGGATTCGATTCGGAGTTGCCACCCTGGTTTTAGCGGATTGCCTCCATGGAACCGAACTTGAATGACTGGGGCCTCATTTTTTTGGGGATTAGGTTTTCAATACTAGTCCATCTTCACCACATTATTTTAGGTTTGAGAGCTTGGTTACGAGAGAGGGAGGGTTTTATGGCACCCCCCTTGCCTGGTCCGAAGACCGGTCTCTACTAAGCAATTGTGGGATTAATGAAATGTTTATTATTCAACTTTGAGCATGTAAAAGGGGATGGGGAATGGGAACCAAGTAAACAAGTACTCAAACATAAAATAAGTGGTGGTGGATGCTTGTGCTATGTACGATGTTCATGCTTATGAGATGTAAACACGATATGACAAGATAATTGACCATGAATAACTATGAAATTGAGGACTAAAGACAAAGAAAACAATTTTGGACAAGGATCAAGAGCAACAATAGGAGATATTAGGGAAATAGAGATTGTTTTGGAACAAAAACTAGTTTTGCCTCTAGAATGGGTTTGACCGCTCAAGGTACTTTGAGCTTTTCTTGTTTTGCTTCTGATTTGTTGAAAAAAGACCCAAAGGTCCACTGTTTGCTTCCAAAACTCATGTTTCATCACTGATTTGAGGTTGAAGCCATCCTTTAAGCATTCTTTTCACTTGATTATTGAAATAAATAAAGGAATGATAGGGAGACAGAGGGTAAATAAACTGATATTAGATCTTAACAACCTCATAACCTTCTGAAAGTGGTTTGAACAATACTTGAATTACAAAAACACAAAGTGGCAGTGATGCTTCGCTCAAAGGTGATGCTTCGAGCGTCATCTCTTTGAGCTTTTCCTTTTTTGGCTCTAATGAGTGATACACTGACCCAAGGGCCCTTTTCTTATTTAAAACTTCATGTTTTGTCAGTGGTTTTGGATCAAAATCATCATTTAAGCCTAGCTTTGACTTGATTAATGGGATAAATGCGTTGATTTTGATCCAAAATAGCTTTTGGAACCCTTTGAAAATGATACAAATATAACACAATGATCAATAACCAAAAAAGACGAAACTGCACCTGGACCAGTTTGAGCGCTCAAAGATGATGCTTTGAGTGCTCAAACCAGTTTACTGGTTTAAAAAACTTTTAATCATTTCAACATGTTCAAGCCAAATGTAAACCCAAAGTTGGTATGAGGAACCAACTAGGGTCTACTGGCTTCCCTCAGGGGGGATTTGAGGATGGATTTGAGGTGGGTTTAGAGGTGAGAGGCTTTAGAAACTTCAGCTTTCTAAGGACCCATGATGTTTAGGGCTTAAAAGTGAGATTTTGGAGTGTTTGGGTGCTTAAAAAAGGAGTGATTGATGTGAAATAAGGACTAATGAAGGTGAGTATATGGATTTGAGGGTGGTCTCTACTTGGTGAGAAGTGGTCTTTCTAAGAACCCATGTTGTTTAGGGCTTAGAGATGGAGTTTTGGGGTGTTTTAAGGCTTGTAGATGATGGGAGATGCTGGATGAAGATGAGAGAGAAGCTAAGACGTGATTAGAAGGATGAGAGAGAGTATTTGGCGTGTGTTGGAGTGTAACCTAGACATTGGGTGTGTATAGGTGTATATATAGATGGATTTTAGAAAGGGAAAAGTGGGTTTAAACTTCAAATTAAGGGTTAAGGGTCATTTAGAGGCCATTAGAGGGTGTTAGGGGGTAGATTTAGAAGGATTCAGGGACTGATAAGTCGGTAATTATAGAGGAATCTAATCATTTTATGTTATAGATGCTTTGCAAAACACTGATGTGCACAGTGGGTTTAGCTCTCAAATGGTTGGGTGAATTTGAGCGCTCATAGGGGCTTCTGGGGATTTTGGTTTTTGGTGATTTTGATGATTTTCAAGCACTTTCCAAGCTTCCAAGGTATGTTTGTTGGTCCAAATTCATCATTGGGAATGCTAAGGACTTTCATGGGTTCAAATTGAGGTGTCTACTCCTCCACCTAAGGGTTTCACTTGAAGGATCCACCCAAGGTTCTGAATTTCGTACCGGCTTGGGTGCCGGTTTTCCTACTGGCACTGATCGGTATTGGTCACCGTTTTCATCTTTAGTGATACTACCTATATGTACGTATGTATAATCCCGATCCATTGAGGAATCCCTCACGGCCATTTCATGCGGACCTCATGGATCAAGATCAAATATCGAGGATCCAGGTCATTTTTTTGGCGATTCCTCATGTAGACCCTTGCAAACACGTTTTAAATACATTGAACAGTTTAGATCGTTGGTTTTTTTTTTTTTGGGCGACGTAAATCCTTAGAAACACGTTTTAAACACATTGAACGGTTCGAATCCTTGAAATTTTATCGAAAAAGTTGAGAAATGGGTGAGGTCCGCACAAATCGTACGTGAGGATCCCTCAATGGATCGGGACTATATATATATATATATATATATCCGCCGGATCAGGTCAGGTATCCTTAATTTTGAAAAAAATTTGGACTTTGCTTTTAAGCCATTGGATCTCATCCAACAGCTCCCAAAGGAGATGGGATCTCGCGGGTTAAAAGACCCACATGGGTCAGGATCCGTGTATTTCCCATATGCGAAAATGCCCTCAACCCCTTCCAGATCGTGCATAATGCTTATTTCGAAGAGAGAGAGAGAGAGAGAGAGAGAGAGAGAGAGAGAGAGAGAGAGAGAGAGAGAAGAGAAGACGAAGAACAGCTGCTTGAATCCCCTCATTCACAAAATCGAAGACCAAATCGAAGGAGAAGATAGGGAGATGGAACACCAAATCAACGATCGAACACGGTTGAGAAGTTAGGGTTTTTGTACTCCTCATTCACAATCAGGTAGCACGAAGACGAAATCGAACCAGTAGGTCTCTCTCTCTCTCGATTTGGACAAAACTATGCTTAAGGTTCATTTCGATTTGGAAAATTAGGGTTTTTTTTTTTTCAAATTTTAATGAAATTATGACGTTTCTACTTATTTTTGCTACTGGATTTGAGTTACGTGAGTCTATTGTTATGTGAAATTTTCATCGGGATGGATGTTGTTATGTATTTCTATCGAGATTTAGATTCCATAACTTTTGGACCACTATTCTGGCATGCTGTTTTTATTTTTTACATAAAATTAGCCATAAATACATCAAAAATTGTCTCAAATGAGTGGAAGGATGGCACATATTTCATTTTCGGAGAGGTCCTTCAAATTTTGCTATCCTCGAGCCGGAAGGCCAATGTGGATTTCAAAACGCTATGAAAGAAAACTAACCCTATTCCGCTCTCCACCATCCTCTCTCTCTCTCTCACACACACACACACACACACACACACACACACACGCGTGCGCATGCGCTCTCGCACACATATATCACAACCCCATCCCCAATCTCTAATGAGAAAAACAAAAACCCATAAACCTCAAACCAACTAAAACCCTCTCTCTACAACAAATTGACATACAAATGCATTAATGATTTTGGCATTGGATGATCTTCCTTGTGGTTGGGTGGTGGCGATGAAATGGGGTGTCTCGTATCTCAACTAGCCTCCAAATTTGCCTTTTTCCCTCTCTCTCTCTGTGTCCACCTACGCTGTGAAGAAGGGCGACGACGACACATAAACAAGAGCAGAACATTTTGATTGTATTATTGTTACATGGTTGTTGGGCAACAGAGAGAGATGATTAGCTGACGAAAAATTGTGGAGGACAATTATTGATTGAACTGTACAAATAGAGACAGAGAGAGACCGGGTCACTCTTGATTGAAGATTAGTGAAACATCACTAGTTTTTGGATAGCCGGAAGTGGTCTGCCAGAGGTGGGGTCATCTATAAGTTTTCCTGTACATTTTGTATATCCCTATTCCAGATTGCAAGGCCTTTAACAAACAACCCAATAAGCCAAGACATAATGCCGAATCGAAAAAAATCGAACCAATTCATGGGAGAAAGAAGCTCTACACTATATATGTTTTTGTTTGCTCAAAAAAAAAAGAAGAAGCTCTACACAGTGTTATTTATTATGAAATTGCAAAATTATTGGATATTATTGTGAGTGTCTTTTGGGTAATAATTTTGGGGAGTGATTTCCACACCCCTCAAATTGTTATCCACACCCCCTTTTTTGTCTTCTAGTGAAATTTTCATGTGTAAAAAGCTCTACACAATTTGGGGGGTATGAATATCAATTACCGTAATTTTTGATTTTTTGTTCAATTCATGTATCATCCTTGGTTTTTTAAGATTAGTGAGATTTCACTATTGATACTTTTGTTTTTATACTTTTATGATGATTAGTGAGATTTCGCTAACTATTAAGTTTAATATATTATCATACATTTTAGGATGATTAGTGAGCTTTCACTTTCAGGAGTTGGTAGGGGACTAGTTGATCGATTTTTTGAATTTTCTATACAAAATTATAACTTTTGAATATTAGTGAAATCTCGCTAATTTTTTGGGTAGCCGGAAGTGGTGGGGTGATGGTCGGCGGGAAGTAGGAGTTGATTTTTTTGAAATTTCTGTACAAAATTAGAACTTTTAAAAATTAGTGAAACATCACTATTTTTTTGGGTCGCTGGGAGTGGTCGGCCAAGTGGCAGGAGTTGATTTTTTTTTTTAAAATTTTTTGTACGAAATTATAACTTTTAAAAATTAGTGAAATGTTGAGTCACTGGAAGTGGTCGGCCGGCCAGGAAGTAGGAGTTGATTTTTTTTGAATTTTCTGTACGAAATTAGAACTTTTAAAAATTTGTGACATTTCAGTAATTTTTTTTGTCTTTATGTTCGATTGCAAAAGTTTATTGTCCCTCCTTTTAAAAATGTCAAATATTTTGAATTTTTGGCTAAATGACCCGTTTTTGTTCTATCCGATAACAAAGTCTTTAGTTAGTCATATACAGGCAAAATTCCAAGGACACACCCTAAACTATCACGTTTTTGCAACTTGACCCCCTAAACTTCAAAACGTGCCAACTTGACCCCTCAAACTTTCAAAACGTGCCAACATCACCGTCAATGACCTCCTCACCACAACTCTTTCTCTGCATACACATTTTGGTAATCCATCATTGTACTGTGTATTTGTGACATGGCTGGAGCTACTGCTCATGATGAATTTCTGAGAAGAGACAGAGAGGGAGAGTTAGCAATTACCAAATCTGGGTTTTGCTGAAAGTGCAAAATTTGTAAATGGTTTGAAAAATCTAAAATCTGAAAATAACAAAATCTGAAAATATGGGTTTCAAAAATCAAGAAAATATGGGTTTTGAAAATTTCCCAATCTGGGTTTTCTGGTGGGTTTTCCGGGTTTTCAAAGTCTGAAGTTGTCAATCTTGGTTGGGCAATCTGGGTTGGGGTTCCTTGTATGGGTTAAGAGAGAGAGAGAGAGAGAGAGAGAGAGAGAGAGAGAGAGAGAGAGAGAGAGAGAGAGAGAGCTTCAAATCTGGTAATGGCAAATCAAGGGTTTGAAATCTGGAAATCTGGTAATGACAAAAAATTTCAAGGTTTTGAGATTTCCAAGTTGTGGTGGGGGTTGGGGTTCCTCCCTCGTCTGGAGAGAGAGAGAGAGAGAGAGAGAGAGAGAGAGAGAGAGAGAGAGAGAGAGAGAGAGAGAGAGAGAGAGAGAGTTACGTACCTTTGCCTCAAAGGGAAATGAAATGGAGAAGAGAGAGATGGGGGGGGAGGGGGGGGAAGGGAGAATGTGTTATATACACAACTTCCCGCCCATACAAGGGCATTTTGGACATCAAATTAAATTTTCTGTCCATTTATGAGCTTTTCCATCCATTTAAGAGCTTTTTTCAAGCAGAGTTGGACGGAAGGGGTGATGTTGGCACGTTTTGAAAGTTTGAGGGGTCAGGTTGGCATGTTTTGAAGTTTAGGGGGTCAAGTTGCAAAAACGTGATAGTTTAGGGGGTGTCCTTGGAATTAAGCCGTCATATACAAGGACAAATTAGATAGGATTGTTACTTTCCGAACCAAGTACATAAATTTGAAAAGCTTAAGGGATCAAAATGTATATCTGTTGTATACTGTATATAGGAGTACATTTCGCGAGAGAGAGAGAGAGAGAGGGAGAATGGTGAGGGAAGTAGCAGAGAGTTGTGTGGAGAGTCTTCTGACAGAGATTGTCTCGCAGTACTGCAATGGCTTCTACGCCAACAAGCCCGAACTCGCCGCTCGAAGGATCGAAGCCATCGGATATCAGGTCGGCCACCAACTATCAGAAAGGTACGATCTCAGATCACATATAATACGACTACGCTTATATATACATATTTATCTATAACATCGTAGATGTTCGGAAATGATTACATAACCATGACATCAAGTTCAGATTTCAAATTAAATTAAAAAATCCTGGTTAGCCGCTATGAAAATCCTTAGGGTTTTGGGACCTGTAGAATCTCTTCTCTTTTGGATCTGAAGTGTCATCTGAACCATTTAGAGTCATGTAAAGGGGTGGCTTGAGGATTTCAGTTCAAAGGCGACAAACTTCGTATCAAAAAATTTTGTAATGCAAAACTCTATATTAAGTGAATTTTTTTTACTTAGCTTAAAAATTTATTGGACTTGATTTGTTTTGTTTTGTTGAGCTATACTATCTACTTATTCAGAAATTTTAGCAAATTTTCATTTACTTTGGCTACGCCCGAATGACCTAGTAAAGGAGATACAATTTATACACAAAAAAAATACAAAATTTTAGTGCATTTTTTTGAACACAAGGGTTCGCTTGAACTTCTTCAACTACCAGTAAAGCTTCCCCTGGGCATTTATCTTAATACAATCTTTATAATAGCAACTATAACGTTTTCATGGAAAGAGGGGTCTGAGTAGAGAGAGAAATGTGATTAATGATTGAAGAGATGAGAGATGGGGAAAGAATCTCTTTAGAAATTTTTTTGGAAATGTGAAGTGAACAAAGTGATTGTCTTGAAAAGTCTTGGGAGGCTGTCGGCCAAACGCCAGCACGTCCTCGGTCCTTCCCTATAAATTCTGTATGCAAGGAAGATATAAGACAAATAAAATGAAAGAAGCTGGGTTCAAATTAAGTGAAGTTGTAAAAACTAAAAGATCGTTATGGAGATGGTAAATAGAAACCAAGACAGACGAATGTGTAACACTAAGTTGTTAATCAAAGAAGAATTGAACTGGTTGTTAATAAGAAGAATTAATCATCCATCCATACTTGAGTAAAACGAAAGCATTTTGTTATGCAGACTAACCCTTCGGCTATTTTTTTTTTGGTAAATTAGCTTGAAATAAAAAAGAGCTTAACCGAATATACAGCCTACAAGTGGCTTACCTAGGAAGGACAAAAGAAAGAAAGAAAAGTGCGTAATCCCCAGCACAACCTGCCGGGGTAGAAAAATAGGAAGCCTTTGCACAACCTGCAGGGATAGGCATAAATATGTAAATGCAGCAGCGTAACATAAAGTATGTCTAATGCCATGCACAACCCTCAAGGCTAGGATAAATAATCTGGTACATGAGATAGCCCATGCTCGCTTCCCGTTGACCTAGCTATCCCAAGGGAAAGAAGGACAATGAGGACGTGAGCACGGGCAGTGTAGTGAACAGTCAAAGAGCTAATAGGGGTGACTAGTGTTGTATACCTTACATTGCTCGAGCCCCGCTAAACCTCCACTATGTTAGCAATAACAACAGAGAAACTCAGCCCCAAGGATATGAGTCATTAGTAGAACATCGGCAAGCAAGAATGCCCAAGGGAACTCCCCAACTGGCTAATTTTTCTCCAGTTCAAAAAAAAAAAAAAAAACTGGCTAATTTTTCTAAATACAATCTGGGCAAAGAAATCTCCTATAAATGAATTTTAGGATCAGAATACCTCACTGCAATGCTGATTTTTTGGGATCTGCAGACATCCATGAAAGATCCCACAAGAAATATCTTGCTTTCCTTGATACCATTTCTCACAATCAAAAACCTATTTTTCATGTATCATTGTAATGGGAGACAATGTCGGCCACACAATGTTCACCATCTGTTTCAACACACAATGTATAACAGAACAAAATCGTCATCTAGGATTTGTGGGAGAGTTAACTGCATGGGTTTTTTTTTATTTCCTCTGTCACATTTAATTTCCTGTGTGAAAGGGGAGCTGTGTAGGTTTTAACCCTTTTTCAAATTCCAGTTTCTGTGATTGTAGCTAACTGGATGTCTTTTTTAATTATCATATTTCAAACGTAATTTTATATGGAAGTAGTCAGCCATGTAGATATTTACTATTTTTTCAAATTCCAATTTTTGTGATTGTGGCTAGGGGTGAGCAAAATATACCCGAACTTGCCAACCCGATCCGATCCAAAGGGTTCGAGCGGTTTGAAATACCATAGGGTTGGGTTCGGGTTGAAATATTAGTAACCCGATGAAATCGGTCACATGTCGGGTTTGGGGTCTTAGGTGTCAGGTTGACCCGACCTGACAGTATATATTAATTATAGACCAGATGCTACAGATTAGAGGCGTCTTGTCCCTCTTTTCTCATTTCTCCCTCTAAAGTCTAACCCCAACACTCGCACACACACACACACTCTCTCTCTCTCTCTCACTACAAGTACTGACCCAAAGCAAAATCCCACTACAACCTTGAATCTGTATGCCTTCTACAACCACAACTTGAGGCTGAGAATCCACGAGGAAGGATATTTCTCAAGCCTTCTACAAACTCGATTTAGGCTGAGTTTTCCGTTTGATTTTAGTAACCCAGTTGCTAAAATCAACCCTGATTTTAGCAAATGAGTTCACTAGGTGCTAAAATCATGGTTGATTTTATGTGAACTCATTTGCTAAAATCAGGGTTGAATTTAGCAACTGGGTTGCTAATTTTTTTTGGAAAACTAGGCCTAGTGGGTTCCATCAAATCCCAAAATACTGACCCAAATCAGATCTGTACGCAGTCCACCACGATCACCTCCACCATGCCAGACACTGTCCACCACGACCACCATTCATCGCCTCCAGCCACACCTCCAGATCTGTATGCCTCTCTCTTTCTCTGTGTGTACTCTTTAAAGTGTAAATCTAGACAAGTCCTTCCCATTTCCATGGTTGAACGCCTCTGTAAAACATTAACGCCATGAGATTAAAACGTCCAGATCTGTAGTTTGTGATTGCGATTTCGGCACTGGGGAAACCTGCCCCTGACCCGAACAACCCGACCTTTTGGGTTCCAATCATGTTCAGCTCGGGGGTGGGTTCGTTTTTTCACAACCGGATAAATTGAGACCCGACCGGAACCCGACCCGTGCTCACCCCTACTTGTGGCTAACTGTATGAGAGATGAGAATACATGGAGATGAAGATGAACATCAGCTAAGCAACCCAGTTCGGTATGGGAACCACCACTTCGTTTTTGGAGTATGGATTTGCCCCTTTCAAACCAATAAAGATGCCACCTTAAGTATCCAAAAAAATTTGGAAAATAAAGATCTATGAAACTAGGGATGGAGATTTGAAGGCCATTATGTGCACACAACATCTTATATAGTAGAGGTAGATGCACATAGGCATTATAGCATTCCTTTGCTGATAGAATAAGGGGAAGTGAATTAACTGTTCGAGTTTCAAAACCTTGCAAAAAGTTTTTTATTGAATATTGTTTTTATACTTGTACTAATTTGGTTGTTATTTACTTGGCGAGCATATTTTGATATTTTCCTATAGTTACATGAATTTGCTTGTTTTAGGTATACAATGGAGCGGCCGCGGTTCAGTGATCATCTAGAGGCAATCAAGTTCATTTGCAAGGACTTCTGGTCTGAGCTCTTCAAGAAGCAGATAGACAATTTAAAGACAAATCATAGGGTAACTTCAACAACCTTAAATGAAATGGGAACTAAATTTTTGTTTGAGGAATTGCTCTAAGTGGACTGTGTTTTCATCCATGTAGGGTACCTTCGTATTGCAAGATAACAAGTTTCGTTGGCTTTCGCGCGTCTCAGTTGCTCCATCATCTGAAAACACTGGTTCAATTCAAGATCCTTCTGCTATGGCTGAAAGCAAGGAAGCACAAGCAACAGGAATGTATCTCTACTTTCCATGTGGAATCATACGTGGGGCTCTTTCAAACTTGGGAATCCCGTGTGCCGTTTCTGCTGATATATCAAACCTTCCTGCATGTAAGTTTGTATCTTTTTGTACCATTCTATTGCACTTTTGATAGTCTCCATGGAATGCATTCACCCTAGGGATGATATGAAGGCAGAAAAATGATTCACCAATGAATTTTCATACATATGATTAATGCTGACATCAGAAGGATGTGGCAGGGAATTTTTGAAATTGTATCCCCTTAGTGGTAGGGGTGCTCACGGTCCGGATCGGTCCGGATTGGCATGAATCCAATCCTAATCCGCGAGTCACGGTTTTTTGAAAATACAATCCGTGTCCGATCCAAAAGTCTCACGGTTCGGTTCCAATCCAAACCGTGAGTCACGGATCGGTTCCAGATTAATCCGCGGATTTTCAACTTATTCGGAAAAAACAACAAACAAAGGCAATAAGGCACTAGCAAGTAGCAAATGCACTAAATAGAAAGTTCAAAGTTGGAAATCCCAATAAAAAACAACAAAGGCAGTAAGGCAAATAGTTATATAACTGAACAAACAAAGACACAAACTTATATTACCACAAAGGATAGTAGATAGTTACTTCCGGTTCACTCACAAAGACAATAGCAGATAGTTACTTCCGGTTCACTCACAAACAGAGAGTATATGTAGTAGCACTTATAACACTTTACCCCCTAGATTTTATAGAGATAACAATATTCGCACCATAACTCCTACAACAGTACAACCAAACCGTAAGTCTGCTAAATTAACAATATCTATATAACTATAATTATAAAAATGATAAAATTATATATATATTTAAAAAATTATATATAATAAAAATCTCACGGTCCGGATCGGTTAGTCCACGGTTTCAAAATCAAAATCCGTGTCCAATCCAAAAGTCACGGTTTTTTATTTTTTGAATCCGTGTCCGGACCATTAATCCACAGTTAAAATCCAAAAGGTACGGATCGGTTCGGTCCGGACCGGATTCACGGTTCACCGGTTTTTTTGAGCAGCCCTACTTAGTGGTGGGTGCTTTGGATTGAAATGGAAAGACCACAATATGACTTTGCAAAGAAGGAAAACAAAACTGACGTATTATTGCATTATGAAAGTCTGAACTATTACAAGAATAATGAAGGGGTTTTATAGGCTAACCCTAAAAACCTTTGCAAAACCCTAATAACCCAAAAGGACTAAAAACCCTGAGGCCTGAACATAAAAGATAAAATAACTATAATCTTTCCGAAACCCTGATGACACAAAAAGACTAAAACCCTAAAATCTGCAAATCAACGGCTGCGAACCAACTACTAAAAATCAACTGCTTTGGTGGTGTTGAACAATGTAAAGTGGTGCAAAACTAGAACATGCGAATAGGAGGAAAAACTGATGCCGAACATATGCAAATAGGAGGAAGAACCAATGCCAAACAGATAGATGTCAAATTGCCGATGCAAACAATACCAGGAAAGAGAAGGGATGAGTTCCGACTAAGGGAGAAGAGAACAGAATCAAAGGGTCAGATCAACTAAGATGCAAAGATTGATAGAGATGTGTAGGGAGGAAGAACACATCAGAGAGATGCAAAAACTGGTGCAGATTTTAGAGGTTCAAAAAGTTTAGAGGTTCAAAGGTTAAAAAGTTACAATTGAGGTTCAAAAGGTTCAAAGGTCCAACATAGCAGAATATTGTAGAATCAGAAGCTCAAGAAAGAGTGCAAAATACCATAGTGGTTGCAGAGACATAGGTCGACATAACGTGCACCAGTCAATCGAACAAAACCCACTCAATTTCCGATGCAATTTGTCGATTCCAAGTGCATTAGGGAGACCCAGTCAACGCCATGGACCAACCCAATCAGTTTAGAAGTCAATCAGAAGTTACCCAGTAAATTTCGGATGTAATCTGAACTACCCAGAATATTACGAACATGATCTGAAGTCGTCGTGGCTTGAGATTGGTTTGCCCGTGGTTGTTGGAGCAGGTCAATGGGTGGGAGGTGGCTGTTGCTTGGATGAACAGTTCATATGAATGCCCGGTGGACAGCG
Organism: Vaccinium vitis-idaea; assembly: GCA_963854785.1. Classification (NCBI taxonomy): domain Eukaryota; kingdom Viridiplantae; phylum Streptophyta; class Magnoliopsida; order Ericales; family Ericaceae; genus Vaccinium; species Vaccinium vitis-idaea. The sequence continues at coordinate 18,481,308 of OY978225.1, read as the reverse complement.
GCAAGCCTTAAGTCGCCCGGAAAGTGAATATCTGACAGGCCTAGATCTTATTGCTTTGATACCATGTGACTTTGCAAAGAAGGAAAACAAAACTGACGTATTATTGCATTATGAAAGTCTGAACTATTACAAGAATATTGAAGGGTTATATAGGCTAACCCTAAAAACTTTAGCAAAACCCTAATAACCCAAAAGGACTAAAAACCCCGAACATAAAAGATAATTAACGATAATTTTACCAAAACCCTAATGACACAAAAAGACTAAACTACCCTGAACGTAAACAATAAATTGAAACCCTAAAATTATACTTCACAAGCCCACACCATTTTGCATGGAAGGTCTTGTTTATAAATTGTGTTTATACATCATTAGCCTAGGATTGACCTCAACTTATAGAGCATTGGTGTGAGCCAGTTGCCCAATTTTCCCCTTGAATTTATGTCGATTACTATCTCATATTTCTTCATGTTTTGGAACAAAGAGAATATGAGTAACCGCAGAGTGAACCGATTGCTTCTTTCTACGGCCAGCCTTATCTTGTTAATTAATGTTCCTTGGCAAAATACAAAAAATAAATAAATAAATAATCTGCTTACCTTTTAACTATTGTTTATGTTTTCTTTCTGAGTCATCTAAATTTTGTTAATGTTATTAGAAAATTTGCCGAAAAGGTTGCAAAAGCCGTTACACAAGAATTATAAGCAGCATTTCCACAATTATGCTCTCATTTTCACTTAATGACAAACAATAATATCATTAAAACAGGGAAATTCGTGTAATCCCCATAAAGACAGACTAGCACAACATGTTTTATAAGTATACAGTTCTGCCTCATAAAGACAGACTAACATCTCATTAAAAAAAATTGCCAGAAAGGTTGCAAAACCCGTTACACAAGAATTATAAGCAGCAAAAAATAAAAAATAGTCCACAATTATGCTCTCATTTCCGCTTAATGACAAACAATAAAATCATTCGAACGGGGAAATCCGTGTAATACCCATAAAGACAGAATAACACAACATGTTTTATAAGTATGCAGTTCTGCCCCTTCAGAAGATTACCTATTTTATTCTATTCCTTAAATTTGTTCCATTACTGTGCCATGATCACAGAGAAGCTACCATTGATGACCCTTAAGATCTTGCTCAATTTATCTCCCTCCAAGCAATCAACACCTTATACAAAGAGAAACAGATGATCCGGCACACCATAAAATCATCAAGGCACCGGATCTTCCTTCCTAGGAACCTATACGCCAAAAGGTGGTGGGACCTTTCCTGTTATAGTCCTTGCACCGGTGACCAAATTATCAGTTAACAAATTGCTTCCACCGGACCTTGTGTTGTAAGTGATATCTGGGTGCTTCCTCTTGCCTGTCCAAAGGGTAGCGGCTGATCTCTCCACGTATATCAGAATAAATAGTGTTACTGTAAATCCTCTTCAACAATTTGTCCACCCAAAGAAAGTCCGTCTGCTGACGAATTTTGTTAGTCTAACTTTTAGGTTGGCTTAACGCACCTCTAGTTAGAGTCGAAGCGATTCCATGAATGGTATTGTCACTATTTTGCCACATATGAATATCAAAATATTTGAGAGAAGGGACCAATTGACTTGTCTTGGCTTTGGCGGCAACTTTTCTTCTATGAAGAGATGGCTCGTTTTGTGCGCAACAGAGCAATTAACGCACCTTTAATAAGAGGAGGGTTATGATTGAAATAGAGGAAGACTAAGGAGAATATGGGTTGAGGTGAGCAAAAAGGACATGATTATATTAAACTTACCTGAGGAAATGACTTAATTTGGAAAGGCATATCTGCTTAGCCAGTCCAATTAATTGTAGAAGGCTTGCCGAGTCTAGTATAAAGTAGCGAAAATGGTACTTTTTGGAAAGCTTGATAGTCAAAGGTGGAGTCACTGAAATATCATACCAAGGATTATTTTGTGCAAGTGCAAACCATGGTTAAGATGAAGACTATGGATTCTTTCTTTTTTGTTTGGTATCGCGGAACCCTTAAGGCAGGAACATTTTGAATCCACTGTTGCAGGATAAACCTTGTATAAGTGCAACCACCTACGATTCACGGTTATTATATAAGACATTTCAAGAATGAGTTGTATACACGACTTCCGGGTTTATGGTTTTTCCCAGTGGCAACTTAAACCGCCGGGCTACCTTGGTGGATCACTAACTGTGGATTGTAGATGGGTAACCATTAAATGGAACTGCAGAGTACAGCGTTTGGTGGTCGTAGGCGGGTCAATTGTAATCTGGGATTGTGTCTTGGAAGGTTGGTGGATATGATGAACATCTTTGCAAGCTAGTAATGTTAACCTTTGACTTACTTTGCCAGTGGTTGAACTTTTTGATGTTCTCGCGTTTTCTCATGTAGTGTTATAATTGATGTGGCTCTTATATTGGAAAAACCAAAAGGTTTTTACTTCGGCTTGGAGAGGAGGAATTTAAATTTCATATGATGGATTAGAATTCAGATTTGAGCCTAGTGTTCGGCTTGGAGAGGAGGAATTTAAATTTCATATGATGGATTAGAATTCAGATTTGAGCCTAGTGTTGGGCATAAACAGATTCAATTACTAAGCATTCGGAATCAAGCTATACCGGGTAAAGTGTCAAGGAGGTATTCAAATATCATATTCTGATATTGATGTGTTATTTCGTTATATAGTAATCGTGATAGGACTTCACGGGAAATGACAGAATCGATAAACGTTCGCTACAGATTAACTACTTAGGAAGTTTTGTTAGCTACTGAGGCATTAGATGTTAAATAGATGCTTACCAATCCTACCAAGAAATGGTAGAAATAGCTACTGAGGCATTCGCTGACCCTTGCTTATACTAGCATGTAGAATTTTTTCAGAAGAAAAGAGTTTTCCTTGGTAAAAATCTTGGCATCGACAGTTGCCTTTGTACCTGCTATGTAGTTTATAATGTTAGACAGAAGAATTTTCTTTAATATGTCTCCACCTCTTCTCTTTAAAAGCTTTTTGAGCTCGAAGCAGCCTCTTTTTTTTTCTAATTATGTTTTGGGTACTTCGCTATCATAGCAAAATGAAACTGGCCTTTGTTTCTGCCTGCAAAGGATGATTAGATGGAAGCTTCGTCTATCTTTCATCTTTCGACGAATTTATTACTTAATTATAATGTTGGAAAAAGGAATGCTAATGTTATCACCTCTTTTTTGTCCTTTGCCAGTGATGACTCTCTGTGTGTGTGTGTGCGCGCGCGCGTGTGTGTGTGCGGGTGAACTGATGTGCTTAAATTGAGATGAACAGGTTCATTCGTGATACGGATAAAGGCCTGATGAATGCATTGGCAGAATGGGGCCATGTAGATTGAAGGATGTGTTCCATACCCAAAGATGTGTACTCTTCTTCTGCAGTTAGTACCATTTACTTGCTAAAACTTTTGTATGTCCAAATTGTTCAGAAACTGTAGAGGTGGAATTCTTTTTGAAGAGTTATGTTGTTATGTTCTCTTCAATAAACCAGGCTGCTGTTGCTGAGTTTTCGAGATTTACAGAGCTTTATAAATATTGTTTATTATTATTATTATTATTATTTTATGTATGTGCTTTTGTAAATTGTAATGTGTGTGTGTGTGTGTGTGTGTGTGTGAGAGAGAGAGAGAGAGAGAGAGAGAGAGAGAGAGAGAGCATCTGATTTCAAATAGTTCTGAAAGGTTTTGCATGTTGAGAGCTGAAGCTTCAAATGGCGCACGGATCATGTTACCCATTGCACGTCAATCCCACTCTGGATGCATTGAAAGAAGTGGGCCTCCTTTTTGGGGGAATTTTTGTTTGATCCCCCTCAGTACCCACACCCATCAATCTAATTTTCATTTTCTGCTGTCTCCCTTACCCTTCTTCCACCTCCTCCTCCTTCACCACCACGTCGCATCTCCTCCCCTGCCAACAGGTTATGCCAAAATCATATTTTTCTTTGCTCATTCCTTTCCTTCCATCACAAGGCAAATCGTGCACTTCGCCCAAATTCCATGGTCGAAACCTTCCACCTTAGTCGCCCCTGACCTCGCTTTGGTGATCATGGCCAAACTGCAACATAAAAGATGATGGGTCAGAGGCAAGGTCATTCAGAAATACATGACCGAAACAAATCTGGAATGTTTAGATCTTAGTTCCGCACAAATCATGAATTTTTAGAATTTCAAGATCGACTTGCGCAGTTTAGGCCGTTTGAAGTAGAAATCCAACAAAAGTGGTTTGTTTTGGGGTTTGTTGGGGCGGGGGGTATGCTTTGTGTGTCTTCAGAGGATTGAGATTTCTTGGGTTTGCGTTTGTGGAGAACAAATGCTTAAATTTAAGACTCAAATTCAAATTTGAGTAAAAGTCCCCCAAAACACCACTCCACTCTTTCACCAAATCAAGAACCACATTGAGTTTACTCAATTTTTTCCACCAAATTTGGTGAGACCCAAACCCAATTTCCAACGGCTATATTTTGGTGGCAGGCGATGGTGTTTGCTGGTGGTTAGTCAGTTGGAACTCGTTGGGGGAACACGTATAGAGTTTTGAGAATCGAGTTGTTCCTGATCTGGGTACTTAAGCAACTGAAGCGCCGTCTTCTTCTTCAAACTACCAATGACCAACTCTGGCAACCGTTACCTCCAATGTGTGGCAGCTGCTGCCATTGATAGGTGAGTTTTAGAGAGGTCGGTGGAGCTGGGTTTGATGGATCTGTTGGATTTGGAGGAGAGAGAATGTGAACAAGGGAGGAGGGAGTGGATTTAGAGGAGAGAAGCAGTCCATGGGTATTGTGAACGGTGGTGTAAGAGGATTGCAGTGGGCAGGGGAGGAGAGGGTTTCTTAAAGCATCACCAATGACATACTCAAAGGTGAATACTCAAATGTTGCCACATCTACAATGGTTCATTTTTGTCTATAATAAAAAAGAAGGGAAAATGTTGGTAGTTTTTGAGTATCCAAACGCCAAAATTTGAGTATTTATAAAAACGGTTTTGTTAATATGTGCCCCCTAGGCACATGATAAGGTTCATTAAATGAGTCTAACTAAACCTAGTTTTGTAAAAAGCAATAAAAGTAATTGTTATATTTAGATTTCCCATCCAAACAAAGGTTTAATTAGGTTCATTTAATAAACCCTATCATGTGCCTAGGGGGCACATGTTAACAAAACCCTTATAAAAAATGTTGCTAACTTTGAGTATTTATCCAATGCCATTGTGAGCCTTTTTTGAGTATCCAAATGCCAAAATTTGAGGATTTTTCTTTTCGAGTATGTCATTGGGGATGCTCTTAGTTTTTGGTCTGGTGAAGGGAAGAGAGAAGAATTTTTTTTTAAAAACAGAATTTGAGTAAAAAAAATAGGCTCTCGATTGGATTGAGTCTGAGCAAATAGAGCTTTTACCCAAATTTTTACTGAAATTTGAGTAAGGGCTAGAGATGCTCTGGTGGATTTTTGGTTTGTAAATGTTGTTATTCTTGGTGTAAGGACTCGTGTTTTTAAATAATTTTCCGGAAATAATATTGGGGAAGTGGGAGGAAATGAAAATAGTGCTATATGGGGTCAATGTGAAGTTAGTAATTGCATTTGGGTGTTTGTGAAGCACATAAGAAACAAGAGGGGTGTAAGTGCTAGTGTGAGAGTGTATATAAACACATTTGGATCAGATTTTTGGTCAAAAATCACACTCCTCTCTTCTCTCAAAACTCACCCCTCTCTCTCTTCTTCCTCTCCTCTCAAGTTTCTTCAAAACCCTCCACAAAAACCCACCCTCCACACTCAAATACTTCAACATCCAACCTACGATTCATCTTCTACGCGTGATTTGGAGTCCGGAACTCCGTGGTTTTTGCTTGGAGCTAACATTTTCGGTTGAGGAGCTTCAAGGGCAAGAGTTTTTCATTTTCTACCCATTTCAAGTTCAATCCTTAAGGTAGGGAACAATCTTCTACTTCCTCTAAGTGTATATTTGTTGAATGATTGCATTGTTGGTGCTCTTGTTCCCAATTTCTTGTTAAACTTGTTATCACCATGGAAATGAGCTTGATTTTTGATTGAGTTTGGGTTTTGTGTATTTGGTTGATAAATCCTTGAATTAGTTGTTGATATATCCCTCTCCTATGAGTAGATGTTGTTTGGAACCTCAATTTTTGGCTTGGGTTGAAATCCCCTCCATTTTGGAAAAATCTGGAAATCTGAAAATTTTGCTCGAGATGGCCTTTGTATCGATACCCTTTTCTTCGGTATCGATACCCAGACTTTCTGTAAAAAATTTAGTGACCCGGTATCGATACAACTTTTCTTGTGTATCGATACCCGACTGCTTAAGGCAGATTTTGACCCAACTTCACGGGCACGCCCCGACTTCGTCCGAACTCCGATTGAGGCGATTCTTGAACCGTTAGAAAGCTCTATGAGTCTACTTTCAAACCCAATTGGTCTCATATTCATAGCCTTTGTATTTTGAGAGAAATGTACTTTCTCCTATCAAGGTGTCGGGTTTTCTCGAGATTCATAACTCCATTTTCATGTTTCTTTGCGCCGGGCCTTAATTGGTCTTTCCTAAGCTTCACAAATCGGCTTCTAAGCTTTGGTAGCCTATCGTGGTATGAATGATGTTTTGTTATGATCTCTCACGTTCTTGGACACATATTAACTTTGCCACAACCGACACACTACGAGCTTTCGAACTAAATGAATTACATGGATGTTTTTGGACACTTGATTGTTTGATAAACTTTTGAAAAGGATAATTTGCTTACTCTAGGGCCACCATTTGGTGCGTCCCTAGCCATGGGTGTTCGGAGCCCACGAAATCCGGCAGGGGTGTTCGGAGCCCACGAAATCCGGCAGGGGTGTTCGGAGCCCACGAAATCCGGCAGGGGTGTGCGGAGCCCACGAAATCCAGCAGGGGTGTTCGGAGCCCACGAAATCCGGCAGAGGGATTTATTCCCTATTTAAATAAGTGGTTATTTGTGAAGAGATGAAAAAGGACATGTTTTATGAAAATGACCATGTTTTGAAAGGATTGAACCTACGACATGAAATGTAACGTTTATGAGAAAATCTATGGACACTTGGGGTTTGATTCGATCTTTGGGGCATCTATTGGACACTCTATCATCAACTTGATCTATTTTGGTCTATTTTAGTTTATTCATTCATGTGTATCACATCTCCATGTGCATGTTTCATCCTCTATACCCTTAGCGTTGGTAGAAAAGTTTCCTACTGGGCTAGTGAGCTCAACCCATCATTTTCAGGTACCCGGCAAGGCATGTGATTGAAATGCTTGGCGTGTGGACGCATATCATGAAGCTCAGTTGACATGAAGTTATTTTATCCTCTCTATCGTTAATATATTTTGGGAGATGATCTTGTAACTTTAATTCCTTCAATCTTTTGACAAAACTTAGTTTATGTAATAACTCTTAACTATTCATTACTTATGCATGGGTACGGGTATCTCTTGTAGAAACTCAATGTACTTTGACTTTGACCGTTCAACGGTGAAATGTATGACTTTTGACTTATCCTACGTGGATTTTATTTGTATTTGGTTTATTAAATTTGAGGGCGTGACACTTGGGGTAGGGAAGAGGGGATTGGTCAAAGAGATTAATATATGTACAGTTTTTATCGAAAACTAATCGGATCAAGCCCTTCCGTGTATTTTTTTTTTTGGAGATTCCTCGCAACGGCCCTTAAAAACACATTATAAAAATATTGAGCGGTTTGGATTGTCAAAATTTGGTCCGAAAAGTAAAAGATACCCCTAAGTCCGCATAGAATCTTAAATAAGGGTCCCTTATATATATATGAGTAACTATCCCGGATCTGGGACTCCACCTTCCTGATATTTTTTTGAAAATCCGAGCCGTCCAATGTGTTCAAAAGGTGTTTTCAAGGGCCACCGCGTGAAATCTTCAAAAAAAAAATACCGGGAAGGGCTTGATCCAAGCAGTTTTTCGCAAGCCCTTCCCGGTTTTTTTTTTATAAAGATTTCACGCGGCGACCCTTGAAAACACCTTTTGAACACATTGGACAGCTCGGATTTCCCAAAAACAATTTTTAAAAGCATCAAAACACCGAAAAACCTCCCATCCGGGATCCTTGATTGGATCTGTGGCGTATATATATATATATACAAGAAGTTTCCTATGAGGGCTCTCTCACAAAAAAAAGTGCGGGAAAACAGTTGTGAGTCGCTGGATCACGTGAAGGACATAGGATCCAACGGCCCACAAGTGTTTTCCCGCACTTTTTTTGTGAGGGAGCCCTCATAGATAACTTCTTAATATATATATATATATACAATAAGCATCTCATAAGGGACCCTGATGCAAGCCTAAATTCGGACTTCAGCTCACAGCCCTTAGATGAGATCCAAGGGCTCAGATTTAAAAATGCTTCTCGCGGGTCCAAAATCGGGTCAAACCCACATCGCGGGTCAAAATTTGAAAACGGGTTAAGACCCTTCTCCATCTTCCCCAAATCGGATACAGCAGAACGTGAAAAGCTAAACCCAGGAGAAGAAGAGAAATGATACATGTACAACATTTTTCTCCAACATTTTTCTCCAATAGCCAAAACGACGTCGTTTTGGGTGTTCTGTGAAGAAAAAAAAAAAAAAAAACTCAAAATTTTGAAACCAGATCTGGGTCTCTCCCCCTCCCCCATTCCACCACCACCGACGACCAGAGAGACAAAGGGGGAGCACCCACCTCCCATTCTACCACCACCGGCAACCGACTCCTCCGGCCTCCCTCTCCACCTCCGGCATCCGTTGCCGCCTCCGCCTCTGCGGCCATTCCCTCCCCCGCCCATTTCACTCGACCAAACACAGTGATAGACCATAAACACCGCCGACCTCTCTTCCTCCTCCTTCTTCCTCCCTCTCCACCTTCGTGTGGGTTTGGTTCGAAGAGATCGCTGGGTAATGTACTCGGTTTGTGCCGGCAAGGGTTATCCCTTTTCAGAGCTTTCTTGGTGGCGGCGGCCGCAGAGGCGGAGGCGGCGGCGGTTGACGGAGGTGGAGAGGGAGGCCGGAGGAGTCGGTCGCCGGTGGTGGTGGAATGGGAGGTGGGTGCCCCCCCTTTGTCTCTCTGGTCGCCGGTGGTGGTGGAATGGGGGAGGGGGAGAGACCCAGATCTGGTTTCAAAATTTTGAGTTTTTTTTTTTTCACAGAACACCCAAAACGACGTCGTTTTGGCTGTTGGAGAAAAATGTTGGAGAAAAACGCTGTACATGTATCATTTCTGGTAGAAGAAAGTGATCTGGAAATCGAAGGCAACCCAAGGTCTCTCTCTCTCTCTCTCTCCCCTCATGTAGTTTTCTTGTTTTCTCTCTCTGTATATTTTGATTTCTAGGGTTTTGAAAGGTGGGTAGATTAATAGTGTTTAGGGTTTCGGTTTCTAGGTTTCTTGGGTTTAGCTCAACGCGCGGTTGGTTGTTGTTGCTATTCGAAAGAGGAATTTATTATTGGTTTCACTCACAAGTGAAGATGAATAAGTGATGGAAATTTCTGGAACTACTCTTACAACTACTTTCAATTATAAGGAAAAAAAAACCTTCTGTACTTTTTATAACTAGAATTTTAGCACTGGGAGTGTTAATAAAAATGGTTTTGACTTTTACTATGGTTTTTACGTTTTCAAAAGAATTCAAGGGTTGGCCAACTGTGAAGACTTGACACTTAAAAAGGGTTTTTTTTTCCACTCAAGATCTCCTGTAAGAAAATAGTGAAATTCCATGGCCAAATTAGCCACTGCCCCTAATTCTCTATGGTCAAGACTCAACCCTCAGAGTGGAATTCCATGGGCAAAATAGCCACTGCTCCTAAGAAAATAGTGGAATTCCATGGTCAAATTTGTTGTTGTATCTTGCTGGTTTCTTGCCAATACTATTTGATTTTGATGCTTGTACTCCTTCAGGATTTCCTATTTGGTTCTATCTATGCTAGCTGGACCCAATTTGGTGCTATCTATGCCGCTGCTTCTACTAGTTATGGTCTAGTTTTGGAGAATGGTGTTGCTGCTGCCTCTCAAGATGAGACTGATGCTTTATTACCCATTTGCATGTGTATTGATTAAAAGGATGAAGCTTATTAATCTGAAGTTTACCTTATCGAGGGATGATATTAATGGTTTTATGGTAATGGAGATTACAGTAACCTTTCTTTGTTGTATCTTCTGGACATGTACACAAAATGTGAGCATATAGAAATGGGACAGCAATGAGCAGTTTGATTCGGAACTTGTGTATTTCCTTTGGAACTTGATGTTGAATGCCCAGCTGCCGGACATGATTTTTGTTGTTTGTAATGGATCTTCCTTAGCTCTATCTATTTTAGTCTCACCAGACAAATGTAATCTTGGAATATCATGTAATGTTGCTACTAAAATGTTGTTTTGGATTTTCTTGGATTAGAATCCATCACAAAATCAACCCAGAATATGTACATTTCATATCCACAATGGAGCCTTTACGTGAATTGTGGCTTGATGAATTTGGTTATCAGTCATATATTGGAGTCATGAATTTAAGGCTCAAACCTTAAACTCCATCTGGTTTTGGCATTATTCCAAGATGAGAATCAAACTGAGAGGCTATGCTAGTAATAAATCAATGTTACAAAAGAAAATTCAAGGTAATTCTGGGTTTGCAAGACTAAACTGCTAATTCTGGGTTTGCAACACAGATTCAGAATTCAAACATTCAATCTAATCATATATTGAATATGCACAATTCCAAAAAATTGTCCAATTTATTGATATTGTCAAACAATACACTCTACTAGTTTTGACACAAGGTAATCTCTCTCCAGTGTGGTCTATAATTCAGGGCAATTAAACTGTAAATGCAGAGATTGCCTTGTCTCGATTTCACGACTATCTCGTCCGACGTGGTTCTATAACCAGGAACATTGCACGAAGAAGATGTGCTCCACATCAAGCTTGCGCTGCAAGAAGACTCGATCGCTTTCTCTCTCGCGCATTCAATCCCATCGACAGATGGTATTTCGAACTTCCGCACTTGCTTATGCAAATGAATACAGGAAAAAACATGAGGTTCCATAACAAGGATGAAACTACAAAGAGAATTCTGCTAGGAATAGCATAAGAAACAAAAGAAAGGGTGCACCTATCTAAAGAATTGGTCTTTAAGATCAGTTATGTCAAAAAGTCAAAACAATAGGAGAATAGATAATCTTAATATTTATCTATTCCGAAGCAGAACTATATCTTATAGTGTATGATGTAGCTTTAAATATCTACAAAGACCATGGGCCAAAAGAATTAGTATCTACAACTGTCAACTAAATGTTAGCTGACAATCTTGAGTTTTTACCAGGGGTTAAACGAATTATGTATTAACTGGATTTATAGATTTTGAAATACAGTAATCAAAGTCATCCCATATAATTTGTACTCCAAAAACTTCTAGATACTACACTAACATAAATATAAACAAAGAACCAGTGAGGAATTAAAAATTATGATCATTGATAAAACTCAGAAATTCCCTGAACTGACCAGAGGAGAGGTTTGAGTCTAGCTTACAAAAATTTTCAAGTGAAGAATCAAGCAATATAAAGAGACATTTGAGTACGAAACCCTAGATGCTTGAAATCGAAAATGAAACAGAAATCGAAACCCTAGAAATTGAAAACGAGAGAGAGAGAGAGAGAGAGAGAGAGAGAGAGAGAGAGAGAGAGAGAGAGAGACCTTGTTCGCTGGCCTATGTGATCGATCTTCTTTTGTTGTTCTTCGATCCCTCGTTCATTCCTAATCAGACCGAAAAGTTCAAACCTAAGTCGATTTCTTCTTCGATGTCGATTTCTTCTTCCAGAATCAATTGATTCGACGATTTCTTCTCCGTTCCTCTCAATCACCTGATTTCTTCTTCGTTCCTCTCAATTGCCTCTCTCTCTCTCTCTTCTGGTAAGCGTAAAATGAAAGTGGAATGGGAGGTGGGTAGGTGGGTTATGACCCATTTTCAGGTTTAACCCGCGGATGGGTTTTTGACTCGGTTTTGAACCCGCAAATTGCATTTTAAATCTGAGCCCTTGGATCTCATCCAAGGGCTATGATTGTTTGGTCCGTATACTATCCCCCATAAGGGTCCCTTATTAGAAGGGGGTTGTATATATATATATATAAGAGCCGGATCTAATCCGGGATTCCGGATGGGGTTTCCATCCGGGACTCCTCCAATTCTCCAATTTTCTGATTAAATTTTCATGATCCGAACCGTCCAACATGTTTATATGTGTTTTTAAGGGTCCTCGCCGAGAAATCATCAAAAAAATAACCGGGAAGAGTTTCATCCGACCAGTTTTCGATAAAAACTGTATATTTTTATTGAAAACTGATCGGATGAAGCCCTTCCCAGTTATTTATTTTGATGATTTCTCACGGAAACCTTTAAAAACACGTTTTAAACATGTTGGACGGTTCAGATCATGAAAATTTAATCGGGAAATAAGAGGTATGGATGGAAACTCCATCTGGGATCCTTGATTGGATCGTGGTGTGTGTGTGTGTGTGTGTGTATTTTAGTTTGTTTTGTGGTGGATATAAAATTAAAAGGAATGGTAGTATTTTCGTAATTAAGTGTTGGAAATTTTATGAATAAGATGGGCAACTGACGAGTTCCAGCGATTATAGCTGATTGAAGACCCCTCATGATGGGGAATTATGGTAGTATTGAATCTCTATATTCATTCCGATAGTTTTAGAATTGATTTTTTCGTTGGCAGCTCAAGAGCCTTCTTGGTGGTTATATTATTGGAATCATGTTTTAGTTCTGGACACTAGAAATTCGAGATTCATGTTTGTGTGAGAGAGAGATAGACAAGGTTCAGTTCATCAAGGCGTTCATCGGAGGTGTTCTGACGTTCGTGGTTCAACCGTTTTATCCTAGGAGATAGACGCCGATTCACATACAACACTTTCGGTAGGCAACGAATCTTTTTTAAGGAGACTGTGGTTTTCATAAGACTCAATTCGGTTTTTCCAATTCATCATGTTTTAGCTCACTCTTATATTATGTTTATGTAATTTGTATTTCTGTTTATAATATCAATGGAATTGGAATTTTGTTCCGCTGAATTTTTCCAACATTAAGAAGCCGGATGAAGGGTGGATACAATAATAATAGGATGAAAAAGGCAAAGAAATCAGATCGCTAGACTCAAGAATGACAATGGTGTTTGGGTGTCAGAAATTAAAGAGATTTCAAGTATCATCAGGAATCATTTTAAATCTCTCTACAGTGCCCCTCCAGCCAGAGATTTTGAGGATATTTTAAGTCTTGTGGATAGGGTTATTACTCCTGAAATTAATGCATCTTTGACCAGAGCCGTCCGTCGTGAAGAAGTGAGCGTGGCAGTATTCCAACAAGGTCCTCTGAAAGCTCCGGGTTCAGATGGTTTTCCTGGCATCTTCTATCAGACGTATTGGGATATAGTGGGTGAGGAAGTCTTTGAGGCTGTTAAAAGTTTCTTTCATGAAGGTTTAATCTTGAAGGAAATGAATCACACAAATGTCACCTTAATCCCCCAAGGTGAGCAACCCTGAGTTGATAAGCCAGTTTAGACCAATCAGTCTTTGTCGCTTCATTTACAAGATTATTTCAAAGGTCCGAGTAAATCGTTTGCAGCCTTTCATGAATGATATTATTGCCGAACAACAATCTGCTTTCATCCTTGGAAGGCAAATTCAGGATAATATCATTGTAGCTCACGAGGCCTTCCATTTCCTAAAGCATAAGAAAGTGGGGCCTAAAGCTTCAGTGGCGATTAAACTTGACTTAAATAAGGCATATGACCATGTTTGCTGGGATTTCTTGATGAAATTGATGGAGAAATTGGGTTTTGATGAGAAATGGATTAACTGGATTAATCAATGTGTGGACACCCCTCCGAGGTATTGTCGATTCGGAGTCGCTACCCGGGTTTTAGCGGATTGTCCCTGAGGAACCGAACTCGATTGACTTCTACCTCATTCAATGGATAAGGATTACTGGCCCGTCATTCAATGGATAAGGTTTGGGAGCTCAGTTACGAGAGGGGAAGGGTTTTACGGCACCCCCCCCCCTCGCCCGGTTCGAAGACCGGCCTCTACTTGACTTTTGTGGGATCGTATGAAATGTATGCAATTCAACCATGAACAAGTACGGGGAATGGGGGATGGGAGACACATAGTGATGATGAACACAATAATGGATTACGGTGTATGCATGTGCATCGTGAACTACATGAGTGATGATGGAATGCAAGTACGTACGAACTAATAAAGACACAAAACAGCAAAAAACAATGTTAGTACATGATCACAAAGAGACTTAAAACTGGAAATAACATGAACAATACACAAAATAGGCTAAACCAATCTGATCCACTTTTAGTGGTTCGAGCGCTCCAACTGAAAGTTCGAGCGCTCAAACTGATGCTCACTCACACATGCTTGTGATGTTTCTGATGATTTTGATTTGATGAAAACATGATTTGATCTCTGTTGCTTACTCAGAAACAGTACTAGGATGATTGAACAGAATCACATAGCCATGTATGCATGATTTAAAACCCACCTATAACCCAAATGAGATTACAGAAGGGATGAAGGCTCAACATTAAAAAGACAGTATCTCAGAGTATTCAGTGCTCAGAAACCATGCATGGATGAAAATAACATTTGATGGACCAGAAGAAAGTTCGAGCGCTGAAAGAGATACATTGAGCGCTCAAACCATCTACTCAATTTTAGTACTTCTATCCCATTCTTCCTGCATTTAGATTGTAGGTGAGTTAAAAAAAAAGTGATGTATGATGATACACCTGTGCTTGAAGCTTCATAAACATGGATAAAATAAACTTGATGTGTCCACACAAGTGGAAAAATGAGTATTGGGCCATTCATAAGCATGATTAGAGTGAGAGGGAGAGAGGATCGGGTTGGCTTAAGCCAAATAACAACACACACACACACACACACTATATTATGACTAAAACATAATACAAGGCTGAAATAAACTAAAACAAACATAAACCACACCAGGGTTTGAGCGCTCAAAGAGGGATGTATGAGCACTCGAACACCATTTTGGGATTATGGATTCTTGTAGCTTTTGATCATCCTTTGATGTTGGTATATACTGAAATCATCTCATTATTGTCCAAAAGTATGTGATACTTCTGTTCATTTCACAAAACAACATCAACATTGGTTTGATGATGATCAACATCATTCTTATGGCTTTTGGAGTCTTTGATCAATGACCAAGAACAAAGCAGAAATATTTAAGAGTATATTGACCCAACAGAAGCCATGAGAAAGAAAGTACCATCATCAAACATGATCAGAAGCTACAAAACATGAGAAAAACTCAGACAGTTTGAGCGCTCAATGTACGGACATTGAGCGCTCAAGCCATCTTGAGCTGAGATTTTTGTAGGTTATTTTTCTTGAACATTTAAGACCTTGTGAGTTCATTAGAGGTATAGAGGACCTCCACGAACCCATTGGTCTCCCTCAGGAGTACCGACCTGTAACTATTACATGGGTTTCTACCTTTTTGGCTTTGATCAAGGCTTGAACCTGGTTGTTTGATGAATGGATGAGTGTTAGTTGGGTTTATTAGTGCAATGTGGGTAGTTTTGGACAAAGTATGGACAATGTGGGTTGAGGTTGAATGGATTTTGAGTGGATGGTGATGTATTCTAGTGAGAGAATATGAGAATCAAGTGGGTTTTGTTAGTTGAAGGTGATTGAGCTTCAATTGATGGATGAAATGGGTTGAGAGGGACTGGAAATGAAGTTCTAGAGAGAGAGAGAGTGATGGATCAGAGAATAATGGAGTGTGTAACCTCTGCAATTGAGGTGAATGGGTGTTTATATAGAGTGAAATGGGAGGGAAAATGGGTTAGATTGAAATGGAGGGTCTATTAGGACAATTAAGGCCCATTCTAGGGGCTATTGCACGCATACGAGCAGCACTACGGTGGCTATACGCATGCCATGTAGCAGAATCTCATCATTAGATACTTTACCAACAACAAACTGGACAGAGTTTGAGCGCTCAAACTAGGGTTTGAGCGCTCAAAGTGCTTTGAGCTCAAGTGTTGATCTCGGGTTATTTTGGTAGTTTGAGGGTCATTTAGGTTGGCTTGGGTTGTTTGGGAATGGTTTGGGGTGGTTTATGGTAAGTTCAAGCCTCATTCTCAGCCTTAAGGCATGCATGAGTGGTTTTTCTCATCATCGGGAGTGCTTGACAAGTATCTCGGGTCCAAATCGGGGTGTCTACACAATGTGTTTGCACTGTGAAGTATTCTATTCACATGAACGGAGGCCAGATTTGTGAAGTCTTGCCAGGAAGAGGCTTTCGTCAAGGGGACCCTCTGTTCCCTTATCTTTTTCTTATGGTTGCGGATGTGTTTTCCATGCTTTTGAACAAGGCAGTGCAGAATAAGTCTCTAGTGGGGATTAAGATGAAGAAGAGTTGCCCAGTTGTATCCCACCTCTTGTTTGCGGATGATTCCTTGGTTTTTCTCGAAACTAACTCTCAATGCTGCTCCAACTTTATCCAAGTGGCTAACACTTTCAGTGAAGCTTCTGGCCTGGCCATTAATGCTCATAAATCCAGTTTGCTATTTTCAGCGAATTAAAGTGTAGAGTTGAAAGGCGAGATCAGAGGTGTCTTGGGGATGCAGGATATGGATCCAACAACCCAGTACCTTGGGCTCCCAGCATTGTGGGGTAGATCCAAGAAGGAATCGATGGGTTTTATAAAAGATAGGATTATGGGAAAGGTTAGAGGCTGGGCAAACAAACAGTTAAACCAAGCGGGTAAAGAGGTCCTCATAAAATCAGTCCTTCAAGCCATTCCCATGTATACCTTTATGTGTTTCAAAGTGCCTAATTCCCTTTGTTCTACTCTTAATTCTGTGATTAGCAAATTTTGGTGGAAAAACGGAGATAGTGGGGGAAAGATACATTGGGGTGCTTGGTCTAAGTTGACTGCTACGAAATGCATGGGAGGGATGGGTTTTAAAGACTTTGCTTCTTTCAATATAGCGCTCCTTGCAAAACAATTTTGGCGTTTGATCACTAATCCAAATTCTCTATGGGCTAAGGTTTTAAAAGGACTCTATTTTCCAAAAAAGTCTAGTTTAGAGGCTGGAAGGGGACCCTCTCCTTCATGGATCTGGAGTAGTTTGTTGGATGGTAGATCTCTTCTGCAGAATGGACTCATGTGGTATGTGGGGATGGTAATCTTATAAATTTTTGGAGTGATAGCTTGATACCTGAGCTGGAAAATGCAAAGTTAAGCTCCCAGCCAAATTCATCTACTGAGTTTACTAGAGTTGCAGATTTCATTGATTCTTCTAAACCAACTTGGGATGTGGAGAAACTTCAAAGTTGTGTCTCAGAGGAGGAGGTCCGGGCAATCCAGAAGATCCCTCTCAGCTTTTCAAATTGCTCTGACAAACTTATTTGGAAGCACACTACTGCAGGAAACTTTACTGTCAAGTATGGTTACTACCAAGCTGTGAAGAACTCAAAGACTATCTCGGTCCAGCCATCCTCTTCTTTTAGCCCTTCAAAGAAGATGTGGTCTCGCCTCTGGTCTATCCCAAATGTTCCTATGGTACGTCTCTTTATTTGGAAGGTAGTGAAAAATTGGATTGCATGCAAAGAAAATCTATATCAGAAAAAATGTGCTCATAATCCCATATGCCCCATTTGTGAGGAAGAAAATGAATCCATTGAGCACATTCTATTTCGGTGTCCGTGGACTAGAGCCGTATGGTTTGGTAGTGGGAAATCTTTTTGGATTTTCGATCAACCTATTGTTGCTGCAGATAAATGGATGGAAAGTTTATTGTGTGGAGATTTGGCAAAAGAAACTAATAGGGAGGATGTTGGGGCATTATTTCAGTTATGCTGTGCTATTTGGAGAGCGAGAAATGATTGGGTTTTAACGGTAACAAACCAGATCCAGAAGAGGTGATTTACAAAGCCTCTCTTGCGAATTCGGATTATCTCTTTGCTATGTTTTCTGGTGCAAAGGATAACCCCCTGAGACAGAGTAGAGTGGGCAAGTGGGTTCCCCCTTTGCCCTCTGCTACTAAATTCAATATTGATGGAGCGTTTATATCCTCTCGCAGCTTGGCTGTCTTTGGCATTATTGCTAGGGATTGTAGTGAATCTACTCTTGTTTAGCGTTGTGAAAGAGTGGTTGCACCGTTTGCAGTATTCATTGAAGCTTGGGCTCTAAGAATTGCTTGTGAGGTAGCTAAAGAAATGAATTTTCCTGAAGTGGTGTTCGAGTCAGACTGCATGGAGCTCATCAGTTGCTTCAAGAATACAAATTCTCAAGCTCCTTGGGAGATTAGAGCTATAGTGGAGGATATTAAAAACTGGGCAGTGAATAGGAACTGGAATTTTGTTTGGTGTTGTAGAGAGAAAAACAAGGTAGCTCATTGGTTAGCTTCAAATAGTTTGAGTGGATCCTTTTTGATCAATTTGGGTTGTATTCCGTCCGATTTTGATGTTGTTCTTTGTAAGGACTTAGAGTAATTTTAATACAGTTGATCTTTCCAAAAAAAAAAAGAGGGGTGTTGATCTGGCTAGAAGCAAATATACAATCGGGAGATATTATATGCACTATTGGTATTCGGGTGGCAATCACCAAATATAAGTAGATGGGACAAGCTGTTTGGGCGATAGTATATTCACCCTCTATAAAAAAATTAAAAAATTGGATACATCATTTGCTATACACTAAATATTCACTGGCTTATATAGGCCCCATCTCGAGGTCCCTAAAAAAATAACCGAATCTGTTCAATTTGTTTAAAACATATTTTTAAGGGTCCTTATGAACAATCATCGAATTCAGATTTAGGGTAAAAACAGGGACCAAAAATTGAATGAGCTAATCAAGCTCTTATCGATATTCAACTAAGCTGTTTTTTAGCAGAGGCAATTCAAAAAATATTTTAATAAATTAAACGACTCCAATTATGTTTTAAAATGTTTGAATAATTTTCACATTCTTTATCCATATTGTCTAAAATTGATGCCATTTGACAGATATCAATGATATTTTCACATTGAATCTATTATTGACTATATTTGCATATTGTCACAGGATAAAAAAATAATAATAATAAAACAGAGCAATTTCTAAAACAAAACAAAGATAAAAACCCAGAAAACATAACGCAAAGAAATTTCTAAAGATCTATGGGTTTTAATTTGCTACACACTATGTATTGGAAGTCAAACCATGAAACAGAGCAATCAAAAGCAAAAAAAACGAACCTTTTCAATACAGTCCTTCTCTGGATGAGCTATTTATTCTTTTGCTTATTTGATGTTGTGTGGAATTAGAGAAATTTGGGAAGGGATTGCAGGTATAATTGGGGAGGGAGATTTTGGAGGAAAATTCGGGATGAATTGAAAGTATAATTGTGGAGCGAGTTTTTGGAGAGAAATTTAAGAGATAAAAATAGAGAATTATGAGAGTAAATAGTGAATTTTGATTTCTTCCATTGAAGATGCTCTAACAAGTGACGTACGAGAGCAATTTTATTCACCTTTCTAAAAAAAAAAAGGGTGAACATTATCAGATCCGTTTATGTTGTTCAAAACGATTTTCTAGGAGGGCATGCAACAATTCAACTAAATCAGATGTCGTAGAGTGATTGAGTTTTCCCGCTCCAGAATCTAGATTTTTGTTCTTTGGGTTTGAAGAACAAAAAATAGTTGAGCTCAAAACTGAATCACTTTTTGACGTCTGATTTAACTGAATTTTTTACTCCCTCTTAGAAAATCGTTTTAAAAAATATGAATGGATCTGATCATCCATGTCGGCACTGAAAGTAGGATGGTAAGGTTCAACCTTTCTAGGGCGAGCAAAATTGCTCTCGTGATATTCCCATAGTCCCTCTATATAAACTGGCACACACCCCGGGATGGAATTTAAACTGAAAAAAGAACAGGCAATAGTGTAAAATTTGGGACTTCAATCAAATTTCTAGGGTTTAAATGATTGTTGTGCGATATAGAGTATCTGTTTTGTTTGTACCCATAAATCTCCATTCGATCAGAAGCTCGTTATCGTGAAATCGAACAGGTACCTCTCTCTCTCTCTCTCTCTCTCTCTCTCTCTCTTTTCTGGGTGTAATTGGGGTCTAGTGATAAAAAAATTACAGCTTCAGGATTAAGGGGATGGCCAATCCACTTCAGGTGTGTGTTCATTAAAAATTCACCTCACATGTAGGAGTATCAAACATTTATTAGGGCCCTTTCTTTTTAGAATTTTTTTTGGGAGGCGTAATAAAGCTGTGGAAAAGTAAGCTTCCGTATTGCGAACATTTTCAGAGTCACAAAGATTTGCTTGTTATTGATTTATATTGTCCTAGTACTATCATATAAGCAAACAGAAAAACTTACTCCGGGTGCAGTATTTGATTTGAAACATTTGATGAAGCTTTTTATTTGATTTTATTTTTTTAGGGTTTTGAGTTTTGACATTATTGGCCTTGTGCTTTTTGCGGACAACTGGTCATGTGTCTGAAATAAAAGACACTGTGGTGTAATTAATTACTACAAGTTAGATTCACTCTCTCCAGAATTGAACTGGCCAAAAGGGTCTCCAAGAATTGGGACTAATCTGAGTTACCAGTAATGGAGGCTATATTTCTACGTTTGGGCTGAACTGGTGAGGATCCCATCTCGGAACTAGCAGTGCGTTGGATAGGATTTAGCAAGCAATGGAAGACAACATCCACTTTCAAGTTGGCACATGACACAAAACAGAGACGCTTACATGTGGATTTTCAAAAAAACAAAAAAACAAAAATGGTGGATAGGACACATTGGAGGCATGTTAAAAATAAATACTTAATCTATCGTCACATGTTGTTCAGGGATAGTGAAAAATGCAACATAAAACTGGGTATTTCATGTTTTCCGAGTGATGAAACCAAAGTGTTTGAATAATGTATGGTTTTTTAATCTCAAATGACTGAACTGTGTCCGGTTTTAAAAGGATAAAGAAATTCTAAGACACGCTTGGAAAACTGTCTAGCACAAAACGACATGCAACTCTCTTAGAAATGTCTGTCTTTCTTTAAGTGATCATTTCTTTTTCCGTACTAACTGCAATATTCGACTGGTGGCGTGCTGGAATCAGCTCATCGATAGTTTCAATTCTCTCGCAATTGATCTAGCTTACATTATGCTTCACAATCTAGCTATGATATTGCTTCTTTTGGTAGTTGAGGAAGGAATTAGAAGAGTTCAATTGATGGTTTGTAACCTTGTAAGAGGTAGTTATGAGTTTCATGTGCTATAGTTCTCCAAAGGACAGAAAGAGAAGCGTATGATGCTGGAAAGGAAACATGCCAATTGAGTATAAAATCATAATTTGGTAGCTGAGAAAGAAATTAGAAGATTAGATTCAAACCTGACAACTTACCATTGGCTGTAGTTGTGAAAGGCAACAGAAGCACCCTTTGTTGCACAACGGGGATCTTACTTCATGCTCCTGAACCTTGTTCGGGCTACCACCTATGTAGAGTTTGGCCCTCAATTGGGATGGATCCGAAAGAGACTAAAGAAAAGCTACCATAAAAGAGAAACTCGTGTAATCTTATACGATTCAAAAAATTGTGAATTTACAAGCGCTAGTTATGTGCGCATTTGGGATAAAAAAATACAAAATACAACTAAGGCAAGTTATCCGAGGTTCTAGAAGATTGAGATGAACTAGTTACATACACAAACGAGAGTTTTAAGAAGAATCTACCATGCCAAAGTCATAAAAGCGAGTATCAGATTTCATATCAACACCCTTCTTAGATAAATACTGCCAACATCTTTCTTTGATGAGTACAAAATAGTCAAATTCAAGGATGGACAAATGTCGAACAAAATTCAAGCAAATTAAAGCTACTGATCATCTATTTTAGGCTGAAATAGATCAAAAATAGTGAAGAAGGAGAAGAAGAATAACCTGGAACATTGGTAAAAAAAGAGGGTCGAGAAAAAAGGATCCAACAAGCCGAAGTAGAAAAGACGAGAAGCATAGGGGAAGAAGAGAAAATAGAGCGAAGCAGGGAAAAAATGAGGAAGAGCCCATAGCATTCTTGTTCCTGCTGCAGCGACGTGAAGAAGAGTAGAAAAGTGGAAGAAGAACAGTAGATGAAGCAAAGGGTAAGAAGACGAAGAAGAAAATATCAGAAGAAGAGTAGACCCGGAGATAAGATGAAGAAGAGGGCTACGGCTCTTCCAGTTATATTGTTTAATTTAGTTGCAAATTGCAATGCATGAATCCCCCTAGCTGATCATAAGTAATCATTTGAAATTCAACCAAATCTGTATTGGCTATGTATGATGAAGTGGCTTTTGCCAAATGCTCCATGAGTCCCTTTTCAAGGAATGCAGGCCACTTATCAATTGGGCCGACAAGTCTTAGTAACAGCTTTGGGGGTTTTGCATGACATGACTTACTAGCAAAAATGCAAAATTAGGATGTGTACAGATTACCCATTTATCATACACTAAGAAGCACACAAATTTGGACATGGACAAGCTACGACATGAGGAATTTCTTCAAAAATTAAGACACAAACACGTTGTGTTCACGTGAGATAATTTATATAGTTTGTATTACAGATGTATCTCAGGAATCTATATTACGAGGGAGAGCGGTTTTGCAAAATGTCTCTCAGAGAGAAGTGTATAGGGTGTTAATTAACCCTTACACACGAGACTGTTATTTATATTATTGAGTAGCACGTTACACAACTTAGATAAGCAATGTGGGACAAAACACACTATTCTAACACTCCCCCTCAAGCTGGAGAATAAATATCGTAAAGTCCCAGCTTGTTACATAGCTACTCAAACCGTGGCTTGAACAATGATTAGTAAACATGTCACCCAACTAAGCACCCGTAGACACATACGGGGTCGCTATCACACCACTAGTCAACTTCTCACACACGAGATGGCAATCAACCTCAATGTGCTTAGTTCTCTCATGGAATATTGGATTGGATGCAATCACAATACGGAGGCATGGACAATTGCACACTAAATCCTATCTCCTCAAGAAATTATCGTAACCACACAACCTCACATGTTGTGTGTGTCATTGCTCTATACTCTGCTTCTGCACTAGATCGAGTTACCACTGTCTGCTTCTTGCTTTTCCAATTAAGAAGATTTCCACCAAGAAAGACATACTACCCAGTAGTAGATCTCCTATCAGATGGTCATCTTGCCCAAAAATCAGAATCAGTGAACGCCTCAACGCGTAAGTGTCCATTAGCTTGGTACAACAAACCCCGTCCTGAATGTAGCTTAAGATACTTCACAATTTTGAGGACAACCTCTCAATGTGGATGACGAGGAGTTGACATTTTGACTCACCAAACTAACTGCAAATGAGATATCCGGATTTGTAATCGTAAGATAATTTAACTTACCAACCAACCGGCGGTACTGATCAGGATTGTGAAGCAGCTCTCCCTGGTCCACACAATTTGACATTGGGATCCATAGGAGTCTCAACAGGCCTAGCTCCCAACAAACATGTATCCTCAAGAATATCTAGCACATACTTCCTCTGTGATAAACTAATACCTTCTTTGGATCGGGCCACTTCAATACCTAAGAAGTACCGGAGTTTTCCCAAATCCTTAGTATGGAACTGCTGATACCAAGGTATTGTACGACAGGGGTTATGGAGGTGGGTTAGGGTTTGGCTTTGATACCATGTTATTAGAGAGAGAGAGAGAGAGAGAGAGAGAGAGAGAGAGAGAGAGAGAGAGAGAGAGAGAGAGAGAGAGAGGGTGTTAATTAACCCTAACACACGAGATGATTATTTATATTATTGAGTAGCACGTTACACAACTTAGATATGCAAGTGGGACAAAGCACACTATTCTAAAACACACTATTCTAACATGTCTCATATTGTTTCTGGACAAAAAAAACTTGAGCAAAAGAACAGTAATCTTCAATCAAATCCTAACCTGTAGAACAGGTATAATTTGCTTCTACAATCTTGGTCATAAATGAATAATAGAAATTAGATCAGATCTGGGATTCAGAATTTGACCCCAATACTCTCTCTCTCTCTCTCTCAATTCTCAAACATCAAACGTGTATCGACTTTCTGCTCTCGTCCCTTCTCCCCCAATCAGTTAACCACCGCACACTACGCCCGCTCCACGGCTTCTGCAGCTTGCTGCACCCTTCTCTGCCAATTAGTCATCAGTCTTTTCAGCTTCATGATCTCCGGGTTTAAACAATATGTTTCCCCATGCTATTTCACTTCTTTTTTATTTTATTTTATAAGTAAGCTATTTCACTTCTTGCTTAGCCTATTTGTTTACTGTGATGGTATAATAATATATCTCTTCACATTTATTGATAAATCCATGTCCTACGGTAGTGTTTTAGTTCTGATTTTCCATATGCAGGGGATTCAATCAATTTTGTTTAGCATTACCAACAGTTCTTCAGTGGACTCATTTTTTTGCACCATTGGCGGTTTGAGTATGATAGTCCTGATTTCTTTGTTTATTCTTTGTCCTGCTTAAGCGCCCTTTGTTATTGTAACATTTGCAAGTGCGCACTTCAGAAAAATAAAGCAGTGAAAATACGGAAGGTATCAAACAGCATCAACGCGTAATTTTTTCAATTATCATGTATTAACCTACTTTATCTAATAATGTTCCTTTGGTTAATTTGCTTTTAACCATCTAGGTTTCAGTTTGTTTGAATCCAATTAGTTGTAGGACTAAGTATGAACCGTGCAATTGAGAGTGTGGGATTGACTGAGAAAATGGATTTGGACTGAAAATCCCTTTTACTGGTCAGGTCTGGTTTGTGGAGAACGAATTAGAAATCCTTTTGGTGGTATGGTTATATTCTATACCTCTCTCTTTCCTTTCTATCTATTTTGGGGATGGGTAAATGCATGATTTGTTATTTGCTTTGTAAAATCTCTATGACCCTCTACTTACAATCGTTACATATAGTGTTGTATGGAGTTTAAGCAATCTGTTCGGTTGGCTAGAAAGTGTATGAAGTGACAGATATTATAGTTCCTAATGGCCAAAAAAAGGGGTGTTGCAAAAATAGTTAGGTTGAGTAATTTAATGAGGCTAAGCTATTTTTCACTTGGCTCAAAGTCATTATTTTTGGTCTACAATCTTGGTGATGGAGT
This sequence comes from Vaccinium vitis-idaea, assembly GCA_963854785.1. Classification (NCBI taxonomy): domain Eukaryota; kingdom Viridiplantae; phylum Streptophyta; class Magnoliopsida; order Ericales; family Ericaceae; genus Vaccinium; species Vaccinium vitis-idaea. Next base: position 18,456,048 of record OY978225.1, on the reverse strand, counting down.
TAAATCCAACTGCATTGTCCTTGATCTATAGCTTTATTTCTATATCTTTTTACTTTTCTGCCCCGCTTACGTATAAAATTTAATACACTTCTGTGATAGGTTGTAGATATTTTTGGTAAATCTTTTTCAATTTTTATGCTAGCAAGAGGTGGTGGTGTGAGTCCTCATAGTTGCCCGAAGAGTATTGCAGTATGTAATCGTCAAGACTTGGGGCTGTTGCTTGAATTAGTGTTTTTTATGTGTCTTCGAATAGAATTTTTTTCTGGAACAAAATCAAATGATCATGTTTGGATGTGGTGGTGGTATGTCAGGAATCTAACAGGTGTTGTGAATGTTATGTTTGGGAATTTCTTTTATTGATAGTAGCTCAACAAAATTTTGTTTATATGATTTGTGATCTTGAATAATAGCTTCTGAAGGTAATTTTTTGGTTGACCGAAATTCTTATGTTTAATTTGACAATATTATACTTGCTTGATTCTTTGAGTAATATCTTCCATTGAGAGCAAGCAATTGTAGTGTTTGATGGTGCAAGAAAGTTTTACATCATTTCAAGTCAACGCTTTTGAACAAGTATCTTCAGGCCCGGGCATAGATGCTTGTAAATACACATAACTATATAAGAGATCACAAAAATGATGTAAAATCACAAAGTGTATTAGGAATATGAGCATACAAATCAACAGTCACCTACAAGTGTTGATGAATTAAACATCCATTGAAGAGTTGACTTTGGCCAAGTTTTCATATTTACATTTTAGCATCCTAATGTGTCCTTAATGTATGCCAAGAGTGTCCCAATGTGTCCACAGTGTTTACAAGTTACAACATGTTTGATTGAAAAATATTATAAAAAAGATACAAATTTAGGACTGTCCGACACGTGTCCGGAGAGTGGAGTGTCGCGTCGTTTCGTGTCGTGTCCATGTCCAACACGATATGTGACCGGTAGTTGTGTCCGTGCTACTTCGATCATATACCAGTCACTAATTTGTGCAAGATAACTGGGAGGCTTACAATTGCTTTCTCAATTGCCATGTGATTTTTTTGGTTCTTCAACATGATTCTTAGAAGTTCAATCTAGATTCTAGGTGAATTTTTTTTTTTTTTGGTACTTCGGAATATTTCTAGGTGACATTTGCCTCTATGAGAAGATGGCATTTTCTTAAGTGTTTTTAACTATTTGAGAATATCATTCATGGGTCCACCAAGGTGAAAAGTTGGACCAAGATGTGATTTTTTGGATTGCAAGGACAATTGCCTTTGGAAGTGCAAAGTTTGTGAAATGCATGCATGAAAGGAGGAAGACGGAGAATGATGATAAGCAAGACTCTTGGGCATTTGAAAATGAGACTCCTGCAACTTTATCCTTCAAAGGGAATTGCCATCTGCATGAAACCTAAAGTGCAGTAACCTCTTTCAAAGGTTGTTGCATGAGAAGATGGCAATTTTTTTCAATCCCTTCTTAAAGAATGTGAGTGAATCCTTCAGTGGTCCACAGTTGAGAAGTCCAGTAATGCAGTAACCTCTTTCGATGGTTGTTGCATGACACAGAATGTACAAACAAGTATAATCAGAATGTGGACCAATTCCATATCTCATTTTGAAACCCTTGAATTTGGTTCAGCGTAGCTTTCTTGAGGACTTGAGGAACGTGAGATAGTTCACTTCCTTATCATAACAATTGTTACTAGTTTGTAGGAAACCCTAGAGTAAAGGGACAGCTGTAATGTCATGAGAGAGGCAGAGAGAATTGTATAAAAAAATGTTGCTGAGGGGAACCAGGAGGTTTGTCAGGTAAGAGAGGTAATAAGCAGTTTAACGGAAAGATAAGACACTGAAGTGGCTCTTAAGTGCCACTTCCTCTGTGTATGATTTAGGCATTGAAGGCATCATGTCCATTTGAATTTCTGTTGATAGGGAAATGACAAAAGTAACAGTGTATAGGCAAGCATTTCACTCTAATATCGTTTTAGCACAATTTATGCTTCTGCTTGATATCCAAATCCGACATGCTTCTTGTGGTAGGGTGGATTTTGAGTAAAACATAAACATTTTAGTGATGAAATATTTGTCACTTGCAGGAGACATTTCTTGTGTAAAAGCTTCTGCGTTGCATAGACGATGGCACATATAAATAAGAAGGGAACTGGGAAGACTGCTAAAGCCTCCTCAGAAACTCCAAAACCTTTGAAGCCCAAACGTAAAATATCCAAGAGTACTCAGAATGATGGTATTGTAGATATCAATAAATTGAAAGGGGCTCTTCAGCTTCAAGGGGAAAAAAGCAAGAAGAAAAAGAATAATTTGGAGAACAAAAATGTACGTAGCAATAATAAACACGAGGGTGCTAAGATGTTAAAAATGAGGCGAATGAAGCAAAAGAATGCTGTAAATGGGGATCGCAGTGAAAAGAGAGAAGATTCTGTTGGGATCAGAGAAAAGCATGCTCTGTTGCAAGAGAAGCACCATAATGAAAAGAAAAGAGAAAAGTTTGTCGGTTGAAGAAGAATGAAGAAAGTCAAATGCACAAAGAAGGACATGGTCATGTTGAAAACAGGGAAGAGAAGCTGGGTGGTTTGATCTTCATGTGCAATGAAAGGACAAAATCAGATTGTTTCCATTACCGTGTCATGGGTGTGCCAATGAGCAAGAAAGAAAAGGTGTTGGGTGTCAAACCAGGCCTCAAGCTCTTTCTCTACGACATTGATCTAAGGGTTTTGTATGGAATCTACAAGGCATCATCCTCTGGTGGCATGAAACTTGAGTCAGCAGCTTTTGATGGAGATTATCCTGTTCAGGTCTAATCCCACCATGGCCGATCCTTTTTTAGTACGCTGTACGTACTTTGGCAATCTAGTCAGAAATGGGTACTGATTATTCAGTTTTCAGGTGCGCTTCAATGTTGACCAAGATTGTTATCCCCTCCCTGAAAGTGTCTTCAAAAGGGCAATCAAGGAAAACTATATTGGAATACACAGGTTTAAACTGGAACTTAGTGTTCAACAGGTGAGAAACACTTGCATCCAGTTTGTTGGCAGTTTGATCATCATGTAAGAAGCATGGACACGACAATGGAGGACATGGCGGTTCTAACAAAATGAGCATGGAAATGGCGGGGGACATGGAAAGTAGAGACAGTTTTTATTCAAATGAACATCGAACCCAAAAGCAACCAAAACTATGTTATAATTGCATTTCACTTTCTAGACATTATGATTTAAATAGGGTTCTATCATGTTGAAATTTTTTTATTTGCGAATTTTCCCTTGAAATAAACATTGTAATGTGATCCCAAATAACTTTTGCAAGTAGAAATTGACCTCTGCCATGTCTCCAAGCGTTTGTATTCCGAAACATGCGTGTCCCCGGCATCCCCAGCTTAAAGTTAATAGAAAATTAATTGGACAAGCAAAGTGGAATTTCTCATATGTATCCTATCGTGTTTCTGGAGTGTCCAACACGGATGCAGCAACCAGTTTGGCGTGTCGGTGCCTCGTAGATGATATTAATTTTGGATTTTTGATATCTGAGTCTTTTCTTTTTTTTTCCTGCAGGTTAAGAAGCTTACAGGACTATTCAGGCCTGCTAAAGTGCTGTCACATGCATCACCTATCATCCACCCCCCACCTGTGATGGTGACAATTCAGGATAGAAAAGTTAATGGAGGAGCGAGAGAATCCTGGGCCCCTTTGCACACGGAATCTTTGGCCAGAGATCCTCCTACCTATGGTGAAGGTAGGAGGTACCATTTGCTCTCTAATGAATACGATCATCAGCATTTAACATACAAGGAGGTTCCTCCGCTGGGGAAAGAGATTATTTCTCAAGACTATTATCCGAGTGAGAAGGAATATCGTACTTATGGTCTTCTTCGCACAGAAAGACAAAACTTCAGTCCATACGAAAGTGCACCTGCTTTGGACCTGTACTCTAGGGGCTATGTTAGAGAGCAACCTCCACTGACCAAAACAATTCAGGATAGAGAAATTATTCCTGGTGCGAGAGAGGCCCAACTACATAGTGAACCTTTAGCTGTTGATCCTCGTAGTTACGTCGAAAATTGGAGGTACGATGAGCTCTCTAATGTTAGTGATCAGCATTTGACATACAAAGAGGTTCCTCGAATAGAGAGAGAGAAATTGTCTCAGGATTATTATCCAAGTGAAAAGGAATATCGAACTTACGGTCTTCAAAGAGAACAAAATGTCAGTCCACCTAGAAGTCATAGTACTCCTACATTGGAACCTTACTCGAGGGATCATGTAAGAGAGCACATTGTGATGCACCCTGGTTATGATTCACATTTAGACACTGAAAAAGCATTGGAAACCTACAGTCTTGTTCCCAGACGGGAATTGCATTCTTCAACACCCCTTGTGACCCCGACTATAGCGTCTACTTTGGATTCTTACTGTAAGGATCCGTATTATGCTTACAGGAAGGTTGGTTCAGATATGGACCCATATCAGCTGCCTTCAAGGAGAGAGGAAGTCCCTTTAGGATCTTATTCTCTCAGTGGAAGGGGAGAAGAAACACACCGTTCTGTGACTGATCATTTGCAAGCTAGAGACATTTATCTGACACAGAGTGACCAATCACGGAAGGTAGAATCTTACCTTACTAAGAGCAATCACTTGGGAAGGATGGAAATCAAAGACGTGCGGATGTTACACCCGACCTATGCTTCCAGTGCTCTGTCCTACTATGACCATATTCAAAAAGTATCCAGAGGCCAGGACTGAAACCTCGCACACACCACTTTCATCTCTGTACAGTTTGGCCGGTCCATCATTGTCCAATCGCTGACTCTAGTATCCTTCATCCCTTTTTGTGTATCTTTCCTTTTGGTCTTAATGGGATAGACAAGACTATTTTAAAAGTACCTTCAGTGAGAACACTATTTTTACTTGATGTCATTTGAGTCTGCATCCCCCTTTTGTTCTTTTTCTTTTTCCTTCTGTTTTTGGTTTTCTAAAACTTGTCACTCTCTCTGCACATAATGTTATTGTGTGGAGTAAAATGAGAAAGGGGAAACATGGACGACTATGGGAGCCAGCTTTTAATGAAGGCTATTCAGACTTTGCTCTCAAAGTCTCATTTTCTTGCTTTCCTTTGGAATTGTGTCACCTGGTAATTAGACGTGCAGCTTTCAAACTCCTTTATTTATTATCTCCCCAAATGTCCTTTATTTGCCTCCTGAAATTCCAAGATTCGTCGTGAAAAGCTTGTTTGAGTTACAGCCTTTATGTAGCTTTCATTGTTTGAATGACCGCAGTTGTAAGGGGATTATCTATGTATGTTTATATTCTAATAATCGTAAGTCATAATACTCCATGGGATCATATCATTGAAATTGGATGCTTCAATTATTTCTGCCTGATTTTATTGCACGCTGTATAATCTGTTTCTTGCTCGGTATGGCACATACATTTCCACCTTTTACCTGACATGAGGTGTTACGAATACTGAACATTGCATTTGGCGTGTTGTGGATATTATATGATTTCGTTATTTAGCAATTGTATAAATTCGTTAAGAGAAGCAATTTAATGAAAGGTTGTATTAATTCTAATTCTTTGGACCCACGTCTAATGTGCAGTTATCCCTAAGCCATATGGCTAGAGGTTGATGGGATTCATTCTCTTTGCTGCTTCGCTTGGTTTTTTTATGCAGGATTCAGCTTTTTTTTTTTTTTTTTTTTTTGAACATATGCAGGATTCAGTTGAAAGTGGTCTGTGTGTGAACATTTTGGAAATTGGTCTGTCAACTGGTAAGGAGTAGTTACAGGGAGAGAGATCCATGACAGTCTAGGAAAGTGGATACTGAAAGTTCTTGTTTTATTAATTCCCATTCCCTTTGGAGTTTGATGAGCCCTTGACCAATTCGTAGACTGGTTTTATTATTTTCATACTACTGGTAGGGTATAGAACCTTTTTGTATCGCTTTTTTTATTTTTTATTTATTCATTTATTGGGGGGGAAAAAAAACAAAGAGAATTTTGGTTTCAAACGCTATAAGGTTGTGCACTGTCTATTATATTGCCTTCCCAAATGGGGTGTGGTGAAGTGCTTGCTAGAGAAGCCATTATTTGGTCCAAAACCTAGGTAAAACATAGCTGAAGGTATCAAAGCAGCAGTTTATTGAGGTTTTGTTCCTCCTCCAGGACATGGCCAACCAGGGTCTCAGGATGTCTTAGGTTTTGGGGCTTTACTCTCCCCTGCGTGTTATCAATTCTTATGTTGGGCCAGTCGTGCACCCCCCGGTTCGCAATGTCAAATCTATAAACAAAGGACAAATCCTAGGTTATGAGTAACAACGCAAGGGTTTTGGACTCTCGAGTTCCCAAACAGCTGCTTTGTATTTCGGTCAAAGAAACTGATTGTGTGTTTCTGCAAACAAGTCTGAGCTATAGACGAGTATATGTTTATCGATATTGGTATAACAAATACAGGTTAACATGTCTGTGCTCGTTGTTCAAATTAATGTTTATTGAGGATTTGAGCCCCTTTTGATACTCCAGACTAGTCCCTCAAGGATAATAAAAAGACACTAAATTTTTGGTCTGAAGATGCTTTTCTTGATATTCCAGCTGATATCTTCATGCCACATTTAGATTTGGATTTTTATTTCAGGAAGCATATATTAAAAACACAATTACCACAAAAGGACCCAAAGGTCGGAACAAATACCAAAAACAAAGCTTAAACCGCAAGTGGTGTAGTAGCCAAGTTGGTTGGTACCATATATATACCTCCACTCGAACAATACACTCAATAGCCAGTGAACAGTGCACAGGAGGAGAGAGAGTGAGTCTGAGAGATAACTTGTGAACAGTACTTGGGCAAATCTAGCCAAGTAATGTTGTTGGAGTTACTTTACCAAGGGTTAAAGCAAAGTTGTTGTAGGTGATATTTTCATCTTTTGGTTGGCTAAAATATCTTGAATTGCATTATAGCTCGGCTTTACCCAGTAACTTTTTCAAAACATATGCTTATTAAGGAATATTCCAAAATGGGATACTCTATTTTATTTGGGGACGAAGGAAGTATAAATTGAACTATTTTTATGGCGGGGCAGGGCTTCCTAATTTTGCATTAACAAAAAGATAAGAATGCTACAACGAGTTTAGGCAAACTTTACTTTTCATGTTCTTCCCCTTTGTTCTACGAATTATTGCTTCTTGTTGATAAAAACAATCAAAAGAGTTAAAACTACACGAAACAAGCGAAAGATTTTTCTCTAAGTAGCTATCAGTTAGTAGAAAAAACCTTCTTTTTTTTTTTTTCAATTCTTGTCCACAAAAATTATTTTTAAATTACTCTCACTGAGATTATCTTGAGCAAAACCCGAAATAGTGAAAAAGATTTGGGTACCGAATGGGTACTACGTGGCCACGCCGAGCACAATCTCGGCCGTCCAAAAGTGTTTTGGATGGCTGAGATTGATTCCCTCTCTCTCCTCTCACCCGACCACTCTCTCTCCTCTTCCGGACCGTCTGATCGCGTTTTGGACGGCTGAGATTGCCGAGCAGGTACCACGTAGGCAATACCCACCCGGCACTGAAAAATTTCTCCGAAATATTGTGCTAAAGCAAAAAAAAAAGAGTCCCACTATAGATTCTCAACTCAGGATTATAACATATCCGAAACCAAGTTTGTGTGCTGCTTTTTTTTTTTTTTTAACTCGCTAGCCAGCTCAGTAGACCGTCTAATTTTGGAGATTAATCTCATTATCCTCTGAAAAATGACTCCCTGAAACATGGAGTAAAAAGCCTTGGATGAATTGGATAAATATGGGAATTAATAGCCCTTGAGTAAGCATGCCTAGTTGAGTGGGTCAATTTGAATTACCCTCTTGTCCCTCCTCAAAAAAGCACATGCCTTTAGTTGTTTGTGGCTTCCACTGTGTCAATCCTTGGTGGTTAACTGAGTTACAATATATACTTACAATGATATTTACCCAATTTATACTCCCTCTGTGGCTCTGTTCCATTTTTATAATCTTCCATTATGGGAAGCACAAAATGGATGTCCACCTTCCAAAAACATCAATAAAAATTTGATAAAATACCATTCTTGCACTTGTGTTTAAATAGAACTAGTCTTATTTCCATCTATCAAATTTCGAATAAGAGGGTATGCTTGGAAAGTGAAATACTTTTTGGAGCAATTATTACGTTCCTTTGAAAAGTTGGATGAAAATGGGACTGATGGAGTACTACCCAACAAGCACGTTAATAGACGGTAGGATTAATTCTCCAGAATTATTGATGTGCACGTGAGCTGGTCTAAACACCTGAGTTGTCAAACACGTTCAATACACATGACATTTTTTATGACATTTTTTCTCTTGCATGACAATTCCTCGGGCTCTCTCAATGTCCAATAATCAATGTACTTGATTTATTTTTTATTTTTTGATCAACAATAATCTACGTACTGTAATAGAAAAAGTTTTTCATCGATTTGAGATATAAATCTTACGACCCAAAAACGGGAAAATTTTAAAAAGACCCCTGAACTTTCTGACAATTAGCGATTTAACACCTGGACTTTAACCGTCAACAAAAAGACACCCGAACTATATATTCCGTCAACTAAAAAACCCCTACCGTCCAATTCTGTTATGTCTCTAACGGAGGCATCCAATGGAGAGACTTAGCACCTCAATTTCACGTTAAGTTGGGGTCATGGGGCCCCACCCCAACCATTTTGGTGGGAAAACGTTGCTGCCCTAACCATTATAGCACGATCCCCCCCTCTCTCTCTCCTCAAAAACCCAAAACACGATCCCTCTCTCTCTCCTCAAAAACCCTAAACCCGATCATCAAGCACATGAGAAGTAACGATTGAAGAGAAGCAGCGAGTAGCGATCAAAGATGGTGTGGGTTTTGAGACCAGCTAATCGAGGACCACCGAGATATGGTATGTACACTAAACCACTTTTTGTTTGGGATTGTTTAAGATTGACCACTTTTGTTGGTTATTAGTTTAATCAACCACTTTTGTTGGTTATTAGTTTAATCAACCACTTTTGTTGGTTATTAATTGTTTATTGTGTAAAGAATTTGTTCTTTGTTTAAGTGGATTGTTTAATCTGCCATGTATGGACCATTACCACGAGTAATGGATTTTTTTTCTTGACTGTTATATATGCCGATTTTTCATCTAGGTATTTCACTATTAAAATGCATCACGGGGGTCAATTTGGGGGTATAATAAGCCAGACCTACATTGGGGGGACCGTTAATAGTTTTGATTAATGCCATTCTGATGAATTTGTTTTGCTCTTGCACAAATGGGTGGATCAATCCACAGGAAATCATCACACACAATGTTGGGACACTTCACATACCTCCTCCCTGGGTTTGATCAGTCCATGAGGTGCCTCGAATGCTTCTTCCTTTACAAACAGGGCACGCCATATCATGGTCCATTGCTGTAGTAGACCAGCTGTTCTCCATCTCTTCTTCCTTCTGAAAAAAACTAGGGCACAACCCAAGATTAGGGTGCCCTAGGTTATATACTCTGTCTTTTCCCTCCAAATGGTTAGGGCATCAACATTTTCCCACAAAATGGTTGGGTGGGGCCCCATGACCCCAACTTAACGTGAAATTGAGGTGTTAAGCCTCTCCGTTGGATGCCTCTGTTAGAGACGTAACAGAATTGGACAGTAGGAGTTTTTTTGTTGACGGAATATATAGTTCGGGTGTCTTTTTGTTGACAATTAAAGTCCAGGTGTTAAATCACTAATTATCAGAAAGTTCAGGGGTCTATTTGAAATTTTCCCCCAAAAAAATCCAAAATTGAGACGCGTTCATGCTTCTCCTCATTTAACGCCCCCCAAACAAATCAATTTTCTAAAAGTACGTCATCCAAACTTACTTTAAAAATAAAATGAATTAAAAGTAGAAAATTTTAATTAGACATCCTATTACAATATTATCCTTAGGATGCCACCTTATGAGATTTGAATCTTTATGATTTCATCCTATAAATGTAATTTGGACCATTGTGCCCCTGTTACAATAATTATATTTCTTTAGTTATATTCTTTTCTAATAATATATCATAATACTAATTATTACCAAGAAATCCGGGGAATTCGGTAACTGATATACCAAGAAATCCGGGGAGTACCAATTAATACATATGTACAGATTATCTATATCATTACCTGTAGACACCCCAATTTGGGCTTACGAAAATCTGTAGCATTCCCGATGATGAAAATGAACTTTCAAGCACGTTTTAGAGCTTAGAAAGGATGATTGAAATTTATCCAAAACACTTCCAAACCAAAAACCAAAAGAAGCCATTGAATCCATTCTATACACCTGAAGCACATCTACATGTGCCTGAAGCACCTTCCTTCAGGCGCCTGAACCTTTCTCATGCACCAGAAGCACCTCCCTTCAGGCGCTTGAACCCATTTCATGCACCTGAAGCAATCCCTTTAGGCGCTTGAAGGGCTCCTTCAGGCGCTTGAAGCTCTTTTCCAGAATTTTTAAATTTTGAGTGGGAAAATTTGGATGTAATGATTATGATGCGATTTTGGCTAATTCTGCAAGGGAGAAGCGTCTACGCCTAAATAGACCCCTAAAATGACCCCTAAGGCACCTAAACTACCCTTTGGAGCTCCATATAAACCCTCACACCCCTCCTTTGAAGGACCATTTTCTGGAAAAAAAATACACAAAAACCAGCCACTTCTCTCTCATAAAAACCACAAAATAAGTCCAAAATCACCTTCAACCCACTTACATTCCACCAAAAAAAAACCATTTCACTTGAGTTTTGCCATTCCCCTTTCAAGAAATCCCCCAAAATTAGTTTATAATCTGATCCCAATCTCCATCATCCACCCAAAAACCAATTCTCAAAGTTCAATCATCCATTTCAAGCTCAAAAAGGTAGTGGTTCTACCAAGTCAGTGTGACAAAGTTCTTATTGAGGGAAGTCAGTAGGTCCATGTTGGTTCTTGATACCAATAATGGGCTTATTATGACTTAAACACATCAAAAGAGCATTTTTGCTCGACACCTGAAGCAGTAGCTTCAGGCGCCTAAAGCAACAGCTTCAGGCCTTGTTCATTTTTATCTGTTTCTATCTTAAAATGCTTTCCCTTGGTCTATTTTTATGATGATGATGGTTTAAATCCCAGGAACAATCTGTTTGCTTTCTATTTTCCACTCCAAGAGATGAAAACCAAACTTTTTAAAGAGGAAAATGACCTTCAATGTAGTTAAAAATCAAGTATTTATCACAAAATCTCTATTGGAGGTCATTTTCTTTGCATGTAAGAGTGAAACGTCTCTGTTTTGCTATTTGAATGGATGAAAAACATGCTTTTATGAGATATAAATGGTGTTTCATGGTACAAATGAGTTGTTAGATGAAGCTTTCCAGTTTGTTTGCCACTCAACAGAGTTTTAACATCATTATTTTACCTGTTCTAGTAGCAAAACAGAGGTGAAAGTGGATTTGAGCAAGCACCTGAAGCAGCAGCTTCAAGCGCCTAAAGCCCCTTTCAAGCGCCTAATCCTCTCCTTCAGGTGCTTGAAAGAAAATTGAAGGATCAGATTTGATTTTACCAAAAAGGTCCCTAAAAGCTTTTGTTCCATTGTATATACAGTTTGTAATTGTTCTTTCTGTCATTCATGTCATTTCATCATCATGTTTTATCATCTACACAATCACAAACATCCACTTTCATATGATTAATTGTGATGATCTTTACATTCTTATCTTGTTCATGTAATTTGAGTTCAAGAAACAAGTGTCTTCTAAAAATCCCTTAAGTACTTAGTAGAGACCGGTTTTCGTAACCGGGCGAGGGCGGTGCCTTAAAAACCTTCCCCCCTCATAACTTAGCTCCCGAACCCGAGAAATTTTGGTAACGATACGCCAGTAAAAGCTTTTTCCAAAGAAAGGGCAAAAAAGTCATTTTTGAAAAATCAGTTTCTCGGGTGCGGTCCTTAAATCCGGGTGGCGACTCTAAAATCATAATCAGATTTTTCAAACCATTTTCGGGTGTTCACAAGCTGGCGACTCTGCTGGGGAGCGATGGTTAATGTATATTTTAAATTAATTGCACTTCTGTAATTACTTTGAAATATACATTAATTTAGAGAGCTAGACTTGAAAGGTGTTTAAGGGATTTTCGAAAACATTTGTTTCTAGACTCTTGCATTGCACGTGCATTATTACTAGCCCCCGCTGAGGTGTTTCGGCAATCCCGCCCGGCTTGCTGGTGACGGGGAATCCCGAAATGCTCAGCACCCCCCGACTGTGATAAGTCATAATTGTCGCTATTACCATCACCTTGCAGGATCCTTGGTGGTGTGAGACAGCTTTGACTTTGAGTCCGGGGTACCCTTTCAAACCAAAACCGGCCTTTGCATATAGATAACTGTAGAACCCCACGCTAGGTGACCAACCCATGTGTTAGGATTATGTGCTCTACCCTGCTATGTGTTATGTGTTACTATTTTCTTCAGCATGCCACATTGCATACATGCATACACTAGTATTTCTGCATATAGTTGTCTATGTCCTGTGTGCCGTTAGTATAGCATAATTTAGGTTCCCGGCAGTTAGTAGAAGGTTGCTTTTGCCCGATGATGAGTCGTGCATTCCAAATGTGCATTGTTCTTACAAGCTAGTCTTTAGGACGACCGGACGTGGGAAAATTTGAATGGTCAGATTCTTAACAATAATCTAAACGGATTTAGGGGTAACTAGCCCGAAATTAGGGATAATCACTCCTAAATATTCAAATTTAGATTCTTGCCGAGAATCTGTATAAGTCGTGTTTTCCCAAATCCGTTTGTTCAATATCAAGGATTTGTTACTTAAAAGAAAACTTGAGGATTGGGGCAACCTTCCAAAGCTGTTGGGTCAAGTCTAGGAGACTTAAAATCCATAGAGTTTGAAATACCTCCGGTGTTGGTCGTGCCCGAACGGCCGCCGTGTTTCGAACTAGCCTTAAGGCAATTAGTATCTGGATTACAACACCCAAATTGCACTGTCTCGGATGGTCAAGAAAAGCGATTGGCTCTGATTCCAACAAAGTTTGGAATTTAACCTGTCGAGTAATGGCCTACCCGGGGTGATGGAAAATCTTTTGTGCAATGGCCTTAAGTGAGATTCGGATCCGGTAGACTAACCTTAGGTTACATGCCAGTCTAGGAGACTCTAAATCCGCGGAGTTTGAGATACCTCCGGTGTTGGTCGTGCCCGAACGGCCGCCCGTGTTTCGGACTAACCTTGGAGTTGTGTGTATCTGGATGGCGGCACCTCATTGCTCTGTCTCGGATGGTCAAGAAAAGTGTTACGGCCTCAACATTTAGGTTTTAGGTTGAAACGCCGTAACTACCGAGTAAATGACTTGCCCGTGGTGTTGATACAATCTTCTGTGCAACGGCTTCAAGTGAGATCCGAAATCGGTAGCTTAACCCTAGGCCTAGAAGTAAGACTAACTTCGGTGAGGAGTGACGCGCGATCTTAGGCACCCTTGTTCTTGTATTTGGCATTCAGGGCTGCAAACTGAGTCCCGCTTTTACTTATTTGCTAGTTCTGAACCATTGGGCCTGCAAGGAAGAAGAAGACCTTACTCGTTTGGACTCGACCTCCCGAACAAAGATTGTCTTGACCTTCATCGCCAAAGTCTGAAACAAGCATGTCGGCTGAATAGGAACAAGATCCCCCAAATGAGTTTGAACGGCTAAGGAAGGAAATGCAAGATGAGAGGGTCCGGAATAACACTCGGATTGCCCAACTCATGGCAATCATGGTAAACATTTAGAGCCGGCTCCCTCCACCCCAGTAGCAAATACCCGATGGTGGAGCCCGGAATCATGAGATTCCTAATGATGAACATCCGGAACAGCCTCTTCCCCCTGAAAACTCTCAATTGGCTGAAATGCTAGCCAAAATAGTTAGGCTTGAAGAATCTGTGGCCAAAAGTGAGAAACGAGCCCTTACCAGTTTTGACATGGACAAACTTTGCATCTTCCCGGGCGCCAAACTCCCCAAGAAGTTTAAACATGTGGACTTTGAGAAATTCGACGGGACCGGAGATCCAAGGGGACACATTCAGGCATATGTTAGTTCTCTCTCATTGCAAGATGTTGATAAGCCCGCCATGGCACAAATGTTCCATGAAACTCTTACGGGGCCCGCACTCCAATGGCTCTTGTCTCTTGACATCTCAAAGAGGCAAACTTGGGAAGAAATGGTGGCTGCTTTCATTAAGCAGTATGAGTACAATGTGCAGCTCAAGGTCACTACTCGTGAGCTTGAGAGTATCAAGATGAAAGACAAAGAATCCTTCGCGGAATTTGTGAAAAGGTGGAGAGCGAAGGCCGCACAAATGACTGATCGTCCTAGTGACAAGGACCAAATGCGCATCATAACCAAAAACATTCAGCCTGACTTGGCACAATACATGGTAATGGCCCAAGCGCACAACTTTGAGACCTATTTTGAGATGGGTCTGTCAATTGAGGAAGCTCTACAGAGTGGGGTGTTAAAGAAAGGAGATCCCATCCCCAAGCCCAAACGCAACTACATTGGAAACACCTCATCCCTATATGCAAATCCAGTTACACAGCCGGTGCCTCATCTAGCTCCATAAATCACCAATCCCATAAAACCGAACCTATTAATGCTCTTCTTTCCCAACCAGCTCAACCAACTCAATAAACACAACCAGCCCAATGAGCCCAAAACCAAAGAGGACGTCGAGTTTTCACTCCTCTTTCCCTACCACTCCCTATTGTCTTTGAGCGACTTGTGCAGCAAGGAAGAATCAAACCGCTCCAACCAACTCCACCTCCACAAAATCCCCCGCCATCTTACAACCCAAACACTTTCTGCATCTTCCACCAAACACCTGGCCACCCCACCGAGAGATGTCAACACCTGCGTCATGAGATTCAAGATCTCATTGACAACAAACAAATTCGAGATCCTACCGAAAAGCCCAACATCCTCACTAATCCTTTGCCAACCACAAAAAAAATATTGATATAGGCCAGATTACCCTCAGCACCACTCAAAAAGACCTAAACTCCACTCCATTCGACCCAAGCTAGTACATCATACCCGAAACAGATCCCAAACCCATTGTACCTATACCAGCCCAGCGCAAGATATGCTTTCTTGATGCCCATTTGGACCCCACTGTATGGCAAAAATGGGGAGATTTGATGATGGCTATGGAAGCTCGGGAGTACGAGCTAATGGTGGCCAACAATGTAGCGAATGAAGAGGCGTGGCCGATCGAGGAAATACAGTTTAATGAAGAACCTCCACTTGCCGACATGGTTAACCAATTTTGGAATCCAATGTTCGCCAATCCGCTTGATGGGTTTGCGCTTCTTAATCTGTTTGGAGAACCATTGCCTGTAATGCAAAACCAACAGCCTGTGGAAGAAAGACAAGGACAGAATTGGAAAGAAGAGATCGAAGCACCCAATGATGCACATGAAGATGAGTGGGATCCCACACCAACAGAATGGCAGCTCATGGACCCCAATGATCCTTTGGACGGGTCCACACTCCGTATGTTCTTTGATGAGACATACCTGGTTCCAATGCCACCACTATGGGAAAGCCGTCCCGATTTCTCCATGATGAACGAGCACGCAATAAATCGAATGACGGAAGGGATAGAGTTCACGCCATATGACTACATAGTTGATGAAAATCTCCCAGCACCTCAGGTGCAAATTCCAAAAAATTGCAACATCATGGTGTTGAACGGTGGTTTACCCGACATTTAGGATCAACAAATGGAAGAATACGTTTTGGCTAATGTATGGGCCAACCCAAATGAGGGTGTAGCCCTTGCTCCACTTTGGGTAGGGAATGACGAGGTTTGGGCTGTTAACAAAGCCACAATGGAGAATGGAGATGTGTGGAGTGAAGCAACTGTGGAGGGAATTACCAAGGGTTTGGAGGAAGCCAGTATTGGGAAAGGAAAAAGAAAGGCGGAGGGGGATCTTGTGGATTTTTACACGGACTACACCGACTTGTGGGGGGGATGATCTCGACTCTGTTCTTCATCTCTTTCGAAGTGGTCGGTTCTATTAGCCTCCATAGATGTTCACTGGAAATACCTCTAACCCACCTCCTAACACCACAAACCAGCCTCCTGTTAGCCCAGCTCCACAAAGTAACCCAGCTCCACAAAATAACTCAGTCCCAAATAATCCAAATGACCCGATCGCCAACCCTACCGACTTCCAAAACCTTTTTAACCCACCAGCCAGCCAATCCCACGCCACTTCTGCAGCCAACAGTCATGTATCTCGTCCAAAACCTCCACCAACAGCTGAAGAAAATCCTATCCAAAAACAACTTGAGAAAACCCCAGCTGCCTTAACCATTTGGGGGCTACTCATGAGCTCCAGTGAGCATCGCCAGAAGCTTGCTCAAGCACTATCCTGCATGGAGATTGCTCCTGACACTACCCCTGAAGCCATGATGGCCGCCATTACGACCAAACCCACCAAGCATACTGTAACCTTCACCGAGGCTGATCTACCACTTGAAGGAACCGACCACAACAAACCCTTGCATGTCACCATGAAGTGCATGGGGAAATGGGTTCCCGTTGTATTGGTTGATAATGGATCTGCATTCAACGTATGTCCCCTCCAAACAGCTCAATGCTTGGGACTTAAGCCGAAGGACTTCGCGCCGTCCAATCTCACTGTTAGGGCTTATGACAACACTCGTCGTAGTGTGCTCAGGACTGTGGAAATGGAGATTGCAGCTGAAGGGTTTAAATCGATGGTGGAATTCCATGTCCTTCAGATTCCGGCTTCGTTCAATTTGCTATTGGGTCGTCCTTGGATGCATCGACCCGACATAATGGCAGTTCCGTCCACTCTGCACCAAAAAGTCTTGCTTGGATTAGAAAGTAGAACGGTTGCCATCTACGGAATTCCCTTCTCAGCGAGGCCGCTTTGGGTTAGGATATAGCCCACATTAAAGGAGATGCAAAAAGGGAAGTCTACTGGGGCAAGCAGCAGTCAGAATCGTGAAATCCGCTTCGTCGGGGAGGGGTCAAATGCACCTTATCACGGTCAGCTAGAGCCGTTTGTAAATGAAATAAATGGAGAGGTGTACCCCGGATTTGACATCTTCGCTAATGATGCTTGGGACAGTGAAGATGAACATGAAAAGGTAGAGAAGTTGGTGAAAGAACTCAAAGCAAACTGGATGGAGGCTCTGGATGGTGGGGTCCTGATGTCAATGTTTGAAGAGCTCAGTCTGATGGGTAAGGATAAAGAGGAGGCAACAGTGATGATGCTTGGGCAGGAGGCCCTTGAAGACCCTAGCTTGCTGATTGTGGATGCCGTAGGAGGGTATAAGAATTGCACTTTCACACCTGTTGTAAAATTCACTGGCACTTCCACTAAGTCTGAGTCTAAGTCTGATTCTGAGTCTGAGTCTGTACCTAGCTTTGAGTCGGAGATTGAGCCACGTGCCACTCCACGTCATCATTTTTCTTTTGAATTCGAGTCCACAGCCATGTACCGCACCCCTGAAGGTTTCATGAATGAAATGGACTACGATTTCCCTTACTTTGCTATTCCCGAAATAAATTGTGTTGATCTAGATGATGATGAGACTGAGTTCGAGGGAGAAATACCCAAAGAACTTAGGTCCCTAATCGAAAGGGAAAATGAAAGGCATGCTTAGCTAATAAAAGAAGAAGTTATTTCAATAAACTTGAGAGATGAGGAAAATCCTCGCATGGTTCAAATCGGTTCCGGGCTATCTTCGGAGGAACAAAAGATGCTCATTGATTTACTCAAGGAATTTGAAGACGTTTTCGCTTGGTCCCACGCAGATATGCCCGGAATTGATCTTGAAATCGTGCAACACAGAATTCCCTTGTATCCCGACGCAAAACTAGTGAAGCAAAAATTGAGAAAAATCAGGCCGGATTGGGTTGAAAAAGTTAAAGAAGAAGTCACCAAACAATTCAACGCCGGTTTTCTAATGGTAACAGAGTACCCGCAATGGGTTGCTAACATTGTTCCGGTGCCCAAAAAGTATGGCCGAATTAGGGTATGCCAGAGATCTGAACAAGGCCAGCCCAAAAGACGACTTTCCCTTGCCTCACAACGATGTACTGGTGGATAACACGGTGGGTCATGCACTGTTATCATTCATGGATGGCTTCTCGGGGCATAACCAGATTTTGATGGCACCAGAAGATCGGGAGAAGATGACTTTCACCACTGAGTGGGGCACGTTCTGTTATCGAGTCATGCCATTCGAATTGAAGAACGTTGGGTCAACTTACCAACGAGCTGCAACGACGCTGTTACACGACATGATGCATAAGGAAGTTGAGGTGTATGTTGATGATATGATCGTGAAGGCCAAGGAGCGAGAAGGGCATCTCCCTGCGTTGCGGAAATTCTTTGAAAGAATACGAAAGTACCGGATGAGCCTTAATCCGCAAAAGTGCACATTCGGGGTTACTGCTGGGAAAATGTTAGGGTTCATGATCACCACCAGGGGAATTGAGGTTGATCCATCGAAAATCAAGGCGATATTAGAAATGGAGCCACCGAAGATAGAAAAAGAAGTTCGGAGTTTCCTAAGAAAGATTCAGTTTATCAGTAGATTCATCGCCGAGTTGACTTCAACTTGCGAGCCGATGTTTCGTCTTCTCAAGAAGGGAGTGTTGTTCAAATGGGATGATAGGTGTCAGAAGGCAATTCGCAAATATCTCCAAAATCCCCCAGTGTTGATGCCTCCGATACTTGGAAAGCCGCTGATTCTGTATCTATCTGTGTCACAATCAGCGATGGGATGCATGTTGGCACAAGAAGGAGAAGTCAGGGTAGAAAAGGCTGTTTATTACTTAAGCAAGAAGATGGTGGGAGTTGAGGAGAGATACACCCCGTTGGAAAAGACGTGCTGGACTCTTGTTTGGGCCTCCAAAAAGTTAAGGCACTACATGCTAGCTTATTCGGTGTTGTTGATTTCTCGGATGGACCCTCTCAAATATCTATTCGAGAAACCGGCGCTCACTGGAAAGATGGCCCGATGGTTGCTTTTATTGGCTGAATTTGAGCTCAAGTACGTTACAGGGAAGTCGGTAAAAGGAAAGGCTGTGGCGGAATTCCTGGCAGATCACCCGATCGAGGGGCCTGAAGATACGGAATTTCAATTTCCCGATGAGCATGTTATGACGGTAACGGAGGATATTTGGAAGTTGTACTTTGATGGAGCCGCCAATCAAAGAGGATTTGGAATCGGAATACTACAAGTTTCACCAGAAGGACCGCATATCCCCCTCTCTTTCAAGTTAAACTTCGAAGTTACCAATAATCAGGCGGAATATGAGGCGTGCATTGTGAGAATGGAAGCTGCCCTTGAAATCGGGGTAACTAAGTTGGAAGTGGTGGGGGATTCGAATTTGGTGGTTTCTCAAGCCAATGGTGATTGGAAAGTGCGGGAGGAGAAGTTGAAACCGTACCATAAGGACCTCGATGACCTGATTCATCAATTTGAACAAGTCACATATCCCAAGAATGAAGAATCAGTTTGCCGATGCACTCGCTACTCTGGCATCTATGGTGGAGTTGCCTATAGGAGTAAGGATGAGGCCGATCATGATTGAGCAAAGAAATTGACCAGCCTATGAATATGTGATGAATGTTGGAGAAGTCGATGAAGGTCTGCCTTGGTACCACGATATTTGGAATCTGGTTGAGAAATGAGAGTATCCAGAAGGAGCAAACAAGAAAGATCAAATAGCGTTACAAAGGTTGGCGTCGCAATATATCATCTGTGGAGGAAGACTGTACAAAAGGTCATATTGTGGCATGCACAAGTTATGCATCCATGGTGACGACACGAAAAGGGTAATGGAGGAGATTCATGAAGGAATTTGTGGTCCCCACATGATTGGAATGATGCTGGCAAAGAAAATTCTGAGGCAGGGGTGTTTCTGGTCAACCATGGAAACAGATTGCATCCAGTATGTGCGGAGATGTCATAAGTGACATGTCCATGCTAATCTCATGCATGTTCCGCCTACTGAGCTTCATACGATGGCGTCACCTTGGCCTTTCTCAGTGTGGGGCATAGATGTGATTGGGAGAATCACGCCACCAACATCTAATGGTCATAAATTCATCTTGGTGGCAGTTGATTACTTCACGAAATGGGTAGAGGCCTCGTCTTATGCCACGCTGACCGCAGTGCAAGTGGCACATTTTATCAAGCAGAATATCATCTACCGGTATGGTGTCCCGCATGCGTTCGTGTCAGATATAGGGTGCATTTCAAAAGAAAAAGCAGCAGAGGTGCTTGAAGAATTCAATGTTCAAGTGCACAAGTCGACAGTATACCGACCACAGACCAATGGAGCTGTAGAAGCAGCAAACAAGTCAATAAAGAATATCTTGGAGAAAACCATCGAATCATCTAGGGATTGGCATGAGAAGTTACCCTTGGCGCTATGGGGGTACCGCACTTCTATCCGTACTCCGACGGGGGCAACACCCTATTCCTTGGTCTACGGTATGGAAGCGGTACTTCCTATTGAGCTCGAAGTACCATCCCTAAGGGTTATGATAGAAAATGAAATTGATGAGGCGGATTGGTTGAGTGATAGGTTTGCGGAGTTAATGTTATTTGATGAGAGACGACTGCGGGCATTGTATTGTATCACATTCAGGGGTATCAGAGGAGGATTGCTCGCGCATTCAACAAGAAGGTGAAATCCAGGGATTTGATCGAAGGGGACATGGTTGTTAAGGAAATTCGGGCACCAATATTCAATTCGCATGGGAAATTCAGGCCAAAATGGGCAGGATCGTACATTATCAAGACTATCCTCAACGGTGGAGCAGCAGTGATCATTGATTTGGATGGGAACGAGTTCAACAATCTTGTCAACTTGGACAAACTCAAGCGATATTACCCCTGAGAGATGCTCGATGGGCGAAAAACCACAAGGGCGGGCCGACCCAAGCAAAATTCAGAGCAAGCTTGCTAGGCTGAAAACCCACACTGGGCGGCCTAGGTAAAATTTAAGGCAAATATTCAAAAAGAGCTCGCTGGACCGAAAACCTGAAAAGGCGGTGCCAGGCAAAATTTAGAGCACAAAAGGAGAGCATAAATACCCGAGTGAACCCTTCCCTGAACTACGTTATGACCTGATTCCTTGCAAAAGGATACGTAGGCAACCTCATCCTGGGGTTCGGTCTAAATCCGCTGAGTTGGTTCACACTCTCTCGCAGTACCAAAGGAGATAGCATATCGAATCGAATGAACCAAGAGGGGGAGACCCTCATAATTCAATTTTATTCAAATCACTTCTTCAATTACATAAGCTGAGCATAAAAGCCTAAGAACAACAAGCAACAACAAAGCCACACTCTAAAGGGAAAACAACTACATGGATGCACCATTTATTTTTGGAAACAGCTTAGTTGAGTTGAGAGAGTCAGTCCACGTTGTTGCCAAATCTTGCCCTTAATTCCCTCCTCAGCCATTGGCGGTACCTTGCTCGCAGATTGATACTTGGATACTGGTCTCGAGCCCAAGTCACCCAGCCTCCCCAATCACGACAGTATGCCTCAACAACGGAATGCTTGAACTCGGGGAGATGAAAATCAGCAGGGTATGAAAACTCCACATCTTGGCGGATGCCGAACTGACGGAGGATGCGCTAAGGAAAGTAGAAAGTAAAGCCTGTCAGCCCCGCCAAAACCACCCATAAGTGCCCCATGTGGCTGGTCGTCATGTTTGGCAAAGGCAACCGTGGCACCTCCAAACGATGTGTTCCTCCTCCACCGCCATAAAGAAATCCAACCATTCCTCCACATTGTGACGAATCTCCACAAAACGCTTGCCTCTCCAATCCCTAGCCTAATAAACCCAATCATTTGTCGGATCCGCAACCAACTTCATCTTATCACAAAGCCACATCTGTCAAACCAAAAAAAAAAGTCAAGTCGAATCCAGAATACATAAACCAAAAATCCAAAAGCCAAACCCAAATACCAAAACTAAAATACAAACCTGAAGCAAAAGAGGGCTCCTGGCAAACACGTCGGTCCGGCCCGACCTCACTGCATCCAAACCCATCAGAGTCTCTGCTAAAACCATAGGAACAACATCTCTCCGCTGCTCGATCCGCGCGGCAACTAAAACAATCGAGGGACTCGGATTACCATCACTCGGAACCAACAGATAGGTGGCAAGGAGGCACATGCAAAGAGCAAACATGCGACGGTTCTGAACAGTATAGTCCAACGGATTGCCACGTGGACTGAAATCTGCAAAGAGACGATGAACATCGAGTGAATCTCCACGGATTAAATGCCTTGCAAGACCGTCACTAACGCCAAGCTTGTCTCGAAGAATCCTAACCAGGCCAATGCGAATCGGAGGGATCACTGGCTCAGTATCGGGGCGAGTTTCAAGATACGCGTGGAACTCCTCAACGGTAGGACAAAGCTCTTGAAGGCCGAAACAGAACACGTGGAACTCCGGATCCCAAAATTGAATGGCGGCGTGCAAGAGCTCGGGACGAATGGGAAAGGAGTGAATATGGAGCAAAGAGTTGAGACCGTGGCTTCGGAAATTAAACCAATCAATGTTTTAAAAGCTCGCAATCCAAGGTTGAAGAACGACGGAGGCAAGCATGGCTATAGACACCCCGATTTTGACCCAGGATACTTGCCAAGCACTCCCGATGATGAGAAAACCACCAGTGAATACCTTAAGGTTGAGAAAAAGGCTTGGACTTGCCCCAAACCACCATGAACCACCCCAAACCATTCCCAAATAACCTAAACCAACCCAAATGACCAAAATACCCTTCAAAACACCAAAATAAACCAGAACCAGCCACTGAGCTCAAAGGGGTTTGAGCGCTCAAACCCCCTGTTTGAGTGCTCAAGCTCTGTCCAGTCTGTCGATGGCAGAGCATCTAATGATGAGATCCCAACTGAATGGCTGCCACCTAGCCGTTTTTCTGTGCTCGCATGCACCTGATAGACCTCAGGGCCTATACTGCTTCATTAGACCCTCCATTTAAAAAAATCCCATCCCCCCCCCCCCCCCCCATTTCACTCTATAAAAACCATCCTTCTACACCATTTACAGAGGTTAGACACTCTTACCAGCTCCAAGCTATTACGCACTCCCTCTCAAACCATATTTCCAGCAACCATCAACCCACTCCATCCATTACTTGAAGCTTAATCCTCTTCCATCCATCAAACCCACTTGATCCTCAAAACCTCTGACTAGAATACACCATCATCTACTCAAAATCAGCTCAAGCCAACCCACACCCATCATAATCTGTCCAAAACAACCCACACTACACTTGTAAACACAGCCACAATCCAATCATCCACCAAAATCCCAAGTTCAAGCCCCAATCAAGATCAAAAGGTAGAAAACCATGTGAAAGTTACGGGTTGGTACTCCTAAGGGAGACCAGTGGGTTCATGGAGGTCCTCCATACCTCTAATGGACTCACGAGGTTTTAAATATACAAGAAAACAACTTTTGAAAACCCCAGCTTCAAACAGCTTGAGCGCTCAATGCTATCACTATGAGCGCTCAAACTGTTTGAGCACCTCTCTTGTTTTTGTGGTTTCTGATCATGTCATATATTGGTAACATCACTATTATGGCTGTTTGTTGGTTCATCTTTTCCCAAATCAACTCATTTTGCCTCTGATCATTGATCAATGAACCCAAAAGCCATGAAAGTGATGTTCCATGATCATCAAACCATGGATGATCCCATTCTATAAAACAAACAGTGCATTTCACTCCTTTTAACCATGATCAGAAAGTTTCAAGTTCATATCAACATCAAAGAATGGTCAGAAATCACAGAAACTCACAGCCCTTGAACGGGGGTTGAGCGCTCAAAGCAACGACTATGAGCGCTCAAGCCTTGCTCAGTTTTGGTACTTCAATCATGTTTATTTTTGTTCTGTATTCTGTTTTCAATTCATGAACTGTGTGTGTGTGTGTTGATGTTTGGCCAAGCCAACTTGATCTCTTCTCTAGTGTGTGTGTGTGTTGATGTTTGGCTAAGCCAACCTGATCTCTTCTCCCTCCCACTCTAATCATGCTTATGCTTGGTCCAATGTTAACTCTCCACTTTTGTAGACACCTCAAGTTTATTTTATTTATGTTGGGTGAAGTTTCAATACGTTATGCATCATCATACGTCATGTTGAACTAGTTTGTGTTCCAGATGAGGGCAGAATGCTGCAGAAACACTCAAATCCAGGAGATGGCTTGAGCGCTCAATGCATCCCTTTGAGCGCTCAAACCGTCTTCTGGTCCAATCAAATCATTCTCTTATTTCAACTTGTTTTTGGCGTTCTGAGTGTTCTGCAAAGCTTCAAAGCATTGAGCCTTCATTCCTTCTTTACTGTTTGCCTCATTTTGGTCCATGAATGAGTTTTAAACCCATGATTATATGATTATGCCATTTTGTTTAGTAATTCAAATGCTATTTTTGAGTAAACAATGGTGATTAAAACATGTTTTCATCAAATCAAAATCATTAGGAACATCAGAAGCATGAGTGAGTGAGAAGGCTTCGAGCGCTCGAGCTCATCTATTGAGCACTCGAACTGTTGTGGAGGATCAGATTGGTTTTGCTGTACAGTAACTTATAGTGTTATTTCGAGTTATTCTGTCATTGTTAATCATGAACTAACACTGTGGTTTGCTGTTTTGTATGTGTTTATTAATTCATACTTGCATATCATCACCATTCATGTAGATTCATGGAGCACAAGCATACACCGTAGCTTATTGTTATCCTTATCATCGTTATTTGGCTTCCCATCCCTCATCCCCCGTACTTGTTCAAAGTTGAGCTGCATACACCCGTTACAATCCCACAAAAGTCAAGTAGAAACCGGTTTACTTTAACCGGGCGAGGGGGGTGCCGTAAAACCCTTCCCCTCTCGTAACTGAGCTCCCAAACCTAAGATAGTATGGTGATGACAGGCCAGTATTCCTTATCCATTGAATGAGGCATGAGTCAATCGAGTTCGGTTCCTCAGGGACAATCCGCTAAAACACGGGTGGCGACTCCGAATCCATCGAGATCCTCCGGAGGTGCATCCACAATGGCCATGGCGCGGAGGTGGAGTGGAAAGAAACAGAGAATAGGAGTATAAGGAGTGAAATGGTAAAAGTTGGTATGAAGGAAATTCTTGATATAGCATGGTATTTATAGGAAGAGTGGGGTGAATAATGCCAATTCGGCATGCAACGTAGGGAAGAGGGAATTCAATTTTCAAAGAGTCAAATGTGGATTTTCAAGGAGTTTTGCATGGGAAAATATTGAAAGATCTTGGAAAAGAATGGTATTTGTTGAAAATGGGAGAAGAATGGTTTGAAAATGAGTAAAAATAGCTTGGAAGGATTCTTGCATGGCTTAGGACGATTAGAACACTATGGGGAAGGCAAAAAGTCACCTTGGGAAGTAGCAAAAATTAGTCCACTGGAAGCCCTTTAGGCGCCTGAAGTAGTCCCTTTCAGGCGCCTGAACAGCCTTAGGGCACCTGAAGCAGTTCCTTTAAGGCGCCTGAACAACTAAAGGGCACCTGAAGCAGTCCCTTTCAGGCGCTGAACAGCCTTGGTACACTTGAAGCAGTTATTGTAGGCGCCTGAAGAAATCCCTTTCAGGTGCTTGGACACCTTTTAGGCGCCTGAAGATCCTCTTAGGCGTCTAAAGTTGTTCTTTCAGGTGCCTGAACCAGGTGTTGGCCAATCTTGGTTTCGGTTATCTGTTTGAAGTATTAAGCATTCCGGTGAAGTTTCAAGTGTCAAGCTTCCTCATCCCAGACATTTATGACTTCATGGAAAGGTTTATTGGTGTATCTCTTGATAGAAATGGGGGTTTGATGCGTTGTTCGTCAAATGGAACCTTAAAGCTAATGCTGAGAGTTTGGTTGCTTCTTTTGGGGCCTTCCCAAAGGAACCGTCGCTGCGATTTTTGAAGGGAACGTGGTTTTTCCAATTGTTTATGTGGTTTCGAGCATCACATCAGGGGCTTGTCTTTTTACATGCTATATGAACACCAAATTCCGTTCTAGGATTGTTTTGAGTTGTTTTAGTTGAGTCGGTGGATGTACATATTTTCAAGTTGTATAAAAATGTTGAGTTTACACCAAGGCATGTGGCCCCGTTGTGTCATTGTTCGCTCAAAGAAATTCATGGGCGCTTTTTCTTTTTCTTGTTATGTTGAAAAGCTTGTACAAACTTTTATCGATTAATGCAATGGTTGAGTTATGTGTCTTTTACAAAAGGTGTTTTCTTTCATTCTTTGTCTTTAAAGCAAAAAAATAATGAAGACGGGAATAAACTGAAAGTGCAAATCTCATGCAATAATACAGTATCTGCATGAACCAAGCTGCATGAATAAAGCATAAAACGCCTAAAAGAGAACCTAGCTACAGGGCAAACAGACGCCCAAAAAAACAAGAGGGGCACGCAGGCCCAACCTCGCCTATCTATTGGGGCACGCAAGCCCAATCTCAAATCTACCAAGGCACGCATGCCCAATAAAAAAAGTGAAAGCAAGACCGCCTCGAAGCCATCTCCTACTGACCAGAGTCGCCAACGTCTCCCGCGTCGTCGTCGTCGTCCTCGTCCTGTGGGACAACATTCCCTCGCCCTGTTGTCTAGTAGATAGATTTCTCGCCATTACTTGGAGATAGATTTCTCATTCGTTATAGCCGCTTAGCTAGCGCAACCTAATCATTTTAGCCACCGCATAGGTGCATTAAATCATCCCAACCATTTCCTTGTTCAGGAGGTAGTCCACCCAATCATTCAATCATTTCAACCACCTCATTCTTAAGCAGATAGTCGTAACCAATCATTTGCTTAATCCTTTGACTGGTAAGTAACTTTATTTGATTCACGCTAAAATGGCTTAAATTCATTTTAAATCATCATCTTTGAGGGCCTTGTGCCTATTTAAATCATTTTCTTTGAGGGCCTTGCGCCTGTTTAAATCATTTTGAGGGCATTGTGCTTGTTTAAATCGTTTTGAGGGCCTTGTGCCTATTTAAATCATTTTCTTTGAGGGCCTTGCGCTTGTTTAAATCTTTTTTAGGGCTTTGTGCCTGTTTAAATCATTTTGAGAGCCTTGTGCCAATTTAAATCATCTTCTTTGAGGGCCTTGTGCTTGTTTAAATCATTTTAGGGGCCTTGTGCCTGTTTAAATTATCTTCTTTGAGGGCCTTGTGCTTGTTTAAATCATTTTGGGGGCCTTGTGCCTATTTAAATCATCTTCATTGAGGGTCTTGTTCCTGTTTAAATCGCTTTGAGGGCCTTGTGCCTGTTTAAATCATCTTTGAGGGTTTTGTGCTTGTTTAAATCATTTTCTTTGAGGGCTTTGTGTCTGTTTAAATCATTTTGAGGGCCTAGTGCCTGTTTAAATCGTCCTTGAGGGCCTTGTGCCTGTTTAAATCATGTTTGAAGGCCTTGTGCTTGTTTAAATCATCTTTGATGGCCATGAGCCTGTCAAAATCTTTGCTTGAATGCTTTAAGCCCGTTTGAATCATGTTTGAGGGTCCTGAACGCATTGATGTTTGTTTATTGATTAAGGTGTTTTCAATCACCCCAAGGAACTACGCTGGTCTGATCCCTACAACGGGGTACGTAGGCAGCTCGTCGAGCACGACCACGTGATTTGAATGTTTACATTTGCGGCTTAGGATTTTCTAGGGCAACAGGTTGGGCTGTCTCTGTCTTTGACGACACTCGCATCAAATTAATGATGTCAAATTTCGTCAAAGAGGGGCAACTGTAGACACCCCAATTTGGGCTTATGAAAATCTGTAGCATTCCCGATGATGAAAATGAACTTTCAAGCACGTTTTAGAGCTTAGAAAGGATGATTGAAATTTATCCAAAACACTTCCAAACCAAAAACCAAAAGAAGCCATTGAATCCATTCCATACACCTGAAGCACATCTACTTGTGCCTGAAGCACCTTCCTTCAGGCGCCTGAACCTTTCTTATGCACCTGAAACACCTCCCTTCAGGTGCCTGAACCCATTTCATGCACCTGAAGCACCTCCCTTCAAGCGCCTGAACCCATTTCATGCACCTGAAGCCATCCCTTTAGGCGCCTGAAGGGCTCCTTCAGGCGCCTGAAGCTCTTTTCCAGAATTTTTAAATTTTGAGTGGGAAAATTTGGATGCAATGATTATGATGCGATTTTGGCTGATTCTGCAAGGGAGGAGCGTCTAGGCCTAAATAGACCCCTAAAATGACCCCTAAGGCACCTAAACTACCCTTTGGAGCTCCATATAAACCCTCACACCCTTCCTTTGAAGGGGTTCCACCATTTTCTGAAAAAAATACACAAAAACCAGCCACTTCTCTCTCATAAAAACCACAAAATAAGCCCAAAATCACCTCCAACCCACTTACATTCCACCAAAAAAAAAAAAACATTTCACTTGAGTTTTGCCATTCCCCTTTCAAGAAATCCCCCAAAACTAGTTTATAATCTGATCCCAATCTCCATCATCCACCCAAAAACCAATTCTCAAAGTTCAATCATCCATTTCAAGCTCAAAAAGGTAGTGGTTCTACCAAGTCAGTGTGACAAAGTTCTTATTGAGGGAAGTCAGTAGGTCCATGTTGGTTCTTGATACCAATAATGGGCTTATTATGACTTAAACACATCAAAAGAGCATTTTTGCTCGACACCTGAAGCAGTAGCTTTAGGCGCCTAAAGTTGCAGCTTCAGGCACCTGAAGCAACTGTAGACACCCCAATCCGGACCTACAGGATTCCGAAACTTCCCCGATGATGAAAATGCCTAATGAGGACGCACAAGGTTTGATCAAAAACTTGAAAAACCTCACCAATAACCTCCCATCAAACCACCAAAACATCCCTTAGAGCTCCGGAATGTCCCAAAAACCTTGAAATACATGCACCTGGATTGGTCTTTCAGGCACCTGGATTGAGCAAGTCCAGGCGCCTGGAAGGGGTTCAGGCGCCTGGATTCCATGGTCCAGGCGCCTGGATTAAGTTCAGGTGCCTGGAAATGCACAATCCAGGTGCCTGGATATCAGTCCAGGTTGAGTGTGTTTTAAGTTGTTAGTGGGCGGGAACGAGATCTTGGGGGATTTTGTTGCAGAATCAGTTGGAGGAGAACATGGGGGAGATCATTACACCTATCCCTTACCCCCTAAGTGACCCCTCACCCTTTTGAAAGGTCCAAATGGCCCTCTTTGGACCCTTGTTTGCCTATAAATTAAGCCCCTCTCTCTCATTTTCAGGGGCTAAAGAACCACACTCTTATTCAGCTGTTACTCTGTCCAAACTCTTCCAGAAAAACCCAACTCACCCATTCTCCCTCAAGCTCAACCCATTTCAACTCCAAAAATCACCCTCTTTTGTTTCATTAATCCAACATCTACATACCTCCAACAACTGAATCTCACCAAAGCTTCCATAAACCATCCTCTTAGTCCCATATATTCCATAACCATAAGCCACATTCTCACAAAACTCACTTCAAAAAAATATTTCAAGTTCTTGATCAAACCAAAAAGGTAGCCATTCTATCATTTTGTCCAAATAGGCCCTGAGGGGGACACAATCAAGTCCTTTCTGGTCATCTATACCAGTAGAGGGTTTGAGAGTGGTCTGAAAATCATCAAAGCAAGAAATCAGTTTGTGTATCAGAATCTAGTCCAGGCGCCTGGATCACCCCCTTCCAGGCGCCTGCATTGGGTCCAGGCGCCTGGATTCCCTCCATGCAGGCGCCTGAACCCCCTTTTCCTTTGTTATGTTTTCTGTTTTCTTTCATATTCTGATCATTTGTGCTACATCATCTACACGTCTGGATTCATGGTTCTTTACATCTTATGTTTGAATCGTCATTTATATGTTCATTTTAAGCATGTTGAGCTTACATTCTTACTTTGAATGGGGGATTTTATAAGCAAGAATCATCTAAATAGACCTATACATTACTCTTGAGTTTTGCTCACTTAGCTTTAAAGTTTCATTGTAAGATTTTAAGGATATTCAAGCATAATCTCTCATAGGCATTTAAAGTGAGCATCATCATGTATTGTTGTTTCATTTTTAGCATCATTGTATATGAGTCATATCTAAACCCCAAACCTGATGTAGTGTGATTAAACATTTTCTAGAATGCATGAAGGTTGATTAGAACATCGAATTTGTTGATTTCTGTTTGAAAAAGGAATTTTAAAGTTTCTGTCTGGATGGTATCCAGGCGCCTGGATTGTCCCCTTCCAGGCGCTTGGATTCACCTTTTCCAGGCGCCTGGACTCCATCCAGGTCCACATTTTATGATCAGTTTCTGAGGTACTTTAAGGCATTTTGGGGGGTGTTTTAGTGTAGTTTCTGTATCTTTTATGTATAAATTATCCATTCATAACATTTTGCATAAGCATACATTCATATTTCATCAATATTCTTGATATGTTTATTATGTTCTCACATGAATTTGAATTTAAAAGTCCATTTAAATAGCATTTTCAAACCCTTTTCAACATTTAGTAGAGACCGGTGGTCACACCGGGCGTGAGGGGTGCTTTAAATTCCTTCCCCTCGCGTAACCTAGCTTCCGAACCCGAGAAATCTCATTTTAAAAGACCGGTAAAGTATTTTTCATTTCAAGGGCAAAAGAGTCATTTTTCAAATGGTTTCTCGGGTAAGGTCCTTAAATCCGGGTGGCGACTCCATTCAACCAATCAAATCATTTTCGAAATCGAAACCTTTTTCGTGGACAAATCGCGTTCCCGCGGGGTGTTCACAGCAACAGCTTCAGGCCTTGTTCTTTTTTATCTCTTTCTATCTTAAAATGCTTTCTCTTGGTCTATTTTTATGATGATGATGGTTTAAATCCCAGGAACAATCTGTTTGCTTTCTATTTTCCACTCCAAGAGATGAAAACCAAACTTTTTAAAGAGGAAAATGACCTTCAATGTAGTTAAAAATCAAGTATTTATCACAAAATCTCTATTGGAGGTCATTTTCTTTGCATGCAAGAGTGAAAAGTCTCTGTTTTGCTATTTGAATGGATGAAAAACATGCTTTTATGAGATATAAATGGTGTTTCATGGTACAAATGAGTTGTTAGATGAAGCTTTCCAGTTTGTTTGCCACTCAACAGAGTTTTAACATCATTATTTTACCTATTCTAGTAGCAAAACAGAGGTGAAAGTGGATTTGAGCAAACACCTGAAGCAGCAACTTCTGGCACCTGAAGCAGCAGCATCAGGCGCTTAATCCTCTCCTTCAGGCGCCTAAAGCACAACTTCAGGCGCCTGAAGCACTCCTTCAGGTGCTTGAAAGAAAATAGAAGGATCAGATTTGATTTTACCAAAAGGGTCCCTAAAAGCTTTTGTTCCATTGTATATACAGTTTGTAATTGTTCTTTCTGTCATTCATGTCATTTCATCATCATGTTATATCATCTACACGATCACAAGCATCCACTTTCATATGATTAATTGTGATGATCTTTACATTCTTATCTTGTTCATGTAATTTGAGTTCAAGAAACAAGTGTCTTCTAAAAATCCCTTAAGTACTTAGTAGAGACCGGTTTTCGTAACCGGGCGAGGGGGTGCCTTAAAAACCTTCCCCCCTCGTAACTTAGCTCCCGAACCCGAGAAATTTTGGTAACGATGCGTCAGTAAAAGCTTTTTCCAAAGAAAGGGCAAAAAAGTCATTTTTGAAAAATCGGTTTCTCGGGTGCGGTCCTTAAATCCGGGTGGCGACTCTAAAATCATAATCAGATTTTTCAAACCATTTTCGGGTGTTCACATTACCTTAATAAAATATGTTTTTCGTTAGAGATATTCCCCAAATTATAGGGGTTATCAAATCCCTTTTTCAATGGGATTCTTGCTCTGGAACCCTCTCTCTCTCCTCTCCCCGGCGCCAGATACTCTCTCTCTCTCCCCTCTTGCGTTCGATTTAGACCTACAAACCCCGTTTCCCATCCTAAAGTAGATCGTCGTCGTCTCTTCTTTTTGTTACGTCGTCGTTACTGGTGTAAACAGTGACGCTGTTGCCGACGACGGCGAATGGATCAAGTATTAAACCGGTGCAAAAATCTCCCCATGACCAACCGAGTTCCTCACCGGTGCACGAGAAAAGCTCTAGATTCGTCCTTGCCGTCACCTTCCTCGGTAAAATTTACGTGAGTTAGAGAAACGACTAGTGCATTTGGTTGTTTCAATTTTGAAGTTGGATCTCTCTCCTTCTCTGTTTTTTTTTTTTTTATCGATTTCATGGATGATTTCAGGAAATATTTTAATAAAACAGGGGAGAGATGGTATATTTTGACTGAACGGTTTATGCCATCGAAGGTTTTTTTTTCGTGGAACATGGTTTACTGATTATCCATGTTTAGTGCAGCCTAATGTTCATGCATGGAACATGGATTATTTATTAACCATGTTCCCTTTATTGTCACATTGTTAGATTATCGATTGACCATGATTATATTGTGCCAATGGTTTATAGATTCATCAATCTTGTTATGGTTTATAGATTCACCAATTTTGTTATTTCATACACAGGGAACATAGTTTATTGATTTATCATATTTAATGCAATCTAATGTTCATACATGCAATGTGGCTAATTTATTAACCATGTTCCCTTATAATCATGGTCAATCAATAATCCATGTTCCTTGTGTGATTTCCCCGTATAATGTTGATTCAACATTTTAATCGATTTATTCACCGTTGAAATAGGAGTATGTTTTTTCAATTTTATTTTGAGATTTTAGTTGAGAGCAGATTAGGAGAGAGAGAATTATAAGATTGAGAGAGAGAGAGAGAGAGAGAGAGAGAGAGAATACGAGAGAGAAATATTAGAAAAATTGGGAGAGAAATATTAAGAAAATTAGGAGAGAGAAAAGGTATTTTGGGGTTTATTTGAATTTCAAGATAGAATCATAAGTATTCAAATCTCATGGGATAGAATCATAGTAATATTTTTTATACAGGATGCCTAATTAACTCTTCCTAAAAAGTACGTAAAATTAAAACAATTTCCCCTAATACCAAAACTACTCTTTTTATTATGACTAGGTGGGGGACCATGCCTAATGGATGCCAATCAGAGAGAAGCTTGGATGCCAATCGGAAAAAAGTATTTATAGAGAAGTGGGTCTTATCTATATCTTTATTGTAATATAAAGCAGTTTTTGACTTATTCATATTTTTTTGTCACAGCCATCATATTACATTTTATCCCTCTTTCTGCCAACTCACTCCCTCTCTCCCTCCCCACCCTCCACCGGCCCACCACACCAAAAATTTCAAACCGCATTCTCTCCCCTTTTTCGAAATTTAAATCACCTTTTCTATCCCCACCTCCTCTCCTTCCCCTCTCTAAAATTTGAAGGACCAGAAAGAATGGACACGAACACGAGTGTCGATTTCTCAAATCGTGCCTTCAGGTACGGGCACATGCATTACTAATTTACATACTACAACAATCACTTGGATGTATAAATTTTAGTGTTGTGTCATAAGATCCATAGCTAACTTTACCCAACAATGATAAACTATAAGATTGGAATGGTGTAGGTAAACATAAGTATCAGTCTTATACCAATGGAAAAGGAATAGGAAAAATATCAGAGGCAATCAGTACATAACGAACACAAGTTTCTGTCTTCAATCGGCAAAGAAATTTATTCATTGAAAGGAGAGAGTGTACATGAATTATACAAAAAGGAAAAATAACACCCATTTTTAATCCCCATATATCATTGTTGAAAGTTAATTTGTAATTTTCTAAGAGTTTCTCTAGTGGCCGAGGACCCAGAGACCCCCGTGGGGTTCAATAGGTGCATGCCCACCTCCACCGTAGGGTTGTCCGCTCATCGGCAGGACCAACCGAGGGAATTGTAGAACCCGGGTAGCACGGAGATACCTAAGATGGCCGAAGGCTCACTACCGAACGGTCACAGGGATAATTGAATCCGTTAGGGGCTCGCCGTACGGATATCCCTCTGGGGGTGGATCATTTTTAACCACCAGGTCACCGACTGGTTTGGTAATCACAATTATAGTTCGAACCATGGCGGGCTCCCCCGCCAAGCAAGGGATGCACGGTCTAAAACGGGAAATGCCTCGAGCCGAAGGACCAATGGCCCAGCAGCTCACGCCGAAGGACCAATGGCCCAGCAGCTCACGCCGAAGGGTCGTGATTAGACAGGAGATGGACATGATTGAAGTGGTGTCAGGCGGCGTCTGGACGAGGTGCTAGAGGTACGCAGGAGGCTTGACATTAGCCGAAACGGCGGGGTACTCATTACTTGTTCACGTGCCGGGTCAGGTACGAGCAGCGCATGGAGATCACAGGAGACGCGACGAGCAGGCATCCCTTGGCCTATAAAAGGGAAGCTCACCTAACTATTGAGGAGTTCTTTTTTTTCACTCTCTCTCTCTCTCTCTCTCTAAAAACACCATACTTCATGCATTTCCAGTCACATCTCTTATCGCTGGTGACTTACTAGACCATTGGAGTGCCTTCCCGGACCACCACCATCCGGGCTAGGCGCTAATGTAGGTGTTACCTGTGCAGGTCATCTTCTCAGGCAAGCTTGTAAGGTTTCAGGTGAACCTCACCCCTCTCTTCACCTTTTCTACCCGTTCTATAAGGATCAAAGAGGTCTATCGGAGAAGCAAACCCCACAATTGGCAACTCCGTTGGAGATCACTCTTTGCTTTCCCAGTTTCTTTTCATTCAATGGTTAACCTTCTCCCCATACCACTACTACAAACCTTAACCACCCCCTCCCCCGCGGATGTCAGACCCCACTAGAGATCTTACCCTGGGCCTTGACGCCTTTGATGAGCACAGCCAGTGGCGTTCCTCATCCCTTCGCCGGAGGTATGAGGTGCGACAAAACCTGGGGCTATAGCTAACCCCATCAGTTGGCAAGGAAGGAGTCACCATGGTAGACCCCAATGCCCACGGCACTAGTGCTGCCGGAGCACACAAAGTGTTATTCAATCTGGACGTCATGGTTAAAACGCTGAACAACCTGGTGACCCCCACCAGGCAGGGGACCCCACTTCCCCCTCTTCCTCCTCTGCCGTTGGGGACCTAAGTGGCCTTACTAATGGCCAAAATGGAAGCTCTGAAAAAGAACCAACAACAACCGGCTATCTCCAGATCGGTCGGCCGGACGAGGAGGAGAAGACACCAAGCCCCCGCCCAAACCACAATTTAGACTGGGAGGGAATCGGCATTTGCTTGCCTAGGCAACAATGAGTTCAGGATAAATTAGCACGGGCGAGCCCAGAGGGATCGGCCAACACAGGACGTTCGGACGAGGGATAACCGCTCTCGGCCGATTGACATTCCGGAGGATAGTGCCATGGAGTCTAGTGCAAGGTCTGAGAGTCGCCGGAGAGATTCACAGGCGGTGAGGGACCAAAAGCGGTAACACAAGCACGGAAAGGGGGCGAAAATCAAATAACAAACCACAAATATGAAACAACATCAAACAATAAATCACAACACATGAAACAATGTTACATCACGAGAGAGAGAGAGAGAGAGAGAGAGAGAGAGAGAGAGAGAGAGAGAGAGAGAGAGAGAGAGAGAGAGAGAGAGAGTACCTTCAAACTCCCAAGAGACAGAGTGCTTCAGCTATCCTCTGCATGAAAAAAACACGCGCAATCACCCATAGCTTGCCAACACAATGCAACGTGAAATTGCGTTAAAACCCGGTTGCTAAACACAACATGCCCTCCAATCGAAGGGCAAAGTCGGTAAAATCAAACAAAAATGGCAAGCCTTCAATTTCAGCCATGTCTCTTTTTTATTATACGGTGTTAGATGACATTTCGTTTATTTTTCACTTCGAATATGTTTTTTCTTCCACCTTAAACACGAAATTCTACTTGGCTTAAGAGGTTGTTCCAGAAATTGACTAAGTTAGCTTTTTAAGTTGATGTATTGTGAGAGAATGATTTATCTCGTAAAGCGCAATACGTCAATTTTTAAAGCAGTTTGAGAATAAGTCAAGTTCTCTGAAACAACCCCTAAATTTGCACGCACCCCTTCACTTGTATAAAATAATTTTCCTAAAAATTTGTTGATCATTTTTTCGACTGAATTGTGTACAGTTGTTGGCTATTGGTTTACCATTTTTTTCAAAAATATTAGTCACACATCAAAATTTATATCCATTCTTTTTCTTTTTTTTTCACATTGATGGGATTCTCCAAATAGTGTTATGCATTCCCCATCAATTTCATGAGGAATATACAAATGGATGTAAATTTGTACACATTTAGGGTGTTCCAATAAGGCAATTTTCAGAATAATCTGACTTTTTACTGTTTTTTATGTGATATATTGTGAAAAAACGACTTATTTTAATTTTTGAAAAAAACTAATTTTTTTTGTTAGTGGAATACCACTTATTGCCTTATTGGTAAACAAAAGAATAGGCACAGGAGTACAACCCCTCTTGCCGGCTCTGCCCATTCCTACCGAGCTCTAGAGGGCCAAACTTGTTTCAATTTTCAATTGTAGTAGTCTTTTTTTCACGAATTGTAGTAGTCTGGAAAGGTTATAGCCACTTTTTAAGCCCACCATTACAATCGGTCAGTAGTCACTAGTCACCCACTACCGCCACGGTGCTAGAGTAGTGTGGGGCAGCGGTCAAACCTATTCCCACCCACCCTCCCTCCCTCCCAGCCACCACTACGTTCTAGAGAGAGAGAGAAGAGAGAGATTGATAGTTGGTGTTGGGTAAAAGGATAGGAAAGGAATGGGTGGGTGGTGGGGTAGTCCTATGGTGGTAAGTATTCTGGTGGAGTGGTTGTTTGGGCGCGCACTGCACCCTCAAGCGCACTCTAGCATCCCCCACCCACCCCACCCACCCATCCATCACCCACTACTCAACCCGGTGGCCCCTCCTGCGCATTGCTCCACACAACACTATCCTCTCTCTCTCTCTCTCTCTCTCTCTCCCATCACCACCGCCACCACCATTTCTCTCTCTAACCTAACCTGAGTGGACCTACTTCCTTCTTATCCAACAATGTCCTCCCCTCCACCGGAGAAACCTCCGAGGAAGTTCCCGGCGCCTTGTTGGACCCAAGTCGAAACCCTGGTCCTTATTGAAGCCTACCGTGACCGCTGGTATGCTCTCCGCCGCGGCTACCTCCGTACTGCCGACTGGGACGCCGTGGCAGCCACCGTCACTAGCCGCTGCCCCGACGCCTCTCCTGCAAAGACCTCCGCCCAGTGCCGTCACAAGATGGAGAAGCTCCGCCAGAGGTACCGTGCTGAGAAGCAGCGCTCCCTCTCCTTCCCCGGCCAATTCTTCTCCTCCTGGTTCTTCTTCGAAAACATGGATTCCATGGCCGACGGATCAATTCCTCCTAACCCTTCTAATTTTGCTAACAAGAAGATTGTCTCCAAGTCCAATCCGAATCAGGAAGTATCCGCCGTAGCCTCGGGAGGACAGAGATCCGTGACTCTAGGTCTTAGGGCTAGGAATTCTCCTAGCCCTAATTATGGTTCTAGGGTTTTGAATGGGTATTCGCCTTATTTGGAGGATGGATCTGATGAAGAAGATGCAGGTGACGATACGGATTTTGGGGAAGGGTTTGGCGTTAGGAACCCGATTGATGTCAAATTAGTATCTCCTGTGTTTAGGGCTAAGAAAGTAGACAAGATTCATAGAAATTTTGGGCCTAATTTTGTTGACTCCAATCATGATGGAGGCGGATTCGCCAACCACGGTGGTAGTGGTGGTGGTTTTCGCCTTAAACCCCCTAAATTTGACACTTCTGATGGTGGGTTATATGTGAAAATTTCTGGAGAGAGATTTTCGGTACCTAAAGGATTTAGGACTAAGAGTTCTGGGAAGAATGATGGGAATTCATGTTCTTCGAATCCTGATCCTAGGTTTCTGAATGGGTATCCGGCTTCCATGGGATTAGGGGGAGGGAATAAGAGTGGTGGTGGAGGAGGTAAGAGAGAAAGGGATCCAATTGCGGACATTGTTTCATCGATTAAGCTTTTGGGAGAAGGGTTTGTGAAGATGGAGAAGATGAAGATGGAGATGGCTCGGGAGATTGAGAAAATGAGAATCGAAATGGATATGAAGCGTAACGAGTTGATACTCGAGTCGCAGCGACAAATTGTCGATGCTTTTGTGACAGTGTTAATGGAGAAAAAGAAGAAGAAAAGGGAGAGCACACCAGCGTTGCTGCCTGAGTCATAGTTGGGATAGTGAGGTGTCTTATTTAAGTTTCGCTTTAAAGCTTCTTTCCAGCCTTTGGAAAGAATATGATCTCTCTGGTCCTTTAGATAAAGAGATGGACTAGGAAGATTTGATCTTTATTTGTGCTATTTAGTTTGGGCAAGTATTTATTGTGCTATCAGATCGCGAAGCATTTTGGCAACCCTTTAGAGAAAGATGGGTTAGTTAGATTTGATCTTTTCTTTTCATTTACTTTATGTTTCACTGATCTGCAGTTCAAAATGATGTTGTGCTGTGTGAACTTGAGTTGTTTACTGCAATGCATATTTGTTTAGAAGTTTCATGATGTACAATAAATTCTCTTCTATAGAAAGAATATCGAGGCATTGAGAAGTGGAGGTTTTCTTCTAACTATACATGGAATTGCTGATGCTGATGGGTTGTTTACTTTTACTAAGATCGAAATCGGAAAAATTCTTGTGGTGGCTAAATTGTGCCAGTCGATCCTGACTGCAGAAACTTAGAAGCTGAGGTCGAACCTTTTGGAATTGAAGAAATTGGTGCTGAAATGTGTGCTTTTCTTCATTTGATCCATTCCCAGGTAGTTGAAGCAGCTTGTATTAGATGTGAAAGCAACTGAGGAAACTATTGGATCGAATGTAAGGTACTGATTTGAAATTCCGTGCTTTTTCCGTAGTTTAGTCATTATGTTGATGTGGGAACTTGAAAGCATATTGTTGCTATGCTCACAAGAAATTTCAAGATCCATCTATTTTAACAGGGACCATGGCGCAATGGTAGCGCGTCTGACTCCAGATCAGAAGATCCATCTATTTGATCTAATTGGGTGAATGATAACCCGAGTTGGAATTAATATGGGCTGCTAAATAAAACAAGCGTCAGCTAATTGTTGCATTGTATGCACTATGCTTAAAGAACTTGTATCCTCTTTTTATTCTCCTGTGGTGCTAGTGGTTGAAATTGTTTGCATATTTGAGAAACTTAATTGCATTATATGAACTTGTATATGTACATAAATAAATAAAATAAAAAAATCTAATTTGCAATTCTTGACCTGCATAAGAGCTTAAATACCTGATATTTTTTGGCTCATGAACAAGTTCAAGTTCGAATCAAACCTAGGTTTGCTCGGCTCCTGGATTTGTCATCGTTAATGTTTAACCATATGCCTAGCTTCCATATTAGAACAGCTGTGGGTGTGTATATATATGTATATATTGAAAATATTTCTACGAAAAAATGCTATCTACTCTGCCATTGTATTTTCTACAAGACTGGTTCATGGTGGAATAGTGTGGGCGCATACATTCATTCAAACGCCGTTTTTTTTAAAAAAAACTTTACGAAGAGAAACAATGAACACAGCGAACTAAAAATGCGTTCATCCTGGATTCCTCAATCAAAATTTCTATCATTTGATCCCTATTCATTCCATGGATTGTGGTCCCCAAAGAGAATAGTATTATATGCAGAGAACGCTTCCGTAAAAAAGCCATTACTTCCCAATATTTTGAATTTATTTTGTGAAGTGGGGATATTGTGGTAGTGGCAATATCAACCTGAATGAACTTGAATTTGACATGTCACTTTCTGTGGAATTTGAAGCATTGGGTAGCTGAAAGTGGAAAGTTGGAGAAATGGGGAACCATTAACTGATAAATTAATATTTGAGAGAAAAATGAAGGACATTACCAGCTTTGATTCCCATCATCCAGGGGTTAAATAAACAAAATTTAGGATGAATATTTGAAGTTACTTGTGGTGTACGTATGGCAACTTTTATTAAATCTTCTTATATACCATGATATATCTTTGTTTATACTCTCAGTAGTACATGCAGCATGCTTATTGTTTTCGTTCTCGACTTGGGATCAATGGATAGCATGGATATTTGGCTTCATGTGTTCAAATAGATGTATTACATATCTTCTCTAATCCTGACCTGTTGGGTTATTCTTCAAGGCTTAATGCCTTATTGCCTTGCTAGATTATTTATTCCCTGATTTACTATCCCACCCTTGTTGTTTTATTCTGATACTGCCGGTATTATGAATTTCTGGGGATGCTTCCTCTTAAGTATTGATTGACTGATCTTATGAAATGTCACTTTTTTTTGTCCTGGTTATTTTCTTGGACATATTAATATATTGTTTACTTTTTTTTTTTGAACAGCAATATATTGTTTACTTAAATCACCAACATTTTGTACCTTAAACGCAATTTTCTATTTTTCTTTCTACCCAGATATCCATTGTCTTGTTCCTCCTCACTAGTTTCTTTTCTTTTCAAATACTGTTAATTCTGTTATTGTGCTCTTATTTATAGTGCGGAGAAATGCCAAGATATTTTGCTTATATCTAATGCGTAGATTTAGCTCTGTGATCTCATGAACATCAGTTATTTTGTGCTGTAGTTGTCCATTTTAGTTAGTATACTTATTTTTTCCTGATAAAAATGGTGTTAACTTGAACCATTAAGCATTTTATGTACAATAGTTATATGGATAGTTTATCGCAGAACAGAATCGAGTTGCTATATATCATTGATAGGTGAGTGTCCAAACTATACATGTTGAAGATCACATTCCTATACCCCAGTTTCAAGTGCCTGACACGGGCACTGCATACAGCTATAAGAGTCCATGTAACTGTGTGCCCAATAATTGTTCGTCATTTGGCAGTTCTTATTGTTCATCTAGTTTTTGCGTACAAGCATAATGCAAGGGAACTGTATATGGTTTTGCCACTTTTGAGATATTCTTTGATTTTTGTGTTATGATCAGGGATTTGGGGTATTTGGAGACAGGATTTTTGCTGTATGGGCCTCCAAGTTGTGGCAAGACAGTGATTGCCAAGGTTGTTGCCGATGAAGGAGGAGCCAATTTCATACCTATCAAGGTTTGTAAGTTTGTTTTCACTGTCCTATATTTTTTTTCCTTGATTATTTCAGTTGTACGGGTAAATTACTGTTATATCCCTTTGACTCTACATGAAAAGTGCATTTTGGTCCTAGTTCAATATCGAGAAATTCTTAGAATTGAAGGGTGTCGAAATTTTAGTACAGGAAATTATAACGGAAATTAAAGCTCTTGACTTACTGGAGGGAGATGTCTCGATTTCAGTGGAGTTCTAAT
Source organism: Vaccinium vitis-idaea (assembly GCA_963854785.1). Taxonomy (NCBI): domain Eukaryota; kingdom Viridiplantae; phylum Streptophyta; class Magnoliopsida; order Ericales; family Ericaceae; genus Vaccinium; species Vaccinium vitis-idaea. The sequence continues at coordinate 18,414,595 of OY978225.1, read as the reverse complement.
ATGCCACTTGCTTGTTGTTCGGAGCTCTCTGGCGTTTGGGGTTTTTTGGCTTCTCTGATTTTTTTCGTTACTTTGTTCGCTATTGGTTGGGGGATCGAGATCTTAGGTTGTTTTCAGAGATTAATAAACTCTTTGTTTAGCAAAAAAAAAACATACTCTGCATTAGCCATGTCTTTCATATAAAAATGCTTTGACAAGAAATTCTCCGTAGCAAGGATCAAATGAATGTTATTATTCGCTAATAAGATGTCATCAACATACAAGATAATAAAAATAAATCGATTCCCACTGACCTTGAGGTAAATGCATTTGTCAATCACATTCTCCTTGAATCCGCGACTAGTGATAACTCAATCAAACTTCAAGTACCACTGTTGCGATGCTTGTTTTGACCCATTTTGGCACCCTTGGTGCGCAAAAGATTTTCCAATTTGCACCCCTGGTGCGTAATAGATTTTTCAACTTGCACTCCCGGTGAATCATAGATTTCTGATTTTGCACCCCTGGTGCGTAATATTTTTTATTTTTACACCCCCGGTGCATAATAGATTTTCCATTTTGCACCCTCGGTGCATAAGAGAATTTCCTTTCTACCGTCCGACGGCCTTTGGAAAGAGAGATTCCAGCGAAGAAGAAGTAGAATTCTACTATGTACGTACGGGAGTAAATTCTTTTCACCAGAAGAGATTTAGGGAGTGGTTTATTTTTTCAAGGAAAATTTTTGTTTGGAAAGAGAGGGAGATAGGAGTTTGAAACCCACACTTGAATTTGGCGGAAAGTTGCTTCCTGCTCCTTCTTCAGACTATACTTTTTTTTTTTTTTTCTCCTCCCTTTCTGCCTTCTCCCCGAAAATTTCCGGAAATACAAGGGGTACAGACCCTATATGTACAGACCGTGTACAGATGGCATCGGGATCCCCAAAAGATCAATTTGAATGAAATGGGGTGATTTTGGATCGAGCTCATACAGCCGTCCGATTGCATCGATTCCCACGTAGGCCCACTCGGAATTTGATTTTGAGATGGATGAACGGTTCGGATTGATCTTTTGTGACCTACAACGGGTCCCCGACGCCGGTCGGTACCGCCAGGCGATACCTGTAGAATGGCCGGTCGGTACATCTGCGTGCCGGCACATTATTATTATCAAATTTTTTTTATTTATCAAACTCAGAAATTTTTGATTACTCAAAAACCGCCCAAAGGGCTACAAACCCCAAACCGGAGCCCATCGAAAGGTAAAAACCCCCGATATTCGGGTTATCTATGTGGTTCGGATGAGAATACACTGAGTACGAAAAACAATTACCCTCAAACGGGAGTAAACAACCACCCTCAAAGGGGGTAAAGATTCCACACAGGGAATATAAAAAATAAAAAAAACAGAAAAACATAAAAAAAGGAACCTCCGGACAAATCCATCGCAGGAGCCGGAGCCGCCGCCACGTCTCTGGACTTTTATTCGCCGGAGGGGTCGCCAAATCACCCCAAAATCTCTTAAGCTCCACGATTCTGACCCTTTTAAGGTGTGGAACGAAGCCGATGACGGTGGTTCAAATCCTCCACCACTATCCACAATGGAGGTTGGAAAATGGAGGCAAAAGAGGGTTTCGAAGTAGCAGGGTCGCGAGATCTGGAGATGGATGGCTTTAAGAGAGAGAGAGGGGAGGGGGAGGTAGGGTTGGAAGAGGCGGAAGCCCCTCCCCCCCATGGTGGCCAGATCTGGTTTTTGAGAATGTAGAGAGAGAGAGGGGATAGGGTTGCTCTCGGTAGAGAGAGTTTTTTTTGGGCCTTTAGACTAATTTTCTGTTTTTGGGTCTGTTTTTTTGGAGAACATAGTAAAGAGGTCTTTACTACAATAAGGACATCAACTTTTTCCTTAATGCCAAGAGGACAAATTACATACACATTCCAAAAATGCCTCCACCAGCCAATGAAAGTGCCTAAACCCTCAAACCTAATGAAAGTGTCTAAACCTAAACCCCAGGGTACCCGATGAAGGTGCCTAAGACCCTAAGGTACCCTATAAAAGTGCCTAAACATAAACCCTAGGGCACCCTAAAGAGCCTAAAATCCTAGGGTGCCCACGAAAGTGCCTAAACCACTAAAACCGTATAATTGGAAAGTGCACTCTAAACCTAAACCCTAGGGTACCCTATGAAAGTGCCTAAATCTAAATCCTAGGGTACCCTATGAAAGTGCCTAAAACCCTGGGGTACCCTATGAATAAAACCCTATAATTGGAAGGTGTACCTTAAATGCCTAAACTACTAAAACCCTATAATTGGAAGGTGTACCCTAAGTGTCTAAACCCAAAATGCATAAATTCACTGTAATCTACCCCAAATAGCCTAACCCCATTAAAATTAAACTCCAAAATTGAACCCAACCCCAAAATTAAAGACAATTAATTTTGTCTCACTCAGGACCCACACATGAGAGAGAGAGAGAGAGAGAGAGAGAGAGAGAGAGAGAGAGTGTCAGGCATGAAAGAAAGTTTGGCACGTCGCTTTCATTGTAAGAGAGACGTATGGAAATGTGTTGTTTGGCACGTCAACACAATAGACTTTCTTAGTCTGGCACGTCGCTCTCATTGGGGCACAACACATGCAAGACTTTATTACTCCTACTTCATTAAGGGTATTTTTGTCTAGTATTGTCCTTAAGACCTTAAAATTTTCTTTTTAATGTATTAGAGGCTTTAAAATAAGTTAGGCTGGACTAAATATCTTTTAAAGCCCCAAACTTGGCCTTTAGACTAATTTTCTATTTTTTTTTTTTACTTTTGACATGCAGATTCAAGCCTGACCATATTTGTCATCACAAGAGACCATTTGCTGCCTCCCTTGGATTTTGTTTGACATGCAAAGAAGGAATAATTCTATTGGCACAGATCTAGGGGACAGACCATGCACAGATCTGACCTGGCATGGAGGGGTCCCACAATCTCTCTCCTCTTCTGCTCTTTCCAGCTTTGGCAAAAAAATTTGGCGCACAAATTACTTCCAAATTCAAATTTTTGGGGGATTTTATGTGGGCCCAAAAATCCATTTTGAATCCCAAAACATTTCTCTCCTCTGAAACTTTTGTTTTCATCGCCTCTTTCCTCATACTTGACTGAAGCCAACGCCCCCAAGAAGCACCGGCCACCGTCCATTTTGAATCTCAGCTGCTTCTTGCTGTTGGAGCAGTAGGTTTTGTTTGAACCAAGTTGAGGGGTGATGTGTTAAAAAATGTATCCCATTTTCTGAAAAATTAGACAAAGTTTCCTTTGTTTTTGGTCTTACCCGACGTCACAGCGTCTCAATCAGCAATCGCAGCAGAGCAAACAACTATTCAATAATAATTTAGACTCACACCGAGTCAAACATTGCAATTGAAACGAAAGTTTTTCAAAGCAAAACAAGTTAGAATAAAAAATATGGCATCCACTAATTTGGCCAACATGAATACATAATGTTTTACAAAAGAGGCATGAGCCGAATATAATCATGATCGTCTACCTTAAGCTCTATATACAAACAAAAAGAAAAAAAAAGAAAACAACTCCTAAGTTTTGCTAGCATCTCGTTTTGCCTTTCTAGGATGGCCGCTCCAAGGCAGCTCTACATATCCCATTTGCTTAAGTATTCACTAACTGAAAAAGCATCTGCCAAGGCGAGAAGAAGTTCTGCATATCCCATTTGTTAAGTCAACCTTCCTCTTGTAAACATCCAAGCACTCTTGCTCTACTTGAAAAAGCATCTTGTCCCGTTCCTTATCACTCTCACAAACCTCATCTCAGATTTGATGCATTTAAACATAGAAAATCAAACAAAATAGAAGCACAAAAAGGAGCTAAAAAACTTTTAATACAACAGATAATAGAGAAGGAGCTGCTACCTAAAGTGAAGCTGAACCCAATGCATTAAGTCGCTGGGAGAGCTTGGCGCGAATGGTACAACCACAACTCTTGGTCTCATTTGATGGATTAGCTTTGGAGAATGACTTTCTTTTCTTTCCAAGATTGGGAAGAGCTACTATCTTTACAAAGTCACAATGGCCCTGTTTGGTTAGATAGTTTAGTTTAGTTTTGATGATGTCAGCAAGTGTAATGAGTGGAGAGAGATAGAGAGAGAAATAAGGGAAATGATGATGTCAACCAAACCAAAACTAAAACAAAACTCTAAACCGAACAAGGCCAATATGGCTTGATCATCACAGTAAAATAAAACCTGCATGAAGAAACACCGCAAAATAAAAAGAAAATCCATTAATAATTACATGCATTACAACTGTGCTATCGCCGTTACGTAAATAAGAGACGTTGGCGACAGGCGAAGACCAAGACGAAGATAATCTGTCACTAATTATCTTCTAGCCTAAGGAACAAAACATAGTGAACTGATCCGCAAAACACATAACTATGCTATATATCACCATAAGACAAAGGCCAAAAGGAAAGGCCTAAGAACGGAGCACAGTGTGAAAATGTGTGCACGGTGTTAAAAATACAAAATTTCACATTAAATTAAGTAGCCCGAAATAATCATCTTTGTGGTGGTTTCTTTTTTTTTCTTTATATTATTTAATTCTAAAGAATATTAACGTGCATGCTTCGTTCACAGCAAGTGCCAAAATGTCGATAGATAATGTGGTAGAGCAATTAGATTTCTTTTGGGTGAGATGTACACCTAATCAAAGTGGAATTGAATAATTCTATTGGGACAGATCTAGGGGACAGACCATGCATAGATCTGACCTGGCATGGAGGGGGTCCCACAGTCTCTCTCCTCTTTTGCTCTCTCCATTTTGAAAAATTCAGATTAAAAAATTTCGGGAATTTTAGAAATTTAGAAATTCCTTTTGAAACCAAGACATCTTCTCTCTCCTCAACACTAAACCGAGTTTGAACCCCAAACATCTCTCTCTCTCTCTCTCTCTCTCTCTCTCTCACATCTCCATAACCACCAGCTTACGCCCAGACCCACCCACACAACAATCGACCCCTTCCCCCGCAAAACCGACGCCGGTCGAAGCAAACATTGTCGTCATCCCACAAACACCGTTGTTAGCTGACCGTTCCGCCGTCGCTGCCTCTCTCTCTCCGTTGACGCCATCCCACCGGCTCTGCCTTTCTCTTGCCGTCCCACCGTTATTGCCAGAGCTCCGGTGAGAAAAACCTGGCCAGTTTGTTCTCATTTTTTTAAACCCCCAAATCCCCCAAATCTGATTTAGGGCTTGTGAAAAAAAGTTATTTCTTGTTGTTGTGGTTATTGAAGAATATTAGTTACAGGAATTGGTAATTAAAAGTAAAAACATTAGGGCTCGTTCCTTCAAGATTTGCTTCAATATTAGGACTGTAATACAAGATTTGGGCTCATTCGTCAAAAGCATTAGGGCCGATATTAGGGCTATAAAAGCATTCTTCAAAAGATTTGGTTCAATATTCTTCAAAATTCCTAATACAAAGTAATTGATTATATTAGGCGGGAGTACATAGAGCGTTAGAACTGTTCAATGGACAAAGATTTGATCTTTTAAGAGTAGATTAGGCCTCCGTTGTTATTAAGACTGTTGTCATATTCTGTTTCATTTTCTTGTTCAGTTTCCTTTGTTAAAGTAGTGAAGCTGAAGCTGGTATTGATGCTTTTATTGGCAAGATATGATTAATTTCTTGTTTAATAGGGCTTGAAGTTCAAGTTTTTGTTCTGGATGGCTTATTTGGTTTTGTGCATTTAAGTTGATTTAAGGCTCTCCTTACCGAATGTGATGCTTGGGTTTGGCTATTCCGGTGTTTCTTTTGCTACTGAATGTCTGAATGGTTGTGTCTACTGAGTGAAGTTTGGTGTTTCATTTCCCTCGAGTTTCAAACAAACACACTGAACTGTTTTCGAGGTTGGTGAATTTCTATGTGTGGTCCTCACTTACACGCATGCTATGTGATAATTCTCTATCTAATGGTAGGTGAGAAGGCGAACTTTTGTGCTAGGTTGGATACGAGAATTCACTTGTTTAAATCTTTGCATGAATAAAGCATCTTGTCCTTGACTTGCATGGCAGTCGCTGCGGTACTGTGAGAGGTTGTCGGTTGGGTGTGAGTTGCATTTGAGTGTCCAATTCCTTGTTTCATTTTTTTTATTTTAAATTTTTTATTTTTTATTTTTTTGAATTTTCCAAACTCTAAAAAGCATAAAAATAAAGTGATCCCTCCCCCCAACTTAAACCATTCAATGTCCTCATTGAAAGCATGAACTAAAAGATAGGACAAGAAAGTAAAAGAGAGGAAAGGTATCACCTTGGTAGAGGAGAATAAATAGCAGGGTAAAGGATGGCGAGAGAGAGACCCCCCAACTTGAAGCGTAGTGCCTGCAATTGCTAGTCTCCACAATAAAAGAGAAAACAAAAACGAGCAAAAAGAAAAAGAAAGGAAAAAAAAACTACAAAAAGATAAAAATAATAAAATAAAACAAAATACACTATGCTCACATGAATATTGAGCGTCTATCAGACCATGAAGAGTTATCAGTAAGAACATGTTTCCCCAATCCAAGCTCTTAGTCAAGAATTGAACTCGACCATGCCACAAAATCAGATATTTAGAGTACCGCAATTGCCTTAATCGCTTGTGAAATTTTAACTCCACCATATATGCTAGTCGAACGAAATTGATTTTCATATTGTTGACAATGTCCACTAAGCATGGATGGTAAGTCAAGTCAAAATCATCAGCACCGAGAAAATCAATTACTTCGATTCTGTTAAAGTCTTGTATTGGTGGAGACTCAATAAGAGGATTGGTATCATCTAAAGCTGCGAGTATTTGATTAACATGATCAAGTGGTCCTTCGATACTCATGGTCAAAGACTCCTCAAGAGTTTTCGCATCAAGCGACACATCACCACATATATAATTCTCTTGAGGAGAACAATGGACATTAAGCTTATCATTCCATCCTAACTGCAAGACTTTTTTCGATTCAAAACCAACACCTTCACTAATGGCAAGCGACTCTATTTGCTCTTCTTCCTTGGCATGAGAATTGACTTCCTCACAGTTCATATTGTAAACCCAAATTTGTGATGTTTTAGCAAATTGATCATAATAATCCCAGCCCTTTTCGACAATTCTATCCAAAAATTCACCATGGCACATCATGTCTACTAATTGACGTGTTTCACTATTTAAGCCCTCATAAAAATATTCTATAATGCGCCAAAGTTCGAAACCATGATTTGGGAAAGAGAGTAGCAAATCTTTGTATCGTTCCCAAGATTGCAAATAAGATTCTTCCTTAGTCTGTGTAAAATTTACGATTTCTTGTTTCCGAAGGAGAATCTCATACGCTGGGGAAAAATTTTCCAAAAATTTCTTTTTCACCTCTTGCCATGATCGTATACATGTTGAATCTAAAGAGTAAAACCAACCTGTAGCCTTATAATGCAAAGATTTCTCAAAAAAATTAATCTTAGCTGCTTCAAATTTTAGGTTGGATAAAGTGGCACAAACCTCCTCAAATTTTTGGATATGCAAATATGGGTTATCACATGAAAAGCCATGAAATTTGGGAAGCAATTGTATCTCTTCAAGTCTCAACTCAATGTTCCAAGAATAACCTCCAAAATAAGCCATAATTTTTTTTGTTTTTTTTTTTGTTAGAGAAAAAAAAAACTCTTAATTTAAACTACAATATGAAAACATCTGAAAATGTTAATTGAAAAAATAAATAAAAATAAATAAATAAAACTCACAGTTCTTTAAGAAAAATGAAGATCAGATTGATTGCACTTTTGGATTGTAACCTCACCGCTTCACCTCCGTGCACTGCAACCTCTCACTTCCTGTGTCTAGGAAAAAAACAATGCTAAAAGAGAAAGAGCAATTAACAAGTATGAGAAAGAAAAGGAAATACCTAAACTAGGAATTAAAATAAAATCAACTGGAATAATGCAACTGTGCTAATAATCCCCGGCAACGGCGCCAAAATTTGATCGTGTCGTTTCCGTATCAAAAATAATTTATAAAACGAAACAATTACTACTACTCTAACGAATAGTGGTAAATATTCCGAGTATCGCTCCTCAGGGATTAATAGGCTAAATTGCAATTGTTTCAATCGATTTCTAAATTAATTCGATAAAAAGATGTTTTGGTTTAATTTCCTAAAATTATAAAAGCTAAATTAAAATTAAGCAATTAAAAAGTGAAGAGATTCGATGAGAGAAAAGTCTAGGGTTTCGAATCCACTTGACCCTTTGTAACCTAGATTTATTGCAATTGAGGATTTTTTATTCGGATTCACCGGATACCGTTAGGGTTCGCGGGCCCTAGCGATATCTCCTAAAAATATCCGTAGATCATCAAGCGGCATAGATTATCTCCGCTTAGCACGAATCGTCTTACTAGTACGATCCGTCTCGATGGCACGGACCGTCTAATAGTACGACGCGTCTTACGATAGTATAATCTATCACAGTTAATTACTACGAATTCAATTAAAACCGTTGCATGAAAAAGTTTTTGAAACCGCGGATATCAAACACGTAATTAAATGGGAAAAATTAAATCAATTTCATAAACATGAAATTATCTAGTTCACACAACCGAATCCGAAAAATTAATGCAGCAAAAACAATAAAATCTACGTTACTCGGAGCACAAGCTTCATCTACGCCCTAGAACAGGGGTTTAGCCGGCCATCGGAGTGGTAAACATTGAAGTTCTGGCTCTGTTCCCAGTGGTCATCGACTGCCTACTGCACTGCCGTGCAGCGTTCTGACTCGCTGTCTGATGTATATGACTCTTGTGGTGATGTTATCCCCCTTATTTTCTCTAATAATGCTGTGATAATATATGCCCGTGATCTTGCCTTATGCCTCCCTTTTATAATAGCAAACTGCCGCCCCACGTTTCCCATTCCACAACTCAGCGCCTCTTTTTTTAACCCTAACCGACCTCTTCATCATTTATTCCAGTAAGGCCAACAACAATTTGCATTTTGAAGCCCATAAACCCCTGGTCCACTCTTAGTCAAAGTAAATTCATAGACAATTGCTTGGGCCAACATTAACATGTATAATTTTGGACCACTTGCCACCAATTTCATTCATAAAACCACGTGGGCTAATGGTCAGCAACAACTCCTCTTTTTTTGGTCCAATCCCATTGTTATTTGGCAAAGGGTTTTGCTCCGACACCACGTAAAATTGGACTTTGCACAAATTTTATATCAAAACCTCAAAATACCTACAATACAAAAACAAAGCTTTAAACTCCAAGTAATAAAATAAATGAACTTAGCAAAGATAAATTAGGGAGCGCTTATATGAACATTTGCGCGCCTATCACACACCCTAAGGTTCCCCATGCAAATTAAATGCAAAACAGAGTGGGCAGTGCAGTGTTTTTGGGCCCACGTGTAAGTGTCTCTGCATTTTTGAAGTATATCTCTAGCAATCTCTAGCCAATCCATGAATCTGTTAAGTTGTTTTTCTCCCCTAATTAATGTTCATAGGCAGGATGCCAGTAATTTTAGCTCCACGTGTGGCATCTCTTTGACTGATGACTTAGGAAAATACCTGGGAATTCTTCTACTGCACTCACGCGTTAACAAACAGCATTTTAATCACGTCATTGAAAAAATTCAGAAAAGACTTGCGGGCTGGAAAGCCAGCAACTTAGCTATATATTATGGCTGGCTAGAGCTACTCTTATCCAATCTGTCACTTCTGCCTCTCCCAGTTATACCATGCAAACTTTGGAGCTTCGATCCCACTGCTGTCTCTAATAAAATTGACAAAATCAACGGAGACTTCCTTTGGGGGACACTTAGTGATAGGAAGAAGATACACCTCATCAAATGACATAAAGTCTGCAAAGGCAAAGACAATGAGGGATTGCGCTTGGAAAAAGCGAAACTGCAAAATACTGGCCGTGCTTTCTAATCTTGGTCGGAACATATATGCAAACTAAGATCAATCCCAAAAATCACAGATTATTGATAGATGTGGTAATTAATTGGGACCTCAATAGTTAGCATTTCTCATATTATCAATGATCAAACCCGCAATGATCGATATTCTCAACATTCATTTGACAAGGTACGTACAATAGATCGATCGAGCTAAGGACTGTCCTTGTTGGGCCCCAGCTTCTAATGGATTATTTTCTGTACGTTGCATCTGCTTATGAGCTCTTAAATCATGAAGATGGTGACCTCACGTACATGATGGAAGTGGTTATGGAAACTGAAATTAGCTCAAAAAATTAAAGGCTTGTTTTGGTTAAAATTCTTCATGATCATGCATGGTCTTTCTACCAATATAATCATTTACGAGCTCACAGGAAGATAATCTCAGGAATTTTTTGTCCTAGATGTGGGGCTTCCAACAAGAATAGCTCCCACCTCTTTAGAGAGTGTGAGAAAGCCAAAGCAATTTTGGTAGAGCTGCCTGAGAGAACCTCTACCGTAACGGTTTCCTTGCCTTTCTTGCTCGGAGCCCTCTTCTTTTTTCGGCTCGGTCCAACCTCTTTGCCAACTTTCTCTCCGACCTTCGGCTTCTTCTTCCTTCGTTTCAAATAAGAGGTATAGGTCGGCTTTTATTGGAGAAGCACGTGTGCATACCGTTCCTCAACCAGGACGTTGTAAGCGGCTCAGATATGATCATCGGTCTTTGTCTTGAGAAGTCTAGCTAGCTGATACCGGCAAGGTTTTAAATACCGGTTTTGTGACACGTAATGGTAACGGTTTTGGTGTAACGGTTTCGGTAGTATCGAACGTTACGTAAAGGGAATCGGGTGTAACGGTCGTGAATTTGCTAAAATCATTAGCAATGCCTATAAATCTCAATGGTACACATTATTTTGTCTCATTGACTTATTTGTAGTAACGTATTAACCCATTAATTATTAAGACAAATAATAACACATTTTTTCGATTTAACATTTTATACAAGCACTAAATTTCATAAAATTGATTTTATGCCATGAGTCTAGACTATTCCGGTATAGTATCAGGTTCCATTTTAGATTACTCATTAAAAAACATAATATGTACCAAAATATAAATACAATTACGAACGTGTTTTTTATTAATTAGTACATAACTCATACTCTATTTTTGGTTAATTACAATTTTTTAATGCCCACGTGTTGGACAATGGGCACAATGGGCAGATAAGTTAATAAGGAATCAAGAGTCTTTATACAGGCACACCCATTCGGTCACATACCGACCACACCTACTCGTGTGAGACCTACTTCAAGGTCCCACACAAATAATCGGAGTCGATCAATTTGTTTAAAATATTTTTTTAAGGGTTTCTGGAAAAAATTAGGTCAATCAGATATCGGAAAAGGCTTGATAAGTTAGTTAAAGTTTTCGTCCGTTTGATTCAGGAACTGAAACTTTACTGAATCAATCGAGCTTTTATGGGTATCCGATTGAGCTGGGTTTTTTTAGGGACCTTTAGAAAAATATTCTAAACAAATTGAGCGGCTCCGATCACTCGTGTGGAACCTCGAAGTAGGTCTCACATGAGTGAGTGTGACTGGTATGTGGTTGAGAGTATGTGCCCCTAACCTTTCTGAGGAATCAAAGCCCTAATTCTCGTTCGTGGTTTACTCGTGTCCTCTTGAGGACTCAAAGCCCTAATTCTGCTATTTGCCTTCTTTGCTATCATGTGAGCAGTTGGCGCCGCCCCCATTTCATCTGTGTGTGTGTGTGTGTGTGTGTGTTTGTGTGTGTGTGTGCAAGAAGCAAGAGGGAGGGGAGGTCAGATCCCCTCATCGCTTGGCCAATCCACATGAAGAACGAGAGAGTCCTTCTTACTCTCCCTACTTTGTCTCTCTACTGCTACGACAATGGAGGAATCGAGATGTGAAACCAAATCGAGCCGACCAACTTCACACCAAAGCAATTTCCAAACTTCAATCCCGTCCTAAGGTCGTTTCTGCTACTCTTCCACACCAAAGATCGCCAATCTATTTTTGTTTTCATCCGCAGAAAATCATCATACATCACCGAACCGGTATGAACCGATCAGTATCGGCTGGAAAATCCATTACATCCCGTCACGTAACGAAAACCGGTCGGTTCACCTGCGATTTCAATACCACACTGGTATACCGGTCTGTATCCGAACCAGCCCTTTCAAATCCCGTTACAAACCGGCCGATACGGTACGTATACCGGGGACAGATCTGCATGAAACAGAGAAAACAATATGAGGAATGGAATGTTACACTTTAGCGAGAAGGAATAAGAAGATACAAAGCCAGGTAAAGTGTTAGACCTATGAAAGTCCTCTGACGAGGTATGGGGTACATCCTATCGTCATCGGGACCGAACTCGAAAATACCATATACTTCAACAAAGTCATTGGTCCAATGGTTCGAGTCGGGCAACTGATCTATGAGATAAGTCTGAGGCTCTTTGGGTGTGCTTCGGAGGGATAAAAATCGGCGTTTGGAAGCTCTGTTCCGGGACACATTATAAACTTGAATTAAATCGAAGATGTTGAAGGTGAAATTGAACTTCTCTCGTAAGGCGTGCACGACGTTGATGATTCGGAAGGCATTCACTGCTAGGTACCGTGGAATTAACTGATACTCGTAAAGGAGTTGACGAAGGAGTAAGTTCACGGGGAAACGAAGGCCTCCCTCCGTGATGACCATTAGCGACACGGTTATATGGTTTGGAGTGTAGGTGATATGGTCTGGGTGAACTAACCGAGGCTCCACATCCTCGAGGATATGGTATTGGATGCAGAAGGCTTTATACGCATCAGCTTTGGGCTCTCTCTCAGAACTCTCCTCCTCAACCGGGCCATCTAGAGCTTGGTTCTCGGCTCCATTTCCATCTTGGTTTACCCCAGGGTTCTGGGCCACGTAATCACCACTGATGGTGTTTTGATTAACCGAGCCCTCTTCCTCCGAGCACCTTGCCGCTGGCTCATTTGAAGTGACTAAATCAATGGGGCCAAACCTACGTTTGCCGACTCCATTCTATGACGAGGGCATAAGCCGCTTGAACGAAGTGAAATTTAAGATAGCTCTCACTATGTTGGGCCACCTCGGATTTGTCAGTCCGGTTGGAGCTCCCAAAAGAGATGTTGATTGAATCTAGGGCTGCCAAACCTGACAAAATGCACGAGTGAAAAAAGGCAGTTAGCTACATCGTTAATAGTGATCTAAAATTGATTCGGTGAAACTGATTCAGTTCCTGTCGACTTGGACTTTTTCATTTAGAATCTCATATGGATAATTTATCTCGGATAAACTGGGCAATGGAAGGGCTATTGATGACTCGGGTTTTTGTTTTCGGTCAAGGTCTGGATTCATTGTCTCGGTTAAAAAATTGCTTCTAGAGTTAAACCCTAAGGGGGAAAAGATCAAACGTGGGTATATAGAGTCAAACCAGTTGACCAAAAGGAAGAACACGTTGGATGATGAACAGTGCCATCACTGTTCATCGTACTATCCACCTACTCCTAAAAATGTTAGCCACAACGGATGTGGTGATAAACCCAGAAAAAACACAAAGATCATAAGTCTAGATCGATGAGAAGCAAGATTAGGGTAAGATTTTTACCTGAAAATTGACGAGTTTGGTGATGATTTGCGATGAAAATGGTGGAAACCTTCGGCGGTGTTGAAGAGAGAGGAAACTTCGAGCAGTGGGTGCAAAGAGTGGGCAAGAGCAAAAAGTGTTTCTCTCTCCCCCTAAGTCCCTTTTTATAAGGGCGTGACGTTTTCAAAAAGCTGCGCGGGAAACGAAGCGGTGCCAGACGAGCCTTTAGGATAGTGCCACCTGTCAACGATGTGATAGGCCGAAGCGCCATTTGACTCTTCACATGGGACGCGTCCTTTCAGTCCCCTAACCCTAATCTGTTTGCACACTTCTGCCCCAATCTATGATTGACACGTGGTGCAATCTGAAGCGTTCCACAAACCCACACTTTGCTGGGGATCAGAACAGAGAACTACTACGGAGAAGCATCCAAGAAGAATTTTTTGGCTTGGACGAAAAGAAAATTAACAACTCTAATTTGCCGAGAAGATATCAGTCTCGGGGCATGGATTGACAAGACGGCCCTGGAGAAGTCAACTCCTCCCTTGCTTGAAAAGCCTCGGAAGAATTTTAGGGGCTATTGTAGTGGGCCAAAATATAAGTCCCCAAGGGTCCATGATTGACACGGTCCAAAGGCCCAAGGCCCAATGCTAACCGAGCCCAGTGTGATCACACCGAGACAGTTTGGACCGGCATGAGCCAGCATCTCAACCGAGCAAGACATTGATCTGGATGAGTCATCCGAGACAGGCGAGACCCGAAAGTGACTCGTGATGAGTCTGAGAAATTGCTTAGAGCTGACATCACGGAAAACGCCATCCGAGGCGGTTACTTCTTGTGCCAGGCTCGTGATGAAACATGTGCATGTTACAGCTGCCCTTACGTCATCGTGATGGCAGCCGAGTCGTTATGACACGTCTCAAGCTACGATTTGAGACAATAGAATGCAGTAATAACAGACTTGGCCCATGATGTGTCGTGACCTTAGTCGAGCCACATGACTAATTTGCCCCTGAACTTGGAGCACAAGTCAGGAGGAGCCTATATAAAGGAGGAGGAGGAACCCTAGAAGGTAGACAATTCACTCTCTCAAAACTCATTCCACTTCTCTTTGGTACTTCTTTTCTCCAATTCCTTAATAGATTGTCGAAGTGCCTTCCCTAGCCAACTTCCAGCCAGGTTGGGCACTAATGACGGGTGCTACATGTGCAGGTGTACCCAAGAGACCTACATTCGTCACTCACGGTGGAAAGAGAGCAGATCAACACGATCATCTAGGAAACCGGACACCACAGCATGAATGGAATCGTTTTATTTCTTTCAATGTGTTGAGTATTTGTGATTGCAATTCAAATACCTTGTTAATCAATAGTTTTCACTGATTGTGATTGGGTGACTAAGATGGATTATGCTCGTAAGACGGGTCGTGCAACTGGATAGACCGTGAAAGAGACAAGTTGTACCAATGAGACAGGTCGTGCTATGGGATAGGCCATGCCTGTTGGCAACACATTAATCTTCTTGACAAAATCATGTTTCGAGTAGAAACCCTAGCCTATGCGTGTTTTCGTTACGCGGTCAAGGTGCATTCGAAACCCTAGATCTTTTTCCCAAAACAGTTTCACGTTATTTAATCATTCCTCTCCTTAGTTTAATAATTTCACAACAATCAAATCAATCTTTTTCTGCTGAATTAAATTAGAAACCAACCGAAACTAGTGTAACATAGCCGAACTGTCTCCATGGATTAATACTCGGACTTAGCCACCGTTCTTTGGAATAGTAGTTAATTCCTAGTTTTTATAAATATAATTTTGATACGGTACGACACGATAGCAGCTGGAGTGAAGCTCAATATAGATGGTTGTGTGTATGCATCCAACGACAAAGCAGGATTTGGAGGACTTTTAGATCACTATGGACAATAGATTCTGGGATATTGTGGGAAGTTGTGAAGCAATTCGAGCCTTGAGACTGAGATTTGGGCAATCTATCGTGGACTCACCATCATGCTGGAAGCCTGGAAAAAGGGTATGCCAATATCACCATGGAATTGGACTCCGCCACTGCTGTCTAGCTAATCACAGAAGGTCCCAACATCGGACATCCCAACTTTGCACTGATCATAGATACCAAGGCGCTGCTTGCTCGTACCACTTCCAATCTCTCCCACATTTTTAGAGAGGCCAAAACCAAAGCGCCGATCATCTCGTCCACATGGGCGCTGAACAAGCAAAAGACCTTGTTATTGAAAATTCACCCCAATCTATCTGACAGTTTGTACTGGAAGATGGACTGCTTGTCGGTAGGTCTAGGGGTTAATATCTCTTCTGTTATTGTAATGAACTCCTAACTTTTTGTTTCTGTTGTTAATTCAAAGTTTCCGTTGCACCCAAAAAAAAAAAATTTATTCAAACATCTATTTGTGGCAATACTACGTACTACAAAAAGTTACCCAGAAAAGTTATCCGATAAATGTCTCCGAAAATGAAATCAATGGTTCGGATAAGCATTTTTTGATAGTTATCTGAACCATTGATTTCACTTTGAAGGGAACATTTTCCAGATAACTTTTTGGGTCCCTAGCATTTTCGTTTCCCTTTTCATCCTCCTAATTTGAATAAGTTTGTACCAAGAAATTAACCCTATTGGGGACTGAATTTAGCTTTTCATGAACTCGTCTCCAGCTTGAAGCCAAGAATCAAGATGAGTAAATAACGGTGCCAAACATCAACTAAGGTCATACGTGACACATTTGAAATACTTTTGTTAGCTTCAATTTTCATGCATGTGTTTGTACCATATCTGGACCATACACATGGCAGAGTATTTTTTCGAAATGGTGATCAACGAACAATCCCTATAAATCAGGAGATGCTTATCCCCAGGAGAAGTGATAAGGCGATTGCCTTATTTTAGGGGGATATGCTTGCGCCCTTGGATTGTATTCCAATATTGATTCCCCAAGCGTAGGGTTTAGGTCGGCGATAGCATGATATCTGGAAGTCTGGGTCGATTCCATAGAGACCGAATGCGCTGAGCGTGTTGAATGATTCGTGGGTGATGGTTTTAGCCTTAAAGCGGCAAACTTGGATTTTGAAGGTTGTTTGGTGGAATTCTCTTAACTTCGAGAATGACGCGGAATTTGAAAGATTAATTAAAAGAAGGCAAGGTTTAGGGGTTTACAACAAACCACAACCAAAGTTAATCCGTTCCTCTCTCGATAACCGGATCGGGACATCGTTAGATAGTCCCGAACGGAAGATTTAGAGTTTAAAACCACTAACTAGAAAATGTGTTTCACAAAGATTAGGATTCTTGTGCCATTTAGACAAACCTTTGGGTTGCCATAGCCCTAAGCATCACATGTGCCAAGTGGTCAAGCCCTTGGCGACGTGTGATCAAAGGGGTTAACAAACCCGAATTTTGATACATAAAATCAATCCTAATTCTTTGATAAACAAACAGTGTATGCCTTTTTTGTCGAGAGGAACAGATTAACTCGAGTCATGGAGTGTTAATCACCCCATGACCAAGCCTAAGTAAACTACTCACAAAACATACTAGGAGATTTGACTAGAAATTTGAAGGAAATAAAGAACTTGACATACATTCTTAAAAACTAATTTTATATGATGATCTTAACCTTGCCTACAACTTTAAACCTTAAGAAATTAACAACCAACTAATAACAATAAGTGTTTACTAAGGAGAAAGGTAGAAAATCACCAACATTAAATACTAAATGGAAATGCAAATAAACTATATTACTAGAAAGATCTAAGCAAGAGCTACAACATTAATAAACGACAAATTAATGGGAGAAGAGTGCTTACATGAGAGTTCTAGAGAGAGAGCTTAAAATTTCTCCAATGGAGGAGAGAGGGAGGAGCAAATAACTAGGAAAGAAATAATAGAAGACGTGTGAGAAGAGGAGAGAGGAGAGTCCTATATTCAGCCCCTTTCTCTCTCTAATAAAGTTCTCAATAAACATAAAAAGTTTCCATAAAAGGAAAGTACAAAAAGTGAACCACAATTGCTCCCCGGGTGGGTTTGGATCGATCCACCCTTTATCTGGATCGATCCAGATGTTGCTGACGCAGAAATATCCAAGTCTGGATTGATCCACCCTTACTTTGGATCGATCCAAAGGGGTCTGCTGTTCATTTTTTGTGATGTGGATCTATCCACCATCAATCTGGATCGATCCAGATGAGACTGTTGCTATTTTGCATGAAGTGGATCGATCCACTTGGGACCTGGATCGATCCAGATTGATTTGGGACAGTTTTGTTGAGTGTGGATCGATCCAGATGCGTCTGGAACACTTTGAGCATATGTGGATCGATCCACATGGGACCTGGATCGATCCAGATTCATCTTGATTGTGCCTTGGCTTTTTTCGTCCACTCCCTTAGCCTTTCCTCCTTCCGAACTTCCTCCAAAACACGTAAATGCGTGGTGCGACCCTTGGGGGAGGTGTTCATTGGTCTCGTGCATGCCTGGTTACTCTCGGATTCCACCGGGAGTCTTTGAGAGTGTGAGAACGGCTTCCGATGCATCGGCTTGAATTGTGCCCTTCCGAATTCCCGGGCCTTTGGCCGAATCGCCGTTTTGTGGCCCTTGAGGCCCGGTGTTGGTGTGCCTTGGGGCACGCGGCCCACGGTAACGTGGCACGGATCTCAATGCGCCCGAAATGCGCTTATTTCGCGCGTTCAACCTGTAATTTGACAAAAACACTACTACGCGCAAATCAAACATTTAAGGCGCGAAATCGCGTGTGTGTGCAAGATAAATAAGTAAGATAAGCCCCGATTATCTTCAATATTAGGGCCTTATCTGGATACATTTTCAAATTTGAATTATATTAAGCCGAAAACACATGTGATAATTATCAAGATATTGGTTAGTTATTTTCGGCTAAATTGAAGACGTGGGATAAGCAATTAGCAAGAGCGACATAAAAAATGCACAAATCAAGGAACATGATCCAAGAACATGGGCGGTTATTCATAGCGGTTACAAGGCTTATGAAGTCCTATAAATACAAGTCATTGTGCAACATTACAAAGGGCCACACACCAAAAAGCTCACAGCAGCATTGTAATTGTTTTCCTAACTATCGAGTTAGTCGATTGTTATTCTCTCAATCATGTCCGCCTCATCTTATCTCCTATCTTTCTCTTCCTTATCTTCTTTCTCTTCTATATAATCTTCTTTTATTTTTGTTGTTGAAGTCCTTGTTCAAGGCATTCGAACCTTTGTAACTTAGTTCTTCTTAATTAAGTTATCATTGTTGCTTGAAAGGAATTCATTTAGATTTTAGGCGTTTTTCCTTATTTCCTTTTGGAGATCTTCTATCTCCTGGCACGCCCGCTTTCTCACAACACCATTTGGTGTTGGCATTAACAATTCTCCTGTCCCTGGAGAATTGCGTGTCAACATTTTTCGATTATATATTAACAATTTTGCATTACCAGATTTTAGGCATATGCTTATTTCCTTTAGGGGCCTTTGAATGGGTAGTAATGCCAAAAAATGTTGACACAATTCTCCAGGGACAGGAGAATTGTTAATGCCAACACCAAATGGTGTTGTGAGATAGCGGGCGTGCCAGGAGATAGAAGATCTCCAAAAGGAAATAAGGAAAAGCGCCTAAAATCTGAATGAATTCCTTTCAAGCAACAATGATAACTTAATTAAGAGGAACTAAGTTACAAAGGTTCGAATGCCTTGAACAAGGACTTCAACAACAAAAATAAAAGAAGATTATATAGAAGAGAAAGAAGATAAGGAAGAGAAAGATGGGAGATAAGATGAGACGGACATGATTGAGAGAATAACAATCGACTAACTCGATAGTTAGGAAAACAATTACAATGCTGCTGTGAGCTTTTTAGTGCGTGGACCTTTGTAATGTTGCACAATGACTTGTATTTATAAGACTTCATAAGCCTTGTAACCGCTATGAATAAACGCCCATGTTCTTGGATCATGTTCCTTGATTTGTGCGTTTTTTATGTCGCTCTTGCTAATTGCTTGTACCATGTCTTCAATTTAGCCAAAAATAACTAACCAATATCTTGATAATTATCACATGTGTTTTTGGCTTAATATAATTCAAATTTGAAAATGTATCCCCCTAAAAATAAGGCAACCGCCTTATCACTTCTCCTGGGGATAAGCATCTCCTGATTTATAGGGATTGTTCGTTGATCACCATTTCGAAAAAATACTCTGCCACGTGTATGGTCCAGATATGGTACAAACATTGCCCCCCCATAAACTCTATTTTTTGAAAACAAAGTGATAAAAATGGAGTTTAAAATATAAGTAAGGACAAGTGTCCTCAATTAAGAGGAGATAACGGCTAAAAAGAATATGAAAAGAATAGGAGTCTTGTAGTTGTTATCTCTGACACGTGGCAAAACGAAAATGGGATGGCAATTAAAAGATAATGGAAAATTCCGGAGAAGCCGTATGGGGAAGTTATCTCCACGTGTTAAATCTTCACCCGTAGAAATAAATACGGTAGAAAGATAAAAGTAAGAACTCACAGTACTCAAACCCTTCTCTCTTACTTTACCTCTTTCACCGCCTTGATAAAAAAAACGAGCTGCCGTGGCTACACTGCGAGCTCAAGCCTCTGTAGAGAACGAAAATAATCTGGGTACAGTGATGAAGAAGTTGATCGAAGAGAAGAAACAGGAGTTCATAGATCAAGCACTGTTCCCAGTTCCAAAACACGATGACAACCCTAGCCATTCTTCTGGGATTGACAAGCACGCGGTAGGTCCTTGTTTTCTCTGTAATTTTCCTAATTATTTGAAAAAGTTTTATCCCCATAATGAACCCCTTCCTTTGGCCCGACCGAAATGGAAGCCAAACTGGGAGAATTATTATAAGACGAAACCCTTCAAAATTTGGGTTAACTCTAACCCAGAATATGACAATTGGTTAATTAGGGTTGAGAAAGCTAAGAGGGAAGTATGGCGTAAATCAGGAATATATAATGCTATAATGACGAGTTCTGGTATGCCAGAGCCAGATACCCCTCTATTGAGTGCCTTAGCCTTTTTCTGGTCTTCAAGTAATAATGCTTTTCGCTTCCCCTGTGGAATGATGGGCCCTACACTCCAGGATGTGGCCTTTATTACTGGGTTACGTCCATATGGGATAGAGGCCAATGATGCATTAGAGCCTCCAAAAGTAAGCTTTGAATATCCAAAGAAGAAAGATATCACCTTTAAGATAGTCTTAGAATAAAATATAACCAAGGATCCTGATGCGCCTGTGTCTGAGATGGAGCATATCGCCTTTTTGGTGTATTGGCTAAATAAATTTATCTTCTGTGGAAGTGCATTGAAAGTGACCAAAGATTACACTAATTTGGCCAAAGCACTCTCTGTTGGTCAGGAGATTGCTCTAGCACCCATATTCTTAGCTCATGTTTACAGGTGTATGAAGGAATTAATTGACCATGATATGGCTAGTTGTACCGGGCCATTATGGTTTATGCAATTGTGGGCCTGGTCTTACTTCTTTGAATTAGCTCCTGTTGAAACTAAAGAACAGAAGAAGAAGAAGAAGAAGAAGAAAATGGAAGAAGTAGAATTCTGTGGGTATATTTGAGATCTCTGGTTCCAAAGGAACACACCTTTGAAGAATGCTTCTCCCACTTATATCAACTACCAGATGATCCTATCCCAACCTTTTGGACGCCTTTCGAAAGAAATTCCACGTGCCTGGAATGGTTAAGGGTGAAGACAGAAGAATTGAAGCCTGAAGATTCTGAGCAACATGCAGTTTGGGCCAGTTTTCTAACAGCAAGGGATCTGCCATTTGGAATGTGCTCCTGGGCTCCCAACAATAAATGTGGTGCAGAATATTACAACCCAGGGCAAGTTGCAAGGCAGTTTGGGCTCACCCCATTTATACTTGTGCCTCCGTTTCGCACAAGGAACTCTGCATTGAATGAGAGGATGATACTGGAAGTAGAGGAAACCAAAAAACTGGCCGAAGAGAATGCTGCCATGCTAAGTAAAGTATTCAAGCTAATGCCATTTCCAGACTTCGCTGCCACATCTATTGCATATGGAGATTGGTGGAGGTCTGAATTGTTTACTCAAATGTCTGAAAACCTGGAGAAGGTGCTGGAAAAAATATCTCCAGATAGAGTTGAAACTTCATCAGATGATGAGAAGGAGATAACAACACAGGCTCCTACCAAATCAAAGGAGCTAAAGCAGGATAAATTGGCCAAGAAGATGAAAGCAGCTGATTCATCAAAGACTAAATCCCTGTCCAGGAGAAAGACATGTACGCCTTCATATAGTCAAATTTACCAATCAATTTGGTAATTTGAAATCTTCTTTAAATGTAAGTGGAATCCACATAATCTGGAGGCTATGGAAGAGGCTAGGAGAACTCGGATGAAAGAGATTGAAAATAGAAGAACTGAGCTGGCGGCTGCCGCTTGGTGGAAAATATTTAAGTCTTCCCCTCATGGGCAACCTATGCCTCCTGTTGAATCCCTTAAAAAGCCTTATGGAAAACCTATTCTCCCAACTCCTAACACTTCCTTTGCTCTTTCCAATACATTGGCATATGATGGCACGTATGAGCTATTACCAGAAAATAGAAAAGTCACAGTCGCTAAGACCGATGCCCCTCAATGGGAAATTGAGGATTTCTATAAGATTACTGTTGTGCTCACAAATCTTTGGATATATTCTCAGGCTTAGGACATCAGAAAGCCTAAGAAGAAAAAGACTCAAACTCAGGAGAAATCAGGAGAATCAGAGGATAAAACTGATACCAGCAGAGCCACAAACCCTCCTCTAGCTCCATCGTCAAAAGATGTAGATATGACTTCATCTGAGGCTGGCATACAAACTCTAGATCTCCTGGGCTCGGTTCCTATTGTGGATCCTATGAAGACACTTTCTCAAGAATCCATTCAGCCAGTAAGTCTTTGTTGGGTATATTTTAAAAAATATATCTTTAGTGCCTATAATTCTAACTCATCTGAATGACAGGCACTATCTAAAGGATCAACCATGGATTCACCAACCAAATAAGGAGTAGTCACTAGTAAGTTCAAGCTCCAAATGTTGCTTCTGAAACTTCAGGAAACATTGAAGAAAGAGAAGAGTAGCAGCATTGCATCTTCTTCTGCAACAGCCTCTGACAGTAGTCAGAATATCCCCTCAGCTGATAAAATCTCAAAGGCCAAGGACAATTTAAAGGCAGCCGTTGGTATGAACTTTGAAACTATAATACAGCCTGAAATGTTGGCAACACTGAAAAGAGCATTGGAGGTGCTTATAGCTGCAGGAGATCTGACAGAACTTCCTCAAAATACTCTCCAACAATTCAAGGCTCAACTGTCGATCATCAATCAAGAATATAACACAAAAATGAATGAGATTCAGGAAATAAAAGTGAAGCAAGGGACCTATGAGAACCTTGGAGGAAAGTTGACTGAAGCAATGACAAAGATGGAAGGCTTTCAGGAGAAGAAAAATGAACTTGCATCTTAGAAGGAAGGTGTCACCCTGAAGATCCAGGAGGCCCAAGAAGAAATTAATCGTCTATAGCAGCAAATCAAACAACTCCAAACAGATGGAAGTTCCATTGATGAGAATGTCTTGAAGACTCAAGAAGAAGAGGAGGAGATGGCGACCCAGGTGCAACCACTATTTGAGGAATATCAGGTGTTGACTGCCATTATGCCAGATATGGAGGAGAAACTTGGAGAGTTGGTGGCCCAAACATCTGCTGGTACTACAGCTTGGAATGCTTTTAAAGCTGACGTAATTGAGAAGATGTAGATATCTGCTTTTATCTCTCTATATCTTCTGTTAGGACTTCTATTTCAACTGTCTAAGTTTTGAATTACTTTTGGTGGTGAGTATCACCTGTTGGTTCATGGAAACAACTGTTTGCATCCATCATCTCCCACATTGTTGGATACCATTTCTTCAGAAATTTTCTATTGATTGGATGTTTATGAGGTTCGCTGTCTAAATCATGTAGTAGATATGTACCTCCTTTTAAAATCTGTGAAACTTGGAAAGGACCTTCCCAATTAGGAGACTGTGACGGTCGATCCACGCGGCTCGAATTGCTTTTTGTGTTTGGGAAGTGAAAAGAAAAGAAAAGTGAGTCGCCACCCGGGATTTATTTTAGAAAAATAATCTTGGGTACCCGAGAAACCGTTTTGAACAATAAAAATGACTCTTGCACCGTTTTTGGAAAAGGATTTGATCTGCGAAAAAGATTCTTGGATTCGGAAGCCAGGTTACGAACGGGGAAGGTTTCATTGAAAAGCACCCCGCTCGCCCGGGGAATTCCCGGTCTCTACTAAATTTTTGTGGGATTTTTAGAAAATATTTTATTGAAAACTTTGACAAATAAAGAAATTAAATAGAATCATAGCGGAAATAAAATTAAACAAAAGGACTAAATAATAATAACAAGGGAGTAGAGGGGTGAGAATGTAATAAACAAACTACAGAAAAATCAGAAAACAGAGCACGGTCAGAGGAGAAACAGGGGAAATTTTTTATGCTGCACAGGTTAGCCGTACGGCTAACCTAAGTTGGCCGCACGGTGCACTTAGGTTGACCGTACGGTTCACTTCTTGAGAAAATTTCCAAAATTTCGGTTTTCGAACAGTAGCTTACTTTTATTTGAAAAACTTTGATTTTTGCGACAAATTCAACCACCCGAGCCTAGGGATGACTATTAGAGTCACCCTCGACCCGGGAGGATCCCCTCAAAGAACCAAGGTTTCGAACCCGGCTCAAGAAATACGGTTCGTACCTTTGCGGAAACTTTGAACAACCGTGAACTTTAGAAATTCTTGGACGTAAGCTTCAGACGTAGGATTCTTGTGTGGATTATGGATTACTGGAGATGAAAATGGAGGAGCAGAGGGTGTATTGTGGTTTTTTGATGAAAGTTTTGGACGGGATTTTTGAACGGAGGAGCGACCGGGGAATTTGCCGGCGTATCGAGGTGGTCTGGAGAATTGTCCTTTAAAAATGGGAGAGAATGAAGCAATTTATAGACGGAAAAACAGAATAAAATCGGCATAAAATCTTCCCAAATGATGAGATGCTTCTGTTGCCAGATTTTCGAATATTTTCTGACACATAGGCTCACGGCTAGAATGTTTGATCGTGCGGCTTACATGAGAGAACCGTACGGCTTGGTTTTTGAGGGATGAACCGTACGGCTAGCATAGTGAGCCGTACAACTAGCATAGTGAGCCGTACGGCTAGGGCCTTTTGTCCAAAAATTCTGAAGTTCACAATGGCTGTTCAAGGTACCGCTGAATATTTCTTTCATCATTGGGGATGCACAGGGGTACTTATTTTCATAAACCAAACTTAAGTAAAGATTATATATCTTTACTTTAATTTATTTATGAAAATAAGGAAGTACCCCCTTTGGGAAACAATGGCATTTCTAGAATTTTGATATCCCAATCCAATCAAAATCTCATCCCCCCACTTTTAGTACAAAACCGAAAACGGGCACGTTTTTCTCCGAAGAAAAGGGCCGAAAGATAATCTTCCCGTACTCGAAAAGAGAATCCGATTATATCATTGTGCTTAGAAAAATCCAAGGAACAAATACCGGGACTTTTTATTGGCCAAATCAAAATTTCCCAAAAAAGTTAATTTTCCATACTTAGCCAAATTTTTGAGCGACAGACAGGGGTGCCTCGATCAAGAGGCGGCCTGATGGTGACATAACCTATGTCATTCAGTCTCGGATGAGAGACGATGATGAAGGAACACTTGGATTAAAATTGGGGTGTCTACAGAGACCATTTACCAAATTTAGAATCTGTAGAATCCAATGGTAGTACAGTTTGCCATACAATATCTCCTTCAGCAAAAGATTTCTCCCTCGCCCGTTTATTGTAAGCACGGGCAACCTTCTGCTTCTGTACTACCAAATGATCTAAAGCAGATAAACGGATTTCATCTAAATCCTCTAATTCTGTAAACATAGCCTGATTATATTCTCCATGATCAAGGCCATTTTGAAAAGCAACACGGACTGATTTAATACTAACTTCCATAGGTAAAACGGCATCATGACCATAGGTCAATGTATATGGAGTAATACCAGTTGCCGTCATAAAGCGTCTGACAATGATTCGTGCCAAATCCTCGGTTTATCTTCTACCATTTTTCGTATAATTCTCTTAAGAATTTTGTTAGTGGACTCAACTTGACCATTACCTTGAGCATAATATGGGGTTGAATGTGATACCTCTATCCCAAATTGAGCCATGACCGCATGAACTCGATCTCCAAAGAAAACAGATCCTCTATCAACAATAAGATGTTGGGGAATGCCAAAACGGTGTATGATCCATTCTTTGA
The DNA here is from genome assembly GCA_963854785.1 of Vaccinium vitis-idaea. Classification (NCBI taxonomy): domain Eukaryota; kingdom Viridiplantae; phylum Streptophyta; class Magnoliopsida; order Ericales; family Ericaceae; genus Vaccinium; species Vaccinium vitis-idaea. The sequence goes on along the minus strand of OY978225.1, from coordinate 18,388,642 downwards.
TCATGGTAATAATTTCTTCTTGAGTAACATAAGACATTGGCATAGCTTCAGCCCATTTTGTGAAAAAATATGTGGCCACAACTATATAAGTATGGCCTTTAGAAGAAGCGGGATGAATTTTTCCAATCATATCCATAGCCCAACCACGGAATGGCCACGTTTGATGATGGACTTCATTAAAGAAGCTGGGATGTGTTGTACAGGCCCATGAGCTTGGCAAGCTTGGGCAAAGCGGATACAATCATTAAGAATAGATGGCCAATAATAACCACATCTCCTAAGAAGCCATCTCCTCTTGCGACTAGATTGGTGTGATCCACATATACCTTCATGTACTTCCCCCATAACTTTCATGGCTTCTTGAGGTCCCAGACATTTTAAAAGAAGATCTTCAAAACTCTTTTTGTATAATTCTCCTTCCACAAGTAAATATTGTAAAGCCCTTTGTCTGATTTACTTTTCAGAAAAAAGGTTTGGATGTTTCAGAAAGGAGATGATCTCTTTTCGCCAGTCGTCCACCTCTTCTTTGAGGTCAGATGCAAGACTTCTAAAGAAGCACTTCTTCTTTTCACAGAAGGTAAGCTTCTTCTTAGGATAATAATTGTTCGATTATACCAACCTTGAGAAATTTTAATACCGGTAGCAACTTGCGCCAATTCATTAGCTTCATAATTATATCTTCTGGGTATATGAAGGAGACTGGCATCATCAAATTCTTCCAATAACTGTCTTGCAGCCATATAGTAAGGAGCAATCTCCTCACTATGGCATCTATACATGCACCCCAATTGATTAATTGCCAATTTAGAATCTCCAATAACTTCAATGGTACGGGCATCCATCTTTCGAAGAATTTCCAATCCAATAATTATCCCCTTGTATTCAGCTTGATTATTTGTGCACGGAAAATCAAACTGAAATGATAATTGTGTTTTAACTCCGGCAGGAGATATTATGAAGATTCCACAACCAGAAGATGATATAGTTTTGGAACCATCATATAACAATTGCCAAGGAGTAAATGATGCAGTAAAAACGTCTAGGCCGATTGCTTCTTCATCAACATACACACAAGGATGATCTGCTAAGAAATCGGCGAGCGCCTGTCCCTTTACTGCTTTTTGGGGAATATATTGGAAATAAAACTCCATAAGTGCAAGAGACCATTTACCTATTCGGCCTCGGATTATTGGCCGAGAAAGTAAATATTTAATTAAATCGGTCTTGCAAATCAAGTAAACCAACACAGGCATCATGTAGTGCCTAAGTTTTATTGCTGAAAAGTACAAGGCTAAACAAAGTTTCTCCATAGGAGAATATCTGCTCTCAACAGCAGTTAACAATCTACTAAGATAATGCACTGCTTGTTCCTTGCCTTGTTCGTTATTTTGAGCTAACAAGCTCCCAATAGAAGTTTTTTATGTTGAAATATAGAGACGAAGAGGTTTCTTCTTAATGGGAGGCATAAGAACTAGAGGTTGTGTAAGATACCTCTTAATAACATCAAATGCCTCTTGATGTCTTTGTTCCCACTTGAAATCCTTTTCATTCTTCAACTTAAGAAGTTCCGAAAAAACTTGGACTTTCCCGGCCATGTTAGAAATAAATCTTCTGATGAAATTTATGAGGCCAAGAAAACTTTGAAGCTCCTTTTTACACGAAGGGGGTTTAGCCTCTAGAATAGCTTTTGTCTTGTTCTGAGCCACTTCTATTCCCCTTTGATGAACTAAAAATCCCAAAAAATTGCCTACAGATACACCAAAGGCACATTTCAGAGGATTCATCTTCAGTTCATATTTCCTTAGACGCTCAAAGGCTAACTGCAGGTGTTCAAGATGCTGCCTGATGAATCTGATTTGATCACCACATCATCAATATATATCTCCATGAAACGGCCAAGCATGTCATGAAACATAGAATTCATAGCCCGCTGGTAAGTTGCTCCTGCGTTTTTAAGGCCGAATGGCATTACTACCCATTCAAAGGCCCCTAAAGCTCCTGGGCAACGAAAATCCGTTTTGTGGACATCTTCTTCAGCGATGTAGATCTGTTTGTAACCTGAATGACCATCCATAAAAGACAGTACCTTGTGTTTGGCTGCTCCATCAACGATGCTAGGGGCATAGGATATTCATCCTTAGGAGATGCCAGATTCAGGTTGCGGAAGTCAATACATACTCGTACCTTCCCATTTTTCTTAATTATTGGAACAATGTTGGATAGCCACTCCACGTATCTAGTGGATCTTATAAAACCAACTTTCAGGAGATGCTCCAGTTCTTCTTTTACTCGCAGATTCAACTCAGGAGACATTACCCTGGGTGCTTGCTTATATGGCCTGAATCCTTCTTTAATAGGAAGTCTATGTTCTACAAACTCCCGATTCAAGCCAAGCATGTCTTCATATTCCCAAGCAAAATAATCTTTATATTCACGAAGGAGATCGATGTAAGCATGCTTAACCACATCAGGTAATCTTTGACTTACATAAATAGGCTTTGGTTTATCTTCTGAACCTAAATTGACCTCCTCCAAAGGGTCTTGGACATCTGCTTTTAAATCATCAAGCTTTGCTGGTGGGGCTTCCAAATTTTCTATATTGATGACATCATCTGGAGATGTATTGCCCCCCTCAAAAAGTAATTCGGTTGTAAAAGCCGAATTATCTTCTTGATCCAAATAACGCAATTTTTTCTCAACCAGATACCCGACGAATCTAGCCATGGTAGCCTGAAGGGCCACCATCTTCTCATGCACTGTTGGAGCTTGATCCATAAGTAAGGGCTTGGAGAAGAGGAGTGCTCAACCTATTTACCTCAGTAAGAAGAGGGCCGACCAGTTGTTTATAAATCGCCTTAAACTCATTCATAGAAGTTTGATGGTCAAGAGTAAGAGCAGTACGCTTACCATACTTGTCATAACCAGTAAATTTGACTGGGCTGATTTCATCATCGTATAATTTAGCATCAGCATGATTGGAAGAGGCAAGCAAAGGCCTCTTATCAGCCCAGACAACCTCAATATCATCACCATGACAGAAGATCAGACATTGGTGAAAAGTAGATGGGATAGCCATACAAGCATGGATCCAGTCACGTCCTAGCAGAAGATTGTAACTGGATCGAGAATTGATAACAAAGAATGGGGTAGTTAAAATTTTCTTACCCACTTGAAGATTCATAATAATTATCCCCTGTGCTTGTTGTAACGCCACCAGCAAAATAAAAAATACTAGCACTGGAGGGGAGAATATCTTGATCTCCTTTGCCTGATTTAATCATCATAAATCGAGGCATTAGATTTGCAGCAGATCCATTATCCACTAGAATACGAGTCACCGAAACACCGTCTAAATGACCCTAAACATACAAAGGGCGGAGGTGTTGAGTCATCAAAGGATCTGACTTCTCAAATAAAATACTCGCCACAGGAGATGGAGTGTATACAGATGGCTCATCCTTCAGAACCACAACGGAAGGAATGTTGGAAGAAGAAGTCATTGTAAGAGGTGACGTTGGAGACAATGAAGAGACAACAGGCGTTGAAGCATCAATAATTGGAGTTTCGCCTGTGAACTCCACATCGCCTACCATAGAAGATGGTTGGCCTTCTTTAGCCATGAAATCCTGTGGGAGGACGAATACCATGTTGCAAGATAAATTTGCCAAGGAAGAGGATACATCAGTAACAGGAGGAGTTTCCTTCACCACCATCAAATCACCAGAAGTGATCGTAAGAGCCCTTGGCTTAGTAAGAATATCTTTCCACACTAGTTTGGAAAGTTTAGGAACATGAGGTGGTGAAGTTGTTGGAGCCTTTGAAGAAAAAGCTTGATGTTTAACAGGGCGATACTCCATCCTTGTGTGTTTTTGTTGTGGTGTAAAAGAATGCTTTGGAGGAATAGGTGGAGGAGTTGGAATCCCCTTTGGCCAAACGTTCAGCCTGTCGTATCCGCTGACGACGTCGCTTTCACTGACGACGTCGCTTTTGAGACTTAGATAAAGGAATCTCAGGATGAGGAAACTTTGGATGTTTTACCTTGAACCAATGATTAGGAGATACAGAACTAGGCGGTTTGGCCGTCCTAGGATGTCCCTCTCCCTCTCTTGGTGCAATGATAACCAAAGAAGTCATTTGCTTCTGAACGGCAGAAGTGTCCCGCTGAAGCCTATTGAAAACAGAGACACGCTTCTGTGGAACTCAATTTGGAGAAATATAGGTAGTGGCCTCTCATGGACGTTTAACCACGACACTCTTCAGACGATCTTTCTGATATGGCTTGTGTTGGCCACACTCCTTGCATCGATGGGGATCAACTTTTCCCTTATAAGGGAACCTTTGCGGCTACGGATAACCTCCTGATCCCACCAGATAGGAAAAGACTTGTGATCAGGAGAACTATCAGAGTCACTATGTATTTGTTTCCCCTTTGAATCACGAGATGGGGCTCCTAAGGAGATCCTCCTGCGTGGAACAGTACGAGGAGCCCCTCTCATATCAACATGCACCATATTAGCGGCAAAATCTACAGGAAAATGATCATTGTCAACCGCCATGCCCTTCTTGGTGCATCTGGGAACTTGAAATCCCCTTTATCGATACGATCTTGGATATCATTTCGGAAAGAGATGCAGTTCACCGTAGTGTGGTTCCAGGAGTTATGGTACTTGCAATATTCCTTTCCCTTAATTTCAGCTAGGGGGGGAATTTTATGACCAGCAGAAAAACGTAATAACTTGTCTGCCATGAGATGGTCAAAAATCTCCTCCGCCTTTGTGATATCAAACGTATAAGATCTGGAAGTCTTAGGGGAGGCCAAAGAGCCCTGAGCTTTAGTAGGCTCCACTTTAACGAATGCTTTGCAGGCATATGGCTTTCTGTTGATGATTTCAGCCACTGCCACCTCCTGGATATCTTCTATGTCAGCAGTAGCTACTTGATAATAGGGTCTCGGTAATAAGTCCCCTTAGAAGCATTGCGTCTGTCTTGATCTTCAACCAACTCAAATAAATCCCTCATCTTCAGGAATTCGTTACTTGCTGCCTCACCACATTGGACTGTAAAGCGAGCAACATGTTCAACTGCAGATCTGGTATTTTCTCCAGAAAACTGAGGGAAATCTGGAACTTTATATCCTTTAGGAAATTCAACACGATCCACGGCTTCATTATATGGTTTTTTGTAAACAGGACGACCAAACTTCTGCAATGTAGGGCCAAATTGGTCTTGAACATACTCAATCACCTGCTCCTTATTCAACAAAACTTGATTTTGGGTTTGAGGAGTAGGTAACAAACCGCCAAGTTGAGAACCAAGAGATCCTGTTGCAAACAAAGGATTTGGTTCCTTCCATTGTCCTGTAGCAGTGTTGATGTGAGTAGACGCTCCAAATTTCAACTTTCCAACACTAGGGGATTCTTTTTGCCCCCCGGGTGGCTGAGATGGAGAGTTTGAAGAAGATGCTTGGTAAGCACCCAAGATAAAACCTTGAGGACCAGGCATTTTAGGAGGCTCGTTATTAGAACCTGCACATGTTGCCATAGAAGCAACTGGATAAAGTTTGTCAGTCAAGAGCGTCATCATATCCTTGATAGTTTTGGTAAGATCCTCCTGAGACTCCTTCATTTTCTACAGTGGACCAACAATTGATTTTGTCAGATCCTCTGATAAACCAGTATTGGTTTCGATAATGATATCACGCATTCCAACGGCCATTTCCTTGAGATTCTCTTGAGAAATTGCAAGAGGTTGGCTATCTGTGACAGACACTTCCTCAAGGATATCATCGCCAGTTGTTGTGTTCTTAGCTCCTCCTTTGTTAACACATTTTCTAGCCATCGTAAACAAAAACTTTTGTTGCCTTAAATGTGTCCCACCGGGCATGCCAAAAAATGTTGACACGCAATTCTCCAGGGACAGGAGAATTGTTAATGCCAACACCAAATGGTGTTGTGAGAAAGCGGGCGTGCCAGGAGATAGAAGATCTCCAAAAGGAAATAAGGAAAAGCACCTAAAATCTGAATGAATTCCTTTCAAGCAACAATAATAACTTAATTAAGAGGAACTAAGTTACAAAGGTTCGAATGCCTTGAACAAGGACTTCAACAACAAAATAAAAGAAGATTATATAGAAGAGAAAGAAGATAAGGAAGAGAAAGATAGGAGATAAGATGAGACGGACATGATTGAGAGAATAACAATCGACTAACTCGATAGTTAGGAAAACAATTACAATGCTGTTGTGAGCTTTTTGGTGCATAGACCTTTGTAATGTTGCACAATGACTTGTATTTATAGGACTTCATAAGCCTTGTAACCGCTATGAATAACCGCCCATGTTCTTGGATCATGTTCCTTGATTTTTGCGTTTTTTATGTCGCTCTTGCTAAGAGCTTGTCCCACGTCTTCAATTTAGCCGAAAATAACTAACCAATGTCTTGATAATTATCACATGTGTTTTCGGCTTAATATAATTCAAATTTGAAAATGTATCCCCCTAAAAATAAGGCAACTGCCTTATCACTTCTCCTGGGGATAAGCATCTCCTGATTTATAGGGATTGTTAGTTGATCACTATTTCGAAAAAATACTCTTGCCACGTGTATGGTCCAGATATGGTACAAACAGCATGTTAATTAATTTCTTTCATAGTTTGTCCTTAAAAACGCCCAAGGAAATTTTTTTCTAATCCTCTTTTTCTGCACCTGTAGTTGAAAAATCAAAGAAAGAAAAAACTACTAATTGAATTAAAATTTCAGTTAAGTTATTTTTCGTTGATTTCAACAGTTCCAAACACGCCTCTAAGCTCCTTCGGAGACATCCGATAAATTTGGAAGACTCAATGTATTGACTTCAACCATTGGGTCACTCCAATTACGTTCACATGCAGTCCTAAGCATGCTTTTGTCACCAATTCCTAATTTCCTACGTCACATTTCGGTTTTCTGATTTTCTCAAATCTCTCTCTCTCTCATAAGCAGTTCTAAAACATTTGGAGAAGACCTGAAGTCAATTTCTGGCAACACGTGTCAATTAAGTCAATGAAGGATTATTAGACAGAAAGCTTTTGAACGAGTTGGTTCAATGAAACATCCGAACTTGTCTAAATCCTGTCACCATTTATGATTGAGAATGATATTCCTGGTGAATGTTAACAAGAATTAGCACTAGAATTTCCAAGAAGTTTTGAGAACTTTGCCTCCCTCCCGAACTAGGGAAAAGTGATTGAGCACCCCACAATACCGCTACGTGATGTCTGGAGTCTCTCTCCATAGCAATTATGTGTGGTTGTGGAAAGCCCTGGAACACCACGTGTCCCACAATAGTGTATAGTTATGGAGAGATTATAGACTTCACGTAGCGGTGCAGTACTGTCTCACGAGTGCTAAATAATCTCTCCTAATTAGTGGTGCTTCTTAATTTATATCTGATGGAGACTTGGTAAGTTTTGGTGCTCCTAGTACGCATACCCGGCATGCTACTTCTCTCCTGTTGAATGTTCAGGAATGGACGGAGTAGTGTTGAATGTTCAGGAATGGACGGAGTAGAGATTATAAGACACTGAGGCTTATGTTAGCCTAAAATGTTAAACATGTTTTTTAGGTCAAAATAAGCTTTTAGCCCAAAAACAAATGACTTTTTCAAACTCAAAAAAGCAAAAAGCATGCTTAACTTTTTTTGGCCAAAAAAAGCCTGAATCCAAATACCTAATCAAATTTTGATACTACATTAAAAATTAGGAAATTGATATTTGCACTCCCAATTTTGATGCAGGCGCTCCAAGCTACAATAGTTTTCCAAAATTACCCTTTTGCAAGTTCTATGATTTATTTCAGGCACTCCAAAAAACCTTTATTTTTCTCCTTTACTTCAGGCACTCCAAAAAAGCAAATAAATTTTTTTTTTAATCAGAAAAAAGCAGATAGTTGCTCAACTACTTTTACTGCATGTCACTGAATTGCCTACTTCCGTATGTAATGTTTCCTTGGTAGCTAGAGTCTTCATGTTATTGTCTTCATGTTCCGCACTAAGACAACCTGGACAAGTGGTCTTCGTCCTCTGATTATAGAACCATCATTTTGTCCATGCAAAGTCTCTTGAGAGTTCTGTTACTTTTCCTCTCAAGAGTTCTCTTACTTTGGTGATGTGGTTTGTTTGTCTCACTATGAGTTTTAAAATGTAGATTTGCAGCCAATATAGAGATTTTGAAGAAAAAATGGTAGATAATGAGCATGAAAATATGAAGATCTTGTGTTGTGTTGCAGCCATTACGAAGATTTTGCAGCATCAACATTTTGGAGAATTTTAGCAATGTTTTGTTTTGTTTTTTTTTTTTTTTTCTTTCAAAGTGGCGTGAAGTAATCTGACATGGATGCATGTTTAATTTATGTTTGGAACCTACTGTTTATGTTGTGGATGTTTAATGTTTGGAACGTAATGTTAATGTTAATGTTAATGTTTAGAACTTAATGTTTACGTTTGGTTTTAGTTCATTTTTCTGTTTGGAGTGCCTTAGTAAATAAGGAGATAATTCGGGGGTGGAGTGCCTCTAGAAATTTTTATATCTTAAAAAGGGTAGTTTTGTAACTTCATTAAATATTGGAGTGTCTGCATAAAAAAAGGGAGCCCTAAAATCAGCACCCTAAAAATTAATAGTAGAGGTTTTGTCTTTTTCCCGAATTTTAGAAGGGTTCTTGGGGTCAAACCCCAAAGAAAAATTTGGTGATAGAATTAAAACAACTGAAACTGTTCTAATTTTATTGAGATGTTTAGAGCAATTAGTGTCAAATTCCTGGAGTTTATTTACGAACTATAGTCTATACATTCTATATGAGAAATTTAATTTGAAAGTTACGTAGAGGTACTAAATCAATAATTTGTGGGGAGTGATTTTCACACCCCCAAATTGTTATTCACACCCTCTTTTTGTCTTTTAGTGAACTTTTTATGTGTAAAAATTTCACTAAAAGACAAAAAAGGTGTGGATAACAATTTGAGAGATGTGCAAATTAATTACCTAATTTATTTTAATTACCTATATATGCCAAAACTCGAGTTGGGACCCTCAACAAAGAGACCTTAAAAAGTTCCTGTATCAGTGTTTAATATATTAGTCATCTCAAGGCATATTCTGGGTAATTACATGAATATATGGGGCACCGGATGAGGTAGCAAGGTTGCATGGAGCTTGGGGCATGTGGGGTTTTGGACAATAGCTATCGTATCAATTATTCAAGAGAAATTCTTCAGTATTGAGCGGGCACCGTCCTACGTGATGCATGTCTAAGCACGTATCTCAGATTTCTCCAACTCTTTCTCCTCTTTCTCTCTTCAAAATCTAGACCGTCCAAAATACTTTTATACGGCCGAGATCGCGCTTGGCACCACGGGGCCGTGTCCGCTCGACACTGAATTTTATTTCATTATTCGGGCTCAAAATATGAAATTGCCTCCGATCTTTCGGCTAGCCTCCAAAAAGGGTACCAAATCTCGTGCTAAAATATTTACAGACCCTATTATAAACACTCCAATAGACATCAAACGAATAGGAAAAGGCTACAATACACACCCTCTATTTGGGTGTGTATGATACACTCCCCTATAAAAGTTACGAATTCTTTGTCAAAGTTACGAAGTTTTTGTAAAAGTTACGAATTTTTTTTATAAAAGTTACGAAACACACTAAAATATTGTGAATCATAGAAAATGTTACGAATCATATTGCTGAAAAGTTACGAAAAACTAAAAAATATTACGATAGCTGATGAGGTGACACAATCTAAACATACAATAGGTGTATATGATACACCTAAATGAGGGGTGTGTATTGTAGCCATTTCCAAGGAATAATAGCCTTTACGAATGACTTAACATTCTGATCTAAAAGGGAGTTCCATGTGTACTTCTTTGAATTGGGGTTGTAACAAAAAATACTTCTTCAAATTGTCAATAAGAGAATTTTTTTATGTATATCTTGTTAAAAAAAATTCACCACATGACGAAAATCCTAAATTCATGTTTAGCAATATATGCCAGACAAGTTACTCGAGATCAGACCTTCGTATCTTCCTCAAGAAAGATAACGAGAATAAAGGAAAATAATATGTTTTTCGTCTAGGGTTTCAATAATATTGGTTTGTATTGAATAAGATGACACGTTTTAAGGTCACAGACTCACAATATTACGCGTTTATTTATTACTTGACGCGGGAAAGCGTATTTAGATTTCTCCATACGAAAGGCTAAAGAAAGATAACATGGGACTTCTCTGCACAAACCATTGGAAGGGGCAAATTGCGAGACAATATTCAAATGTCAAGATTGCAAGTCTTTCCTATCATTTCTCAACAAGTTCTACTACAAATTTTCTCGTACGTGTTGTTCTTAAATGACCACATGCATGCATGTGTTTCTTATTGCTAGGTATAATCAAAGAATTTTTTGTGCATTTTATTTAATTTACTACCTTTTTTGTTTAATTCCTCTGGACATTTTCTGTAGTTTCTAGAGTTCTAGTTTAGGCTTTCAATGAGGATAAAGAGAAACTAGAACCTCATTAAAATTTTCCTAAGTACCTTACCCAGACTTTATGTTTTAGGGAGATCGAGTTCAATTTCAGGCTTTCAATTAATGTAAAAAAATAAAAATACTATAATATGCCCTCTATATTTTTGTAGTATGATAGGCACTTTTTATATATAAATAAATTAATGTTATTTATACACAAACTTATAATATTAATTTTTTAATTCATAACATTTATCAATAGGTTTATAATATTAACCTTGAATTTCATATCATTTGTATGTTAGTTATAAATTTGAAATATAATACTAATGTTATGAATGTTTATAAAAATATCATAAATGTATACAATTCAAAAGAAGTTTACTGTAGGTATCTTAATACTACTAATTTATGGTTATCGGGTCTATTAAACAATTTTTTATTCAAAGTTTTGAAGTTGGTGGTGTCCACACCGCAAACTTTTCAAATATATACAAATTCAAAGCAGATAGGAATTAGGAACAATTCCTCCCTTTTGAGTTTTTTTAATTCAAATCAAACTCAACAACCTTCCTAATTCCTATCCTATTTATACAAGGACGCCAGGAGAGAGCCAGCTTAGAAGCCATTCAGATATTTGTTCTGTTATTTTTTGAACAATAAAAAACCGCGGTTTCTCTATTCTATTTTTGGAGTGTGAGATTTTTTGTCATTCTGATTCCAATTTTGTTACTGGGTCTTCGTCAATTTTTTTGAAGTATAAATCGCCGGCGAGGGGCAGGAGAGAGAGAGAGAGAGAGAGAGAGAGAGAGAGAGAGAGAGAGAGATGGGGGCGTGCTGTTCTGACGTGAGGGGAGGACAACAGGCAGTGGGTGGCGGGGCCCAACAGAGGAGCCAAGCGACGAGCAATGCGACCGGACCCAACGATGCTGTTGATTTCTTCTATCGAACCAAAGGAGTTCAAGCTCTTTTTACCCAAATTGAGGTTTATCCCATAATCTATTTGTATTGCAACAGCAGAAACCCTAACTATTATTATTATTGTCCTTTTGATAGACATTGGTGTCACTGTCAACTTTTCAACGCACATGAGAATTTTCTTTTCTCTGTTGTTTATTCTACGGATTTAATTTACGGGTTTTGCTAGTGGCCGGCGGATAACATACGCTTCAAACAACTTCAAATTTCAATTCACAATCAAGGGATATCAATCAATCCACCCTTTTCATTTCAGATATCGTTACACCTTTCAAACATTATTTACCTCACTAATGAATCTGACTACTGCATAATGTTTGCTTTTCTACTCCTTTTTTTTTGTTTTATGGGACTATCTTCCAATCTACGTAAACCTGAATTGTTTCTCTTTTATTTTTTGTTTCTATTTTTCATTTTCTGCAATCGGTCCAGTTGAATTTAATTTTGTTCATGTTTTGTTCAAGCCATTATTGATAACCGGTAGAGATTTTGTGGGGTTTGACCAGATTGGTGGATGGATTACATTACATAGAATATTGAAGGATTCATAACACCACGTGAGTACTCGTACATTGTTTGATTAGGATAGATTATAAGATTAGATTAAAAATGAGGATTATTTTTATCTTCAGATGAAATGCCGTGATCAATTCGAGGGTATTGTATAACCAACATCACCCCCCCAGGGTATTTATGTATCCCTTTCAATATAAGTCCCAAGCTTGTTTGCAAGACTTAACATATGGGTTCCACGTGGGACCCACGGGATCAGTAATCCTTGGTCAAAGGGGTTTGGAGACCAGGATTAGGCCACTCAATATTTGAAATAAAGTTTCTTCAGATCACCTTAAGCCTTGTTTGATGACATGCCTTGTATGGGATGGATTATGACTGGGATTGAGAACTAAGGAACGGGACTTAGCAACGAAGGTGTTAGTCATAGAGACTGAGTGATCAGATTGTTAATAACGGAGTACTAATCCTCTCCCTCCTCTGCCTTCCTCAGTCATTGATTTCTGCAAATAATGGTTCAAATTTTCTCTCTTAAACTACACATTTAAGTAAGTCAATGAAGTGTGACATGAATTAATTACATCATAGCTCACAGTGCTTCTGGAACCTAGCCCCAATGGTTGTCTGGGGGTGACGGAATGGTGCATTCTGGGTGCCACATTAGTTGAGGATGTAAATTAATTACTGTATGATTTTCTTTTCTGTTTCATCTTCCTGTAGAGCCTTTGACTTCAGCATGTTTTTATTTGCCAAGGGATCACAAATTTTGACATCCTTCTCTAAGAGGAGTCTTTGTAACCTTTTCTCATTAGCCACTTAAAAAAAGAATCAATTACCAGAGATAGTCTTCTGGCAATTGGTGTTATGATGAGTTCTATCAATTCAATTGTTGAAGAATGTACACCCTTGTGTATGTATAGACAGCATAGTTTTGCTGCTTCCTTCATGCCTTTTTTTTTTTTTTTCCTTCTTTACCTTTTGGCTATATTAATTTGTGGATAGATCTGGGTTTCATGTCCTTTCATGCTCAAAATTCTCATAGTTGTGTGTACCTGAAAATTATGCATTACATGTTAGCAAATCTTATGGGTCTTATAATACTGTTGTTCTGATCTGCTTGAGGACAGAAGTATGATGGACATGAAAGCGCCTGTTACTCTACTTTTTACTGGACAAGGGAGTTTACTGATTATCGTAGTCAGAGAGGACAATAATATTTGAAACTTAGCTGAAAACATGAAAACCAAAAGTGAGAACGCAGTGCATCATATGAGTCCAATAGTTTTGATGCTAATACTGAACTCCAATTTTGGTTGATCGTGTGATGGAAATTGATTCCCAGAATATTTCAATTGTGAGGCAATTTTACAATAAGGGATTTTTTTTGTTTCCCCCCGTCTTCTTAGGTGGTTGACAGCATAGCCACCAACTTATCTGCATGATGTAGCCTAATACAACTACAAAAGGTGACCCAACCTGGCAATGCTCCCCTGAATGGAACCAAGGAATATTCTCATTGTGGTACACACAGACACGAGGAATTATTCCATGCCCCTGGGACATGGTTGAGCACAAATCTGAACCACAAATTTAGGTGGGGTCTACACACCTGGAAGTGCACCTCATATTTGTGTGGTCGAGATTCGTGCTCAACCATGCCCCAAGGGCATTGAATAATTTCTTCACAGAGACAGAGTCTACTTCAATCTAGAAGACAAAGCCATCCGTTTCATACTTGAATTCTGTCAAATAAGTCAGTAAAAAGTGTCTAATGATTATATATTCTTGAGTTGTAGCCAGCATACCTAAAGAAAGATTCGTCTTGGTCCCATTAGAGCATAATCTTGGCCCACCACAAAGATTCCCTACTTTCTTTTACCTATCTGGATCTTATCTTAAGGTCCATTGGTATCATGGAATCATACATTTGATTTGGATGATTCTTTGTGTTCTATTCAGCTTGCCACTGATATTTGGCCTTTAAGGTTTCCGTACTTTTAAAGCTGACATATAGGATGAGGTGGTCGGCTTACAAGTTACTTTTTGTATTACTCTGATTCTTTCTGCTGATAGCCGGTTCTAACAAACCTGTAGCATATATATACAAAAGGGTGGGGCAAAGTAGCCCTTTCTCATTGGTGGCGACGGGTCCCGAACTTTATATCACGTGAGACACAATATTTGACGTGCAACAATAATTTTGAGACATTCTTTTTTGAAATTGGAGTGGGGTTATATACAACCGTACAATTAACTGTAAACTAGAAAGAGTCGTTCAACTAAATTACTCTATAATAGGGTTTTTTTTTTTTTTCCACGTTTTGGTTTTGGAATAAAACTTCATAGTATAGTTTGTTCAGGGCACGTGTGCTGCCATCTGCTTTTGTCTTTCATGTTTTGTAGAATCCATCTTTTTTATTAAATCGTGCAGTATGTGATGATGTGTTTCAAATTTGGATTGCAGTTGTCTTTATCTGCTTCAAAGTTACTTGATCGTGATATCATCTCCAAGGTAATCTTTTCTTTTATGATGTAAAATCTGAAATTTATTTTCTTTTATATTGCATCCTGTAAATTCTCGGCGTGGACCGTATTATTAGCAGGGACGGAGCTAAGAAGAGGGGAAGGTGGCACATGCCATCACCGGTTTAAAAAATACAACCAAAAAAAAAAAAAAATTTGCAAAGAATTATAATAAATATAAAAGTAATGTAAGCTCGAAACAAGGTTTCACTTTGTCAAAGTGGCCAAGCGCATGTGGATAGGCGCTCAACCCAAGCAATGCGTGTTCGACTCTTGACACATACATTCATGTGTTTGGGTTGGTTTTTAAATGGTTAAAACAAAAGACATAATATATAATAGTTACCCCCAGAATCTGACTAGATTCGGTTGTTGTTTCAGTTGGTAAGGCTATGGCCTTCCATTTGAGCGGCTTGGGTTCGATTCCCGGCTCCTACACTCGTGTTTTTTTGTTTTATAATGGTCAAAAAAACCTTTCCACACAATTTTGAATGTCTTGAGTCTCAAAACCCACCCCAAAACTAACTTGTGTTGCATTGGTACCACCAAAGCAATTATAATTATGTTATTTGCTACACAAAGCAATTGTTATGTTCCAAGTTCCATGAAAAAATACACAAATACTTAGTTTCTTTACGAACATTTTGTTTAGTTTTTCTAGAAGCTTAAAATTAAGTAACACTAACAAGAAAAATATATGTTGTATGTATATACTCATTCGAAGTTGGAGTTACTGGCCAATTATATTTAATTATATTTTGTGACGATGCTAACATCGAGAGGGGTGTGGATAGGTGTCACCCGGACTTTACACAAATATTTTTTATAGACTAAAGTGGTTTGACTAGTTATTTACGCGTAAAAAAAAAAAAAAAAAAAAAAACCTAATACATTGTACAAACAATAAACAAATTTCAATTTATTCGAATAAAATGTTACTAGCTTTTTTTCTTTATATTTTTTGCATAACATGTAATTAGTTTTCCATTGAACGGTGCCACCCCCGTGGCTGAATCCAGGCTTCGTCCCTGATTATTAGTTCTTTCTGGGAAATCTAACTTTTTATGAGACATAATAATTGCAGCCAATTACTAAAGGATGCTTTTGGAAAACTTAAAATTTGTATACTTCGACTTTCTGAGAAGACTTATAAAGTTATAATTGGGGAAAATCCAAAATATAATGATGAACCAACAATTTGGACAAAGAAAGTATTTTCTTTTGTGCTTATAATCTCGTTCTTGGATTATCTTTTTTAGACCCGGGGCCACTTCTATTTATCTTATCAGACAGGCACATGTTTGTGGCTGATATTATTTGCCCCTATCTTGATGCTGAGGACCACCTGGTGATAGTATATTTACTTCTTCTCTTTGATATTTAGTGTCACCACTTTGCCTGTTGGGAGTTAACTTGTAGAAGGTACAAAGAGGTTGTTCAAACAAATAAAAGCTTCTAAGAAACTAAAACCCTTTTGGTGAATTGTGGAAAAATCAATACAGGTGCTCATAGCAGTTGAAAACTCCCTGTACCGATGTTTTCTAGACTTCCTAGTTGTTTGTTAAGGAGTTTATGCATGAAGTGCTCGTTTAACATATTCATACTTTGGTTGTGCCTATCAGTTGGTTGTTTTTTTTTCTTTCTATTGCAGTTGGCTATTCTCCTGAAAATAGGAGAAGAAAAAAATTGGATGCGGCATCAATTTAAAACTTTGTAATAAGCTGTTAAAATAATTCCATTGAACTAAAAAGCGGTCTAAACATCTGTTGTCTATTAAATTCAGCCCCATATTCACATGAGTAGAGAGAGTTGAGCTAGAACAGGCTATGACAATGATGCACCGAGTTGTAAATACTCACTTGAGCATAATGAGTTTGTTTCAAATACCAACATGGTGGTGCAGCAAGGTTCACGGGCAATAGTCTAACCCACTGTTTGAAGTAAAGCGTAGATATGCATGTACTTCAATATATTTTTAAAAAAAAATTGTCTTGAACCTGAAACAAGGCGAAGCAGAAAATGCGCTTCTTTAAATGCAAAGCAGTTTTGGAATGACCTCTTCATCACGAGCCAGTGTCTATGCTTATTGGCAATAGATTGTGTTTTACCCATTTCTGTGGTGTTGAAGGAATAGGATGTAATGTGTTGATCGATAATGAGCCATGACCTTGTCTGTTTCCCTGTGGTCATAAATAAGTAACCATTGTTGTCTCTAGCAGATTTGTGACACCTAGGGGTGACTAAGAAAACCTCCATTATTGCAAGTTAACCATCAATTTTGTAGCTTGAGACTAGAATGATATCTCCTGCCACTCCCAAATGAGAATTAATGGAGTCGAAACTGATGAGGAGTCATGGGTGTCGTATTTTCATCTATTCTATATTAATTAATTTTCTCATTTTGTTTATTTTATTTTGTTGGGGTGGCTTAAGGTTTTGGAGCTGAATGTTACTTTGCTATAGTTTTTTAAGTAGACCATTATTTTGGAAGAGAAGAAGAAAGGTCAAAGGAAGTTTCTTGATCCCATCTAAAAAGTAACCCCCAAGGCCTGGTTGAACAAAGCATCATCATAAAGCTTCACAAACTTTATGTGGAGATCCACATCTCCACATGTGGATCTCACATCGGGAGTTTGTGTGAGTTGTGTTTAAAGGGTCCACTCCACCTCTCCCTAGTCAGCAATTGCCTAGGTGAGTGGTTTGTGGAATTACCCTCTTGTCCTCATCCAAAAACTTTATGTGGAGATCCAATTTATGGAATAAACAAGTCAGACTGTTGGTTCTTTTTATTCTACCAGGTTGAGAACTTAAACTCTTAGAAGTGACTACATACCTACTTTAGGCCTAAATGAAATTGCATATGGTAAACTAATAACATAAAGACCTAAAAGATGGCCCATGTGTGATCCAGATAACCCATCTATAGAAATTTGCAAAATAACCGAAGTACCTTCTATTCAGGATCAAGTTCTTTTCTTTCAGTGATAATAGAAACGGAAACGTTCGGTAACATTCTGATGCTGAAAAAAATTATTTAAAGATCATGAAATGCAATGAAACTTAATCTAAAATATATTCAATTGTGTAAAAGGCTTCTTGATCAAACATAATCAGATTTGTTGCTTCATCTCTGATCCAAAAAATGGAACAAGTGCAAAAATCAGGACTAAATGTTTTACAAACTGATAATTGTTAGTGTGCAACAGATATACAATTGTGTATGATTCTGTAAGTGCATGAGATACAATTTCTTGGGATTTTGTATGTTTATAAAATAAATAAAAAACAAAAAAAAAAACAGGGTATCGTTTAGCCGCTTGCTTTCTTACTCAAATTCTAATAACATTGATGAGATTCCAAACTGATGTCGGTAAAACTTGCTGGTTCGCTGTGTTTCATAATGTTTTGATGTATGTGGTGATCTCCTGCGTTTTGATGGCAATACCAGAATATTATTATTTGGCTAGTGTATAACGGAAACTCTTCAGCCTTTTTGATGGCAACATATGTGAATGCTTCCTTTATCATGAGGACACACTATGCATGTGTGAGCAAGCCATTCTCTTCTCTCAATAAAAATGGGGAAGTAGGGTGCGATTTACGAACTAGTCACAATCAACAAATAAGCAACTTATTTGAAGTGCTTACCAGCTTCTAGAGCAAGCCTGGTAACTCAAATGCGCGGGAGGAGTGGAGAATCCTCTTGGATCAGTAATGATGCCTTGAGATGTCAAGGTATTATGATGCTTGTTCTTAGATGGCTTAACTTCCTTATTTGATTGCAGAGTGATCCTATGGCAGTAATCTATGCAAAGAAAAGAGATGGATCTCTGGAGGAACTTGGTCGTACAGAAGTTATCATGAACTGTTTGGATCCTGCATGGATTGAGAAAATTAATGTTGCTTATCAGTTTGAGATTGTTCAGCCACTGATGTATGCTATTTACGATTGCTGATATTTACTTGCATTATTCTTGTTCTAATGCATTTGATGGCTTTTATTTTAGTTTTGCATTACCAATTATCGAAAGCTTCTTGGTTTTTCAGCTTTCATGTGTATGATGTCGACACAAGCTACCACAAGTTACCTGCAAAGGTATGTTCTGGTTTTTGCTTTCAAGATTCATCTATAGTATCAATTTGCAATTCAATTGAATTCCAGGTGATATTATGAAAAGCGACATTGAATTTAATGCTGATGAGTGTTTACTGCACAGCAGATGCCATGTTGGTGGTGTCTGTGTGGCATAGACACCAGGGCCTGCTCTATGTTTTTAGGGTCCCGAAGTGAATTTCTAAGATTGGGCCCCTCTGCATAATGGACAGAAAATAAAAAAGGTAGGAAAAAACGAAAACCTAGAAGAAGAAACAAATTGACAAAATCTAAAGCAGAACAAGAAAAAAGAAACGCAAACGCAAAGTCTATTAGACTTAAAAACAAATAAACTATTTTGTATGTCTTCCCTCTTGTATTGTAATATCCTTAAGTTTTATTTCATCATACTTTCAATGTTTAGCAAAATTTTATAAAGAAAAACTTAAAGCGTAATGATGGAGCAGAACAGGGGGATTCTCAAGATTAAGTAAGAGCTTAATGTAGAACCATATCTATCATGTTATAGAAAAATTTCAGTTCCAACATACAGCTCCATAGACTTTATGACAGTTCCCCATTCTTTGAATAAGGTTCAGATCCAATCATGAGAAATCTAACACTGATATTTTCATGAGGAAAAATAAATAGAAAAAGATCAGTGCCGGACTCAGATTATTTGTGCCAACAATCAGTTGAAGGGAAATGTGGCCTCTTTTCCTACTTTAACTAGCGTTCACAGATCCCACATCAGAAACCTATGGGAGCCAAGTGGTTCTTTGATCCTATGAAGCTGGCGGAAGTTAGGGGCTAGTGGAGAATGAGCTCCTTATATTGGGCCCTCCGCTTCTTCAAATTTTTTTGGCGCTTTTAGTTTTAATGAGGTTTACACTTTATAGTTAAACCTAACCTAAGTGTTAAATATTGTCCCACATAGGTTGATTATAACCTCCAAAAATAGTAGATAAGCCTGGGCGCCATCTTCACTCATTGCCCATAGGTTTTGAGTATACTTGAACATGGTATCAGAGTTAGGCTTTCAGAGATTTTTATACAAGGCTCTCTTAATTGATTGCCCCGTTGTTTGTGCCTTAAGCGCCTCTTGTTTCGTTGTTTGTCATGATGTTTATATTATGGATCCATTGTTTATCTCTCTATGTATGAGTCAGGGTTGTACGTGCAGGAGAGTGTTAGAGCTTGTCCCACATTGGTTGATTATAACCTCCAAAACAAGTATATGAACCTGGACAGTCTCTCCACTCATTGCAAATTGGTTTTGAGATGGATACTTTACCACTAATTGGTGGCCAAAGTTGGCCCAAAATTGGGGGACCTAAAGCGGTTGCTTCATGGGCTTTCCTTTGGAGCCACCTCTGTTAGATACAATTATGCTTCCATTGCCTACAGTTGATTTGGTTAGACATTGTCTGTCACTTGTGAGGTAGGAGTTTAAACTGCTAAAGAAATCTAGTACTCGTGTGCGATATCTAGGATTAGAAAAATAGGTGCTGTTTCAGTCTTGAGCTTTTTATGCGTTGAATGTATACAGACAGAGTTAATTTTCTGACTGTCCCTGAGGCCCCTACAAAATGATACAGATTCACTAGATGAAATTCATGTCGAGAACAATGTCAAAGTCGATTATAAACACAGTTATTAGTAGATGAATTTTAAATTTTTATGCAGCTGACAAACCAAAAGAAAACACGAAAGGGTTGTAGAGGCGCTGCATGAAGTTCATAGAAAAGAATAATCAAAACGTTTGATTAGTAACATCACAGTTATAAGCCTCGTTACTGTTTTGTGATGATGAAAAATATTGAGCTAGGCCAAATGGTAAACGTTTTATTGGTTTGGAATAATGTCAATAAATATTTACTAGAAGAAAGCATATGAGAGTTCCTTTTGTCTGTAAACATCTCATTCTCAAGCTTACATGAAAATGCCAAAATCTTTAACTTCAGTCAGAACTTAAAAGCGTTTTAGTTTGTTCAATACATAGGACCAAATCTTAAACTTTTAATAAATTAACTTAAGATCACATCTTTTTTACTGTAATGAGGGTTTTGCTTTATGTTGCTTTCCATTCTCTTCTGTGTGAACCTAGAATAAGTGCAGAGTGTTTTGCAGTTTCATTTTTCTTTTTTCCCTTTCCCCATGTTAACAAATTGTTTGAAGCCTTTCACGTTAATAGGTTATAATAGGATGTGATGTTTATTATTCTGGTATGTTGCAGATGTTGAAGTTGAAAGATCAAGAATTTCTTGGTGAAGCCAGTTGTGTTCTCTCTGAGGCAAGTTTCCTTTGATTTATGGGATCTTCTTAACTGCAATAACTTTTATATTTATGCTCTGTTTTAGAAGATATTATGCCCTAAGCCAATCACATTGTGTAAATTTGTTGTCTGTGGGTAAACCTAAGTGCTGCGATGTTGTATGAAATGCAGAAAAGAGTTAGTGTGTGACATGTTCGGATGTTTCCAACTTTCACTGAAAGTGGTAGATGATTGAAATCAACTGGATGTGGAACAACGGAAATACTGAAAACATACTTGGCATACCCGACATTGATAGGATTGTCTGTTGTTGACTTTTTGTTTTACTGACATGGGTGTGCAACATGACACGGACAAGATGCCTACTTTCTGATTCGGAAATTTCCAAAATAGAAGACACCACATTAGGGATACTAGAAACTGGGCCACACGCGATGCGTGTGCATGTCATATAGTGGAATTCTAACATGTGGCTTCTAATTCATAACTGTCCATAAAATCAGAGAGAGAGAGAGAGAGAGAGAGAGAGAGAGAGAGAGAGAGAGAGAGACTTGTGTGAACGTGGGTAACAAAGTAGAGAGAGAGAGAGAGAGAGCCTTGTGTGAACGTGGGTAACAAAGTAGAGAGAGAGAGCCTTGTGTGAACGTGGGTAACAGAGTTTCTTTTAATACTTAGCGCTACGGTTATTTTGGGTGGTGTGATAAACTTCATGAAATTTAGGATTTTAGTTTATCCAATAGGAAAGTAAAATTGCGTGTTTATGCTTTCATTGTATAACAGATGTTTACACAAAAATAATAGCAGATACAAAATTAGAGTCTGATAAGAACTATAATACATCCCTTCATTTACTCATGTCATTAAAATTTTGGTCTGCGAATATGTTCAAACAGCAAGTGTTTCATCATTCACATGTGTCTTTATAATGTGTACTTGTCGTTAAAGAAGACTTCCCCAAGCACTTAGAACCTACTATTCTTTTGGCACCCCATAACATGCATGCATACACACGAGCGCGTGCGCGCACACACGCACAGGTTTATATATACACCACACAATTTGGAAGGATTGCCAAGCCTGTGAATTTAAGGAGTAACAAGCCTGTCACCCATCAAAGAAATACAAATTCAGATCCTTAGGTCGGCGAACTGCCTTTGTATGATGTTATCAAAGTCTATTTGTCAACTCTACAACCAATTAAGTACATGCATGCTACCCACCAGACAGAGAATTTGAAAACAAGTAGTTAATTGCTTCCTACACCATGCAAAGGCATCTCCGGCTATCCAACTAGGCAGGACAAGGGTATCTTGGCAAACATACCCTTTACCATGTTCCATGTACGTACTGGAAACATCTGGTAAGGTATGTATTTTTTTGAATTTACAACCCTTTTTGAAAAGTCAGGTTAGCTGGTAGTCATGCCCATCCCCTGTTGGGCTTACATATACGCAGTAATGCAGTCTACAATGAAGAATGAACCTAGATAAGCACGAAGGTTATGTGGTTGCTTGCCGAATGGTAATAGTTTTAAAGTGTACATGAGGCACCAACCTTTTGTGTTTTCAAATAGACTTTTCGAAAAACTTGTCCACTTTCTGCCACTCTTTCATACCCAAACACATATATTGACAACCTATGAAGCATGGACACCTCGCCAGAGGTCAGGTATAGATATCTGACTCTCCAAATTATGTGTGGTGTTGTCCAAACACAACAAGGTGTCTTGAGACTTGGTTCAAAATTGGCCTTTTTTTTTTAATGATACTTCAATTCTACAGCTTACAATGGCAACATGTTTTTTTCCCCTTTCTCAACTCAAAGCAGATAGTGACGAAACAAAATCGGAGTTTGACGCTAAAACTACACAATAAGAAGGGGCAGGCTGGTCTGAGAAACTTGGGAACAATTACCGTGCATGCAGAGGAAACTATTGCTTCAAGAAATGCTGTGGAGATAGCATTTCATTGTTCGCATTTGGATAACAAGGACCTTTTTTCTAAAAGTGTAAGTACAAGCTATTGTGTGGAGGTATACTTTCAACGATGATATTTAGGCTCTTATATTTTCTTCGTCATGACTCGTTTCAGGATCCTTTCTTAAGAATATCTAGGATTGTTGAGAGTGGAGGTTCTGTTCCAATTTGCAAAACAGAAGTTGTGAATAACAATTTGAATCCAATTTGGAAGCCCCTGACTCTAACCATGCAGCAATTTGGTAGCAAGGTAAGCTTGTGATATTATTCTGCACAAAATTAGAAACTTTTGTTTCCGTGATTTATTTTGTTTGTTGTTAGATATACGAAGTGTTCTCATCTATGTTACTTGGACTCGGGTACGAGTGTCGGGTGCGGGTATGTATCTAGGTGTCGGATTCAAGTGTTTCTCATTTCAAGGACACGGGGACATGGCAAAATATTCAAATTTGTTTCTATTTTTTGTGTATTTTCTTATGTAAAATGGTGCTTTAAGGTTCTATAGTGCATTTCATAGATAATAAGAGAGGTTTATGCATACTTCCATGATAAACTTGAATTACAATTAGGTTTTCTATAGAAGTGTCTCACTAAACTTATCGGATACATATCCCACACCCTTATCCGAGTGTGAGTGTCCGACACGGGTACTTTATACCATAACGTGAGTCCGCGTAACATAGGGTCTCATGTTTTTTAAGAAATATGAACTAGGGAGTTACCTTAATGTGAAGGCCTCCAGCTTCCAGACTTTGTTCTTGGCTCGGATTCATTATAATAGACAAAGAATTGCTAACTCAAGAGCCCTGAAGATCAATTTTAAACAAAAAGAAACATGATGTTTAGAACGCACATATTTTAATGAGAGAATGAGTTATCTCCGGATGAGGCGAAAATCATGTCATTTGTGGGGCGTAAATTACGGTAATCTGAATCGGTCATCTCGTAGGGCCTACATAGTATTGTATTCTCGCAAAAAATCAGCTTGATCTGATATCGATCGCTGTATCGAAAATTGTTTTTTAATTTTCTAAACAGATGGTCTGGATTCTATCAATAGTTTAAGTTAAAAGATGTCCATGACTGTCAATCTTATAAATCAAAATTTAATTTTTGATACACCTATCTATGCCCGATCAAACTGATTTTTTGCGTAAATACACTATTCTGCGGGCCCTACAAAATGAACACTTCAAACTACCGCAATGAATGCACAGCGTGCAAAAACCCCATGGTTTACACCTCATCTGGAAATAACTTTTTCTCCTTTAACAATTAGTATGATTGTACAGCTACAGGTTCCTAGTACTTGTACTTTTCCGCATGTTGATTGATAACAATTTGCTTTTGATGCAGGATAACCCATTAATTTTGGAGTGTTTTGATTTCAATAGCAGCGGAAATCATGTTCTTATCGGGTACCATTTGGATGATTAGTGCTTTCATTTCTTCTCTCTCTTTTTTTTTTTTATGCTTTTCATCTTCTTACACTTTATATGCCACGTGATTTGGTATCCGTATCACTATATATATGATTCCGTCAAGCTAGCTATGGTTCATAAATACTAAATCCGCAGGTTGTTTTTTACAGTAAAATTCAGAAATCAATAGTGGATTTGGAAAAACTTCACAAAGAAAAAATTGGTGCAAATTTTGTTCTCCCATCATCTCGTCACCATACTCATGAGAAGGTACTTGTTTCATACTCTGGAAGGGCATATACCGGCAGACTGCTTTTCCATCGTGTTTGACTGCTCTTACGATTCATGTATTCTGTAGGTTCTGAAGGGGCAACTGTTTGTGGACCATTTCTCTGAGAGGAAACTGTACAGTTTTCTTGATTATATTTCTAGTGGATTTGAGCTGAACTTTATGGTAGCTGTTGACTTCACTGGTAATTGCCTTTCAATTGGAAACCACTTTATGGTGCCTTTCGAAACAGAGGAAAACATACACTTTCTATTTCAAGTTATTTCATTCACACTCTAAGGTTTCAACTTCTTCCAGCTTCGAATGGGAATCCGCACAGTCGAGATTCCTTGCATTACATTGATCCTACAGGACGACTCAATGCTTACCAGCAGGTAAAGTTGTAACATCTTGTTGCAAATCTGCGGTCATCTTTTCTTCATAAATCACCTTCATTTTATCTGGCTTGATTAGCAGAATTGTAGCCCCACATCCAGTCAGAGAGCAACTGGAAACTTCCTGCAGTGTGACTAAATTAGTTGGAGCTAGAAGAATTGTTGTCCCACATTACTTTTCGCAATAGGATCAAATCAATATCTAATAGGGAGACTGCCGCGCATAGTGGCATCACTGGCATGGTTGATTAGTGTTTTGGGTGCCACCCTCCTTTTTTTCCCCTAATGAGCTTTTTATTTCGTAGTAAAACATATCAGAATACGGAATCAAGAGCAGTTGCCTTCCATATGCAAAAAGGGTGAAGAGACCTCTTGTTGAGTATATTAACTGTAATGCTCGGAAAAATACGAAAATTATGAAAATACAATAGGGAAATTCTAGCTCTTAGACCTAGTTGTTTACCATGTTGTTAGGATGTTACATCTGAAGTAACTTGATATTTGTGTTATGTGCATCCCCTTTGATATGTATGTTGTCGACCAAACTATATATTTTGATATGTTCTTTATATATTTTTAGTCATTTCAATGAACTCGTTGCAGGCCATAATGGAGGTTGGGGAGGTTATACAATTTTATGATTCAGATAGGCGCTTTCCTGCTTGGGGCTTTGGCGGAAGGACATATGAGGGTTCAGTATCACATTGTTTTAACTTGAATGGAAGTGCAGGTGGCTTTGAGGTATGACACTCTTACTTTTATTAAGAAATGCCGTGCTGTTTCTTTTAATTACTGCTTCATGTTTTCATATCTTTATGAATTGTTGCTATGTTTCATCATTCTGCTCTTATCTTTCAGTGCAAAACTACAAAGTACTTATTTCTATGTATTTTCATCATTCTGCTCTTATCTTTCAATGCAAAACTACAAACTAACTTCTATGTATTGTTTTTAACTTTTCATATTTCAAGTTAGTACACAGGGGATGCCCACATTATACTACTAAAGATACTCAAGAGTACCTATCAAAAAAGGTTACTACGTACCACTTGGGAGAATGGGAAAAATAAGGCAGTTATATTGTTGTCTAATGAAGAAGAGCATTTTTTGCAGTTGATTTTAAATCTGCAGATGAGATTCTTTGGTGAATTGTTTGATGGTCCTCCGTCCTCATAGTATTTTACTTGATTCCATGTTTGTGTAATGTGTAAGTA
This sequence comes from Vaccinium vitis-idaea, assembly GCA_963854785.1. Taxonomy (NCBI): domain Eukaryota; kingdom Viridiplantae; phylum Streptophyta; class Magnoliopsida; order Ericales; family Ericaceae; genus Vaccinium; species Vaccinium vitis-idaea. The sequence continues at coordinate 18,362,481 of OY978225.1, read as the reverse complement.
GGTTTTGTGATAAGTCCTCTTCTTGAACGAGTCGGAGTTGCCTGAAATAGATACTGTGGGTCCCTGTTGTTCTGCCTTGGTTGACTGTGCAGCACTGAAGTGGCATGTGTTCGATATCATCTTAACTCCCTGTATTTCTGGTGTATTACGTTGAAGACATAAAAAAGTGAACTATTAGATTGAGAGGGTTTGTGTAGCTAGGGTATTGTCTTCATGTGCCTGTTGTAGTTTCTTAATCTTCATCCATCACATGCCTTATTATTTTCTGAATCCTCCTTTCGAATAAATACTTAATAATTCATGCTATATTGCAGGATCTCTTCACAGTACTTTTTGTTGGCTAGCCGTTGTCACCATATCATAGACCATTTCTGCGGACCTGAGAAATATAGAAATCACAGTGTCATGCAGGCTCTTTTTTTTTAATGTGTGTGTGTGTGTGTGTTGTAGACTGTAAGATGCTGACAGTTCTTTTGATTTCTTTGTAATTTGCCTTTTTAATCTGCCTTTGCCAGTGTAATAGGGAAGGTCTAAACCTTTTTGAATTGCCAGTAAAAAGATTTATCTTTTTCCTATCTTTCATACTGTAATTCCTCACCTAGTAATTTTGCGTACATTGTCCTGTTTCTCCTCCTTTTTCTGTGGCAATATTGTTCCATACATTGGAAAACCTTACTCACGTGGGAAGTTTATCGTGATTCTCAATCAGTATATTGCCTCATATTTTTCATTCCAGTGACCGATAGTCGTGGAATCGTGGATAATAATGCTGTTGTTTAGTATGCTAAACCATAGATGGTTATTATGCCTGCAATCAGTAATTAAAATTGTCAGTAAGCCTTTTTCAGGTTGAAGGAGTAGAAGGGATCATGGCTGCGTATGCTAGTGCTTTGCGCAGTGTTACTCTTGCTGGACCCACTTTGTTTGGCCAAGTTATCAACACAGCTGCAGATATCGCTGGTCATTCCATCTCCTGTACCAACAGCAAGTATTTTGTCTTGCTTATCATAACGGTACAGATTAAACAATCAAAATTTTCCTTTTGTCATAGTATTTTTTATTCTTTCTTGAGGTAATAAAGTGTTTCACTAACAGGATGGCGTCCTTACTGATCTCGAAGAAACTAAAAACGCTTTGGTTCGAGCATCTGATCTACCCCTCTCAGTTCTTATTGTTGGAGTTGGTGGTGCAGATTTTAAACAAATGGAGGTCCGAACTTCTTTCTGTACTAAAATCCCTCCATCACCTTTTGTCTCCTTTTTCTAAGTTACAGTTCCTCGAAATTCTCTTCAAGATTCGGTGTGGTGTAATTCTTGCTGTCTTGCAGATCCTTGATGCTGACAACGGAGAAAGATTAGAGAGTTCTACGGGACGGATAGCTACACGAGACATTGTACAGTTTGTTCCTATGCGTGAAGTGCATGGTGAGTTCATGCCTATTTTTCCCCATCTGGCCATTGACAGATGACTGGAATCTAACTTCTAGCACAATCAGTTCTTTCTCTTACTTTCTTGGGATGTGTACATAAAGATTGGTAACGAATATATTTCCTCGTGTTTACGTTGGTTTGCTTTGTTACAACCCCAATACATGGCATGGGGAAATCTTTAGTGCACACAGAGTATATAGACACACCACTTCCATGTTTCCGCACCCACGCTGATGCACACGCTCCCCACTTCTAGACATGCATGGTAGTGTTCTGTAAATGAGGGTCCATTTTTATGACTTTTTTGTCTAACGAACAGCTATTTGTGCGAAATTGAAACCCCATACTTGAATTTTTCCGCATTTGCTGGTTGACTAATGCTGAAGGCATCATAATTTCCTCTGTGAACAATGATATTAACATCACGGGAGTAACAGAAGGTGTTAGAGATTGATCCAATTGTATGGCTTGTAGGCTTGTAGAATGGTTACCTTACGCCTTACTGCTACGCACACGTACATTAGGGTCGATATATAATAATAGCATCAGACAAATCCGAAGAAGTGTTGCCGATAAATAATATCATATCCTAACGTACCATAGATGCCAAATTTTGTAGGGTTTTCTATCGCAGTTTATCATAATTGCACAGGTTCCAACTTATAATATGTGGTTCCCTTCAATTTGTAGCCCAATTTGATGTTCAAATCCACCAACGTAGGAACTTGCTATTATCATCTTTTGATCTTTTTTTATTCCAAGCCATCAGCATCTACTGGGAAATGAATGTTGATTAACGGCGTCATACTGCCTACTGTTGTTATCCAAATTTGATATTTCTGGGTAGGTTTTTTATACAATCCCATGCTGCCACAAGGTTACTCACGTGTCTGCAGGATACATTTCATAACTAGAACAGGGTTTTAAAATTTTTCCTGAACTAAAAAGAGATGTGGGAGCTTCATTTCTTCTCCTAAAAAGGGTCCTTCACGGAATTCACAGTATGCAAGTTTTCATACCAAACCCCGCAACGCAATCTCTTGTGTGTGTGGGGTGGTGTGGCTTTGGCACAAGATTATCCATCTTTTCCGCTTGTATTTAGCTTGGTTAGCTGTTAAGAAACCTTTTTATGGTCTATTTGCCTTTTGTTTTTGTGCTTCTAACTTCAGTGTTGCTAACTAATTTTCTTCCTTTTTTTTTTTCTCTGTAGGTGGGCAGATATCCATTGTTCAGGCTCTGTTGGAAGAGCTCCCTGGTCAGTTTTTGACTTACATGCGGACTCGAGACATTAAACCACAAACTGTTACTACACCAGCCTCAGCTCCTCAAGATCATCCATATGTGGTGTAGTTGATCCCTAAAAGGAACTTCCAAAATTGCAGTGGGCAGAATCTCATTTCTCCTGAAATCTTTGTTGATATCATGTCCCGAAGCAACAAGTATTGAGATAGGGCTACATACAATAAACACTATACACAAGAGAGAGTGAAAAGGAAAGAAAAGAAAAGAATTGTAAATGTTTAGGAAGGAGAAACACTAGTTGATCTAGCAAACAATATTGCAAGTTTCTTTTTAGATACTGTAGAAGAAAAGAGAACTGTAAATGCTTAGGATTTTTTCAGGCATGGGCTAGTGTTTTTTTTTTTTCTTTTCTTTTCCGCGTGCGCGTGTGGCTTTCTTGTGGTGGGTGCTCTAAAACTGGTCTGCACAACCAGTTCTGGCCTTAAGACTCCGACTCCACAGGATTTGAAATTCTAGATCGTGCTATGCATAATGTGTTTATTTGATTCGTCATAACGTATCGGAAAGTGAATTCAGTAGAGTTTGTTTTCTTCCTCTTTTTCTGATTCAAAAATGGACTTTGCAAAAAAATGGTTTCCACAACTAACAAGCCTAACTTTAAGTACCACATCCCCAAATGTAATTCAGTGATCTCAAATTCTATACGAAAAAAGAATAAGCTAAAAGCCATATACTCCCTTGTCCCATTTTCTTGGGCCGTGATACTATTTTTTGTTGTATCAAACTATGTCCATTCTGACTTTTCAATTGGAATAATTGGGCATATTTCTTATTTTGTCTTTTCTTTTTAAGTTGCATCATTGGAACACTTTTTTGGGTTTATAGAAGATATCAAATCAAGGGTATTTTTGGAGCTAAATATTTTTGTTTGTGATGATGTTTTTTAAAAAAAATGGATTTTCAAAAAAAACCTAAACATTGACGGACAGAGAGAGTATAAGAAAGGAGATCTAACTACAGTAAGCTCTCAAGAGATAGAGCCAAATATAAGTTGTCTTTATACTCCTTTTCCCTCAATTTGTTTATTCAATCTTTCAATTATTTTAGGGAACATAATAATTACACCTAAAAAGATACCACCTCCATGCCAAGTTGTTGGTTCTTTCATTTTTTAATTTTTTAAATGTCTCAAAAAGAATGTTCACTTTAAAAAGTTGTCATTTCTTTTTACATTTGAGTGTCATGTCAACAAACATTAAATAAAGGCAAATTGACAAAGTCATTACCAATTAAATGTTTCACCATTTTCACCATAAAAACTCACTCCCCCAAGAAGGGCAAGCAAATTGGGACGGATGCAACTTTTGATATTTACTCTTCAACTTTATTAAAAACTCACTTTATTTTCAAAAAGAATGGGTAAAAAGGAAAATCTAGTTCACTTAAAACTAACAAATATTTTGACACTTAAAAGTCTAAAAGTGGATAAATAAATTGGGACAGAGTAGCAAAAAGATGAGGATAATTCACGCACCTAAAAAACCTATAAAGTTGGAATGACTACAAAGCGTACCGCAGCTCCAGCCAAATAAAATACTTCCCCTAAATTATTATAATTATTTTTTATAAGCAAATAACTATATTAAAATCAAGGCATTAAGGGAATACCGCTCATGTACATTACGGGAATGCTTCCCGTGTACAAAAAGAAGGCAATTACAGAAAGGACCTATACCCTACCATTAGTATGAAAATGATAAAACCATTCTATGAATTGGTCAAGGGAAGGACTTTTGATCCTAAAAAGAGGTGGTTCCACTCCTTCAAAACATCTCATGTTCCTCTCGCACCATATTATCCACATCAAACACAGAGGGATCATGATCCAAACACGCTTCCTTCTTTTTTCCCACTCTAGCACCTCTTCACACAATTAGAAGCTCCATGAAATTCCTCAAAATGGCCCACTTCAATCCAATCCAAGAAAACACCGAAGTCCAAAGCTCCCACGCCACCGGGTAATGAATGAGAATATGATCAACCGTTTCCGCATCCCTTTTACACATACAACACCAATTGACAATAATCCTCTGCCTTCAAAACAAATTATCGATAGTAAAAATCTTATCTTGCGCCGCACACCATCCAAAAAAAACTCACCTTCAAACGGAGCATTAGACTTCCAAATTTCTTTCCAAGGGAACGAAAGATTACCAGCCCCACATAAAGCTTGGTAGTAAGATTTCACTTGAAAAGCCAACGAATTTCATCCCTCCCCTAATACAAAACCTGCAAGAACAATGCACCAAAAAACCCTCACAAACTCATGGTGGATGAGCAAGTGTGGAACCTATTGTCCATTCCATTTGCGCATACAAAAGATTAAGAACTATCCTCCTCCTTTGAAACCACATTATCCTGCGTAAGAAGCCCCCTTACGTGTTTCATACCTCAGAAAGAATGCAATGCAAAATTGGAACCGGCTCCCACCTTCCAAATACCTTTCTAAGCAACTCTCCTTACTTCCAAACAGAATCCCATATCGGACTTCACATCAACCGTACCACCATTTCAATGCAAATAGCCCCACAATCATATAGGAAATCGAGCAGGGAATGTGTTTCGAAAATCCAAGCCTTTATCCTTTTCCACAGGCCCCTTCAATCACATCCCCATATACAAAAGCCACCTCTTGGGAATGTACTAGTTAAAAGAGTTACTCCCTCCGTCCCAAAAAGTTTGGCCTACTTACAAATTTTCAAATTTTATGTACAATACACATTGTTACCCAAAAATTGTAACTTTTTAAGTTTGCCCTTCATTAGTTGACTTTAATAAAATACGAGTTAATTAAGTTTTGAATTTAAATTATTTTCCGTAAAGCGGAAAATCTTGCCGCTAATGTAATCAGAGACCTCTTTCAAAATTTTAAAACGCACTTTAAACTTTAAAATTTTCAAATATTTTTCTTTTGGTCTCATTGTTTTGATTGTTACAAGCATCTCAATGGAATTTACCAACTTTCCTTTGTTGAAATTTTTAAATTGGTCATATATTTTGGGACAGCCAAAAAAGGAAAGTAGGCCAAACTTTTTGGGACAGAGAGAGTACATTCCTACCGCCAAACTGTTTAGTATCTAAAAGCAGTACATATCACAGCCACTAATAAAAACAAATGTGTTCCAGGAACATTCCAGTAAGCTCGCTAAAAACCCATTTTTTGCAAAATTTAGTGTGACCAAATTGCGAGCCCAAAAAACCTATCCTGCATTTCATTTTCCCGCCTCACTTGATCAGCAAAATTATTCACCCAACAGAACAAATTTGGAAAAGCATGAAAATGAGTTGTAAACTGCAAAATTGAGAGAACAAATACTATTTAAAAAAGAAAAAACTTATCTTAATATCATTTCAAGTCCTCTTGATCGACAAACAAGGAGCAGATCTGAGAAGGGGAACCAAGGAGACTCTACTGACAGATAGGATCCATGAGCCTATCGTTCTTTACGAGAACAGTACATACAAAACAAAAATCCTTAAAAAACCACGTTTCAAGCTTTAACAGAATAACTTGTCAATCAACAGAACATCACAATGCTCAGTTTCCCTTAAAATGGACTTACAGCTTCAGGAAACTACATCATGTGCAATAGCATTATGCGCAGCTAAAACTTGAAACGGTAGAGAAGCACACCTCGACATCAAGTTTCAAGCATACTAATGATGTCTGTGACGATCCTTCTCCCTTGAATAAGAGGATCCATGGTAGTCGCGATCTGCAGAAGCTGGAACTCAGTGCTTACATTTTTTTAAACTAAATATACTTGATCAGTCAAGATTTAAGCAAAATTAAGTACCAACCTCGAGATGAATGATGCTTTGATTTGTCTGAATGCCCTCCTGCATTTAAAAAGATGACAGATCAGATACAAAAAGTTACATCAGGACCCTGATTGTTTGACTCGAAGACTCGACTGATAGTGTAATCATATAATCTCATACGACAACTAATCCTAGAGGGGACGGGGTTAATAATGATGTGTGGTATAATAGCCAATGGATATTTAATCCTAGCCCCAAAGTTACAATCAAACGTGGGATTCCCAATCCTGTTATATTTGTAGCCCAATCTGATGCTTTCATCAGACAAGAAAACGCGACCTATAAGAATGTAAAATCATTGCAAGTTTGCAATATAAGAACATCCATGGAATTATAACTACAGTGATTGGTGCTAGCCGTCGAAAATTGATAACCAACCTGAATCCTTTCCTTTGTCCTTGGAACGGTAACCTCTTTCCTTGACTTTGTCTCTGTCCCTTTCAGTGTCATCTCGATCTCGTTCCCTATCAGAATCCCTCCCTCTCTCACGTTCCCGGACCTTTAGTCTCTCCTTTTCCCTTTCCCTGTCTCTGTCCCTGTCCCTTTCCCTTTCCCTTTCCCTATCCCTCTCCTTGTTCCGATCCCCACTTGCTTCTGCCCTGTGCTCAGTCTTTAATTTGGGCACAGGCTCTTCCCTTGCCTCTCCTTCATTAGGCACGCTTTCAGAATCATCACCACTCTTCTTAGACGCTTTTAACTTGTCAAGTGCTGCTTTAATAATTGCACACTTGGACCCTCCGGATTCCAGATTAGTTGTAGCCAGAGCGGCCTTGGGAGTACTGGCATCAGTATTTGCAGGTGGGTCACTCAGCGAACCTTCCTAAACAAAAGAATAATGAGATAAAAACTTCAATTACAAACCAAAATTTCTTTGATCCCCACTTTCTTTGTGAGAATAAATCAAACCACTTCCAGTCCATTAATGACAAGTAGCCATGAAGCTATAGGAAAAGTAGCAAACGGAATCATGCCACCGCATTTTCCTCCCCATTCAAGCACGCCAGCATTCATTTATTTGGATATCGGAGTTCAATAAACATCTTATGAAGACTAATACACATACAAATTTCAGTATATATTTCACACATCATACACTTTTCACACGTTCACCAGCCCTAGGGGGGTCACTGGAATTTTCCTTATTCAACTGTTTGTTTTTCGGGGGTTTTTTTTTTTTTTTTGAGAGAGAGAGAGAGCTTACCTTCTGAACTGGCTGAGATGGCGAATCCCATGATTTGTTAGATGTGACAATTGATTCCCCATCCTTACAGACAGGTATGTATTTAGCCTTAGGGAGGCTATACAGACGGGCCAGAACTCTGCAAACTTCATTAATACCAGATTTGTCCGCATCAAATGCCTTCCACCATGGTGGATTCTCAGGGAGTGGCACCTGGAATCTCCTTGCAGCAGCATATACAACCCCACAGGCCACAACTTCACTCTTGAACCGCACACATAATGTCGTACGCAAACTGCTCAAAAAGATAAATGAAACAATATAATGGACCATAAATAAATAAATAAAAACTCTTGCCGATCAAAAAAATAAATAAAGAAACCCTCAAATTTTGAACAATCAAGTAACAATCATGTTTCCATGGAAGTAATTTAGACATAGGGCCTTATCCAGGAAGGTTCTTAGAAACACTGATACAGATAATGATATCTATACCCATAATAGGGGGCAAAAAATAATGCACGAAGTCTCCCTGGACAGCCACTGCAATCATTTCACAATATACATGGTCAAAAGACATAATTTCAGTAAAGAAATTTCATCAAAAGGAACATAAGTGTCATCCTGGCAAATGGGATGTTTAAATGGAACTATTCCATGAAAGCATCCATGGTATCTAACTACATTACATGGACTCGGGGTACAGGTATCGGGTGCAGGTATGTGTCAGACTGTCAGTCTCTGCTTCATCCAACTTCTATCTTCAAGGACTCGGGGATACTTAAAAAAAATTCAAAATTTCTTTATATTCTCTTCTATTTTCTGGGATAAATAGTGTTTGCAAAGTGCCTTCGGGCATTTCATGCATAGTTCACAGTAAATTCGCATTGCAAAATTCAATGCTGCGTGTATGCTTGATGTGTCGGACATGGATCCCAAACCTTTATATGTTAAGGAGAATCTATGCAAGATAGGTATCTAACTCCAAAGTCAGGAGGGTAGTGTTAACCTAATCAAACGATACCTGCGTGACTAACTTTCAAGTCCATACTCCATACAGCACTCCCTCAAACTTTCCATATAATTTTCTTTCTTTCATCACCATCAACAATGGAAAGCAACACATCAGACTCCAATTACGAAAAATTGCATGTTACCCCAAAGTGTTTAAAATCAATGCGTGCTTCCTAGCCAATCCTTAAAATGACAGGAAAATAGTCCACAACTTTGGTTGCCTCTTCCAAAATGCAGTACCAACAGTGATAATTCTTATCCCCCTGCAAATTGCCTAATATTTTCACTTCTTAGGATCTGTTGACATCAAAAAAGAAATAGAGTACAAAGGACAAAATGAAAAAGAGGGTCAGTCGAGCGGAAGAAACGCCTAGGTCGACTGGTCGGGGAGTAATCAGGGCCTAGAGATTAGTCGGTTTTTCTATTTTTTTCAAAAAAATAACTCCCCACCTCGCCCAAAGATTGAGTAAGAAATGACATAAGACTAAAGTTGCAAGTGAAAAGTACAAGGTAAGTAACTTAGTTGCATAGTAGGAGCTCCATGTTTGGGAGCAGAGGATCATAAGAGCTCCTCGTTTGGTAGCATTCAGGAAAAAATTAATAAACATGAAAATAGAAGAGAGTGCTATAATTCGCAATTCCTATCAATTGCAAATATTGTTTTAGTGAATAGAAGCAAATAGTATTTGTATAATAAGTGCTCGAGCAAATTTGGGAAATATTTTTAATACTATCTTAGTATCTTATCACTACTTCATGAACTCTTGCTTGATATAGTTTATTTGTGTTCTTTTCGGATTTATATGCCTAGGAGGTTCTATCCAAGTTGAGAGCAGGTTACTTTCTCCATAGGAGCGAGGTTTCTAAGAGAGTCTGTATTGGGAGCGCAGGAGCGAGGTTCTGAGGTGGATTCGCCACCTTGATAAAAGGTTCTTGCAACTAAGATAAGAAATACTCCCTCCGTCCCATTTCGTTTGTCTCCTACAAAAAGATGTGCAATTTTCTAATAAAAAATAAAGTACTTCCATCCTTAATTTTTTGAATTTTTTGCATTAGCTTAATTTTGTACGAAATCATGTACGAAAGTACTTTATTTTTTTATCCGAAAATTACAAGTCTTTTTGTAGGGGACTATCGTTTTGGAAAGGGGGGAGTAACAAATAACTAGTCAAATACAAAGTTTGATTTCCAAAGTTCAAAAACAAAATGAAATAAGTAATTAACACAATAGAGAGAGAGAGAGATGAACACACACACAAAGAGACGAACAATATACAGATTTAGGGACTAGAAACTAGAGAGGCGAACGACTAATATATTTTGGTACATGACACATATTTTGTTTTCGTTAAAATAACACTTAATCCTTGTATTTTTTAATATTACCATTTAACTCTAAACTTATAAAAATTACTAAATAGACCTGCCAACTAGTCGCTTACTAAATCTGGCTAGCCGATTAATCCCCAACTAATACCCGACTAATGTATCAAACGCTTAATCAATGCCTAGACCATAATCTAGGCTTTGGGGGGCCGACTTCTAAAACAAGGGAAAGCAATCCAATGAGGACTCATCAATGTTTTGTACCATGCATTTTATTCAACCATTCCCATGTTCCATTTTAGTACGAGGCCTTTACCTAATGACTGACGGGATTCCTAGGCCCCCTTTCCAACGGACAAAACCATGTGCTTGCCCAGTGGACATGCATGTATGCTTGATGTGCTGATAAGAGCAGATGATATTTTACCAAGGACCAGTGACGCATGTTAGGCATTTCACAAAAGACTTCATGGAGGATATTGAAACTCTTTTGGGAACTACGTCAATTCATCGTTCAACGAATACATGGGATATGTGTAAAGGTGCGTATGTAGTAGGTGGTGTGTTTGGTTTGTATCAATTCAACTTACGGATAGAAATTCTCAAAATGTTAGGTTGAGTTGTACTTCGAAAGTAAAGGTGCTATGTGTTCCCTTTAGCAAAATATAATTTGGGTTTACATGAAATCCTTAGACAAGCTTGGGCTTGGTAGTTGGCTACAGCCCGATTGGCCTTTCTTTTATGCATATGCGATTTTCATTCAAGCTCCAACCTTTCAAATGTGGTTTGCACGGATGAAGTATCTATTAGAAAATCTACATCTCTTCATTCCAAAATCGCAGTACATTATTCCATTTTTGGACATCCTGTTATGTATATCAGAGTTCGAAAAGTCGAGGGGTCAATCTTGACACAAATCCAGTTTTACCCTTCTTTTTCGAGTGTTTAACTCAAATCTGAAAGTCGCAATGGCTGATTGAAGGGTATTCTTGAAAACTTGCAACTTTTAAAATGCATATATTATGGATCCTTAAACACTTGAATTCCTCAAAAAAGAGAAAAAAGGCCAAAGTATAGGGATGGATTGTAAAGCCACGTAAACTACCAATGTACACCCAGATCTACCATGGTTCCAATCATGTTAGGATTGGAAATATGGATCGGAGACATGGATTTAAGATATTGTGAGTCATGTCTCAAATCTACTATATAGGCATGAGGCACCTCAATGCAAATTGGAGAAAGACGGCAATGCAAATCATGTTTACATTTTCTTATTCGCACCCGTATCTTGATTCCTATTGAGTTTTAGACGTGTTTTGTTGTAATCCAAACTTTTTCAGGCGTTGAAGAGATCCTTGGGCTTTGAGAAAGTCAATACTTTTTGAAGGCTTAACGAGTATCTAAATTACATACGTGCTTTTGGATTTGTAAATCTAGATACAATGAAGCTTGTTTTGGAAATATACCAAGGCTTGGAAGCCAACTTGTGGAAACATTTTAAAACAAGTCTTTACCGTTGGAATTTAACAATTTGACTCTCTTTTCAACTCTAGTCATGTTGTGGGTTCTTTAGATGTTTTCAACACTACATTTCAAATTCTCAACTTTAGCCCTGTTTGCAATCACACGGTTACTTGGAGTTCAACTTAACCTTCCCAAAATTTCTAGAAGGTATATTGTAGATGAGCCTTGATGTAGCTTTTTCTCGATATTATGGCCTCATTTGGATTCAAATAGCAGGGGATGTATTTTTTTGTCCAAAATAGGTCATCAGACTTCATTTTCTTGGAGTTCAACTCATAGTTGCTATCTCTAAAAAAATTCAAGACCGTCAGACTTGATTTTCTTGGATTTTTGCCTCATTTGTGGTGGACCTTGTTGTCAAAATTGTTCCTCCCAGCATTGAGTTTTGGTTCTGACCAGAAGTGTAGACACCTTCTCCAAAGGTGTTGACACATGTGGACGGAATACTTGCCAAGAATGTTTGGTGTTGGACACTATTTTCAAAAATGTGAACCCCATTGCCAAGAAATATTTTCTTTGTTACATAATTTTAATTGGTTTACTCTCCAACTCTCCTAAGTATTAACACTTGGCCATTTACACCGTGCAACATTTGGTAGTCTATAATCACATATTTACCTTCACGGGCTTCAGCCATTGAGCTACAGTTCAAGTCATGGCACTAAAATTTGCTGCGTAGATTTTCAATTTAGCAAACAGCCATTGAGCTTTCACTCTTGCAGTTTCAAGCAATCTCTACACATAAGCATGAGCCTCTCTATGAAAAGAGAGTCACCTCACCCAACCAAATGGACATATCCCTCTAAAAAATTGATTAGTTTGTAAGAAAGCAAATATCAAGTGTTTTAAGCCAATGTTGGAGCAACAAAATAGAACTGTGTCTTACGCATACACACACATTCAAGGAAAAAGTAGAATGAACACAAGGTTTTTATATTGGCAATGTAAAAGGAGAAGAATCAATAAACATACCAAAATTCTACATTGTTCAAAAGAAAAATGACAGCTAACCACGGTTGTAGGGTGTTTGATGCATAACACAAGTATAGACCTATTTTTGAGCATTACGTATATGAAGAGGTTTCCTCATACCAAAACTATCAACCATAGTTTTCAAATTACGAGCATCTATTTATGTATCGTGTATAACTCTAAATTTGTAGAATATATACAGAAACTTACCTGTCGTTAGCAAGATTCCAAGCTTCTTGTCTCAGTTCTGGGGGCGTCCCTAGTGCTGCAAGGTAGTTTGATATAAATTTATGAGGATGCTCAACATGGCAGATGAAACCCATCTCCTTCAATAGATGCCTCTCTGTTCTATTTAGGTCCATCTTCAACTCTGCATATTTCTGTCAATAGGCAAGACCAAACCCAAGATTATAACCTGATTTTAGAAAATAGACATCAGTTCTTGCGAGTTAGTCTAATTAAAGTAAACAAATCATCATCAAGAGGAAAGAAAGGAAAGCGAAAAAGAGCAATTGAATTTCTAGTGAATAGTTACTAAAAAAACAAGCAGATTCGTGTATTGAGTGCAGATTATCAGTAAATGTAAATGTCCTGGCACAATGAGAAGATACGCTTACCTTGGAATATGGGTCCAAATGCTCTACCGGTAAGCTCTCCCTCCTACACTCCATTCTGTGGAAAACAATGAGTACCTGTCTTGCTTTTCTAGGACTTTCCTCAAGCTTTGATGCAAGCCAAACACAACTAGCAGCAACTCTCTGTCAGAAAATAAGATCAGATTCTGCAATGGAAAGCATGTACATATAATGTTGTTTCGAGAAAAGTTAGGCAAATCAAAGAAAACAGAAGAACACCTTCACATTGAAGCGAACGAATGATTTCTTGCAGTAGAAGCGATGAAACAGAACCTGACCAGTAGCCATTACTGCTTGAGGTCTGTAGAGAAACAGATTAAAGAAAACACCAGCAAATACAACATAAGGCACTGCATTAATAATACCGGTTCAAAAGCATCTGGTGATTCTGGTTGCCATGGATTTGGCCAAGTCTTGGTTTAAGGCAACCTAGGAATTATTGGCAAGTCTATTGGTACACAATACTTGTTTATGAAAGGCGAACAACTGACTTTACGGACAAGCATGAGAGCAATGCACTTCGCCTTTTGATCTTTTTAATTTCTAATAGCATAACTGCAAAACATTAAACTGAGGACAAATAAAAAACATCAGCAATAACAATAATTATTAACAGAGGATACAGTCTTAGTAAAATGCCGCTTTCTTGGATGAGGTCACAACCGTAAATCCTGAGGGTTGTCTCGGTTGTTTCGTCTATGCCATCTTTCCTTGAAGGTGAATCCAGCAGCTGCTCATCAGTCAGGTAGAAGGTGTCGATTGCTGTGTAAATCATGGTTGATAAGACCTCAACAAGCTTCAATAAACTGTACAACAGCAAAGGTTAATTCAACATTTCAGTTACCCGGTAGAATCCCAACCAATTAAGCAAAACAAATATTCCTCTCATAAAACAGGACCAAAATATTACATATTTAGAGATAAGCGAAACATGACCACGGATGTGAAATGCGTGTTGCGATTCTGTTTTTGTGGCGTTTTGTGTTTTTGGGCAGTGGTTAGCAAAACTGTTACCAATATTAAATCATACATATGAAAAGTCAAGACAAGTAATGGAATAGCCTTAGCGACACAAAGGCGCTATCAATCAAGGTTCTAAAAGACGCTAGTTGGTCCCAGGTTGGTCTGCTACCGACTAGCGGCTAGGGAATTAATCGGCTGGTTGGAATTTTTTTTTTTTTTTAATGAAATATATGTATTCTCCTCCCTCCTTCCCAATTTTTGAGTTTGTAGAATAAGATAAGTAGCACAAATCATCAAATAAAAACATGGAAACTACGTAACATTATTACGGTATATATAATATACACCTTTTGCCGTTCACAAAAAGATCACACACACACACACATAACATACACTATAAAATTGTGTATATATTGTATAATAACACATTGTATTATATTTATCTACCTAATATATATTACGGTACTATAAAACAGAAAATACTTATGGCATTAATATTCAGTCTACACAGTTACCGCGAGAGAGAGAGACTCACCAGAGAAGACTCGAAGTAGACCGTCGATCACTCCTCGTCGTCGGTCAACAACGCGGGGGTTTTCGTCACTCGTCGTCGTCGGTCACCCAGGGGTTTTCAATTTAGGTTTGATATTTTGTATGTACATCGATTTAGGTTTTTAGGTCCTAAAACGCCCTTTTTATTGTTTACATTTACAGTTACCCCCCTTGTCTTATTTAAAATTACAGTAGTTGTTTTTAAAATCCCCTTTCGCCGACGCCATACTTGAAGCTCAACGGGACTAATCCGACTAGTCCGGCTAATCTGACAAGCCGATTAGTCGGCGATTTAGTTTTTTTCTTTTGGGTAAATACTAGTCGGCGATTTAAGCCAACTTATGTCCGATTAATGTTCAGACTGGCTTATCAAACCGATTAAAGGGTAAATCGGGTCGGCCATGGCTCGACTAGCGACTAGTCAGCCGACTTGGCCGACTTTTCGAACACTACTTTTTATCCTATTAACCACCGCCGGGCGGTTGCCACTTGGAGTACATACAAGCAGTGGCGGAGGCACACTAAGAAGCCCACACTACACTTCCTAGTAATTTCAATTTCTCTCTTAAATAATAAAGATCATGACAATTTGTCCCACGTATTTTTCTTTTTATATCACTTAAATTCTTTTGATATCTTCGTCAAGTTTGCAAAAAAAATCTCCTAACTTATTTTTTTTACATAAAGACCGATTATCTATATGTCCTTTGTAGCAAATTTTACGTTTTGAGATTATTTCCTTCATATTGTTATTGTTTACTATACCTAACAGATAGAAATTCTAAGACCGTGTGTTTAATGGTGTTCCCACCACACTTAATTTCTTTCTATGCTGCCGTATACGAGTTACCATCAATTCAGTTCCTTCCCAGATATTAACACCTAACGGATCCGTTTCCTATCAGGTCTCCCGGAATTGAGAGCAAATCCGGACTCCAAATCTTAGCCGTTGGATCTCATCCAACGGCTCTAATAAGAGAGAGCAGTTTAAAAGCTCGCGGGTCGTGATTTGGGTAAATAGCAACTCACGGGTTGAGGATCCAGGTCAGGTTATACACCCGGGTCCCATTCCTCTCATTCTTACGCTTTCCACAGAGAGAAGAGAGAGAGAGAGAGGGAATCGAAGAAGAGGGCAGCGAACTCCATCTCCCTAGCCTCCGATCGAATCGACAACGGCCTCTGCACCACCTCCATTATCTTACTCCACTAGCAGTTCTCTACCTCTCTCTCTGCTTCGATTTGGATGAAAAACAACGATTTACGATTTCAAATTTTCTCAAAAAAATAGGGTTTCGATACAACGGTTTACGATTTCGAAATTTCTCAAAAAAATAGGGTTTCGATTTGGTCCAGGAAGAAGAAGAAGAACCAGCTCTCTCTCTCTCTCTCTCTCTCTCTCTCTCTCTCTCTCTCTCTCTCTCTCTCTCTCTCTCTCTCTCTCTCTCGCTTTGATTTGGATGAGAAACTACGGTTTACGATTTCAAAATTTCTCCAAAAAATAGGGTTTCGATTTGGTCTAGTTAGAAGAAGAAGAACCAGGTCTCTCCCTCTCTCTCTCTCTCTCTCAAGATTTCGAAATTGTCAAACCCTAATTCGTGAAACCCTAGTTCGAAGGTTTTATGATTTCGAATTCGTGAAACCCTAATTCGTAAATTGCATCTTAATTGCTTCAATTGATTGAATGACAATATGGGTTTTGTTCCTTTGTAGAGAAAATTAATGGGCTTGTGTTTTGCTTCAAATTCTAGATGTCATACTGAAATATTCTTTTTCCTCATCAAAAACCTATAAGAAATGGTCTTTGAAGACCACTTGCTAGTTGATTTGTATGGGTGACATACAATCCGTAAAGCGACATAGTTTGCACTGTGGAGAGTGCAACTACAAGTGAAATTTTTTCATTCATAGGCATGGTGTGCCAAGAGATGGGCTTCAGCAACTTCATACATTCCAATGGCTCTATCCTTACCATGCCCAATTGATTCGACAATGGTTGAGCATGTGGATGCATGCTTAATGTTTTTTTAGGCTTGGTGATCAATATCAGTCCCTATAGCAGAGTATTAAGCTTTTCTATTTAACTACCTAGTATATGATGGAAATACTGAATTTATGTTATCCTAAAAGGAAGAACAATAAGAGAGACCATGGTGTTCAAATATCTATTTGTTGCAGGTTTTTCCTACATGAGCCCCAAGAAATCAATTTGCAGAAAACAATCAAAATCAAATCTCCAACTATAGATTTAGACACAATTTTTTTGGCTTTTCCAGATTCACAAAATTTTCAACAGTACAGGAGATGAACCAGATGGATTTACACACAATCAAGAAGAAAAAGCATAGTTCAAAGGTTTACACACAATATCACGATCTAGGGTTGGAGCCTTAATATCACGAATTCGAAATCAGAAAACCATCGAACTAGGGTTTCACAAATTTGGAATCATGAGAGAGAGAGGCTCATCTACTTCTTCTTGGGCCAAATCAGAACCCTATTATTTTTTTGAGGAATTTCGAAATCGGAAACCCTAGTTTCTCATCCAAATCGAGAGAGAGAGAGAGAGAGAGAGGGACCTGCTGGTGGATTCAGATGGTTCGTTGTCTGTGGCGGTGGTGGTTCGATTCGATCGGAGGCTAGGCCGTCGTCGACTTCGATCTCGATCTCTCTCTCTGTGTAAACAAACGTAAATGAGAGGGGAAAGAGCAATGACCCGTGTATGGATCTGACCCAGAAATGCAACCCGCGAGATGTATTTTAGTATTTTACCCGTTCCCACGACCCGCTAGTGCTTTTCAGTGAGAGCTCTTTCCATAACCGTTGGATTACCACGATTAGAAGGTCCGGAAATTGCAAAATAACGGGAGCCCTGAGGAGAAGCTTACTCTGTGTGTGTGTGTATGTATATATATAGGAAGATGTTATATTAAGGACTCCCTCACTGATCTCCTCCGTGAGGACCACCCCTTTCTGATTTTCCGGACCAAATTTCGATGATCCGAACCGCTCAATGTGTTTAAAACATGTTTTTCATGACCAACGCGAGGAATCACAAAAAAAAACTATCTGAAATGGCTTCATCCGAGCAGTTTTTCATAATAACCGTACATATATAGTTTATCGAAAAAGCTCGAATGAAGCCCTTTCGGATATTTTTTTGGACAAATCCTCGCGGTGACCCTTAAAAACACGTTTTAAACACATTGAGCGGTTCAGATCGTCGAGATTCGACCCCGATCCATGAGGTCCGCAAATTGGGAGTTTGAGGGAGTCCTATATATATATATATATATATATATATATGGTCCGGATCTAATCTGGGATCCCTAGGTCCGGGACTCATAGTTTCGGATCAAATTTTCATGATCCGAACCGTTCAATGTGTTTAAAATGCATTTTCAAGGGTTTCCACGAGAAATCATCCAAAAATAATACCGGGAAGGGCTTGATCTAAGCAGTTTTTCATAAAACTATACATGTGCAGTTTTTGTGAAAAACTGTTCGGATCAAGCCCTTCCTGGTATTTTTTTGGGACGATTTCTCGTGGGGACCCTTAAAAACAATTTTTAAACACATTGGATGGTTTGGATCATGCAAAAACATGTTTTAAAATCTTCAAAACATCAAAAAACCTGCAATCCGGGATCCCGGATAGGATAGTTGGCGTATATATATATATATATCTATATATATAGGCAAATTTCCAGTCTGGGTGACTGGAACCCTGACTGCAGGATTTTTGGTGTTTTGAATGTTTTAAAATTTATTTTTGCAAAATCCGAACCGTCCAATGTGTTTAAAATGTGTTTTTAAGGGTATACCGGGAAGACCTTGATCCGAGCAGTTTTTGTGAAAAACTGCTCGGATCAAGGTCTTCCCGATTTTTTTTATTTTTTTGATGATTTCTCGGTATTTTTTTTTATGATTTTTGGCGGGAACCCTGAAAAACACCTTTAAACACATTGGACGATTCGGATAGCCAAAAAAATTTCAGGAGGTCTGGAAGTCCGGACTAGAAGCGGAGACCTAAATTTGATTTCAAAACTTACTTCGGCCCATGGTTGGCTCTGAAGTAGGAGCAAAGAAAGCCACGCTTTTGGCCCCGGGAAAAAATACTTAAAGGAAGGTCCCTGTATTATTGCTACTTTTAGTTAAATGAGGCAGCATAAATATTATGCTCAAGCATCTACATTACCCATGGAAAACAACAATCGAGAAGAGAGAGAGAGAGATAAGACGACGAATAGCACGAGAGAGAGAGAGAGAGCCTGACACAAAGGGGTAGGTACTTGTACTATATCGGTACCAGAGCCGCGTCGCCGAAGTTTTGATTCTCATCGATTTTATTAGGACTAACAACCGCTACTTGACATTCGCGTGCATACGACGTCGTCCATAGCACAAAACATTCTTCTTTGTTTCCATTTGGGTAAATTCTTAGTCACATAGGGGTGTTTGGGAGGCCCCCCAACTTTTAACTTTTTACAAAAAATAATTTTTATTTTAAATTATGGTCAGAATGTATTATGAATCTATAGGTATTTGGGATGAATATGTAAAATGTATTTTGCAACAGGAATAGTGATTGTGATTATAATCATCAAAATGAATTATGAGTTGTTTTTTACCATGTTGCCTTTGTTTATTTATTTTTGTATCAAAATGGGTATGAATAATCCCTTTAGACAATTTTGTTAATTAAAATTTCTACCTTTCCACTTGAAAATAAAATTACTTGTTATTGTTCCATATTTGAAATTCTTCAATAATTTTTAGGATTTCCTGAGTTGAAATTATCAATATTACCTTAAGAAAATGTTATTATTAATATTCATTAAATATTTCAGTTAAAAAAATATTCATTAAATATTTGCTACAATTTTTTTTTATCACATTGCATGCAGTATTGCTCACCGCATGTACCTCTTAGGAATGGCAATTTCCTCTATGTCCAATGGATACCAGCCCCGCCCGTCTCATATAGAGGCGGGGTTTATCTAAAAAAAATTCAATAGTAGTAGGTATGGTGGGATTTAAAAAATACCCTCTCAAATATGGAACATGTATGATTTTGTTATCCCTGCCCCCGAATTCCCGTTCCCGCCCCGTACCCGGTTATATACACTATATAAATTATTTCTATATATGAATATAGGTCAAAAAGAATCTTGAGTATTATTTACTTATAGAAATAACTTGCAGAGCAAATCATCTCAATTACTACCTATTATAAACTTCTTAATATACTAAAAATATCATTACATCCAATAGGTGATTGAGATGATTTGCTCTGCAAGTTATTTCTATGCGTAAATAAACTTCTTACTTCCAATAGCTGGGTGCAGGCGGGGGAGCAATTGAATTTTTGTTTTTTTGGCCTTATTTGACTGATCTCCAACAACCAAAACTTTTAAAAATAACATAATGAAAAGGAGAACACACAAATACAAAAAGGGGGAGGGAGGGGGAAGAAAGTGGAGTTTTTTTTTTAAGGTTTAGACATACAATTTTAAATTCAGGTTTTATTCTTATCATGAGGAGGATAATTGGGTCATTTAATTTGAGCCCAGAACAAGAATGTAAAAAAGAGAATGGGAAAAACTCCTCCTACCATCCTTTTGGCTTTTGCTCTTTATCAACCAAAAATCAAAACTCATCTTGGTATAATGAATTCTTGATGTGGGATGTCAAACAGTCAAAAGGTGAAAACAACAAATGAAAATGTAAAAAATACGCATCCAAACACCCTCATAATTCTTCAAAGTACCTTGTGCTCGCGCTATCAATCCTTGCTCTCCCTGATTATAGTAGGTTGGGATGTGTTTGAAGACGCTTTCACGCTCACGCACACGCAAACCAATTATGTAACTTAGGTTAAATTACAATGACCTGCCCTGAGGTATCTACATAAACATTGACACCCCTAACTTTTACTGAAATAATACTGGCATCCATAGTCAGAAATTTACTCAACGGCTTGTCATCTTTTATCAATTTGCCTAATACACTAAGGCCCCGATTGAATGGTGCTAAAATTTCAAGGGGATAAGATAAGAGGGGGTATTATTTTTAGAGGATTGACCCACATTGATGTGATGTTTATGGAGGGGGATAAAAAAAAAGTAGATAGTTTGGATGAAAGATTAAACAGGGGGATAACTTTTGACTTGGTTTGGATGTGTTTGGATGTTTTATAAATAAGAAAGGGGAGATGATGGAAAAAACTATCAAATGACTATTTTGCCCTTGTGTAGTGTTAAACTTGATTATGTATTAAATTAAGTATATAATGCAAAACCCAATATTTTTAATTAATTTTGAATCATTAATTAAGAAATTAAGAAATTCATTATTTTAATGTATTTAGTTAAAAAAATGTTTTGGCCAAGTAGTGTACACCGGATAATTTTACCATTTAAGGGAGCCTAGTGCACTAGTGCACACAAGATAATTTTCCGTTTAACTGTCCCTTTTTTTCAGCCAAGTGCTCTCTTGATGCTTCCATAAACCGATCCAGGCCAACGAAAAATAAACCGATCACTCACCCATGTCAAAACACAAACCGATCTCTCTCTCTCTCTCTCTCTCTCACACACACACACACACACACACACACACACACACAGATCACTCACCCGGATTTATCTCTTCTCATCTGCGTTTTCCGGCGACTTTCAGGAGCGACGACCGATGCTTGGAAGCCCGGCGATCTGGGTACGGTTACGGTTCAGGAGCGACGGTCTGGGTATGGTTTAGATTTCCAATTTAATTTTGATTTCTAGGAATGTAAAAAAAATTACAATTTTTAAGGGTTTTTTAATCAGAAACCCAGATCTGCTATTTTTATTTATTTATTTGTTTAATGGTCTGTGTTGGATGATGATAAGGAGGGTGTAGTGGTAAAAAGAACAACCCTCCACTCCCGGATAATTTTTGGGGAGGTCTAAGGGTGCCAAAAAATTATTGGCTGCCAAACCAAGGTAATGAGGTGGGACCCATCCCTTATCAGGGGTGATAAATTTTAGAGGGGAGCTTTAGCTCCATCCAAATGGGTCCTAAGCGTCAACGCAACGTTGTTTGTTCTTTAACCATGAGGCTGACAAGATTGTTCTCAAGCACACAAGCACTGCCAACTCTCCCCGTATCTCCCTTCCTCCCTCCCTTTCCCCAATAAAATTACCTTGACCACATTCCATCTACACAATTATTCGTCAAAATAATTATACTTTTACTCTAAAATTTCATCTACACAATTCAACACTACGTTGCCCAAGAAAATCAGAGTACTATAAGTAATTGTCTAAATTTCACAACTAATTTGTTCAGTTTTTTTTTTTTGAAAAATCGCTGCCATTGTAATCAAACATAAGTTCCATGGGGATCAAATTATAGAGATACAGAACTACAAGCCACAGGGAAGCAAACCCCGATAAACACAACTCCGTAATACAACCTGAGCAAACAAACTAATAAAATTCTAAAATCAGCCCAGTGAGCTATCGTTAAGGTTTAAAAAGTGTATTAAAATATATGAAAAGTGTATAAAATTGTATGAAGATATGTTAGAAAGTGTAAAAAGTACACTGAAGTTTGTATTTTTTTTTTGGTCTTCTTATTTGCTTAAGGCATGCTCGACAATGGCAGAAGCGACTTTCCTTCACGCCGATAAATATCCCTAATCTGTTAAGGGCATGTTGCCATAAATTAGACATTACTATCCCAAAATGACAACTAATCTACCCCCATCAAAATACAAAAAACAAGAGGAAAAAGAACTATTGAGTCTCAAATGCCCAAAAAGGTATAAAGACCTTGTTCGTTTTGCATTTCCAGATCGGTTTTTCCAATTATTATTCTCATTTCTCTCTTCAATCATCACCATTATTTTCAATTAGTATTCTCACTTCTCTCTCTATCTCTCTCCAATCATTAACCCTATTCTCAATTATCAGCGTCATTTCTCCTTCCAATCAATATAGGCTATTTGAAAATGTATGCTATTTTTTGAGGTATCCGAAATAGTAAAAATCAAGAGAGGGCTTCTAGTCAGGGATCCCTGACTTTGCTTAAAGTAAGGACCTTGTCACGCCCTCAAATTTAATAAACCAAATACCAATAAAATCCACGTAGGATAAATCGAAAGTTATACATTTCACCGTTGAAAGGTCAAAGTCAAAGTACACCGGGTTTCTACAAGAGGTACCCGTACCCATGCATAAGTAATGAATAGTTGAGAGTTATTACATAAACCAAGTTGTCTCAAAAGATTGAAGGGATTAAAGTTACAAGATCATCTCCCAAAATATATTAACGATAGAGAGGATAAAATAACTTCATGTCAAATGAGCTTCATGATATGCATCCACATGCCAAGCATTCCAATCACGTGCCTTGCCGAGTACCTGAAAATGATAGGTTGAGCTCACTAGCCCAGTAGGGAACTTTTCTACCAACGCTACGGGTATAAAAGATGAAACATGCACATGGAGATGTGATACACATGAATGAATAAGCTAAAATAGACCAAACTATGTCGACTTGATGAGAGAATAACCAATAGATGCCCCAAAGTTCGAATCAAACCCAAGTGTCTATAGATTTCCTCGTAAACGTTACGTGTCATGTCGTAGGTTCAATCCTTTCCAAAACATTGTCATTTTCATAAAACATTTCATTTTTCACATCTCCTCAAATAACCACTTATTTAAATAGGGAATGAATCCCTCTGTCGGATTTCGTGGGCTCCGAACATCCCTGCCGGATTTCGTGGGCTCCGAACACCCATGGCTAGGGACGCACAAATGGTGGCCCTAGAGTAAGCAAATTATCCTTTTCAAAAGTTTATCAAACAATCAAGTGTCCAAAAACATCCATGTAATTCATTTAGTTCGAAAGCTCGTAGTGTGTCGGTTGTGGCAAAGTTAATATGTGTCCAAGAACGTGAGAGATCATAACAAAACATCATTCATGCCACGATAGGCTACCAAAGCTTAGAAGTCGATTTGTGAAGCTTAGGAAAGACCAATAAAGGCCCGGCGCAAAGAAACATGAAAATGGAGTTATGAATCTCGAGAAAACCCGACACCTTGATAGGAGAAAGTACATTTCTCTCAAAATACAAAGGCTATGAATATGAGACCAATTGGGTTTGAAAGTAGACTCATAGAGCTTTCCAACGGTTCAAGAATCACCTCAAACGGAGTTCGGACGAAGTCGGGGCGTGCCCGTGAAGTTGGGTCAAAATCTGCCTTAAGCAGTCGGGTATCGATACACAAGAAAAGCTGTATCGATACCGGGTCACTAAAATTTGGGTATCGATACCGAAGAAAAGGGTATCAATACCGAAGAAAAGGGTATCGATACAAAGGCCATCTCGAGCAAAATTTTCAGATTTCCAGATTTTTCCAAAATGGAGGGGATTTCAACCCAAGCCAAAAATTGAGGTTCCAAACAACATCTACTCATAGGAGAGGGATATATCAACAACTAATTCAAGGATTTACCAACCAAATACACAAAACCCAAACTCAATCAAAAATCAAGCTCATTTCCATGGTGATAACAAGTTTAACAAGAAATTGGGAACAAGAACACCAACAATGCAATCATTCAACAAATATACACTTAGAGGAAGTAGAAGATTGTTCCCTACCTCAAGGAGTTGCTCCAAGTCAACCCAAAAACGAATTTCTAGATCCCCAATTTGAGCAATCCCGTTTTTGGTCCTCCCGGTGCGAAAAGATGGTACTCCGAGCTCCCAAACACGTGTAGATGATGAATCTTTGGTCAATTTGTGAAGAAGTTTGATGAGGATGGAGTAATTTGAGCTCAAAGGAACAAAAATGGAGGAGAGAGGAGGAAGGGCTGATTTTTGGGAGAAGAAGAGAATGATTTTTGGCTCAAAAATCAGCCACACATATATATATACACACTACTAATTGCACTAGCACCCCTAACATTCCAATGTGTTCCAAAGACACCCCAAATGCAATCACCAACTCATATTGACCCCAAATCACACTATTTTCATTTCCTCACATTTCCCCAACATTATTTCCGGAAAATTATTTAAAAACACGAGTCCTTACAGACCTCACCTTTCTCGATTGAATTTTGATGATCTGAACCATCCATTGTGTTTAGAATGTGTTTTTAAGGGTCCCCGCGAGGAATCATAAAAAAAATGACCGAGAAGGGCTTGATCCGAGCAGTTTTTGATAAAAACTACATATGTACAGTTTTTATCAAAAATTGCTCAGATCAAGCCATTTCCGGTCTCTTTTTTTTATGATTCCTCACAAGGACCATTAAAAACACATTGGACGGTTCGGATCATCAAAATTCAATCGAGAAAGATGAGATCCTGACTTTAAGCAAAGTCAAGGATCCCTAACTAGAAGATTGGCCTAAAAATCAATACTCAAATTTGGGAAGGAATGCAAAACGGGTTACCTAATCCTCCACACGAGAAACAAAAGAGTATTAACTACAGAACTGGCAGCTGCACGCTTAGGTGTGGGTTGTCATATGACCACCCAAAAAATATTTTTTCTCTTATAATACATGTAAAAAATTTGTACGAATTTTAGGTTACTCCATTCTCTGAACACCCAACCGAAATATGAATGAACACCCGTGCATAATTAAATGAACACCCACCTAATAAATTAGCTCACAAATCAATCCACTTTGACCAACCAAATTACATCCACTATAGCCCGATCATAGGCGGCTCCATTGATAAGAAAAGGTGATCAATTGAAGATGCTCATTTTTTTTTATTTTGTTGTTATATTACATATAGGAGTAGTAATTTTATCTCATATTTTGTTTGAACACTTAGTCCTATATTGTGAACAAAACACTCTGCAATCCAATTTATTTACAATTGAACATGTAATACACTAGCTCAAAACAATGTACATATTTTAATGACTACCATTACAAAAATAAAGAGAAAAAAGAGTATCTATTGGTACCGTTATCGTGCAACTTCTCTCAGAACAACAATCAACTCATATCTCCAATAATAAAAGCTTATGTTTAAAAAGATCCGTGCAAACGTATTAGCCAGAGCCACATAATTTCCTACAAAAAAAATGCTCCCGTATATATGCTCCGGTTTGATTTCACTTGGCTCAAAATATAAAAATTTGTTGAAAATAATAACATTTTATGTATTTTTGTATTCTTTGGATGTCATTATACACACTCTTATACGATTTTTTTTTCAATATATGATTGATTGATAGAGCTAACAGAGTTAAGGTAATTTTTGAACACCCTATTAAAAATTCCTGGAGCCGCCAACAGTGGTCTTGCTCGTTTGGAGATAGGGGTAATGATTAGAGAGAGAAATGAGGGTAATAATTATAAAACAAAACTAAAGCCAAACTAAACCATGAAACGAACAAGGCCAATATATTTTATTTTGATCGGCTACATTCCTTTGGTCATCAGAAAATGTGAAAAGGAGGGTCACGAGTGGTAGAAATAACATGAGGCTAATTTGGTCAATTTGCTCCACAACTCAAACAATCCTACCAGCTCCTTTGGATCGCGTGATTTGGAGAGAAAAGAAAGGAGAAGAAAGGAAAACCCTTTCTCTCCCTTGTTTGGAAGAACAAAAGGGTGGGAGAGGAGGGGAAATGGTGAAAAATCAGAATCCCTTACCCCCCCCCTCTCCCCCTCTCCCCTTCCCGTTTCTCACCAAAAGTGATGAGATTTGGTGAGAAACGGAACGCTGGCGGCGAGTGCGGGCCACCCCGTCGTCGAATTGTCGTCAAACTTTCACCGTTGTCTTCGTCTCGTCGAGGAGAAGCCGAATCTGTGCGTAAAACTCAGTTTCGGGGTTGCCGGAGACGACAAAGATGACCGGAATGGGAGGGAGAGAAACTGATTTCTCACTCTTGTTTGGATGTGTACGTGAGAAAGCCCTTCCCTTTCCTTTATTTTCTCACCATTAAAGGAAATCTCTCCCATTTCCTTTCTTTTCTCACCATTAAAGGAAATCTCTCCCATTTCCTTTCTTTTCTCACCCTACATGACACTGACACTATACTCTTCTTCTTTTTTTCCAAACTCTTATCTGACAGTCGATTTTTAAACAAACCAGCGGTCAGTTGCCGGTGGGAGCCTAAGGGGTGTTCCACTAACAAAAATAGTTTTTTCCAAAAATCAAGACAGGTAATCTTATATTACAATACAAAGCGGTTTTACATTTTGTCTCTCTCACAACTGTCCTCCGTGGCAATTTGGAGGGCTGTGATTGAATTCAAAAGTTAAGCTCCAATTGATCCAAGGGCTTTTATTTCTTTTCATTCAAATTTCAAACCCATAAGTTGAGGATTTTTTCCAAGGGCTAAGATTGACTCAGAATCTAAAAGGAATGATTGTTGGAGTGATTTTATTTGTGATAATGATAACAAGCCAAATGAACAAGATAAACAAAAAGGAATGGCTTTTTCCAGTGAGGAAAAAAAGAGAGAAAGGAATGACTTTCAAAATTCCGGTAAAATTAAGGTATACAATATCTTCCTTATATCTACATACATCAGATTTTGGTATGTTATGCACATATATCCCTTAATTAGTCGTATGCATTCCTTTAATTAGTCTTTTGCCTTATTAGTTGTACGAAATTCCGGTTAGAAAAAGAAGAGATAAGGAATGGCACCGCTGCTTCCAACCATTTTAGGTTTGTTAATACAAAGACGTTTCGAACAGTTATGATGAGGATGTTTGGAGCCATTCACGGTTAGTTGTGTTTGAGGACTGACCTTTTTTTTTTTCTTTTTTTTTCTTTTTTTTTTGTGATTATGACATGTTTTTCAGTGTTTTTGATAAGCCCTCAATGTTGTATATATATGGGCTTATCTCGCTCGTTGTAATCACACACACGTGCATTTTGTGCCTTTATACGATTGATTTTGCGCGAGTTGTGTTTTTGATGAGTTTCAGAAAATCGGAGCTAAAAGGCGTGTCCAAAGCTCCAAATAATCCCCGGTTGTATCCGGAAGTACCTAAGGTCCCGCAATGCCGAGGAGGACAATAGCCGAAGCTTAGAAGTCGATTCAAGAAGCTTTGGAAGGTTCAAGGAAGGCCCGGAACAAAGGAACAAGAAATCTAGAGTGATGAGCCTTGAGAAAATCTGACCAACCGATAGAAAAATGCTCATTTCTCTCAAGATACAAATGCTATGAAGATGAGGTCAATTGGGTTTGAAATTAGACTCATAGAGCTTTCCAACGGTTCAAGAATCGCCTCATTCCGAGTTCGGACGAAGCCGGGGCGTGCCCGCGAAGTTGGCTCAAAAATCTGCCCGAACAGACGAATCTGGATCGATCCAGATGTGGTGTGGATCGATCCAAATACCTCCGGCCATCATTTTTTGAGCTCTTTTTTCACTTTCCTTTTATGGAAACTTTTGTTTAATGTGTGTGCTTTATTAGATATTATGTAGAGAGAGAAAGGGAAGACTATATTGGGCTCTCTCCTCTCTCCTTCTCCACTACTTACTCTTTCATTTTTAGTTTTAGTTTAGCTCCTCCATTGGAGGATTTTGAAGCTTTCTCTCTCTAGATTTCTCAAGTAAGTTTTCATTTCTAGTTAATTTGTCAAGGTTTATTGTTGTAGCTACAATCATTCTCTCTATATAAATCTAGTTTATTTGTGTTTTTATCGGTTAAATCTTGTTCTTCATTTCCTAGCTAAATCCTTCTTAAACTCTAGTTTTTATTGGTTGTTTGTTATTTCTCTAAGGTTTAAAGTTGTTGGCAAGTTTGTTATCATCGTTAAAAATCACTTTTCAAAGTTATTGGTCATGTTTATAACTTCCTTAATTAAATTAATTAGTCTTTGCCTAATGAGTGAGTAGTCAATTAGGTAGGGTCATGGGGTGATTGACTCCCCATGACCAAGGTTAATCCAGTTCCTCGCGCAATTTAAAAAAGGCTTTCAACTTTTGTCGAGCAATGAATTGGGATTCACTTTTACGAATCAAAATTAGGGTCTGTAAACCCCTTTGATCGCACGTCGCCCGGGGCTTGACCACTTGGTACGTGCGATGCTTAGGGATAGGGCGACTCAAATGTTTGTCTAAATGGCACAAGAATCCTATTCTTTGTGGAACGCATTTTTCTAGGCGATGGTTTAGTTTCTAAACCATTTGCTCGGGTGCACCTAACGGTGGCTCGAGTCGGTTACCGAGCGTGAGGATTTGGTTAGCTTTGGTTGTGATCGTTATGAACCCCTAGGCTTTACCTTTGTTAATTTAGTCTTTTCGTATTCCGTGTCATTCACAAAGTTAAGTGAATCCACCAACAAATCACAAAAGCCAAGTTTGCTGCTTTAAGGCTAAAAACTTCATTCGCAAGTCAACTCTCACACCGGGTGCGTTCGGTCCCTGTGGATTCGACCCGGTCTTACCGGTTATCATGCTATGCGATACCTAGCCCTACGCTTGGGGCGACACCATCTACGACACAATCTAAGGTCGCAAGCAGTTTTTTTACATCTCATCAAGCCACATATTTTGTTTTTTGTGCATCTTTTTTTTAGTGTTGAAGACCCGTGTGGTGAAGTGGATCGGTATGGACGTCTAGGGTTTGTAAGGATGATGCTCAATTCTCGGGATGACCTTTGGTTTCTATTTCAAGGCTTTCTAACCATGAGGGGAAAAGGTAAAATTGTCAATGCTGGAATTTCATTTCCTGGTGATCCTCAGTTTTAGTGATAAGCTTTGCTATAAAGTAAGCCTATATATCCCTGTTCACCTTTTTTGCTTCGCTTCGAGAGAATGAAGTAATTACATATTGTTTGATTTTTCTTCTATTCAAGCTCTAAAATTGATGGATAGTGAAATTGGATCAAAAGTAAAAGAAAAGTTCTATTCGGTTTGTTGTATCGGATGACTTCTATTTGATAGAGTGGTTTGTTTAAGTTGACATCAAATTAAGTGGAGAAGTGCCATTGGTCATGGGCAGTCTAATTGCAGGAGGAGTATAAAGCCATTGCTTGAAACTAATACAACGTTAAATAATAATTTTTATCTCATTACATTTATTATCGAATTGATTTTCCATGCAGTTTATCTTTGGTATTCCATCTCCAATTGAAAATTGTGCAATTTCACTTTCTTAGTGTTGTGTTCGACTAAGGACAAATAAAAATGTAAAGTGATATTCTTAGCTTTGTTAATTTGTTTTTTTATCAGGTTTATAAGAAGTGGGAGGTTATGGTTGCAGACGGGAGAAACGGTATGGGAAAGCTAAGAGAAAATATGGCCCTGAAGGGGGCTGGGGTGCATGAGCATCACATAGTGGTTTCCAGGCTCTCGGCAAGATGATTGGAAAACAGAGTGACTATTGGTGGAGGCAAATGAGGATAAAAGGAATTCACTATGGTAAGTACTGGATAGATTCGACAAGCGTCAATTTTGGGTTAGAAGGGGTAGGATCTAACAGAGAATTTTGATGTAGCATGGTTTCATGATCAAATAAATTTTGAATTGCATCGGGATTTATGTGTTTTTGTGGATTAGACGATGGAGATAGATTGAGTTTCTTCGGTGCCAAGTTCGGTTTTGTAAGTGCTACATTCTTATGATTTGTTGGTCATGCAATTACGTTACTTTTGCATAAAGATTGTTTATGTTGTTTTCTTCAAGTGTGACTATCGCTGGAGTTGTTGGATCCTAGATTAGTTGATGTAGTCAACAAGAACGAATAATTAATTAGTTTTTTGTGGTGATAAAAGTATGCAACTGTGAGCCTTTAGGCACGATCAATTTACTCACACCTTGCTAAGGACGCTAGAAGTCATATTGTACTGAACTCTTCGAGAAGACATGGATATGCGCTAAAATAATTAAGTGTGGTAAAATCATTTGTAAAGATAGTGCCTTCAGGCACGAGTAACAATGCATATGTAAAGATAGTTAATAAATATGTACGCTCAATAGTAAAGAAGGATAAGTTTATTTAAATTGTGTTCAAAACATGCTGCGTCATGCCTTTAGGCACGGGCAATCCCTAGTTCTCTCACAATACATCACATAAAAAATCGTGAAAAGCCAATTTTTTTTTCGTTGTCTTTATTCTTTTTTTTTTTTTGCATTTGTTCATTTTGCGTCAAGTTTTCGTGGTTTATTGATTTATCTCGACGAGACGACTCAAAAAAGAATAAAATTACGGTCAAAACTAATTTTTTTTTAATAAACCGAAAATGAACTAAAATAAACCAGTTAATTGGATTAATTTTGGCTTTATTAAAAAAAATTAGTTTCAATCATAATTTTATGCTTGTTGGATTCGTCTCGTCGAGATAAATCAATAAATTACGAAAACTTGACACAAAAGTAAAAAATGTAATTTTTTTAATAAAGACAAAATGAAAAAACCAAAAAACCATTTTTTTACTTTTTTGCCAAAGCACCTAAAACGAATTTAAATTTTTTTTACCATGTTTCCTTCCAATCATTATCACTATTTCTACTCGTTATCCCATCTTTTCAATCATTTCTCTCACTATCTCTTTCCAATTATTATTCTTATTTTCAATCATTAACCCCATTTCTCTCCACTCAAAATCAAAAACCCATAACGTACCATTAACTGCATAGCTACCATTGTCACCGCCCACCTACACTTTCTCCCTCTTCTCTCTCTCTTCTAACACATATTCCTAAATGAAACCCACTGTTTCAAACTCAATCTAAAAACAAGTGTGTTTGGTTTGATCATGTGGGCTCAACATAGACAAACTCCTTTCTTTTTTGTAGAACGTAGATTTTACACCTTGTTTTTGTTGTTTTTTTTTTTTTCATACATGGGCAACCCAACCGGTAAATCCGAAACAGTGATTCAGTCGGTTTCCGTTGGTGATCGGTTCCAGTTTTTCCCAACTCGAATAATTCGGTTCGGGTGGCAGGTGGGCACCCAACCCGACTCGACCCAACCTATGCACACCCCTTGATGTTACTCTTATGTTAGATAACTGCAGGGGTCCGACCCCTGCTCAGCTTCACGACCTCCATCTTAGGATTCAAACTCCAGGAGCAAGACCACTGAGCTACAGCCCAAATCTAACACTACACATTCAACCAGTAGTAAAGGTACGCTGGTAAACAAAATTATTAGTACTTCAAAGTTTCAAACTATACACTGAGAGAGAGAGAGAGAGAGAGAGAGAGAGAGAGAGAGAGAGAGAGAGAGAGAGAGAGAGAGAGAGAGCTTTTCTACACGGGGAGAAAATGATTGTGTAGGATGTGCCAAAACATAGTTGAATCTAAATGTCTGCCGCATTTGTAGTTTTCTCAACAACATCGATGCAAAAGCCAACAGATCTTCCCTCAGACATGGCCTCAGCTAGTTTTGCCCGTGCTCCTTCATGGCGACGCAATGTTAGGACAGTGTTAAGAACAGCCCATCTGACTTGCGAATCTGCTTTCTTCTGAGTGAAACCCAAACCTTTTAGCAGCATATCCAACTGTTGCAACAATAAAAACTGCCTCAGCTATGCGAGCAGATGAACTTGCGTAACCACTATAAAAGGAAAGCCTGTGTTCAGCATATGTGAGATGAAAGCATTCAAAGAAGACTAAGCTTGTTCCCCAAATTCTGTCTTTTTTACTGTCTTCTTTGGCATTTTGGGTTGATATATTGTGAGAGAATGACTTATCTCGTACAGCGAGAAAAGACAGTAAAAGAGACAATTTGCAAAACAAGAGTCTTCTGGAACGGGCTCTAATTGTCGTATGGTTAACTATAAAAGCTAAAGACTGCCTATGTGGGCCTGAATTATCTAAAGATGGGCCGAAGGGCCCGATTGTGATTAGAAGGGATAAGGCCCATTTGGGATTGACCCAGGCCTGATCCATACAAGGACCAGTAGTCCCGAGAGACTTCCCGAATGAAACCCTGGTTGGGAACCGAGTCCCTAGACCGAGCACTTTAGGGCCGGAACCGTGGATATCGGGGACTTGGGTACGGGTGCGATCCATGCGACCCGGAGCAGAGTTGGTCCCGCCCAACTTCAGAGCTTAATCTCTCTGAAGTCACGAGAAACTTTCATATAACTGAATGGACACGCGTCATAATGGGATTGGATGCATGTGCCAACGTAATGATGCTCGGTTACGTACTGTGACGTCATCCGGGCGGTTATCGCACGTAGGAAACACTAGCCTTGGGGAGCAAGCCAAGCCCTACTTATATAAACAAAGCGAAAGCTCACTAAGGAGGTACGCTCACATAATCTCTGATATCCCCTTTCAACCCTAGATCTGAGTACTTTCTCCTCCTCCTTCTAGCTTCTGACTTGATCGTCGGAGTACCATTCCGGACTCCACGGTCCGGGTTGGTGCTAACGAGTTCGCTCAGTGTGCAGGAGCAGAGCTCGTGAGGAGGATCTACTTTCATCCCAACACGCATCCAACGGGAACGACGGAGAATTTTCATCCACCACACTGCCCAAGGTTTGTGCCTCATTGAAGTTTATCCACCTCGCAAGCGACCAAGAAACCTCCAATTTTTGCCATGTGATGTCAACAAAGTTGTAGTGGATCAATAGCTGGTACAGTGTGGTTTGGAGTATTTGCCATTTTGGGAATGTACCTCTAGTTGAAAACTTCAATTTTGACATGGAAAGGGTTTTTACTTTAGGCTCCGTTTGTTTCGGGCGGAAAACGTTTTCTTGGAAAACATTTTCCGTGGAAAACATTTTCCGGTGTTTGGGTACAACAAAAAATAAAAGTCAAAGGAAAACTTTTTCCAAAATAAAAAAGTCAAAAGGAAAATGAACTACCAAGGCTTGAAAACGTTTTCTGGATTTAAGAGGCAGAAAACATTTTCCATTGCTACTCTGCCTCTGCCCCAACCTGAGAATCACGCTCCCGACTCTCCGACACAGGTCATCTCTCTCTCTCTCTCTCTCTCTCTCTCTCTCTCTCTCTCACACACACACATACACACACACACACCCACCCACCGTCCCTCTCTCTCTTCCATTCTCTCAGGTAAAATTTGGGAAAAACGATGCTTGATCTTTGCCATTGCTGTTTCGCTGACTGTTTTGCGCAAACCATTTTCTCTTATCACACACATTTCAATTCAGCCATTGGCTTGAAGCTGATCTGATTGATTTTGCTTTTGCAGCGGTTTAGAACAATTGATTGTCGCTTCGATTTGGTCGAGAGGT
Source organism: Vaccinium vitis-idaea (assembly GCA_963854785.1). Taxonomy (NCBI): domain Eukaryota; kingdom Viridiplantae; phylum Streptophyta; class Magnoliopsida; order Ericales; family Ericaceae; genus Vaccinium; species Vaccinium vitis-idaea. The sequence goes on along the minus strand of OY978225.1, from coordinate 18,328,561 downwards.
GAAGCGAAGGTTAGAAGATTTCAGGTAATGGGAGGTTGATCCTTCTGCCGCTTCCGACCCTTCGTATGTTCCCACTGTTAATCGTTGGGGTTTGTCTCGATGATGATCAATTATCTCAGTTTAACTTCTCCAGGATCCTTCTTCTTCTTCCTTTTTAGGATTATTTTTAATACTATTACTTCTGTGGATAATTGGGGTAGTACCTGTCTGATGAAATGTCCGAGACATTGGGTTCAAGTTTTTTATGCATCGGTAATGAGACCCTGTGGTTGTTATACATTCCTTGTATTGAAAAATAGAGGACAGAGCCAAATTGGGGTATTACCTGTTTGATGAAATGTCTGAGACATTGGGTTCATACTGTTTTTTTAGAAAATGCAACTGAAATTCTACTATATTCATTGGTCTAGAACTGAAGACATGATTCAGTTGTTAAGGTAGAAATTGGAGACCGTAAGTCCAGTGATGAGCAGTCTGTCCAGGGTTTTGAGTTTTCAGTCGTTGAAGTGTTTGTATTTTCTCTAATTTTTAAGTGCAGTTATGGGTATTTGCCTATTTGGCAACATTTTAGTCAGTCATAAACTCTTAGCATTTATGTATGCCTTGTAGTTCTTGCCCCCGTTGGAGTATACCTTGAAGGATTTGTTACCATTGTTCTCTCTAATATATGTATGGTTTTTGCTTGTTTATTTTCTTGTTAATAGGCACACCTTGAACATGAGGCATTTTTGAACAAGAAAATTGAGATGTATGATGAGATGGCATTAGTTGTCGGGAAAGACATGACAACAGGTCAATTTGCAAAGTCATTTGATGATATAGAGGAAGAAACAGTTGCTGAATCAGACTCTATTGATTTCTGTGTCGCCAATGTATCAAAAGGGAAATGCACAACATCTTCAAGTGAGGCTCCAACTCAAGCAAGGCCTCACCGAAAGAGGAGTCGTGACGAGGATGAGGGTTATGACAAGTTATCGACACAAATTGGAGAAGTTGCTTTGGCGATCAAGAAACTCAGTGATGATCGGCTTGATGTGAAAGACCTCTATGATGAAGTTATGAAGACAGAATGATTCGACGAATTTACACTTGCCTCAGCATTTGACCACTTGGTCGAAAATGAAAAGGTTGCGAAGGCATTTATGGTCAAGAATGCGAGGCTTCGAAGGGCATGGTTGGAGGGTTTCTTTAATATGAATGCGTGAGTTTGAGTATGTTGGGTATTTTGGTATTGTAATTGAGGAGCTATGGTGAACTTTGCACTTTGAACTCTGTTTGTGTCTTCTGTTTCTGGTATTTTGGTAGTGTGTTTTCATGCTTTGGGTACTTTGAAGTTTGGCATTTTCGTATTGTGAATTTTGGTCATTTTTCCATATAGTTATGAGGTTTATTACAATTGAGGTTAATCTAGTTTATATTTTCTTTGCATCTCATTTCTTAATCTTGCTGGATTTTGGTCATTTTCTCATATTAGTGATTTTCCATGTCTACCAAACAATGGAAAATGTTTTCTAGAAAATGTTTTCATATCACAACCAAACACTGGAAAACATTTTCTTTTCTAGAAAAAGTTTTCCATGGAAAAGGTTTTCTAGAAAACATTTTCCGCCCGAAACAAACGGAGCCTTAGTTTCTCAGAGAGGATTGCCTATTTGGGAATGTGTGTTTCCTTCGCTAACCAAAACAAAGGTTCTCATACAGAAATTATATAACATCTCAATTAGCAAAAAGAATAAAAGAACATGAAAAATATGTGGGGGAGGCTCTGATTCTTCCCATAGAGCAACAAACCCGTGAGGCTAACTGTTGGGCTGGGCCAAAAACAAAATGACACATTAAGGTGAGTTGGAGCATGGATCTTCCATAATGTCAGAGTCGGGAACATGCCTGCACTGAGGTAGGCATGTTGGCATCCCACGTCAACAGGGCCCAATCTCTAGGATGGGGGTAGGGGGTCCATGATGAATATCTTTTGGTTTTTGTTATGGCTCCATAAGAACCTTAGGGAATGTTTGTAATGCATAGGAAGTTAGGAACTCTTATAACGATCGAAGGCAGTTGAATTGACTCATTTCTAGAAATTCAGAGGTGTTGAGAAAAAGAAATCGTAGGACTTAGCCTTTCTACCTTAATACCTTTCACCAACATATTTGATAAGTCTTGCAGCAAGGTTGGCAAGAAGTCTCTTGTAAAAACACTATCATGAAAGAAAAATGCCGTGGGGCTAAAATCTGTTAAACCATCCAACTCAACATTAATTGATAATGAGTGGATGTGCCACCCAGAGTCACATACTAGTTTTGGAGGTGATAATTACCAAAGGTGGGACAACCTCTTACACTTCCCTACGCGTGCGACTCCCAACTCACATGTGGATAGGTAATCAATCAAGAGAGTCACATCCAAAAGCATAGTTCTGGTAACATTTTAAAGTATCCAAGTCAAACTCATATACTAGTTTGGGAGGTGATAATTAACCAATTTGGGATAAAGCTTTAACTAGACCTATCAACAATAGATGAAAAGCCAATGAGCTATAAATGCCGTTTGACTCCATTAACCTCAAGTGCCACAATACAGCATTATAATATTTGTGTACACGAAACATAAGCATTTAATTTTCTGGAGACAAACTTAAGGTGAAGAAACATCAGCGTAGTAGTCGCGCTCAGTAACTCCGACAAAGCAAACATAAGGGATTAAACAGGAAAACTCCAAATATCACTAAACCAAAAGGCACTGACATTGTTATAAGCAATAGACCCCTATTTGTGGTGAACTTGTTGGTCTTACATTTTCGAATATGAGTTACTTGTTCTTTGCATCTCAAGTTCACTGATCTTCATGACTCGATTTTCTCTACTCATTTACGTATTTTTTTGCACATGAAAAAGAAGGAAGAGAATGGTGTTAACCTTGTTAATATCTGCAAGGCCTCCCTCAGCCTGCCCGTAGAGAAGATATTCAGTAGCAACACCTGCTAGTGCTATGCACGAAAACCTATTCAGCATCTGGCAAGTACACAATCATTAGAATGGTTTTCAATTTTGAGCTCAACACTCTTTTGGGACAAATTTGAAATGTCTATGTACAGCATTTGTATGAAAAGAAAGAAGGAATCTTACTGTGGCTGAAAGTTTTCCAGCATTAACCTGCATGACGATTACAATAGTAATCAGAGGATATAGACGAGAAATAAGCAAATATAATTTAAAAAATCAATCAACAAGAATGGTATTCTTTATTTCTACTTACCTAGGCCTGACCTAGATAGGTAACATGAACAATCTTCATGGAAATAGCGATATTTACTAGTGATTCTGAAAGAAACAAGATTGTATAATCTCTGGTGGAAAACCATTTGAGATATAGCGCAAAAAGATCCCATGTCAAGACCACTTTTTCCACTTCCCATGAACACGAGAACAAAGAACAAAAAGAAAAAGACACAAGTTCCTCCCTCGTAATGTACCTCTGTAATTCTGGTTTTATTTTTTCCTCCTGGTTTTTCTGTTTGCTGTTTTGCAGTAGGTAGCATGTACAGGGCTTTTGGTTGTATGCAAAGGGTTTGCTAGTTGAACTCTTGTTGTATTTTGGTTTGGGATTTTATATGAAATTACATTTGCTGGGAAAAAACGGAGGTATGAAGAATAGCACACTTAGGAAATTATATTCAGATGAAATACAAACAAATATAAGAAAACAGCCTACTTCTTCAAGGAACTCAAAATCCACAAAAGCAGTCCCCGCTTGGACATTGAGAGATCCTTCCTTCTTTAAAGCTTCCAAACTTGAGAGCGTATATCCCCTTGGAAGAATTCCCAGCAAGTAGGCAATTAAGAAATGGCCAGCTTCATGCTACATCAAATTTTTTGTGGTAATAAACTTGAGAGGAGGTCTTAGCAGACACACGATCAATATACTAAAAAGGAAAATGGAATGTATTCAGCCGACTCAAGAACCGAAGAAAGCATTGGAAGACGAAGAAAGTTTACAGGCAAAAAGATATAGTGATATACTCGTGTGTGTGTGTGTGTGTGTGTGAGAGAGAGAGAGAGAGAGAGAGAGAGAGAGAGAGATGAATCTTACTTGGACAACCCTATTGTGGTACTTTTGACTAAATGTGTGGCCAATTGTGTCAAGAATCAAACTGCTGATTCCACCATTAAAAGAAACCTGTAAAGAGACGATTATGAGACCGATGAGAAATAATGGTCCTAAAAATAGCTCCGGCCTATTTGTGTGTATATGCTTTTGATTGAACCTTATTCAATTATTTTCAGAGATGTTCCTTCAGCACTCCATGTCTACATTGTGGGTGCATGAAACTTACGTATAACTGGAAGTGGAGTGCATGAAGCCTCAAAATGAAGTGCCAATATGGTTACACTTTTTGTTAAGATTTTATCCCTCCTCCAGAATGTCAAACAGTCTGATTTCTTTGATATGAATAAATTTCACATGAAGAAAGATCCGAATGAGTGAAAAACATGAAGTCCGTATTGCTAAACATACTACAAGAACAACATCGGTGGTAATGCAAACAATATTTTCAGACTTTTTGCAGACAACACACTCGTAAGGAACAAATATAAATAAGACGGAAAACTCATTGCAATCATTGCCGTGAATTGAAAAACCCATTGCATGTTGGAACTCTTACATCTTTCTTAGTCAGTCTGCCCTCTATCTCCCACACCTTTTCTTTTGGAGGAAGGAAAACAAGAGGAGGCCATTAACCATTCATTTTTGGAAGGGCAATAGAGAATCAGAGGAGAGGATAAGCAGGGCCATGTTTATGGCCATATACATGGGGTTGCTTGCAGCACTTGCCCTAGAGATTGGTCCCCATTCCTCAAGACACAGTCATGAAGGTCAGGCAGCAAATAAGATTTATGTCTCCTTTGGAACTAGTCAAACACAAAACTAACCCTCCAATTCAAGCAAATGATCTCAAACCAAGTTAGTGGCTTCTTCATCTTGGGTAAATGCATTTCTAGAACAAAAGTTGGAACATTCACATTAGCCTTCACTCCTTAATTCCTTGTTGAATATTTAGTTACTCAGACAGAATCCATATAAGGTTCAAGAGCGGTATGAGATTCCATCCTTGTGAGATCAGGCTACTCTATGCTTTCTAAGGCCTTTATCCAACCTTCAATCCGCCTGGTAACAACTTAATGGGAGATGATAAAGAGCAGTAACTAATGGGACTTGTTTTCTCCCAATAGTTTTGGAAAGGCCAAAGTCGACCAATGGGTGGATTCTTCATTCTCATCTCCAATCAAGGATACATGAAATGCTTAAGGACAATATGGAGTGGCTCTCTAAATTGTTCCTATCCTTCGAAAAATGGCACGGGCAGATTATCCTACCATCAAAAAGCATTTGGCTTACATGCCTTGGGGTACCTACCAATGTATGTTCTACATAAACCTTTTTGCCTATTGGATGTTTATGGGGTGATGCCATTACTTTGGATGACAGTACCCTCAAAGGTTTGGCTTTTAATAGAGACAGGGTGTTTGTAGTTACTGCAATCATTGAGCACATTGACAGAGAGTTGACGCTGAAAATCAAAGGAAAGTCTGTTAAGATAAAGAGTGACTAAAGACTCACCATCAAATGTCAACCTCGGGAATATAACAGTGAATTCCATAGTGAAAGATTGGTGCTCCTGGAACAAAAGGGTCGATAACAAAGTTTCGAGTCTAGAGTCGTGTGAGAAAGCTAATGACATGGCACTTGAACTGTATAAACTTGTTGTGAGCAATGGTAAGTGGTGGATAGCAGCTTAGCTGGGCGCTGCTGATCCCACTAAGGATATATATTCAAAATTCAGATCTTGTGGAAGAGGAACCAGTGGTAGGAGAAACAATGTTGGTGCATGAAGCAAGCCAACCTTAATCGAGTACCAAATCTGATGATTTGGGGTTTAATGTTGGGCATCCTATTTCAGATCCCAATGGTGATAAAATTGTGAGTTCCCTACCCATCGACTCTGATGATATTTCAAGCCCCTCTTCTCAGATGTCTTTAGCCAATCTCCTTTAAAAATGGAAATCCAAAGGAAAACACAGAAACAAAAAATGTAGAAAGAAAAAAAAAATGGTGATCGCACTTCTAAGAACAAATTCAAGAAGTTGAATGCAGCTATTTTAGCAGGCCTGATAGCTGGGAACTGAAGTAAGGTCAATTGAGGAAACTAAAGAGGAAAGTGAAGAAATCCAAGGGCAGGAAGAGTTGTAGCCTATCCACTGATGGTTCCTCTCACCAGAGGCAGAAACATCAATTTAGTTTTCTTAAAGGACGCAGAGGGTGTGATTGATGTGGGGACCGGGGAGAACACTGGGCTTGAATATTTATGGCAATGAATATGAATGCATGCAGAAGATCATTCAATCTGAAGCCAATATTGCATCTACCGTTAACCGGAGGCGATTAGATCTGGTATTAGCTGGTAAGAAGGTCGCTAGAGGAAGCGAACTAACATGCTGCTGCTCCAAGTGAAGAAATGGGTGAATCTTAACCTAAGAAATATCACAGCTCTTTGGGTTTCAGATCTGGAGACGGTGAAGGCTAGAGTTGCTGGGTTTTTTTTATTTACCTTTATTGGTGTATTTCCTACTTCGAACTGGCTTGTATTTTGGTGCCTTGAACTTCCAACTTGCTGCAAATTTTTAAAATACCATACAAGCAACTTCACTATTACCTGTATAATGCAAAATGTTTTTATGACGTCTAGTATAACTTGTTACTGCTAAATGCTAAGTTACCGCATCAAGAGTGTACGAAAACAGCAAGCCCACAGAGAAGTAGAATATTTGTTGCGGATTCAATCCAAACACATTCCATGCAGAGATTCCTCCTACAAGACCAGCGAGCTGCAGGTTTCTTTCAATAGAACCAAGAGTTGCATCTACTGGTGACAGCAGAGATGAAGCTTCTATTCCATTCAGTTTTAGTTCATCCAAACCGTATAGCCTCTGGGGTACCTGCACAACAAGTCCACTTATCGAATAGAGACCTCATTGTAACCTAAAACTGGTAAAACTCACCCGAATGCACCTAAGCCGGAGAAAGTATTGTAGAAGTCAAAAAAAGTAATATGGATATCCAGAACGAGCAATTGTTTTGATTACTTGATTAGAAGACTAACTAGAAAATACCTCCCGTTCATAGCATCTTATTGGGATTGTAATATTGTATTGCTTAAAATTAAATGTTAGTTACAAGACCAAGCTCATAAATATATTTGTAACCAGCATTGGGAAATCAACACATTCTAGATTCATGACAATTCAAACAATATCCTAGTTGCCTGTGAATATAGATGTTACAGAATCAACTTCAGTCACCATTTTCTCAGTTGAATATGAGTCAATTGGGATGGGGAAAAAACAGAAATGGAAAGAAATTTTTTTGTCCAATTTGCTTGACCAAGAAAACAATCTGCAAAAAACCTTCTCTTCCTCCCAAAATATTTTGGACAATGTTTGATACTTTGATTAGTCGAACTACTAAGGATGTGATATGTGTCTTACATGACGAGTAATACCACCGGACTAATAGTGAGAGGATTATTAGTTCCATGTCGTCACATGTAAGATTTGTTGTCTAATGGATATGGTATCCTCTACTAATTGTTTCCTTTAAGACACCGGAAACATGATACCACGAGATTTATAATCCGGTCACATATCTAATATGGCCAACAAAAATATCCTTAAGTCGGTTCATCTGTTGTAAACATCTGTTTAAACACTCTCTAGAAAATCTGGCGTAGGATACATTTTGGCTTCAAATACAAAGATTTATATTTGAGGCCAAAGACTTATCCTCTTTGGATTTGCATGGGCACATCTTAAGATTTATCCTCTTTGTATTTTAAGACGTGCACTCAAGGGGCTAATTAAGAACGGAATTTTTCTTAAAAGTACATTTTTAATAGATTTCAATATCACATTATGACTCTCAAATTGTAACTTCTCATGCAAACACATTTTGATGGATTCCAATATCAAATTATGACTCTCAAATTGTTTCTTCTCGTCCATATTCATGGAGTTTTATGTCATATACTAGATGCTACTTATTTGGGGTATTGACCTCTTTTGATCTATATATGCCAGTGTGGAAAAGGATAAAACATGGAGAGTTTTATACTGCAAAATGAGGTATCAATTGGATTGCTTGGTCCAGTTCAAAAAAAAAAAATTGGATTGCTTGGTGAGTTCATTGAGATATAGTTGACTTTTGAGCATACATGCGGTCCTTGTTTTGTGGGGAGGGCTTTAGCTGCACACAAAGTTCCCTAAAGATCGTTGTATCTTGTATCTTGTGAGTAGAGCGTTATTTCAACCTAGTGCATAATGGGACGTTTTGCGTGCCTCGATATCTAAGTTCTCCATACTCTCCTATTTCTCTACTTAAATTATGGTCTCAACTCTCAACATGTTACTATTTTTGTGGTTGGCTCCTTTTATTCGTGCTTGTAGAACTCATGACGAATATTTTCATCATACTCGGCGAACATTTGATCCATATAGCATCCCCATAATACCTCAGCTCATGATTGCCAAAGAAGCAAACAACATGTGTGTGTAAATATCTATGTTTATGTAGCTTAATGGACAAATTTATACAAAAGAACCCACAATTCACACATATTTTCAGACATGCAAGTGGAGAGCACCTGCCTAGCAGCACCAAAACAGCGAAGTCCCCCAGTCTTCTTGCCCTGCAAATCCTTGACAAGGGCCAGTGCAGTCCTGTCATTCCCTTTACTTAGCTCCTCGTCAATTTGTTCCAACACTTGCCACCGCAAAACAGCAATCTCTGACGAACTAAAGACTCTAAAACTGGACAATCTGGGTCGCCAATAAGGCGATGTGCCCGATTGATGGACCAAAATGTGCATTTACAGAAATCTGCACAGCCCACAGAAACAAACTGGAGTAGGGGGTGCTCGTTAGAAATTGCCCCACTGATATGAAAGAGTTCTAAATGCTTTGGATTATTCTCAACCACGCGAATGGGATAACTGCCATGAAAATTGAAAAGTCGTAGGTTGTTTTGGAACTTCTGGGGAAAAAAAAAAGAGGAGGAAAAAAAAAAGTACTTATGTAATCTCCGGCCCTTATTTTCTCCCAAATTTGAGTCAAATTTTGAGTAAAAATATGAATTTGGTAGGACATCTCCAATGCAAAACCTTAATTTTGACTAAAATTTATTATTTTAAAAATATCTAGTGGCATACATGCGAGAAAGAGGGAAGAAATGATCAACTCCGGCGAAGCTTCGGGGACCCTGGCGAGGCTCCGACAAACTTCCGGGGAATCTTCGATGGTTGCTCCAGCGAATGTCTCTCTCTTCCTCTCAAACAAACCATCGGAAAAATGAGGAGAGATTTTGGTTGTCCCTTATTTGGAAAAAAAAGAAATTGGTAAAATCCAACTTTGGTACACAATTGGGTTATGCATTGGAGAAGAATTTTTGTTGTTTTTACACAAATTTTAAATTTGGATCTTAAAATGAGTAAAGATCGAAGATGGCCTAAAAGAGAGAAATAGAAGGAAAAATTTACTCCAAATGAGAAAACGGAGAACCAAAATTTTAAAGGGTAAATTTTAGAATTGGTCCTTATAATTTGCATGATTTCTCAATTTTGGTACTAGTAGGGTTTATCTTAACCCTGTAGTACACATTATGTATCAATTTCGTTCCTCTTGCTAACGCGTCAATAAAACAAATGGAATTCAAGGGGAAAATTATCATTTACGCTCACATAGGGACAATTTTGAGATTTTAAGTGAAACTGAGGGACTATATCTAAAATTTTACCTTTAACTTTGGTTTTTGCAAACAAAAATAGAAAGCAGCATACGTAGTATATTTGGCACCTCAACTACTTTTTATTGGATAATCAAAATATGTTGAGGAAATGAAAAAAAATATACATTTTATTACATATTATAAATAAAAAAATTTAAAATCAGCTCATTTGACTGTCGTTAAGGTTTAAAAATGTATTGAGATGTTTGAAAAGTGTATAAAAATAAGTGAATGTATAGAATAGTGAAAAAAGTACAATGGAGTGTGTGTTTCTTTTTGTAGAACAACCTAACGAAAATTAATTAGCTCCGAGCTTGTGAATTTCACTAGCTTAGGTTCCACCCATCATCTACAGGGATCGATTACCCTTTTACCATTCAAATACAAGTAAAATTTCGTTAAATACAATTCTACTCTTTACTCCCCTCCCACCTTCATCTGCTAACCACTTCCCGGCTGGGGATTTTTTCTTATGAAATTTCATTAATTCTAAATTTTCACTAAATTTAGTGAACTTTCAAATCTACTTTAGAATCACCAAGTGAATTTTATTAGCTTCGCAAATTTCACTAGATTTCAAAACACAACCACCTCCTAGTGAATTACATTAGCGTTGAGCTCATTAATTTTACTGGGTTTCAAAACTCTAATCTTTTCAGCTCTATCGTCAGAAGCTTACAGAAACAAATGCCAAACTAGGGGTGAGCATGGACCGGATTGGTTCGGATTTGTAGTAAACCAAGAACCAAACCACTACCTACGGATTATGAATTTGGCGAACCAAACCAACCCACAAAAGGCATCGAACCAATCCAATCCAAACCATTAAAATACGGATCGGATTCGGTTTCAATTAAACCACGGTTTGCTTAAAATTGAGATATTATTTCCGTAAAATATTTAGAGTACGTAAAATTTAGGTTTACTACGTTAGGTTTATATATAGAATACGAATAGGTCCTCTTATATAGAAATTTAGGGTAATTATTCATGGTAATGAAGGAAATCATGGAATAGGAATAGGAATAGGAATAGGCTATGACCGAATCATGTATAGAAATTTTAAAAAATAGAAATGTGTTGTGGAATCAAAATTAGAATGGAGAATTTCATCACCGAATTTATTTGCTATGACTAAACCACTATTGGTGTATTAGAATTAGTGGAATAAGTTGTGAATCTTAGGCAAAATAAAATCTAGTTAGAAAAGGAATAATGAATAAATTAAATTAGGAAGTTAGTTGAATATGGCTTATATATAATAATAATAATAATAATAATAATAATAATAGTTCGGATCGGATTGGAATCGGAACCATGAACTTAAATTCACAAACCAAACCATTGACTACGGATTCTAATTTTTTTAAACCAAGACCAAACCACGCTACTAAAAATCCAAACCAAACCAATCGGTTTGGATTGGTTTGGACTGGATTCATGGTTTGACGGATTTTCTGCTCACCCCTATGCCAAACCCACTAATAGAAAATTCATCAAACAGGTGAAAGACCTCCTGTAGTTGGGCCACTGAAAAACTCATCAAATAGGTGGAGCTCGTGAATTTCATAACGACGTTTTCTCAAGAACCAAACAAGTCCCAAACAGAGGATAAAATATGAACTGTTGTATCATTTTTATACGCTAGAATTGAGCCCACAAGAAAGAAATTGAACTAAGCTCGAGGCATGGAAATTGTGGACCAGAGCTTGGTTCAATAATTTATGTTTGGCTTTTTGTCGATTTCTCGCCGCTAATTCGAAAACGCCACCCACTGTAACATCTAGCCATCGACCAACTAGCATCCTTCCTCACATAGATGTTCAAACCCCCCATAGCAAATCCAACCCCTTGTAAGTTCCATCATTTAGTCGTCCGTCCTCCTATACAGAAATTCGGTTTCTTGCAGATAGATTATCTACCTAACGCAGTGAAATTAATAGCGACTGTCTATTTTTTCTTCTTTCTTATAAGTGGAATAGTTTTCTATACGATACACATATTAACTTGATTATCTCAGTCATTTTTTTTACGACTGAAAAAATACGATCTCTCCTACACTGTATTCGCTCTATTTGCTTTCGATTTTACATGCTGTAATTGGGAAAAGATAGGAGGTTGATTTTCTGAAAATGTTTTCAATCAGGAACTCTTTTTTTTTTTTTTTCGAACTTAGCTCGTCCATTGCCGATGGGAGAAAAACTCCGAGATATGCATTGAGTACCGCTATTTAAAATCCAGACCGTAAAAAATACTTTTAGATGGCCATGATAGGATGCTACGGGTATCACGTTAGACGCCACGTGGTACCCTACACGCACCCAAGTATTTCTCAATTGATGGACTCTTGTTTCCTTTGGACTATAGCTCTAACCCAATTATTTATTTCAACTACCCAACCTAATGCTGATCACTTTTAATTGGGTTTGGGAAAAATTAGCCCACTTATAAACGGATTGGGCAAGGCTTTTAGTGATTGGGCTTGACATCTTGTTTCAGTTCACGGATGCAAAATCCATTAGGCCGAATTCATGTTATACTTGCTCAAGAGGAAATACCGGTAATACTTACTTTTTGGATGAAATTCATCAAGAACCTTAAGGACAGCTACGTAACTATTCCACTGTGGATTTTTTTTTCTTTGATTACTCAATTGTTCGGATCAGTATACACGCATCTCGACTAATTTATTAAAAACGGATCTAATGGGCAAAATTGAATTCTCCTTTACGTTTCCCGTTAACCCCTGTTGATCACCGGGGACCAAGTTCAAGGGCCTTGATTAAAGATCTACTGACTACTGCTCAACTTCTTAGCAACCGTTTTACTAAAATCTTCAGACTCTGGTTCTGAAATCTCCAAATAAGATGACCATCCTTGTATAAGCATAAGTCCAAGGCCAGAGAGTCAAATTTTGCCAAAAATAAAGATTGCCTGTTGCTCTCCCTTCAGAGGATCCTTCTTTGTTGCTTATTTCTTTCATCTGCAGGGGCTCTTTTGAACAGTAATTTCTTTAGTTTTGTGAACTCTCAAATTGATACAGTTTATTACAATTCTCATGATGTAGTAATGATCTTTTGTCTCAATGCCTAGCTAGAAGAGCAAAATTACACTTGCATGCAGAGCTATGAAGCTATATGTATGTACATTCCTCCAATAGTGGTGCTAAATTAGGACCTTCCATTTAAACAACAATTATCAATCAAGGGAAAAAAATTCAAGAGACATACTTACACTCCCACTCGTACAAATGCATTCTACCCGTTCATTGTAACACAAACTAACAGTTACTCCGTTCCACATTGTTTGGTCACTACTTCCTTCTATATTCGAGATTTTTATTCAGATTAACAAATATACTTTCCTATTATTGAAGAGTAGTTTTGTAATTTCTCATATTATGGACAAACTAGTTCATTAAAGTAAACAAGAGTATGAAAATAGCTTCTAATACAAAAACACAATAGTAAAGTAGAATTATAGATGGAGAGAGAGAGAGAGAGAGAGAGAGAGAGAGAGAGAGAGAGAGAGAGAGAGAGAGAGAGAGAGAGAGAGAGAGAGAGAGAGAGAGAGAGCGCAAATACAATTTTCAGATCTGGGAGGGGATGAGGCTGCCGCCTCTCCCTCTCCCTTCTCCCCCCCCTTCGGCCAGCCTCCCCTCTCCTCCTCTTTTTGACCCCCTCCTCCTCCTCTCTCCTTCCTCACCCTCCATCTACTACTCCCTCCTTCTTCCACCGCCTTCTCCCTTCGCTGCCTTCTCCGCCACCACTTACCCACCGTCCACCTCCAATTGTTTGGTTGGGGTTCGATCTATGGAGGTCTGAAGCTTGGGGCTGAGGTTTGGCCTCTCCGATGAATAAGGTGTCGGTATTGATGTGGCGATTTCAACATCAGATTTTTGCCCGGAGTTTTTTTTTTTCTTTTCTTTTCTTTGTTTGATTACCCCTTTTGGTGGTTAGATTAGCCCCTTTTCAGGTGCTTTGTTTTTCTCCATGCGTGGAGTATTTTGTTACAGATTTCATCCGGGTTTTATGCTTAATGGTTTGAGTTGGGTGTCCTTTGGGAGCCTCTACTACTAAATCGAGGACGGACTCTGCGCCAACACCTAGTGTTGGTCTGCTACGGTAGGTGTGTCTATGAGCTTGGAGCCTGTGTGCTTTTCAGTAGCTTGGTCTTAGATTTTTGTAATTTTGGTTCATTCCTATATTCTGTGATGTAATTTTTTGCCATACGGCTATTCATAATATGAATTGGACTGTTTTAAAAAAAAAGTAGAATTATAGACTACAATGGACCTTTTGAAAATGTTGTATTGCAGTTTTAATAAAGTGAATATAGTGTGGAGGGAGGGGGGCCTTTCTTTTGTGGGGACAAACAGAAGAAGCTAGAAGAAATTAGAGGGGAAGGGAAGAGTGAGTTGTTTGGTTTTGGTCCATGTACATAATATGGAGGGGAATGGATCTTAAAATGAGAGATGTTTTCTAGGATTTGATGGTAAGGACAGAAAAGTAAAGTGGCCACCACAAGTCCAGTTTTTTTTGTCGGTCTCATCCAGTTTGGGTCTTTGTGGGCTACTCTTGACCAACAACAATGATTAAAGTTGTTCATTTTGTAGATTTCGTTAGGTGATATAAAAAAAAATTAGCTTGAATAAACATTGATAAATGAATAAACAAAATAGTTTTGTACAAGGAATATGGAATGACCAAAAAATAATTTAAAACCTAAATTGCCCACTCTTTCATTATACAAGTATATTTTGTTTATATATCTATCCATATTCGATCAATCTAATCTTTCATGTGAATGGCGTAGTTGGCGAGTTTTACAAAATAAACGATTTCGATCATTGTTGTGGACTTTTTTGCCAACAAAGATTCAAACTGAACAGGACCGGAAAAATAAATAAATAAATAAAACTCTCTACAAGATGCCAAAAACTGTTCCTAGTTGTTGACAGTATTTAACCCAAATGCTTCCAAATCCCTTGTGGGCTTCACCACATTATACAAAACTCCATAAAGTAGCCCACTGAAAGTGAAGTTCTAATGACAATGACCGCAGCAGAACTGATGCTACAAATGTACCATAAGTGGCCCTAAAGTGAATAGTCTGGAGCACGGCGTGCAGTACCCCGAATCACTTCACAGCTACACATTTTTATACAGTTTGCGATTAATTATTTGATTCTGGATTGATTCGGAGTATCACGTGACGGTTCTCCTAGATTAGAAAATAATTACTCCATTAAATCATGTCACATTTTATACGGTAGCATTGTAGCAAGCATCAATAGTGGGGAAAAATTAAAAAAATTACACTATTCTTCTTTCTGTTTTTTCGGCCACTGCTTTTTTATATTTTACATGTGAGGGGGAAGCGTTGGGGTTTGAGCTCTTACGCCCTGTTTGGCGACCAGATTTGCACCCGGATTTGGCTCAGCCCCGGATTTGTAATCCAGGGCCCACCTCCGGCCGGAGTTTGGCGCACAATTTTCGTCCCCAACTCCACCCGGACTATTTTCACTGTTTGGAGTGCAAATCTGGCTTCACCCGAATTTGCCAACGACAGCCCTGACCCTGTCGTTGGCTAACAAGGGTGGATTTGGGGGGTTTTCTACCTAATTTACCCCTCCAAATCTGGGTGATTTTGGAGGGTTTTGAACAAAAAAAAATACTGAAACAGGAGTAATTACCCTCGTTGGAGAAACCATCTTCTTTGCCGGAGAGATTGCCATCGTCGTCGGAGCAACCATGGGTTTAGATCTAATTTTTTTTTTTGGCCTGATAGGGGCAAAACCATCGTCGGAGGTGGTGGTGGCTTGCCGATGGAGACGTGAGGTCGGAGGAGGGGGAGCCCGTCGGCCGGAAGCTGTTGCCGTCACTGATCCAAAACGGGTGGTCTCTCTACTTTGATCTGATCGAAATAGGGAGGAAGATGATATAAATTGCCCTCTTATATATATACATTTAAGACCTCCTAATTTTGTAATACTACACATTTACCCCATATTTATAATACACTACTTATTACCCCCACCCCCTAACTTTATTATACAAATTTAAATTGTCTTTTAATTTGAAAAAATTTAACTTTCCGATTTTTTTTGAATTTTTTTCATAATTATAATTTTATAAATATGTAATACACTTTTAATATATTTATGTAATTATTGTGTATTTATTCTAAGTATTATGTATTTATTATGTATTTATTTTAATTATAATGAAATTACACCATATTGTCAATTAAATTAATGAATTGGGGGCAATTCAGTCATTTGCCCTCTTATCCACTCTTCAAATCCCCCTTCTCAAAATATCATCCAAACACCTCACTAACAAATCCACCCTTTTTATGAGGTGGGGCCCCTCATTACAAATCCACCCAAAATCATCTTCGGTCGTCAAACGGGGCGTTAGTCTCTTACCCTAAGGTGAAATTGGAATGAGCATAAAAAAGGTTTGGATTGCAAGTTTTGGCCATAGTTACATAATACATATACCACATACGCATGATGAATTTTACACACTATTTGTTTAAATAATGCATTAACAAATTTAGCTACAACGTAAAAAAAAAACACAAAAAAGTGGAGTGCGACCGGCAATGGCAATTGGCGCCACCCCTGACCCCTCACCAAACCCGACCCTATCGAGATGGGTTTCCGTTAATTTTTTGGATAGCGGGGTGGGTTGGTGGAAAATTGAAAAATCCAAACTGGGAAATATTGGGGTCAGGATGATATTACTCCGACTGGTTACCCACTCCTCCGCCCCAAAATATTTTTATGCATAGAATTATATGTTCACCCTTATTATTTACCATTATGCAAAACAAATAACATGTTATCATTATATTCTACCAATATACTACTAAACAAATTGTATTTTTACTATTATACTAAAATACCACATTATATATAACTATTTGCTTCCATTTTTCTTTCAAGTAAAGAATTTATTCTTCATTTTTCACTAGACGGGTAAACCCGTCCATGATTGTCGATTGGGGCGTGGATGGGAGAAAAATACACATTACCCATTTGGGGTTTGGAACAGGGTTTGGGCCACGTGTACATTTGGGTCATGGCCTGCAAAACCCGTCCCACCACATTGCCATTTCTAAGTGCGATGCTTTTTATGTTGACTTACATAGTTTTAAATTATTAATATGAAAAAATGAACTGCCAAAATCGTTTCCCTATAGTATATCAACAACGGTTTTTTAGTAAAAGGGTCGGTTGAACTGGATCCAACCCATATGGGTTATGTGATTGAGTTAGTTAGAAGTATGAGATAGACTTCTTATCTCTATTTATATATTAATGAAAGTTTAAACTCTTGGACTTTGTCTATGAATAAAGTCCTCCGGATATTGGAGATACATACCAGAAACAATTAGAGTTCTATCTCTTTCCTTCTCCGTAAAAATATTCTCCTATAAAATATTTTCTCTCTATGGTTTTCCATTTCTACGAACTCTAGGATCTTGTGTGGTGGTTATTAAAAGCAAACTCTAGTAGTATTCTCTACGTGGCAAGAATAGAATATGATGTTCACGTTCCTAATCTTTTGTATTCGCGGTTTGTGCTTATAGAGCAGGTCTTGGTTCATTGATCTCGTGGAGCCCAGAAGGGTCACATGGCCCTCCTGAAGTCTCCTATCTTGCAATTATACCCCTATGAATCTATGATATACTAATTTCAATTTAACCCCTAAAAAATTGCACTGGTGTCCTGCTGAACTTTAGAAATCATCAAATACTTATAAGTCCAAGTACAAAAACAACACCTTAATCAATGTGCTTAACTTTTTCGATAGAAAATAATTTTTTGATTAATTGCTAGGTATTCTATTGTACGGTTTCGGTATCTTCAAATTTATGTGTTTATTCCACGTGAAATTAGTGATTTTCAATATAGTCATAAAAATCATCTCTAGTTATCAAAAAAAAAAAAAAAAATCATCTCTAAAGCCACTAAAACTTAGACATAAAATAATATTGTGCTTAATTGGGGAAAATACTTTCAAGCTTATGATTAATAGCACCCCTCCTGTCTTCAAACTTTTTATCTGCCACTACACGTGCTCCTAATTTTTTAACATTACGCTTACGATCGTTTTAATTATAGTGCTTTACATTTATTCTACTAAATATTAAAATTAGTACACTTCAATATTTGTCTTAAAAATAACGAAACGAACTCCTTAAAAAAGGAACATTTGCTCACTATTTGTCTCAATGTGGTGATTGTATGAAAAAAACTAAACCTTTTTTCATCGTGCAAAACAAACCTGTTTAAAATTTTTATTTTTTACATGGATTGAAAATAGTATTGTGCTTCATTGTAAAATAAATAATAATAATAATAATAATAATAAAAAGAGCCTCTGATCCATCTATCTTACATTGTTGAATCCGTCGCGCTATGTAGTATTCTTATACATATGTCCAAGTCCAACCTTCATTGAATAAGTTAAAAGGTTCGAACAACATTCTTCCCAAACAAAGAACTACAAACACGCAACAGACTACAAACCATTCATACTCCCCACACCTCAAAATAGCATTAATCCTCACCACAAAAAGGTCAAAAAACTTTGGGAAAATGACCAAAACATGGTGGTTGGGGCAAATAATGCCCAAAACATGGGCATGGTTTGGCAAATGACCAAAGCATGACAATCACAAAAAGAATTCCACATACATGGTATTTTAAGCTTGCACTACCGACAATACCCCTCATCTCTCTCTTCATCCCCTTTACCATACACTCATACAGAGACAGAGATAGAGCTCTTCTTCTTCGTCCCCTTCACCATCCCGATTCCCACCGCCGCCGCTGCCAACCACCTTCACCTGCGACAACCTCACCACCGACCACATCGCCTCCACCGCCGGGCTTTCTCTCTAATAGACGAATTCCACCTCGAAAACCATCTGTCTTTCCTCAAGGAAGGCCCGAAAAGCCCTGATTTTTACAACCCGCATCAAGATTTAGCCTCCGCCGCCGATTGGGTCGGTACTGGCTCCGGACTTCACCGCCGGAGCTGCTCGGTGAGTGATTTGGACCCATTTTTTGGGTCTGACACTGACCCAGGTTTTGGGTATGGGTGGAAACCTTGTTTGTACTATGCTAGAGGGTACTGTAAGAATGGAAGCAGTTGTAGAGGTCGGCTGCTGCTTCTCAGCTTATGGCTTCTTCTACTTTTCCTTATTCTGCTTTGGCTGCCAATAAGTGCTTGAATCTTCTCCTTCAGCAGCAACAAATCGACTACCCAAGGTATTTGTATGCATATATACTAACTTATCCTCATTCAGTTTGCTTTTTATCAAAGTAAAATTTTAACTTTTATCTGTACAATAAAATTCCAGTGGAAAACTCAAATTTAAGTTTAATTTTAGGAAAAACCTTCATTTGTCTCATGGTTTTGAACTTTAAGGCTGAAAGTAGCTCCACTTGATTTGAGTAAAGATTCGATTTTTAGTAAAGTAAAATTTAGTTGGAGATGCTCTGGTTCTACAGATTAACCATCAACTTGTTTTTTCTTTTTTGCTCTAATTGTTTGATTTGTTCTTCATGTTAAAGGGGCGGGATGATGGGTGATGATATGCTGAAATTCGGGCGATCCCGGCTCGATCGGAGCGACTTTCCAATGAACGGTGGTGTGGGTCAGTTCAAGATGTGAGAATTCCCTATCAACAGAAGAGGATGTCACAGGGGAGTGATAACCAATGAACCCAGTTTCTATGGATGAACAACTCGTCTAAACTCCTATTTGATATTGTTCTAATCAAATTATATGAACGGTGATTGTTGTTGTTGTTGATTGTCTGGTGCAATTGTTTTGAGACAGAGTGCAATTCTTTTAACAACTGGTGCAATTATGTGGAAGATAGAGTACAAAATATCTCTAAATAAAGTTTGATTCGACCATACTCTGCAAGGCAGGTTGGCATAACAATGGTCCTTATTTCGGTGCAATGTTATTGTCAAAGGGTGCCATGTTATTTAGCTTAACAAATGGTGAAAATTTTTAGACAATTATGGTGCTAGTTTGGGAAAACAAAGAACAAGTCATGTTATTACAAGGTGCAACAATTTTTCATATAAGGAGCATGTTATTTCATACAAGGTGCAAATCAATTTGTAACCATTATGATGCTAGTTAGGAAAAATAGAGAGCAATTGATGTTATTCTTAATGGTGCAAAAACTATAGAACATAAGTAACCAAGTCTTGCACCAACAAGACAAGTTGGACTAACGTGAGTGCAATGATTTTCTTGCAAGGTGCAAGTGTTTTTCATTTACAATG
This sequence comes from Vaccinium vitis-idaea, assembly GCA_963854785.1. Classification (NCBI taxonomy): domain Eukaryota; kingdom Viridiplantae; phylum Streptophyta; class Magnoliopsida; order Ericales; family Ericaceae; genus Vaccinium; species Vaccinium vitis-idaea. Next base: position 18,308,406 of record OY978225.1, on the reverse strand, counting down.
CAATGTTGTTGCATGCACGGTGCAATTTTGAAAAAGACCGTCGAAAAAGATTTGATTTGATCTCAACTGGCAAAGCAAGTTAGACTAACGTGAGTGCAATATTTTTATTGCAAGGTGCAAGTGTTTTTCATTTACAGTGCAATGTTGTTCCATGCACGGTGCAATTTTGAAAAAGACCGTCGAAAAAGATTTGATTTGATCTCAACTAGCAAGACAAGTTAGACTAACATGAGTGCAATGCTTTTATTGCAAGGTGCAACTGTTTTTCATTTACAGTGCAATGTTGTTGCATGCACGGTGCAAGTTTGAAAAAGACCGTCCAAAAAGATTTGATTTGATCTCAACTAGCAAGGCAAGTTAGACTAACGTTAGTGCAATGCTTTTATTGCAAGGTGCAAGTGTTTTTCATTTACAGTGCAATGTTGTTCCATGCACGGTGCAATTTTGAAAAAGACCGTCGAAAAAGATTTGATTTGATCTCAACTGGCAAAGCAAGTTAGACTAACGTGAGTGCAATGTTTTTATTGCAAGGTGCAAGTGTTTTTCATTTACAGTGCAATGTTGTTCCATGCACGGTGCAATTTTGAAAAAGACCGTCGAAAAAGATTTGATTTGATCTCAACTGGCAAAGCAAGTTAGACTAACGTGAGTGCAATGCTTTTATTGCAAGATGCAACTGTTTTTCATTTACAGTGCAATGTTGTTCCATGCACGGTGCAATTTTGAAAAAGACTGTCGAAAAAGATTTGATTTGATCTCAACTGGCAAAGCAAGTTAGACTAACGTGAGTGCAATGCTTTTATTGCAAGGTGCAAGTGTTTTTCATTTACAGTGCAATGTTGTTCCATGCACGGTGCAATTTTGACAGGGTTCCTTTGCTTAATGGCCTAGCCCGACACTTCACGTCTCAAACAAATAGCAGCATCGACAAATAGTAAAAACAACAATTAAAGAAGAGAAATTAAAGTAATTTTTGCCAAACCTTTTTCGAGGAAAGATCACATTTATTAATCTCATGAATGATACAAATGTTTGACATTCTTAGCATTCTTGGTACTTAACATTATACCAAGTGTTTACCCCAAAAAAAAAGAGAACATTATACCAAGTACAACAACAATTACAAATACAAATAAGGAAATAACACTTGGACTACATTTGTGCAAGCTCTGCTTGAAAACTCTTTCCCATTCCTCTTTCTCAGCATTCAACTGTATTGGTCCCTTTCCCCTCATGTTTTGGGCAGCATAGAGTGCAATATATGTGCAGTTCCCCTTGCATTTCTCTGCAAGTTGAAGGCAATGCACCCAAGACCAGGACTTTTGTTGAGTTGCTGAAGCCTTTGGGATATTCGATTCTTGTCGATAATGTCGACTAGATCACCACATCACTGTGATGTGAAAGCCTACAAGAAATGGGGAGGAAAACTTTGTTACAAGCTAGAGTAATGATAATTAACACTTCGGGATAGTGAAACAAATATTGAGCTCGCAATGTCTAATCATGCTCTGTTTGACATTCATAGGAGTAAAATTAAGATTGGAAAAGAAAGTTCATATAGAAATTGTTCTTACTGTGATTGCTTGCTGCATGAAGAGCATGGCAATAAGCAGTTCTCCTGCAGTGGATTCTAAGGTTTGAACCGTAGTCAAAACTCCTTTTGCAAATCAGATGAGGAACATATATCATTTTACTATTGAGATAGCAAGGCCTTGCTACGTATCATTTTGTTGTTGAATACTTCTTATTAACAAATATGGAAATGCTAAGCTGCAATACTATGGACTGCGACAAAACTTTTGGAACCTTTAAGATCCATTCAAAATTTCATTTAATATCTCAATGGCACAGATAGAGTGAGATTATGTGCAATGTAATATTCATAGCAGTACTTCCATCCAGTTGTCCCCCAAATGAAATGACTGGGATTGCAGAGGCAAAGAATATATTGGTGTAGGAGCCAAAATCCTGTAAAATTATGTCAACATAAGTAATACCCCATTAGGATTTCCCCAAAAGAAGAACATGGATTTAAAAAAAGGAAAAGCTTATACTGTGAAAGGAGCTTTTAACTCCACGGAGATGTATGTATATGTATAAATGGCGTGACTATATACCTGAAGCTTGCTCTAAAGCAGCCAGTCCAGTCTTGTTTGTAGCACAATAACATTCCATTAAGATCATTCTTGATCCCACGAAAAGGGACAAATATCTCTTCCATATTACTCTCTGTGTTAGAACTCATGCAGTTCTTTCTTCTGTGGTTTGAATGGGGGGTTTCAAACCACCCAAGTGAAGAATTTTAGTTTTTTTAACGAACCCATTGGGGTTTAACATCAAAGATAGCAATTGCCATTGGAAGAACAGAAATATTAAGCATCCCTCATTACATGAGATTGGTATTTTGAAAACCTCTTTTGATGAAATTTGAAGTACACAGAGATGGATAAAATCAGAAGTAAAAAAAAAATAAAAAAAAAACCTTTGAACAGGAGTAGAGCAGTTCTAAATTCTGATTCTAAAAAGTAGAACAAGAAAGCTACGCCCAATTCAAATAAATCGAATGTGGAGAAATAGTTCCCCAAAAACTCCGTGGTTTGGGTTTTTGAGTAATTTCGGCAAGCAATGTGCGCGCAGAAAAGTAAGAGGCGAAAGATCCAAATATATAAGCTGGAAAATGAGGTGAAAAGAAAAAATGCAGATTGGATGAGCAGACTCACCAAACCTCGAATCCATCAAATGGGTGCATGATTTCAGAACTAGGGTTTTTCCTCTCTCTCCCTGTCTTCGTCGTCTGTTTTTTGGGTGTCTTCGTCGTCGAGAGTAATCTGAGGAGGTCGGCTGGTGAAATCAAGAGAGGGAGGGAAAATGTTTAGGGCTTTAAAGGCCTAAGGGTATTTTAGACTATTCAAGTAAGGCTTACCACTTATGTGGAATTAGTTTTTTCCTTATCATGATTCCGGTAATTTCCGAAAACCTTACCATCTCATTGGCATTATTAGTTTTAAAAACCACTTATTGGTCATTCTCCCAAAAACTTTTTCATAAATAAAATGCAAGTAAAAAGGGGTTTTCCGTAAATTGAGAAAGCGCCTCAAAACCAGGTCTGAGAAATGGAAATTCTACACATGCCCCTCTTTTCTTAGTACTCATACCCAAAAAACTTTAGAAGACGCATGGGGCTCATCTTAATTATTCAAACCGTAAATTTTATGAAAAATCATTTTTAGATCATTCTCGATTAAATTAAAGTTTATCGGGTATTGTTAAATGTTTGATTTGTCTTGAAAACAATGAATGATTAAAAAATTAAATTATTCCTTGTTTAATAGAAATGATGAACTTACTATATCCGATCAACTTGATGTTTTTCCAGAAATAATCTATAAATAGGCGGTATTAAGGTGGTGTCAAGTCAGTCCCACGGCCTTTTAAAGATTTTTTGAATATGGGTACTGATAAAAATTCCATTTGTCATCACATGACTTGCTCATCCGCATGCACAGTGGCTTTGTCCTCCTCCGTTCGTAATTCTCCTAACTCAAAATACAAATCCATTTTTTTATATATAAAAAGGAAAATTTGAATTAGTTCTACTATTTTGTTGTTGGAGGAAAACGAAGAAAGATTTTTTGTGTTTGAATACTTATACAAATCTTCTAGTATTTTTCATCTCATTCTACTTAGTTTAATCAGGATTTCTAAAATACTACAGTACTAGACAACTTATCAAAAAAAGAAACTTTTCAATTTTTTTGTCTCGACAATTAAAATAAAAAACTATTGTGAGCTATTATTGTCTCAAATTTAGGCATGCATATGTCTAAACTTGTCCGATATGTATTGAGCCATTATTATGTTGTACAACAACATTATATCAAATAATTCCGAAGACATTTATATCTTTTTTTTTTAATCAGCATAAACGATTGTATTTCAATAAAGCCATCCGGCACTTACAAAGTATTCCAACTAAAACAATGAAAGGATGATACAGCTAAAGCCAACATCGCTAATAAAAAGGAAAGACTAATGTCAAAATCTAAAACACGAGCTATATTAATGACTCACTTTTCACCGAATCTAAGGTGTGGGGCAGGAGGAGTTTGCAATAAAGGCAAACAATCTCCCTAACGCTAGCAGAAATTCCCAACAAGGATAACAAAGAGCAGCATAAGAAAATCTCTTCCTAAATCTGGAAAGTATAAGCTAACACTGGTCAAACGCCGCATTGATCACTCAGAAACAAGCTCTCAATACCACAACGGAGAGCTAGATGACACTCCGGACAAGACTACGCTGGCATGATAGTCTCTGGACACTGGAAGTAAAGCCGGCAACAACCGACAGCCCTTGCAACCACAACGAGCACAAACCAAATCCAGGGCACAACAAGCACAAACCATAAACAGAGCTACAATAAAAATTTATTTCCCACCACCGTCACCCACCGGATCTGCAAACACAGACTGGTAACAATAAACCAAACTGGCAAAACCAATTGGAGAAACAGAAAGCTAGGCTAAAAAGCCAAAAATAGTATCCACCGGAAGAGATGGATGATCCCATTCTATGAAAAATACAGTGTGTTTCACTCCTTTAAACCATGATTAGAAAGTTTCAAGTTCATACCAACATCAAAGAATGGTCAGAAATCACAGAAACCCTCAGTCCTGGAAGGGGGCTTGAGCGCTCAAAGCAAGGACAATGAGCACTCAAACCATGTTTAGTTTCGGCATTTGAATTGTCTATTTCAGTTCAGTAATCTGTTTTCAGTTTATGAAGTGTGCGTGTGTTGATGTTTGGCTAAGCCAACCTATTCACGAAGTGTGTGTGTGTGTTGATGTTTGGCTAAGCCAACCTGATCTCTTCTCCCATTCATCCCAATCATGCTTACGCATGGCCCAATACTCATTTCTTACACATGCAAGTCTTTCAAGCTTATTTATTGATGCTTCTAGAATATCATTGTCATTTGTATCATTGTGTACTGTTTGAGGCCGTTAATGATCCAAATAAGGGCAAGGAAGCACCAGAATGCACAAACCATGAAGATGGTTTGAGCGCTCAAACTATATGTTTGAGCGCTCAAACTATTTTCTGGCACATCGCATATTTTCATTATTCGAGCTTACTGATCATACTTTGTGTGTTCTGGAATGCCTCTCTATGCTGTATTTTCACTCATTCTGTATTTGTTACCTTGTTTGGTTCATTGATATGCCTCAAATCCGTGTATGCATGATCATCCCATTCTGATAAACCGTCAAAGTTCCATTTTTCAAGTTAGCAACAGTGTTCAAATCATGTTTTCATCAAGTGAAGATCAACAGAAGCATGTTTGGGTTGAGGAGGGTTTGAGCGCTCAAACCCTCTCTTTGAGCGCTCAAGTCCCTTACAGGGGATCAGATTGGTTTAGTCCTACGGTGGTTTGTGGTGTCATTTCTGATTACTTTGTTATCATTCTGTATATTCTAACATTGTTACTTGTTGTTTGATGTTCTTGTTTGTTCATACTTGCATATCATCATCATTCATGTAGATTCACGGAGCACAAGCATACACCGTAGTTTATTGTTACGTTTATCATCCTTACTTGGCTTCCCATCCCTCATCCCCCGTACTTGTTCAAAGTTGAGTTGCATACATTCATTATAATCCCACAAAAGTCAAGTAGAGACCGGTCTTCGAACCGGGCGAGGGGGGTGCCGTAAAACCCTTCCCCTCTCGTAACTGAGCTCCCGAACCTAAGATAGTATGGTGATGACGGGCCAGTAATCCTTATCCATTGAATGAGGCATGAGTCAATCGAGTTCGGTTCCTCGGGGACAATCCACTAAAACCCGGGTGGCGACTCCGAATCGATTCGAGATATCCTCCGGAGGTGCGTCCACACTTTGTTCCGAAATTTCCGTTTCCGCGCCAAAGCCTATGGCTTTGGTACACTGAGGGGTGATACTGAGCACAAGGTGATTTCTCTATATCATTCTTGTGTTTAGTAGAATAATATTTCATCAAATCATTTCAATCAAAAAACCTCCCGATTGCGCCATAGAACGAAATCATTGCGTTATATGGTATAATCTTTTAGGAGGAACCTTTTTCATCCAAAAACATGTTTTTCAGATTCTAAAACAACCAATTTTATAAAGGTATAAGTCATAGAAATTCTTGTGTTTCCATCTTTGTCGAAAATTAAGTTTTCAAACCGTTTACTGGGTGAACAGTGTCGCACGACACTCTTCCTATACCGCACTGTAATACCCCAGGTTTGGGGGTAGATGGTGTTTAGTCCCGCATTGGTTGTTTACATGAGTGATCCTGGATATATAACAAACCATGTGGGCTACTACTAGTACCTTGGACTTAAGCATTTTGGGTCATGTGGTGTGGCTAGTGGATCAAATCAAGGTACTGGGCTAGTGGTCTACATGAGGAGTTACACGCACGGTACACTTGGAGTACCGCACGACATTCTTTTAAAAACTTGATCGTTGGCTGAGTAAACAGTACCGCACGACACACTTCCTATACCGCACGGTATCCTTTTTAAAATTCGAAATTTAAAATCATTTCCCTTAAAAAATGGTTTGAGAAAATGTTTTTTTATTTTTATTTGTCGTTACTTCATTAGTTGTATTATTTGTTGTCATTTTCAATGCTTAATTATTTATTTTGCATGATTAATTGTTTATTTGGATAAAGTTTAGCATTAAATTATTTTCTAAAAATCCCACAAATATTTTAGTAAAGACTGATTTTTAATCGGTCGAGCGGGGTGCCTTAAAAGCCTTCTCCGTTCGTAATAACAATTTTTCCGGTGGTGGGCGTCCACAACGTCCAAATCATGAACTCCATCTTCCATACCCAAATCATGCGAGAAGTCGAAATTGTCTGGATCCATCAACTACAAAATGATGCACGCATTTCTATAAGTTTCAACATGTTCCATTTAAATAGCATATACTAACAAAGTAACAATCTAAACTTTGAATTAAAAAAAATAAGCAAAAAATAAGTCAGATACCAGAAAAGATGAAAATCATGGTCTAGTATGGAACAACCGAACAGCATACTTCATACGTTTCCATAAGTTTTCATTTGCAAACAAAATCAGTGAAACATGTCACAGATTCAAAAATTAAAGCCCAACAGCCAACAGATTGCATTTCCAAACTAAATTCCTGTAAAATCAGTTCCTTGACTTCCTTCAAACTAAATCTCCATAAAAAGCCCTAAAATTTCAGAACTCGAATGAAAAATCAAACCTAGAACAATTTCAACCGGAGGTTCGACTAGAGAGAGAGAGAGAGAAAGATAATCAAATCGTTTGCAAATACACGTAATATATATATATATATACATAGAGAGAGAGAGAGAGAGAGAGAGAGAGAGAGAGAGAGAGACTTACTTAGGGTCGCCATCGTCGAATCGATCTAGAGAGAATGCGAGAGAGAGGGAGACTGAACCAGTGAACTAGTGAGCCTTTGAGAGAGGATTGAGACTTGAGAGTTGAGATCGTGAGTGAGTTGAGAGATGAGAGATCTGACTTCTCTCTACTCTCTTTCCATGGTTGTGCAAAAAATGAACGGGGGAAGTGGGGAGGAGTGGGGACTGACCTAGGGTTTATGTGGGGTAAAAAAATTAAGATATTTTTCTTCAATTTGGTCGGGTACTCACGGGTCTTAATCTAGCAACTCGAGACCCAACCGAAACCCGAAAAATTCCTATCAGCAAGACCCGAATCCGACCGAAACACTCTTAACAAATCGACTATGTGTTCATTTTTCGGATCGAGTCGGTCGGGTCTTCGGGCGAGTCGGAGCAGTGTGCAGTCTTACTGAAGAAAGATCTAAGATGGCAAGTTAAATCTGTTAAAGAGGTCGAGTTTTGGACTGACAAGTGGATTCCTTCTCTGAACAATTTTTCATATCCAATCTAATAGAGGAGATGCTAAGGAGCAGACTTTGGTAACATCATTTATAAACCCCACAACCAAAGATTGGAATGTCCACAAGCTGAAAAGGTGTGCTTCTGGGAAGTTAAGGCCATCACCTCCATTTCCCTTTCAAAGCTTGATGAGCCTGACAAGTTAATTTGGTATCACTCCAAGAATGGAAGTTATTCAGTCAAGAGTGGATACCATATTGCTAGATTGACAGGGTCTATTAGCAACGACTCTAATCCCTTTTCATCCTTCCAACCCCCTCCTTCCTTTTGGAAATTCATTTGGAACCGCATTATACCTCCTAAAGTTAAACATTTCTGGTGGAGAGCTAGCAGAAATATTCTAGCCACCAAGGAAAATCTGCATAAGAGAAATGTTCGAGGATTCCTCTCTGTCCTCTTTGTCTCAAGAATGTGGAATCCATTAAACATATTCTTTTCCAGTGCAAAAAGACCAAGGCGGTTTGGGATTGTCGTAATCTCTAAGAAAATTTCAGGTGTGATGTTAGTCCAGTTTCAAAATGGACTTTTGAAGTGATGAAGAACAATTAAGAAAAGGCCAACATAAAAAAAATTTGAGCATAGCTGGCATGACTGGGTGGAGTATTTGGAAATCCAAAAACGAGTTTATTTTTCAGAGATACCCAATTGTTGTTAAGAATATTGCTTTTGAAGATGGAGCAGGCTTGGGATGAAATCCAGTTTCTCATGCTCAAGCATTCTGGCTATCATCCTTGTGACCCTAATTTCCATTCCTCAAATGTTGGTAAATGGAAGCCCCCTAATAAGGATAAAATGAAGTTTAATTGTGATGCATCCTGGAAGAAGGACACTGAAGATGGTTTCGTTGCAGTTGTCATGAGGAACCATAAGGGTGAATTAATTGATGGGAAGAAATTCAAAGTTGCCAGCCCGTCAGCCTTGTGTGTGAGGCCATGGCCTTGAGAGAAGCTTGTCTGATGGCTAAAGCTTTGAAACCTTCATGCTTTACAGTTTGAGAGTGACAACATAGAGCTTATTTCTCTAAGTGTTTCTGAGTTAGATCCTCCTTGCGAATGTGCTTGTATAATCTAGGATATTAGAGTGATTATTAAGGATTTTAATTTGCTTGTTTCCTAGATTCCTAGAACTGTCAATAGTTCCGCCCATTGGTTGGCCTATTTTGTATCAGGATTGCTGCCTGGGAACTGGGTATTTTTTATCCCAGCTGAGTTAAGCTATATCCTCTTTTTGGATTTGTAAAACGTTTTGGACAATATAATTTTCCTTCTTTTTTCTTTTCTTTTTATTTTTCTCCCATTTTCTCTGAGGCTTTATTTGGAAAATGGGGAAAGGAAAGGAAAGAGAGAAAAGAGGAGAGAAAACTGCTTACATTTATAAGAATAGTAAAATTTTCTTCCTCTTTTTCTCCCACCCACATAAATGTTTCCCTTCTATTCCCTCACTTTCCATAAGTTCCAAACAGAGCCTAAATTCCATACACAGAGTTAATTTCGGTGGGCGCCACAGAAAAAACCAAAACAGTTTTCCCTTTCGGCCGCTTAGCATTGTCGTCTTTCGCTCGTCTTCTCTCCTCTCCACCCCCGGTTGATCTTTATATCCCCGGCCGTACATTTTTTCTATCCTGCGCAGCTTTCCTTATCCTTCACCCCTCATTTTATTTCTCTCCCTCTCAAGTCTCAACCACGCCCCTCTGTCTCTCCCTCCTCTTTCTTCTTGCAATATTCAGTATTTTACGCTATCCAAACTTGAGATTGAGAGAGAGAGAGAGGGAGAGAGGGAGATGGGCTTCTTGTTTGATGCGACTTGATCTTACAGAGAGAGAGAGAGAGAGAGAGAGAGAGAGAAAGAGAGAGGGAAATGTGATCTGCTGTGAAGTGGAAAGGTTTAAGGGGATCTGAGTTAGGGCTTTACAGCTGAGTGATTGATTCTTCTTCTTCTTCTTCTTCTTCAAGAGCCGTTTATAATGGCTGGTAGTAAAGAAGTTAAACTCAATGAGTCAAAGGTATGGGTTTCTCTGTGAATCACAAGGTTTTTGTTAATCAATTTTACTTTCTATTCTTTCACTTGTATAGGTATGTTTATAATTATTTATGCATAATAGTATCTGGTTTGATGGTGGTTACGTTGACTGATGCCGCTTTGTTTTAGTTTTTTTTTTTGTTCTAGGTCTAGGGTATTGGATTGTATTAACTTCAATTAGTGTTGATTTTAGTTTTGGTTTAGGTGATTTCGAGATGGGTTTTCACGAATGTGAAGATTTGAGCCAGGATTTGTGCCTAAATTTGTTTTTATGTTACTTGTCTAGCATATTTTCTTCTAACAAGTGCTGTAGGTTTGGTATTTTGCTCGTAACAAGATCCAGTTCTGCTGATTTCCCTTTTGGCCCTGTTATCATGTTATTGCTGCGTATTGGGCATCTCCTTTTCTTTTTTTTTTGTTTGTATGGTTAGATACTTCATCTTGGTGGAGATTTACCATTTATAGCATTAAATAGTTATTGCATCTCAATTTCTCTTCCATTTTATGCATAGATGGTGGTTCCACTAAACACATGGGTCCTTATCTCCAATTTCAAGCTAGCTTACACTCTTCTCCGTCGCCCGGATGGCACTTTCAATCGCCATTTGGCAGAGTTTCTTGACAGGAAAGTGCCCGCCAATGCGAACCCAGTTGATAGGGTTTTCTCATTTGATGTCATCATTGACCGCGAGAATGGCCTACTTAATCGAGTCTATCGCCTTTCTGATACTGAAGGTGTTCCTACTATGGTTGAACTTGAAAAGCCCTTGACCTCCGAGATTGTCCCAGTTATAATTTTCTTCCACGGCGGAAGCTTCGCTCACTCCTCTTCAAATAGTGCTATTTATGACACGCTTTGTCGCCGCCTAGTGGGGATTTGTAAGGCTGTTGTGGTATCAGTAAATTACCGGAGAACACCTGAAAACCCATACCCTAGTGCCTATGATGATGGATGGGCTGCGCTTAAGTGGGTGAATTCAAGGACATGGCTTCAAAGCCAAAAGGACTCAAAAGTTCATATATACTTAGCCGGAGATAGCTCCGGGGGTAATATTGTTCATAATGTTGCTTTGAGAGCTGTCGAATCGGGGATTGAAGTGTTGGGAAACATACTCCTCAACCCTATGTTTGGTGGGGAGATGAGAACTGAATCAGAGAAGCGTTTGGATGGGAAATACTTTGTTACTCTCCAAGATAGGGATTGGTATTGGAGGGCATTTCTTCCTGAAGGGGAGGATAGGGACCATCCAGCATGCAACCCGTTTGGTCCAAAAGGTATAAGCCTTGATGGAATAAAATTCCCAAAGAGTCTTGTTGTGGTCGCTGGTTTGGATCTTGTTCAGGATTGGCAGTTGGCTTATGTTGAAGGGCTAAAGAGGTATGGCCAAGAGGTGAAGCTTCTATATTTGGAGCAGGCGACGATTGGGTTCTACTTGTTGCCAAACAATGACAACTTCTACACTGTGATGGCGGAGATAAGTGATTTCGTTAATTGTTAATAGACATAACCTTTTACTGACGCCCAACAATACTCGAAAGCTTGATGTTTCGCCACGGTGTTTATCTCCTCCATAAAGGGCTTGTTTGCAATCGTTTGAACTTTAGTAATCTTTAGTTGGTTTTTTTGTCGCTGTTGTGCTACTTTAGTTGGTCTGGTTTATCTCTGGCGAGAGAGCTGGGCTTTGGGTTGTTGATTGAAGAAGGCAATTGGTTCAGCAACTAGCTGGATTGGAAAGCTGTTTCTATATTTGCACTCAGGTGTTTTGGACACTGATTAATGTGGTTTGATGTACGTAGTTGTCATAGGCGGCGAAGCCGTTTTAACTCAGTTTAGCAGATCCACCAAATCAAGAAAATTACCCTTTCTGACTGCTGATGACAGAGGAGAGTAAGCTTTGAGTTTGAAGTGTTGGGGTAATGTTTGGTGGCCGATCAATCTGAGGTCGGTGCTAGCTAACGTTTTATATAGCTAATCATATGACGTGAATGGAAAATATCCATTGTATTATATATGCGTATGATGTTTATGTGAATGTATTAGAATTATATGAAGAAGTCTGTTTATCTGTTGTTGGCTTGATCTTGTTCGTCTCCTGTTTTTCTTATTCATTCATAGCTTCACTCTTTATTTCTTTTTTCTTTACAGTCTGTAGTGTTGTATATTTCACTCCAAACAGGATTACAAATTGGCGGTCTTTTGGTATCACAAAGTAGTCGTTACTCTTATCCCTTAATTTTATTTCTATTCAGAATCGCTGGGGATATGCACAAGTTCAAAGATGTATGTTAGGATTTGGATCAGCCTGAAAACATCATGTTGTGAAGGGTTGATGTCATGCAGAATACAAAAAAGGGGGGTACATATTTTGGGTTCAGTTAAGGTAATGAGGAACACTGACATACTGTAAGTTTGTGGTCTTTTTTTGGCATTGGATTTAGGAGTCGAGATTTTGGATGTCTACTTTGATGCTATTTTGTTAGTAGCACATTGTCCTGAATACTGTTCCTTCTTAAGAGTAAACTACATGATGGATAGGAATTAGACATGTTGCCTAATTCAAAACGTTCGCAATGAAACATGTATGATATCAAACATGAATCCGGGCCATGCCCTTCACTTTCTGGGTTGGAAAATCCGTTTTCTTATCGAATAGCATGCTGTTAGCGGCTTGCACGTCGCCGTGAATGATTGGAAGAAGATCATATGTATTTTTGCCATTTTGTGAGATTCATGTCATTTGATGTATTGCTTGATGAAGATTGAGTAGTTTGGAAGTTTGGGATAGAAGCAAATATACAGAAACTGGCTTGTTTTGGAAGAAGGCAAACCAACACATAGCAGCAGTGATTGAAGATTGGATGCATTAAAGGGGACCACAAGAGAGTGGAATATTAATTGAATTGGTAAGGAACAGCTAAGCTCTGGACAAGGACATGCTAGCCTGTCTTGTTCAATTTACCTAGCCTCTGTGTCAACCCACAAGCCAAAAATAAATAAAAGAGCAAATCCATCAAGTTTGTGATAATTACTTATATTTCTTTGTTTGGATCTTGACTTTGTAAAATGAAAAATGAAGATGAAGTTTACTCCAACTAATAAGGATGCAAAATTTGACGTGAATTGACATTTGAGTCAACTCCAACCAAGATGTCAATTGCTTAGATGTCGTTCGACATTTCCTCTCTAATCAAATTTGACATTTGATGTCAAATCTTTTGTTAAATTACTAGACGCTTTAATAGAATAATGATAGATAAGAATAAAGTGAAAACAGAGGAAAACATTATGTTCATGTGTTGTCTGGTTTGGTTGGGTAAAAATGAGACGAAAGACAAATAGATGGAGATTAGCTCTCCTTCGTTATCTCATCTCCCCATACTCTTCGCCTCTTCGGAACTATGACTTTTTATTTATTTGTTTATTTATTTATCTCAACAATCATTCAAAATGCGGAGTACGTTTGTAAAAACTTAAAAAAATTGATAGGGATTACATGGATTATTTATATTTTCAATCAATCGAAGGTTTTGATTTCAAATTATATTTGTCTTCCAATAAGATTTCCTCGTATGCATATTGACGTTTTATTGATGAATAATCAAACTAATTTTTTTTTATTTTATTTAAAAGTTCTCGTTCGCGTAACTTTCAAAATGAAATGTTCGATATCCCTACTAGATGTTGGTGAATATAAACCATTTCCTTGAATAGTTATCCATATACAATTAATATCGCTGCAAAAATTCTTCTTTTTGTTTCTTTTCATTTTTGCCGGAACGAAATGTGTGCAGGCATGATGGGGTTGTCCTTGTCCTCAAGTGAGTGTTGTTTAATCGTGGACAATGACTTGGACAACAACTACATGAGATGAGATGAGAGAAAATGGGTATATTTCTCCTATATCCCCTTGCCTTTCAAGCTAATTCCACTTCAGTTCTTCTGTTTTCAATTTGAACGACAATAAACCTTGCATCTTCGATTCGTTTCAATGTGACCCCTTTATAGCCTTTCGTCTAAAATTTGGACGGAAAACAACCACCATGTGCCATCTACGCGACAACTTATAAATAAAAATACAGCATTTCCTTCTCTCTCCTCCCTAACCGCAAATCTGAATTTTACAATTTTACATTTTGGTGGTTAAATTTTCCCATGACATTTGACTACGAGTTTGGGTCAAAGCTTGATTTAAGTACAAGTCAAATGGGTTTGACGAAAAAACTTCCAAACTTTATCAGAAAAGTGCATTTCAATCAGTTTTGATGGGAAAAACTTATATACATCAATCCTTTCTCTTTTTTATCCATTTCATTTGACATTTGTAACTGATTCGAAATTTATTCCGAAAATATTCTTTCACAAAATTTGCTGAAAACCCCTTTTCTTTTCCTTGAAAAAATAAGTTCATCTTCAAATGATTTTGGTGTTGTTGTTCGTCTCCTCTTCATCCTTGTGTAGTCGTATCTCCCTCTCCATTCATCGGTGTCAAACACCTCCCTGTCCCTGTGCAACATCAAAGACCCATGGGTAGGTTCTTGGTGCGGAAGGGGATGGAATGGAATGACCAATATACCCTCGTAAAGTTGTCACATTGACGACAAATGACAAATTTTCTGTCCAAAGTTTAGACTGAATGCTACAGAGGGATCATATTGAAACGCAGTTGAAAATGCAAATGTATTGCTATTATGGATATAAGAGAAATTTACCCGGAAAAAATTATGGGATGGCCACGTAGCGATTGAAGCGCCATGTGGCCAAGCCTCATGGCATCCACAAAATTGACTTAAACTCAAAACTGATTTATCGTGCTTTACGAGATAAGTCACTCCCTCACAACACATCAACCCAATAAGCCAGTTCCATTGATTTATTCAGTTTAGATCAGTATGTGGAACGGGACCTTGGCAACAAGTGGTACTTTGGGCTGGGCTTCTTGAAAAAATTTCGGCCGATAACTTGCCTGACGATTCATTACAGGCCCAAAGGACCAGGTTTCTCATTGTCTGCATTTAGTGGTAGAAGTGAGATGTGAATGTTCAGTTTAATTGCACTTCTATGGTTTGACCCAAAATAAATTTTATTTGAGTTTTGGGTTTAATCCATTTACTTTGGACTAAACTGGTAAATTTGCTCCAGTTAATGAGATGTGCCGAAGAGTATGCAGCATCGCTCATGCAAAAATTTATTAGCAAGAGCAATATATTAAGAACCACAATTCCATTTACCAATCTTAGCCGTTCATTTTTCAGACCTCGACATATATTAAGAACCACAATTCCATTTGCCAGTCTTAGCCGTTCATTTTTCAAGCCTCGACTGTGCCAAAATTATGTTAATTGGTCATTGTTAAAAGCTTACTCGAATCAAATGTATTTTACGAGCAATGGATTGTAAGACCAACATGGATCTTTTATTCGATCAACCTATTTTTTTCGACTTTTTGAAATTGATGTATTTTTTTTTTTTTGCTCATGAAATACAGAAGGGTCCCGTTTTTTTTAGTTTTGGCCTTGGGCCCTGTGGAGCCCTCTTTCTCTGGTAGTTCTTCCTGATGATCAACGGCATAAATGAGACCCTCTCTCTTGAGTTATGCCTAAACCTGCACACTCAACGCACCGTTAGCACCAGACTAGACCGTTGAGTCCAGAACGCTACTCCGACGGTCAAGTTAGTAGAGGAAGAAGATGAAGTGTCGATCTAGGGTTTTAAGAGGAGAGTTGTGCGTACCTTTGCTAGGTGATCAAGTTTACCTTTTATAGGTGAGCCTTGGCTTGCTTTCCAAGCACAGCTGTGCTCGTCACATGACTTAACCGTTCGGCTGACGTCACGATGACGAGCCCAGAGAAATATACTGCGAACGCATGCTTCTAGTAAAATCTTGACGCGTGTCATAACCGCTCGGATGACGTCACTAGTCATGATCACCGTTTGTTACACGCACATGCAGCATTAACTGCTCTGCTGACTCAGCATCTGATCTTTCGGTATTCCCTTGCATCATAAAGTTGGTTTAGATCACCCCTCGGGTACGCCCCGAGGTCTTCTGGTATCAACCATGAGAGGTCACAAATGAATTAAATGTAGGAGAGATCTCGGCAAATACCGAAGAGCCCCTCAAAGACAGTCTCTCGGAGACGATCAATGAGGTGTCTCATTATGTGAACCAGGTGCTCGGTATATCCGGACCCCTACAATAGCCCCTCGAACCCTCCGCGCGGTTTCCTTTCCACAGGAGGGGTTGAATACTCGGGTGCCGAGCAGGGTCCGGACCGAGCCCCAGAATTCGAGATAAAGCTCATAATTAGATTCCCTGCCGTCGCCGACTTCTCGCCCACTCGGGGTCTGCCACGTGTCCCCTAAGAGTAGGGTTTCAGTGGTGATGTGACAGCTTCACGTCGCGCCGTAATGCTGACGCGTTGGGCAAGAGATGCTACGATGCACCGTCCCCTTGGACACGTGTCACGCATCTAACGGTCGAGCACACGCCGATCCGAGTTCTGTGCTGCGCTGGCGTGCATTTCCCGCCCAAGCTCCATCAATTTTTCGAAATCCATCCGCCTCTATAAATACCACCGTGAGAGAAGAGAAAACATTTTCTCTCTCTCCCTTCTCGATCTTCAGACGTTCTCTGTCTAAAAACCTTTGAGATTTCTTGCGGATTGAAGTTGTTGCAACAAATATTTCACCAGATCTTCAGGTAAAACTCCATCCCAACTTTGTTTCTGCACTTTTTGCTTGTTTTCTCGTGTTTTCATCAAGTTTCCCCCATGTTTCTTCTGCATTTCCTGGGTTAGGCTTCTGGGTTTAGGGTTGAAGATGAACAGTCATCTTCAACCCGTTGTTGAGGTCGAAGACGACGCCGAGAGGCTAAGGGTTTTAGATCTTCAATTCCCTCGGCCACATGCGCCGAGGGATATCACCTCACTTGTGTATTTCATCTTAGTCTGAGATCTCATATGTCTGGTAGGCCGCCGAGGAATAGGTTGTTTGGCATTGGTTTTAGGACCCACTGCATATCGCTAATGGTCTTTCACCATGCATTCTTTTTGTTAGGTCTGGCGCCACCAGTCGTTGAGTTCTCTTCAGATTCCGAGAGCTCAGGATCCGAGATCTCCAGCACCGCCGCTTCCCATATTGCTTACCTTCTCCATAAGTATAGAGTTCGGCTGAACCCTTGCCAAGAGATAGTACCAATGCACTACAATTTCGACAAACCCATAGATGAGAGGCCCCTTCAATCCATACCTCCGAACCCCAACCCTGTGGTCGAAGAGCCCATTGAATTAGAGGAAGAAGGGGATATCTCGGACGGCTTCCTAGACGATAGTGACGCCACTGAGTCAGAAGATCGCTCGGAGTGGGGACCTTCCACTACAGCAACGACCACAATCACTGAGCATGCGACGAGCGTTGGTTCCGAGCAAGATGCCGATGCTGCAGAGGAAGTAGAGCAGGCTATGCTAGCTGAGATTGGTATTGTTAGGTCCAGAGAGAACAAGTCGTCGGATAGGGCATCAAGTAGTGGGAAGAAGAAGGATCCCTCGTGCCCTTACCTCCATTACTTCACGAATGGTGAAGCCGGGTACGATAAATTCGTAGAGAAGTATAATATCCCGGAGGGGGTGACGGTGACGCTCATCCCGAAGGGGATGCTCCCGAGCTACGGTCCCAACCACTTGATCGTTCCACTGATGGCGATCACTGAGGGTGGTGTCCGATTCCCGATGAACAACTTTATCCGAGCGGTACTGAATACCTACTCCCTTTCTCCCGACCAGCTGACCATCAACAGTTATCGGGTTATTAACTCTGCATATGAGTTAAAGCTGAGGGATAACCTCTAGCTCCGGGTATGGGACTTATTTGAATTATATGCCATGTCCCGGAATGCGAAGTTTGGGAGGTATTTTCTGATGACCAGACCGAAGAAGAAACAAATCGTTGACCGCCTCCCGGACTCCGACCACTTTCAGGATATCTGTGTCATGGTTTCGGGAAATTATTGCCTGCCAATCACCGAGGACCCATTCCCCGTACCCACCCTTCGGGGTGACCATAGTTAGTATTCTTCATTGTATTTTGTGCTTTGATTTTGTAAATATCGTTTCGCCGTGATTTGCTAACTTCTATTCTTTGCAGGTCCTTCCCCCATCACCCAAAGCTTGAAAACACGTGCCAGCTCCGAGAGGGCACAACAGTTGTATCAATGTTCCGGACGCTTTGCATACGATCTTCTCAACTACCTGCTGACCTACAAGTGTTGGTTGAAGAAGAAGCCGAAGAAAGCAAGGAAGCCGAGAAAAGGGAAAGGCACAGCCGAGACCCCTTCCATTTCCGAACAAGAGCGGCTCCAATTGGAATTCCAACCTGTCGGGTCATTGCAAGGAAAAGAAAGAGTTCCCGTAAACCGAGTTTCCCCCGATCACTCAGAAGAAGAAGAGATGGCTCAACCGAAGATCAACCTCGCGGCGAGGATGGTCGAAATGGCAGCCAAGAGTAAGAAGGCCCCTCCAAAGAGAAAGGAGAAGCAGAGCACGGGCTCTACTCTCGGGAAGGATTCCGGTGCTCCACGAGGCCGAGTTTCTATTTCAAAGGAAGAGAGACCAACTAAAAAGCCGAGAGATGACCATCCTGAGGATTCCGAAGGGCAGTTAGTAGGAGTTGACCAGCCCGGGAAAAAGCATCCAGACATCGAGGTTTTAACAAGTCCCTGGTCTCCGGCTCTGATTACTGCCGAGGGGAAGAGCATTATGAATACTGATAGTATCCATGCCGACCCTCGTCTTGGTCTGGGCCTCCTTCCGGCTCTTGCTCTGAAAAACGACATGGCCATGGTCCCGGGCAGATTGGAGGACAATCTCTACCATTGCGCGTCCTTGATAGTGCAGGTGAGCCTTCGGATCCTTTCCTTAATTTTGTATTTGGAATGCTTGCTTTCTCACTTTGCCCTACTTTTATGCTTGCAGTCCGGGCAATCTATGCTCAGGTTGCATGATCAAGTTCTGGAGCTTAACGGCACGACAAAAAAGTACAAGAGCCGAGCAGATGCTGCCCTGGAAAAGGTGCAGATGGCTGAGAGCCGTGCCGAAGAGCTCCGGGTCGAGAATGAGAGATTGAAGAAGGAGCCGGCCGAATGGAGGGAGAGGTTCGATAGACGCCTCGAGAAGGTGAAAGCTGAGCATCAGAAGGCTCTGGAGGAGGCTAGGCAAGAGGCTCACATCGCAGGATTCACCGAAGCCGGAGAGGCATATGCTGGTGACATCCTCGTGCTTGTGAAGAATGGCGAGCAAAAAGGCTTCGGCAAGGGCTACGTCCACTACTGTGATGTCCTTGGTGTCCCAGCCGAAAACCCTAGGAGGGAAGTGCCGGAAATTCCTGACTCCCCAGTTGCCGAAGAAATGGATGGTGAAGATGATGAAGATATCGGCGCTCCTGAGCCCGAGAAGTCTGTTGATGGACCTCCTACAGATGAAAAGGTCCAGTCCGAGCAAGGACTATCAACCGAGGACCAAACAACCGAAGCCATACATAACACCTTAGGATAGGGATTGTAGTTTTTTTTATGCTTTGTCTGGACGGCTCCGAACGTTTGGAGTTTGCAGTTCCAGTGGTTGTAATATTTTAAAACAGATTTCTCATGGAGATGGCACCGAACAAGTACCACCCCGCCATGCTCCGGTTTCACCGAAGTGGTGAAAGTTTTGTTCTGAATGAATGTTTTGACTTAGGAAGTAACCTAAGTTTTGTTTGAATGTTTATTTCTTGAATGAATGTTTTTATCGTTTGTGTGCAATATGCTCTTATTGATTGGTACGAAAACCTTTTTGTAAAAAATTGTCGACATTTCAGAGGAAGTCATCCTCCTAATAGCCCCTGCTTCGGGACAAGTTGGGAAAGAAGTTGCTTGGCTTTGTGCCGAAGTAGTAGTTTTACTGATGTATAAATGTTTTCTCAACATTTAGAAAAAATTCCCAACACTTGGAAAAAATTTCCACTGATAGCCCCTGCTCAGGACATATCAGAGAAATAATTGCTCGGATTGGAACTGAGGCAACACAAAATGGAATGAAATTTTTTCCAACACTTGGAAAAAAATTTCCACTGATAGCCCCTGCTCGGGACATATCAGAGAGATAATTGCTCGGATTGGAACCGAGGCAACACGAAATGGAATGAAATTTTTTCCAACACTTGGAAAAATTTTCCACTGATAGCCCCTGCTCGGGACATATCAGAGAGATAATTGTTCGGATTGGAACCGAGGCAACACAAAATGAAGCGAGATTCCTGGCGCCGGGCCTAGGTTATTTCCGAGGTGTTAGTAGGAACACCAAACCTTTGATAGTTATTTTTGCAAAGTAATCTAAAATAGGCAACAGTTGTGAAATTTTTCTTCATTGATCACCGAAACATCATAAATTCAGAGAGCAAAGGGGCAAAACAACCAGCCCAAATGTATTTTCTTCTAACCAAATTTTCCTAAGCATAGAACTTCCTAAGCTTAGTGGCATTCCAGGGGTTGCCGATAGGTGTACCATCCATCTCTGCTAGCTTGTAGGATCCATGTCCGGCCTTTGCAATTACACGGAATGGACCTTCGTAGCTTGGTTTGAACTTAGTTTTCTTCGACTTCTGGACGACTTCCCGAAGGACTAGGTCATCGATGTTGAAGGGCCTCATCCAGACATTTTTGTTGTATCCCCGAGCGACCTCTTGTTGGTAGGAGGCATGTTTCAGGTGTGCTTCTTCCCTGAGCTCTTCAGCTAGGTCAAGCTCCCTGTCCATGGCCTCATCGTTTGTCGGCACATCAAAGTTTTCAGTCCGAGCTGTTGGTATTAGGGTGGCTAGGGGGAGGACAGCTTCCATGCCAAATGCCATAGAGAATGGCGTTCGGCCAGTTGAGCACCGAGGTGTGGTTCGATAGCCCCAGAGAACTTTTGGGAGTTCTTCGGCCCACTTACCCCTCTTTTGAGTTAGGCGCCTCTTGATTCCAGATGATATTATTTTGTTCGATGCCTCGGCTTGCCCGTTTCCTTGTGGGTATGACACCGAGGAGTGGAAGATCTTGACATTGTACTTCTTGCAAAGCTTCTCGATCGCTTCGGTGACAAATTGGGTCCCGTTATCCGAAATGATCGCATAAGGGACACCGAAGCGAGATATAATGTTCCTCCAGAAGAATCGTCCCACGTCGGTTGCAGTTATAGTGATTAAGGGCTCGGCCTCCACCCATTTGGAATAATAATAGGTTGCCGTTATCAGGTGCTTGAATCCTCCTGGAGCCGTCGGCAGCTTTCCCACTATGTCCAGCCCCCATTGCGCGAAGGGCCAGGGGCTTGTTATTGGGTGTAGTGCTTCAGTAGACTGAAGCAGATGGGAGGCGTGTTTCTGACACTGTTCGCATTTCTTGGCGTATTCTTCCAAAGTCTTTTTCATTTTCGGCCACCAGTACCCCTGAGTGAGAGCTCGGAGATAGAGAGACCGTCCGCCAGAGTGGCACCCACTACTTCCCTCATGGAGTTCTCGGAGGACGCTCTCAATTTGGGAATCATGGATAACCTTCAAGTCAGGGCCCGTGAAAGACCTTCGGTACATTTTATCGTTCGGATCCAAGTAGAAGTAGGAAGCCTTGCACCTGATTCTGTGTGCTTCCTTCTTGTCTGTCGGGAGCTTCACGTGCTTGAGGTAGGTATAAATCTCATCCATCCAACTTGGGCCGAGAGTTATGATTAGGACTTCTCTTATCTCGTGCTCGATGCTCGGAAACTCTATTTCCCCGAACAGAATGGTTCGGTTGGGGGTAACGGCACAAGCCGATGCTAGGGAGGCCAAAGCGACCGCGTGGGCGTTTCGCTCTCGGCCCACCCATTCAATTTCCACAGTTCCGATCTCTTTTATCAGCTCCCATACTTTGTCGTAGTACTTCACCATTCTTGGGTCCTTCAAACTGTATTGATCTTTGATTTGGTTCACGATCAACTGTGAATCGCTGTAGACTTTGTCGTAGTACCAGGGCATCTCTGTGAGGCAGCTGTACATCCTTCAAGTCTTGCTCGGTAAATGTGATAGTCCATTGCTCCTCAAGATCCGAGAGCTTTCTTTTAGCGTTTCCGCCAATGGTTAGGATTTGTGAGGATGAGCTCGTTATTGCCCGAAGCGCAGCAGTTTTCTCTTTGGTTGCAGCCCCATGGATCACGTGGACAATAACTTCTTCCGGAGGGTTATTCTGTCGGGGCTGTTGTACCCGAGCCGTTCTCTGTCGGTCAATGTACTGGTCAAACGCCCCTGCGTGACCTGCCTTTCCAAGAGCTCCTTGAAAGGCTGGCATGCGGTGGTGTAGTGTCCCAGTTCATTGTGATAGGTGCATTTTACCTTGCAGTCAGTTGGCTGGCCTTCTGCTGTTCCCAGCTTGTTGGTTGGCCAGGTGAACCACGGTTCCCGAGAGATTTCCCTTATCAGCTTATAGAGGGGTAGGTTGAATACCTTCGTTATGGCAACGAACTCGTTAGGTTTCGGTTCCCGTTCTTTGAACGGTTCCCGTTCCTTCCACGAGTCGCGGTCCTTCTTCCACCCTTTGCTATTTCCCATTTTAATCGTGTTAACTTGCTTTTTTCCCGAGTAATCAGCAGTGCTTGCCTTGTGATTTCCCGAGGTTCTAGAAAGCCTTCTTTCGGATATGATATCCTCCAATTGGGCAAACTTTTCAACGGTTTCCATTAGTCAGCTCATGTTTGCCGAAGGGTTCAACATGAGTTCTTCGAAGATCACCGAGGTCTCGTCCAAGCCGTATTTGAAAGATGTAGCAGCCATCTGCTGGTCGCAGCTCTCGATGGCGTTGTATATCTCCCAATAGCGCTCGGCATATTTTCACAGTTTTTCACCGGGTTGTCGTTTGAGGCCCACGAGTGCGTCGATGGTCTTCGGCTAGGTGCTGTTTGTGACGAACCGAGCGGTGAAGGCTTCTTCCAGCTGTTCGAATGAGCTAATGGAGTTAGGCTGTAGTTGGTTAAACCAAACTAACCCGAGGCCCTAGAGGCTTATGGGGAAGGCCTTACGCATCATCGCCTCATCGTAGCCGTAAAGTCCCATTAGCTTTTGGTAATGCACGAGGTGCATTACTGCGTCCGACTTCGCGTCGTATTTGGTAAACTTCGAAACTGTGAAGTTCCTCGGTGGTTGAGCCTCCTGGATTTCTCGCACGAATGGTGAATCCTGAATTTTTCGGAGCCTGGAATCGATGGGTTTCTCGGATGAACGCGGGGCCTCGTAGGCCATGCCAGCATTGTACGCCCTTTTGGCGTTCAGCCTGCGCCGCTCATCGTTCTCTCCGAGCTCCCTTGTATGCTCCTTCCTTTTCCCAGAATTTCTTGCCTGAGGAGGATCTATTTCTGCTCGGTATCGTTTTGATTCTCCGGTACGTGGGTCCCGAACGATAATATAATCGCCGGTATCATCCATGTCGTACTCGGGAATGCCTTGATCTACGTGATCTCGGTGTCTCCGAGGACTCCGATCTTGGCGATGAGTTTTCTTGAAAGGTGTTCGGTTAGAAGGCTGTTGACGGTGATCATCACGCTCCTTGTGATGTCCATCACGTTGGTCACTGTGACCGGCAGATCTGCTACGGATGATCTCTCGGCCATCCATGTCATATTGCACTGGGGCCTTTTCTCGGATGACATCGTCGTGCTCGCCGTTACGACGCGAGGCCCGAGACCCAGAACGCCCCGTTGTAGATTGGGAGCTTGAAGTAGAATGTCCTCCCGTCCGAGTGGTGTGCTCTGTTCGCACAATTTTTGAATGCCTTCTAGGAGAGGGGGTCTGCTGCCTAGGGGGGATCACCCGTCCCGAGGCATCGGTAACGATGAACAGCTGGCCCAGACGATCCTTGGCCGAAGGGCGCTGAGTATGGTGAGTGAGCTGAGTTGTCTGAGCCGCCGCCTTGCGCCGTGGCCTTGACGCCCCTGAACGTGAGGCTAAGGCGGTGGGTTGCTTTTTCGTCAGAGCTTCAATCTGAGCCTTCATAGCAGCCATTTGCTCCTGCATTTGCTGCACGGTATCCAAAGGGTTTGGGCTCGGTGTGAAGCCTGAAATAGGGTGGGTAACGATCCCCACCCGAGAGCCACCTCCGGGGTTAGATCCTGCCGCTGGAGCGACGTTTCCGTCGTCATCAACGATTGCCATGGAAGAGCTGAGAAAAAGAAGAAGAGAATCCTCCAACAAGAAGAATAGAACGCCGGGAAAGTGAGGAAATCACTTTGTCCCCAGCGGAGTCGCCAATTGTGGAGCCCTCTTTCTCTGGTAGTTCTTCCTGATGATGATCAACGGCGGAAATGAGACCCTCTCTCTTGAGTTATGCCTAAACCTGCACACTCAACGCACCGTTAGCACCGGACTGGACCGTTGAGTCCAGAACGGTACTCCGACGGTCAAGTTAGTAGAGGAAGAAGATGAAGTGTAGATCTAGGGTTTTAAGAGGAGAGTTGTGCGTACCTTTGCTAGGTGATCAAGTTTACCTTTTATAGGTGAGCCTTGGCTTACTTTCCAAGCACAGCTGTGCTCGTCACGTGACTTAACCGTTCGGCTGACGTCACGATGACGAGCCCGGAGGAATATACTGCGAACGCATGCTTCCAGCAAAATCTTGACGCGTGTCATAACCGCTCGGATGACGTCACTAGTCATGATCACCGTTTGTTACACGCACATGCAGCATTAACTGCTCTGCTGACTCAGCATCTGATCTTTCGGTATTCCCTTGCATCATAAAGTTGGTTTAGATCACCCCTCGGGTACGCCCCGAGGTCTTCTGGTATCAACCATGAGAGGTCACAAATGAATTAAATGTAGGAGAGATCTCGGCAAATACCGAAGAGTCCCTCAAAGACAGTCTCTCGGAGACGATCAATGAGGTGTCTCATTATGTGAACCAGGTGCTAGGCATATCCAGACCCCTACAGGCCCACATTAAGTGCCGGCCTATTTTAAGTGGACCTTTCCATAATACATTGAGATTAGACCAGCTACAAGTTATTTTTTTGATCAGTGGACCAGCTGCCATGTTAATAAGTTATCAAAAGAAAATACTTTCAGTTGCTCTTAGGCTTGGTTGCTAGATTTCGTATTTGATTAATAGTATGCAATAGTGGTGCAGGGCCGGCTCTAGCCTATACAAGTCGTTACGCACGGGTGTTTCGGTCATTTTTCCAGCCACCGCCCATAGGATGTGCTAGCACGAGAAATTGAAGCCAAGTGGCCAAGCACATGCCTTGTGGGCATGCAAAGTCCGGGTGGGCCGTGGAAGAGAAGAGAAAGTCTGTCAATAGGACAAATGGGATGCTCGAGATGAACTCGTTGACCTATTTTACTGTGCAGAAAATAAAAGGGAAATGGGAAATTGAATGGAGGTTCTTGTTTTTCCATCACAGCAAGCGGTGAGCAGGAATAAGTTTTGCTGAAATTTTCGGTCCACATTGAAATGGCAGAGAGAGAATGTGCCGCCAAACGCGTTGCAAAGCTCGGGCGACTGACGTATAGCTTTTGGTCCGAGACGGTAAGTTTGCCGATGCAGCATAGCTTGCCCCTTTTGAGGGGCAGCAGGCCCCCGAACCCCCCAAGTAAGAAGGTTTAAAACCTCATAAAATGGGACCAGGGGCCTATGCTGTACCTTCGGTCACAGCAGCCTGCTGTGCCATCCATTCGGATTCTGTCTCGAGCTTGAAAACATGATACGAACAGTTCACTAACAATAATGGTGGGATCACACCACCAACCACACAAGCCTGGTTGTGTAATTTCGAAGTGCTTGGGCTGAGAGATGGGTCGAAGAAAGCAGAGTAGGAGCTTGACACCCCCTGTAAGATAGGTGTCGTGAACTCATTACCAATCGTGCAGTGGTTGCAAAGTAATTTCAAAGTGCTTGTTCTCCTATTACAAATCGTGCAGTGCCACATAGGCTTGTGTGATTGGTGGTGTGGTGGAGTGGTGTGTCCCTAGCATTATCATTATTTAAAGCTCAGTAGAGTGTTCAAAGTTCAAACGGGCAGCGCGAATAAATGCGCTGTTGGCTGATACTGGTGGGAAGTTCTGTGTGGGAAAAAAAGGTGAGGTTTGTGTAAAAAAGACCTTTTCATTTGGTGAACAATATCAAATCAAAATCGCAGAACGTGTATGGTCCAATGTCTATTAAAAAAAAAAATTCGCAGATGTACTCAGGCGAGCGCCATATAAATGATTTACTGTTATCATTTAGCAGGTGAGCGCAAAAAATTCCAAACCAGAAAATAGCACACAAGTTGCAGATATAGTCAGATGTTTGTAGTTCTTGAGAACCATGTAGGTTTGTTATCCATCAGGGCATTTTTAGTCTAAATTCTACACAAGCATGTGTCCAAACAATTGTCAGTGACTATGTTTGCTAATGTAGGTTCCGAACAGCTGAACAAAATGAACGTTTTGTATCATACCGATAGGCCTGGGATCAACCACATCAAGAAAGAACAGCATACTGCTGGCCCCCAACATAATTGACTATCAAAGTAAGCAGGTATAAAACCTCATAAAATGCAAGTACCAAAAAAAACCCAAGTATCAAGGATGCCTCAAGGTCTCAACCCCTAAAATAGTTGCAGCCTTGCCTAGTAGTATTACTCAATAATTCGTCTCAAATAAATAACAAGAATCATTTCGAGCAAAAGGAAAAGAACGCACAAGATAACCTCAAACTATTGGCCATAAATAGCAAATAAAGAGCCCGTGAAGTTGAATTGTAGTTTCTTGTAAACATCATGTGAGAAGAAAAGCTGAGAAAGGATCATCAGCATTGGCATCATATGCCTTCTAGTTAAAAGAAGAAAATATAAAATTGGATTAGTTATCCAAAAAGTAGAGTCCTTTAGTAACTCGGCATAGCGAAAAACATAATTAAACCAGAAAATCAACGCCCGCGGGCAACATATGCAACAGAAGCTACAGCAGCAGCAAGAATTGCTGTTGCAGAGGACACCAAGGTCAAGAAGTTCTTCCCCTTTCGTGCTTCTATGACCGAATTCTGCAAATGCTCGAGTTGTCTCTTCATCTCCTCAACCTTAATCTCTCTGTTCTTGAAAGCATTCTTGATCGCTTCCAACTCTGCCATGTACGGCTTAACCGATTCCCCAAGTTCCATTTCATCAATAAGGCCATCAATGTCCTTGAAAATTCCGTCTTTTGACACACAAACCATTGCTGCTGCAGTGCTCCTCAACGTTTTCAAAACAAGCTCCGAGTTAGCATCCGATGATTCCACTTTCACCTTCACATCATTAACTTCCTTTCTAGCCTTTGACAGCGAAACTTCCATGGATTCAATCTCCTTCGCCAACTTTGCGCATTGGATTTCTAACGCTTTCTTTTCTCCAACCACATTGCGTTTTTCAGCTTTCAAATCATCTACCATTTTCTGAGATTCTTTAATATTCTTCTCCATTTCCGAAATTTTCTCCCTCAAGATTACACCATTCTTTTTCTCCTCGTCAAATCCCTTTCTACCCTCATCCCTTTCAGAAGTAAGTATCTTGATTGCATCTCTACATTGATTAACATCAGACTGCAACTGCCCGTTTTTCTCTAATTGATCCCTGCACGAAGCCTCCAACGCGGATATCGTAACCCTAAGCTCACTCATCTCTCTCCGCATTTCAACAATTTCATTCTCCTTTCTAACTTTCATCGCCTCAATCTCGACTTTCTTTCTAACGACTTCCTCCATTTTCTGCTTCTGCTCATCTAATTCCTTCAATGCTTCATCCAATTCTTTCTTGACCAAACCCTTTTCTTGAACCAAATTCTCAAAGCTCCTTTCTCTCTCCTTCCTCTCATTCACCAACTCATTAATCTCCTTTTCCATCTCCTTTTCCTTCTCCTCACCTACAACACATCTCTTCTCCCAATTCAAGACACTGGCCCTCAACTTTTGTTCTTCCTTTTGCAGACCCAAAACCATCTCATTAAGTGCAGCCACTGAAATTTGCAACTCATTTTTCTTCATCACTTCCACATTTCTCTCCTCCTCTATGCCTTTTTTCTCTCTAACCATTTCCTCAATCTCTCTCTTCAATCCCTCAATAACCCGATTCGAATCCCCCAGACTTCTCTCAATAGAATCCTTGTCCCTCAACATAGATTCAATCCTTCTTTCCCTCTCCTTTTTCCCCTCCACCACACCATTGTATTCCACCTTCAATTTCTCAACCTCTTTTTCAATCATTTTCCCTCTCTCATCTGCTTCGATGAGTTTGAGTCTCAACTCATTAGTCTCCTCTATCTTAACATCAAGTTCAGCCCTCAAACCATCCCTCTCTCCACAAACCCTCACAGACCCATCTCTCTCATTACCAATCTCAACAGAAACCTCGATCAACTTCTCCTTCAAAACCCTAATCTCAGACTCTCTCTCACTGCACACCTTCTCAATCTCACTCTTCTCTCTCATGACCACTCCAATTTCTCTCTCTAGACTCCCCAACCTCTTCTCAATCCCAACTTTCTCTCTCCACAACCCCTCTCTCTCCTTCATAAATACCTCAGCCTGTTGATCGACCTGCACGGCGACAAAGACGAAAACCAAATCCCTCTCAAGAACAAGTTGCGCCGTACGGTCGTTCAGGCGAGTCAACTCGGCCTGCATCTCCTGGTTCACCATTACAGACCGAGTTAGCTCCGATTCCAGAGACTCTTTCGAGCGTTGGAGTAAGTCCACCTCTTGGCGGTGCTCGACGGTCTGCTTGAGAAGCATGGAGTTGAGAGATTTCAGGTTTTCGAACTTATCGGAAATATCGTCCATGGCGGGTGGTGATTGGTGGATGTGGTCTTGGTTTTGGGGCGGTTTGTCGTGATGGTTTTGCTTCTTTTTTGCCATGGATTAATGGGTTTTTTTTTTTTGTTTTGTTTTTGGGGTGGGGGGGGTTGGCTTTGGTTGATTTTTGTGGTGCTTGGGAGGGTAGATGAATGGGATGGGAGATGAGAGGTGAGAGGTGAGGGGTTTTCCTAGGGTTTTTAATGGTGGAGAATGTGTAGAGATGAGATGAGATGTATATGGCAGCAGTTAAGGATTATGGATAGACCGGAAGTGAGAGAGAGAGAGAGAGAGAGAGAGAGAGAGAGAGAGTAGGGTTTAGGGTTTTTCAAAATACTAGTTGGTGGCCAATATTCTGCGGGTCAAAAGTGCAAAATGGATACAAACTTTGTCCTTTTGTTGGAACAACGGTAATATGCACAGCAGCATTGCTATATGTATTTAAGGGGGTGATCTACCCAGTTTTTTGAAAAAACTGTTTTTCATGATTTTTTATGTGATGTGTTATGAGAGAATGGTCTATCTCGGTGTTTGTAAAAAATAGTTTTTTGTTAGTAGAACACCTCCTAAGTATTATTAGTACTGGTAGTATAAGTAATAGATAGTAAAAGTTTAAATGTCATGAAAAAAGAGGGAAAACTGTATACCACCTTTGTGGAATTCATTTCGGGTCCCGCACGAATAATTGGAGCCGCTCAATATTCTTAAAACTCTTTTTTAAGGACCTCTGTAAAAATAAAAATAAAAACTGATTTTAACATCGGTAAGACCTCGATCGATTCTGCGCCCAGTTTCTTGTCAGTAAATTGGGCGCAGAATCGATCGAGGCCAAAAAAGAGGGAATGAGTGACCGAGGGAAAAGTTTTTGCAATTGTTAAATAGTTTTCAAATCAAGGTTGTTTTTCAATAGATTTTATCAAGATTTGATAAAATAAAACGCTTGATTTTATCCATTACTAAAGAGATTTAATAAAATAAAAATCTATTGGAGAACAAAAAAAACTGTAATTTGAATCGTATGTACACGTCGTAATGTAAAATAACACAACAATGATACATGTACAAGTCTGAAACACACTCACATGGTGTGTGGAACTCAGACACACACTTTTCATTTTTGAAAATAAAAATGATATGTTTGATGAATACTACCGCGATGTTCCACTAACTAGTTTTTTTTTCTTCCAAAAATTAGTTTTTCCTAAAAACCAAGACAGATCATCCGCTCACAATACATCATATAAAAATGTATGAACACGAAAAATAAGACAGTTTTAAAATAAAACTCCATTAGCGGAACATCCCGTAGTAATATAGTACTTCTGATTTGGCTAAATGTAAAAAACTGGTTTCTTACATTTTTTTTGTTTTGTCTTTATTCAAATTTTTTTTGCAATTGTTAGTTTTGCGTCAAGATTTTGTGGTTTCTGGATTTATCTCGTCGAAATGAATCGAAAGAGTATAAAATTATAGTTAAAATTAATAGTTTTTTTAATAAAGCCGAAAATAAACCAAAATAAACCAGTTTTTTGGATTATTTTCGTCTTTATTCACAAAATTTTAAGTTTGGCTAATAATTTTATACTTTTTAGATTTCTCTCGTTGAGACAAGCCAAGAAACCACAAAAAAATAGACCGAAAACTAACAAATGCAAAAAAAATTGAATAAAGATAAAACGAAAAAAGCTAAAAAAAAATCAAATCTGGTCTAATGTGGGTAGCAGAAGGGTAGAGTGATGGGGTACTGGGAATTCGGCACTAGTAACTGGTTTAATTAATAATGGTTGGTCCATGTGCCCTTTGAGAGAACGTTTTTGAATTCAAATTTTAGGGTGTGTGCTGGCTGGGGGTGCAAAATTCAAAGAGGGATTGGTATTGTTTTTGTATTGAATACGGGTAGGTGGGGGGACATCTCGAGGTTTGACAACCTGCTGATCTTCGCTTCATTTTTGGGTAAATTACACTGACTCCCCTAAAGTTTATGACAAATACACTAATATTGAAGCTTCTAATCTTAGCACTTGGTTTCAAGGTTTTTTTTTCTTCTTTTTAACCAATAGATAGAATTTTATTTCACAAGAAATACTATTACAAACTGTCGAATATAACGACAACAGAATAAAAATAATCATACAGACGAGAAGAACAAAGATAAAACCAAAACAAATGAAGGATACATGTCCAGCGAGAGATTGCTTCAGCCGTCAAATGTTCGTGATCAATGCATGATGTTGATTTGCTGCTGTCCCGGTAGCTCCACGAATAACGAAGCTTCCATGCAGAAACTGTTCGATACAAACCAAGTGACTGTTGCACCTATAGTCGAGAGCTACACGACACGGTTAGGCGTTGTGCAACTGGAAGGCTGAAACCAACTACAGAGCTCTAAAACCGGTAGAGAAGCTGTGGAAAGAGACGCAACCGTGGAAGATGAAAAAACTGCTGCGGAGCGTCCGTATTCATTTGTGGTGATCTCCCTTAGCTTATTGACACCTAATTGCAACAAAATAACACCCCCTCCCACACCATCACTACCAAACCAATCCACTAAGCCATTCCAAACGTCAGCAGTCCAAGAAGTACCAGGACCCTAGTCTCCGTCGCTACATCAAAACATTTCATCCACCACCACCGGCTTCAACATATGACCAAAGGATCCACGGACCACAGACAACCCAGGGTTGAGGCAAAGAAAATTACACAAAGTCACTGAACAGACCAACAGAAATCATATGCCCTAAAACCAGTGCTGGTGTGTGTGAAAGAAACATTGTCCTTTTGTTTTTCCTTTTAAAAGGACTCAAGACATGCATGCAAGACATCAAAAAGCAATTAAAAGTACTACGAAAGGGCATATAAAAACGCCTAAACAAACATTTCTTCAACCACAATCGTGAAACGATCAGAATAGAGGAAAAACAAAGATGGGGGGCTGTTCCAACCGGGGAAAGCTGTTCGACGGGGGAAGGGAAAAGGGAGGTTGAACAACTACATGCACGTACACACCAAATATGCATGCGAGGAAAATTTTGAAAATAACTTTATATATATAAAAGTACTACGAAAGGGAATACGATAATGCGAAAACAAGCACTACCTCAACCACAATCGTGAAATGATTAGAACTAAATGGGAGGCATTCCAATTGGGGAAAGCTCCACAACAAGAGGAGAAAAGGTGGCTGAACAGCTACATGCAAGAACGAGTCTAACACAACAAAACGGGAAAACAGTCCAAGCATCTAACACAATCACACAAGAACACAAACAAACACATGCAACAGAAATATAGAGACAAAGGGTCCGTTCAGCGGCAAAGCCCAAAACAACGACAACTAAACCCACAAAATCGGGTCAACCTTCTACAGGCAAAGATTGGGTCAGCCCAAAACAACACATCAAGGCCCACAGGAAAATCCAATCCCAAAATAGGCAGCGAGGGATGTAATTGGTCAAAGAGATCTCTATGAGGAAATTTGTCAAACACCTAGTTTGCTTCAGAAATAACATCTATCAAGCTCACTTTCAAAACATGGGAGCACTAACAAACAAAACCAAAAGGATGATCCTGAAGGAAATAAAAATGGGTCTCGAGAATAGGAGAAGATACTATTACAGAATTAAAACTAGAACATAACAACGAGGGAGATGGCGACACACGGTGGTCGGCAGCTAGAACGGTAGAGGTCCAAGTCATATCCTTCACTGATCGGTTTAAACACAATTGTCGGCTAGCTGCCGTCAATCAACCCGAGGTCCGGCGGGTACTAGAACTTTGTTGCATGGGAGATCAGACCGAGAGACAGGAGAACGACGTTCGGAGCAGCAGCGGCTGGAGGAGAGGAGGGCGGAGCCTATTCGAAACAGACATGAGAGACTGAACAAAAGGAAACAGGTGGGGGAGGGAGGCCGGTTCCATATTTACCGGCATGAGGCGCATGGCCTCCCCCTCGAGGGCGGCGGCTAAGGCTGTGAAATTTAGGAGGGAAGTTTAGAGAGAGAGAGAGAGAGACGTGGGAATGAGTTGGGATGCCAAATTTCAGTTATACATGCATTGGCGCAAGTTGGTTTCAAGGGTTGAGATGTGGTATTTTTTTATGTGTCCACGGAACCGGCCCCAATATAAAATATGGGAGGTCAATGCAATTTTAACGTTAAGGGAGAATCTGTAGATTAGTTTGTAAACAAGGAAGTGTGAATAATTATTAAAACCAAAGGGAAGCTCAGTGTAATTTGATCATTAACTGCTGACCTTTTGTTAGCTAAGAGACGGGAGTCCCTTGGGCCCATGTGGTACTGCTACATTTTTTTAATTCGATTCGAATTCAATTGAATTGCGTTCTCTTAAAAGTTTTATTCTCAAATCGTATTTATTTGTTAAAATGTGCCTCTGAGGCACATGATAAGATTCATTAAATGAATCTAATTAAATTCACTTTTATAAAAATTACTCCCTCCGTCCGGTCCGGATTTGTTAGTCCACAAACATATTTTTTCAAGTCCGAAAATGTTTTTCCATTTTCAAAAGTTAAAGGATAAAGTAAGGGAAAATTATTTTTGATGATGTGAAAGCAACTAACACAAAAAATAATAGAAAAAAAGTTGGAATCCCCAAAACGGACCAACAAATCCGGACGGAGGGGGTAGTAAAAGTAATTGATATATTTAAATTTCCCATGTATAAAGTAGTAAAAGAGTTCATGCCTATTGTTTATAACTTAGATTTCTCATGCAAACAAAAATTTTATTAGAATCATTTAATGAATCTTATCATGTGCCTGGGGGGGGGGGCACATTTTAACAAAACCGTTAAGAAAAAATGCTAAAAAAATTTCGCTAGGCTGTTATGAAATAACTCGCAGCATGGGTCTAGCTTATTGATATGTTCCAGAAAACTCCACTTGAAATTTTTTGATTTTTTTTATCGAAAAAAACCCGTGCTTGAGAATAACATATTTTGATTTTTTTGAGTACGGGTTTTTCTGGTCTAAGTGTATCTTGTCTTTACTACAAATTTTTTTCCTTGGTTAACAATAATTGTAGTCTTGTTAATATTTGCGGGTTTTTTAATTGTCTTTCTTCCCCGTAGAGGAAATATATATATATATATAGAGTCCCGATCTAGTCCGGGATCCCTAAGTCTGGAACTCATAGTTCCGGATCAAATTTTCATGATCCGAACAGTCCATTGTGTTCAAAAGGTGTTTTCAAAGGTCCACGCGGGAAATCATAAAAAAAAAAATACTAGGAAGGGCTTGATCCAAACAGTTTTTCGCAAAACTGTAAATATACAATTTTTGAGAAAAACGGCTTGGATCAAGCCCTTCCCGGTATTTTTTTTTTGCAGATTCCCGCCTGGACCTTGGAAAACACCTTTTGAACACATTGGACGGCTCGGATCATGCAAAAACATCTTTTAAAACTTTCAAAACACCCAAAAACCTTCAATCCGGGATCCTTGACTGGATCACCGGTGTATATATATGTGTGTGTGTGTGTTAAAATGTGTCAAAAGCGTATAGAAATGTGTGAAAATGTACTAAAAGTTTAAAATGTGTGTTTAAAGCAGTCTGATAACTATTTTGTTTAGGTTGTTAATAGAAGGAAGTCAGGAACTGTTTACGCTTTTGTAAAATCTGTTTGTTAATACACTTGTGGCTCGATGAGCATAATTAATCGTTAACCTACTTTTGGTGTTTCATATTATTGTAAACCTATAAATTCTCGTATGGTCTCATCTTATCATCCCTGGACTTTCTTAGTCAAAGCATGATTGTTTACATCTTCTAAAATTGCCTACCTTCTATCCTTTTGCCAATTTTATGTGCTGGCTATGTATGGTCTATTTTGGCGAAAGTAGAAAAGCAGATTTTCGGTTTTTTTGAGTTCCAAAATCCTATGCTTAGTAAAAAATGGCGTAAAAAAATAAAAAAAAGGGGTAAAATTATACCAAGGGACTCCCCATCACCAGGTCAGTATGCTTTTAATTGCACAGAAAGAGTCCAGAAAAGGCTAAGGATTAAAGATCATCATTTTCTGTGTTTGTATCAACTTCCATGCTACTGTCCATTAATTACTTTACAAAATTTCAAAAATTGAGTTCCTAAATCATGAAAACGCCACCCACCACATTAGCAAATTTGTATACAAAACCAAGGGGGATTTTCTCGTGAGTGTAATCTGGAAACAAAGTCTTTACAACTTGCACTTTAAATTAGTTCCATCTTGGCCTTCCATTTGGACTTCTTCCCCTTCTGATCTCTACAATCTATACGTACTAGTTTCGATATATGATAACTGATTTCAGGAACCCAAAGCGACCTCCTTATGTCGATTGAGATCACTCAAATACTTCGTTGAGTTATATTCTTCTGCATCAAAGATCTCTTCTGAGAATGTTCGTTGGAGGGATCGCTTCTGACATGCTTTCGAACCATCCAGGTTGTAATTTTCACCCCTAAGAAGTATTACAACCTGTAACCAGCAGTGAAACACAAATCAGACTGCCACTCAAGCTTTTTCAACGGTTCGTGAAATAATGTTACCTTATATTGGGCTTAACACTCTTCCGATGTCCTCTGTACCCAATTTTTCACGTACCCATGTGGCAAGCCATTTTCAGCCACAATTATGGTTTGGACTATAAAAAACATGAGAAACTTGAGACACGATCCTTTTCCCGAGTGACTTGGAACATCCGTACATAAAAAAATTGGGTGCAGAAGATCCTTGGCCCTTGACAATATCAATGCTTTGAGAAAACTTCCAAGGAAGTGTTACTTCTAATCAAAATTCCTTCATAAGCTAATAGAGGACCTTTACAGAGCCATTCACTCTCGACAGAATATGAAATAGAATTCATGCCTAAATGAGGTCACTGAAAAGAGGGAGAAGTGGATGAAGCCCTGTCAAAGGGAACTTGAAAAACAGAAAAGAAAGAGAAGAAATTGAAAAAAAAAAAAGGAATGAAAGAGCAAGTGTTGGCATATCAGCCAAAGCTTTTTGCTAATGAGTTATGCGATAAAAACCACAATTCAGAATGCTACTAAAATGAAAAGAAATATGCGAATTTCCTGAATCGATGCTGGTTTTTAATCCCCCTAGGGGACTAAGCAGAAAGTCAGTGAAAGACTGTCCTACGAATAAGTGAAGAAGCCCAAAAACAAGCAGTCTTATGTTCTTGCTTATCTATACAAACTACAATTCATTGCTTATACAAAGTACCACCATATCAAGAAAACCAACAACATTTATCATATCCGGAAGTGTCATATTGTCAGGAAAAGGTCAAAAAGGCTATATGAACTTGAACTGGATTAAACTGTGAAATCAAAACTTATAAACACATCCATTTGAGCAGTACGTACCTGACTCATTCGAGGACGTAGAATTGGAGTTTGCTCCGTGCACAAAGAGGCAGTCAAGATGACACGATCCATCTCTTCGGGATCGTAATTATCACCCAGACAAGGGTCAACAAGTTGCTTGGCAATATTGCCATCGATCAATGGCTTTGCCTACAATGGAAATAATTAGTCTAATGGAGTTTAATATGAAAAGACAGGTGATGGACTGATGGCAGGGAATGATTAGAAATGGATTAACTTACCCAAAGCACAAGACTTTGCTTTGAATCATCCAAGGCTTCGCGCCCCGTAATGAGCTCCAAAAGTAGCACCCCGAAAGAATACACATCGATTTTCTCATCAACGATACCATGCATGACGTACTCCGGAGCGAAATAGCTTTATTTGAAGATAAAATGGCAAAATTAAGACATAACTCCTTCATTAAGTTTATTTAAAGGGTTTTTAGGTTTACATACCCGAATGTACCTTCAGATTTTGGTACATGGTGGTGAGTCCAGTCTTTTGGGAGCCATTTTGCAAGCCCAAAATCACAAATCTGTATTGAAGTGGATAAGTTAGCAATCAAACAATCATGGACAAGAAGTTAAATATTGATAAGCTTGTTATCAGATGATGAGTAGAGTTGTACTAGAATAGAAAAATTAATATTTCTTCCTCAGTTGCCAAAAAAAAAAAAAAAAAGGTCTCCCTAAATCTGCTAAGTATCTGATAAAAAGCAACTCTGTTTACTCTAAAAAGTTTCAATATACAATGAGAGGACAACCCTTAAAATGAGAAACAAGACTAATGAAGCATTTAAAGCTTCTTTTGGATAGATGTGGATTTCAATCTAAGGTAGTTATTTTCCATTTCTAAGTAAATAAATAATTTAGCTCTAGGCAGCTTGTAGAATAGATGTAGAAGAGATGTATCTTATGGAATTCTTGTGCAACAACAATCGTTAACACACATGATGTTTACACACAATTGAGCCCAGCAAAAAAAATAAAAATTCAGATATGAAATGCAGTCTCGTCACAGGGATTTTGTTGGGCAGAACACAAAGTCTCCTTCCAAAATAGTCAGTTATATCGTTCAAAACTTTTAGTTCTAGATACAACTATGCCCAATTTAGTCCCCATTGATGAGAGCATGGTGGATTAGATAGGGTCCATGCACGAAGTGGTAGCCCTCAGGTTCAAACCAATAACCTCAAGGTTAATGGGCGGAGTTATAACCAGTTCACCACTAAACCAAGGCCTTCCGTTACTTTTCAAAATCACATCCAAAGGGAGCCATTTGAGGGACACTAGTTTGAATAGAAATGCTACATGGACCAAAATTCCTTTGTTTGCGCGTGTTAATGAATCATTATTCTCTCTTTATTGACCAGATAATACACATTAACACTTTCACTACTTACTGGAGAACTGCATTGTTATGTCTGGTGTCCACCCGTAGTCCAATAGTGATGACACCTTCTTCTCTCATCCTTGGGGTACTTTTCAAAATTTACCAGAAACTTATGGTAATCATAGCACCACGGTAATGCAGGAAACAAATATGCAGACTGTCTAAATCACAACTTTTGTAAAGCTTTCAATTGAGAAAACTTCAAGTTCTGACAGTCGGCTAAGATAAAGTCTTATCTAAGGAATAGGATTTTGTTTCCTATGCATGCCGCCCCTTTGATTTGGAATTATGTTCTAATAGCACATGCTATCTAGCACCATCCATCAAATTTTGGTATTATCATCTTTGGGGTACTTTTCAAAGTTTACTAGGAACTTATGGAAACTTAGCACCAAGGCAATGCCGAAAACAGAGATGGAGAAATTACGAGTAACCAAAAAAAAAAGAAAAATTGAGAAAACTCTGGCAGTCAGTTACAATTATGCCTTATCTGAGGAATATGATTTTGTTTCCTATGCTGCACCAAGATTGCTATGTCTGATTTGAAATTGTGTTCGATCAACACATACTACATGTAAAAAAGGTTCAAAAGAAGCCAGATTGATCAATAGTGTACTTTGTAGAGTTCAAAGCATTTATATTCCATAGATGACAAGGAAACTTCATTTTCATTTCTTGCTTGCTCAATAAGATATACAAATGACCTCTACTTTCTGCCCCCAGAAAACAGAAGTAGATTATGAAATCGCGTTTGACCAATCCATGTTAGAAAGTGGAAAGATACCTGAGGCTCAAAATTGTCTGTGAGCAGAATGTTATCAGCCTTGATATCTCTGTGAATAATTCGCCTTTGGCAGTTTTCATGAAGATACATCAGGCCAGCAGCAGTGCCCAGAACAATCTTATACCTAACAGCCCAATCTAGCTTTTCCTTGGAACCTGGAAAGTCGAAATACATGTCCATAAACCAAAAGCAAAAGATGCTGGAGAAACAAGAAGAGAAAAAGTTACAAACTAACCACGAAGAAGTGATCCTAAACTCCCGAGAGGAGATAGCTGAAGAACAAGATATGTTCCACCTTCAACTCCAAACCCAATTAATTTTGCAGTATTGCGATGATTTACATGAGCAATAATGCCAATCTCAGATAAAAAGCCTGTTGTCTGCTCTTCAATTGTCCCTTTGTTCAGCCGCTTAATTGCTACAAGCTGCCCGTCTGGCAAACAGCCCTTGTAAACTTCAGCATAACCACCTTTCCCGATTAGATTTTCTGCAAGACAACATAGCACTAAGTTCGCAATTTTGCAATTTGCATCACTAAATGCTGTAGTCCACAGAGCCATAGGTATCCACAATCGAAGAAATGAGAGACAAATTACAAGGAAAGAGATAACTAAAGAAGTTGTCAAGCTTGCAATGAGGGCAGAACCGAAAATTTTAGACGGGGCGAAATACTTTAGGCAAAGACATTCAGAAATTTTCCTATTTTACAATCCAAAAATGGTTCATTACGAAAAGAGACAATAAATTAAATCATGGACGGGAAAATGGAAGAAAACATTCAACTACGGTTAAGAGTCATATTTTCCAAATTCTAGTGGTGACTGAAAAGATTTATTCAATTTTATTCAAAATTTAGGGGAAATATTGTACAAATCTTTTGAACACAAGCGAAAATACAAAATTTAGCAATTCACTTGTATCAACATGGCTCCACGCATCCTCGCAACTCACAGACTAAGACATTAGCTGTAAACTGAAATAAAGTTCAAGTGACGCTGAATCAAATCAATGGAACTAACTTACACACCATGGCTAAAGTTGTTTGTCGCAATTTTGAGATCAGAGAAGGTGAAGTTCTTCCAGGAAGACTTGAAACAACAGAGATCTGCATCGCCGTTTTCTCTCATACTTCTGCTCTTTCTGCTTGATATTATCTTCGGTACAGCAAGAGGAGGAAAGGAAGGTAACCGCTTTATAGAGCTTTTCTTCCACAGTTTGAAGAATACTCGCCAGCGAGAAAGCGAATGTGGATTTGAAGAAGAGGTTTTGAGATCTGAGACGTGGGTATTAGGAGAATCTGCTCCAGTGTCCAAGCCTCTTATGCATGCTTCTAAAACTCCCCTAGGAGAGGAACTGTCTTCTTTCTCCTTTTCCATCTCGAAGCATCTCAGGTCTAAAATAGGGAAATCAGATAAAGGAAAAAGCACAACCCAAAGATAACCCATGCGTGTCAACACGTATACGATAGCAAGTTATTACTCGCACAAAAAAGATGAAACATGTTACCTAGGGCAGAAGCGGAAGAGGATTTACAACCATGTACTCTATATTCAGCTGGATCAACTTTGTCTTCTGAAGGTTTCTGCAGTAACTTAACAAAACTCATACTATTCTTCCTGCATAAGCAATTCAGGTTGATAAGAATGCATAAACAGCCAAAACCAATGGTAAAATAGTGAACGAGCACAAATAGGCATCGGAGAAGCAAGTCCACTGGATGAAGAGAAAAACTAGAGCAAAGAAATTGCTCTACAAGAGATACACAAGTTCTTTACAAATGGAATGCATCAGACTAGCAAATACAGAATGCATCATACTCTTATAAAACGCTACTAGGCCGAAATATGCACGAACTCATGCAACCCACAAACCAGATGAACCAAAAATTTCTGTTAGTTTAGTATTGTAAATTGAAGGATGAACACAGTATAGATCACATCATCAACTGAAATAGCATATCACAAATCCACGTCTTAGCTCTCACAGAATCTAATTTTCCTGTTTTGCTTAATGTTAGGAGATGATTTACATTACATGTACCATGAGAATTATGGGACACTCATGACCTGCATGCACATGCAGATCTCTACCAAAAGGACAAGAGGGGAAGCGTGAGCCCTGTGATTTTTGGAGAATATAACAAAGCTCTATGAGCCGTGCTTCAAACAAATAAAATAGATCACACATTCAAGACATTCATTTTTTCAAAACAGATTCAACACAGCTACTAAGGGCCGATGTGATAAACCTAATTAGACATGATTCATTACAACAACTGTGGATAGAGATCAAATCTGTAGAATAACCAATTCCACAAACATACCGTATACCATTCGAAATTCGTTATTGTTAATCCCCTCACTATTGGTTTGCTGGTATTATATACTATTCGAAATACGTCATTGTTAATCCCCTACTCTTGGTTTGCTGGTATTATATACTATTCGAAATTCGTCATTGTTAATCCCCTCACTCTTGGTTTGCTGGTATTTTTATATACTATTCGAAATTCGTCATTGTTAATCCCCTCACTCTTGGTTTGCTGGTATTATATACTATTCGAAATTCGTCATTGTTAATCCCCTCAATATTAGTTTGCTGGTATTATAATTATCCACACATTATCAGTCCCATGAATCTAACCGGATGTCAAACCAGTCTGTCCATACATTCCCCAAAATAACTAATAAAAGGGAGGAAAAAAAAACCTAAACCAAAATTCTTAAATTAAGACATAGCATTATAAGTTTGTAACCAGAGCAAGTGAAGTCAATACCACCAAGTACATAAGAGCACTTAGAACTCGCCAAACAGGAACTTTCAAACTCTCTAAAAAAATCCGTAAAGCAAACAAAACCCAGAAAGCGAAGAGCATTGAAACAAAATGGAATACAGATAAAAAAAAAAAAAGAAAGAAAGAAAGAAGAAGGAACGTACCGTAAAGGAGGAGATTCAAGGCCCAGACAAGCCATTGTGTGTGTGTGTGTGTGAGAGAGAGAGAGAGAGAGAGAGAGAGAGAGAGAGAAATCAGAGATGGTTCTGAATCATCGATGTGTAAGAGGGAGGGAGGAGGCAGAGAGGTTATGGGAGGCAGATTTTTGTTTGTCTCCTTTTAGCCTACAAAGTCGCTCTATTATCCATTGGAAAATAAGCTCGCTCTGTGTGTGTGTGTGTTGGATTTTGGACAGTGGGAGGGTAGGAGTTTCAATGCAAAAAGGGTACGCCACAACTTCCCGACTTCTACTCTGAATCCATTAAAGTCTTGCGGACATACACACCCACTCTTCCATAAATTAGTAATAACTATGGAGTACTATACTTTTACGGGTCACTCATTATACACAGAGAGAGAGAGAGAGAGAGAGAGAGAGAGTGTGTGTGTGTCTGTGTGTGTGCTGAAGCTTGAACGACATTTTAACGGAAAGGAATTTCGGGGGTTTAATATGCTCTGTACTCAAGTTTGCTCCATTACCGTCCTAAATTTTTTTTGGGATTGAACCGCGTAATGTGGGGCCCACACCTCAGTATTTCATATACTCAATGATTGGAGCAGTTAAATTTGTTTAGGTATTTTATAAAGAAATTTTCAGTAAAAGAGCAATTTTAATTGGATACAGATAAGAGTTTGATCAGTTGACTCCTCTTTGCAGATCAACTCCACCTCCTGTTTTGGAACTCGGGGACTCTACAAGCCCTGCCGATCCGATCTCGGCTGTCTAAATGTGTTTTGAGCAGCTTAGATTTGAGGGGTGCCAAAAGGTGTTTGGATATTTTAACTCCTTTCATATCTGGACGGACCAAAACACGTTTTGACGGCCGAGATCGGTCGATAGGGTCTGTCATCCCGACTACAGCAGAGTCCCCAGATCTTTTCTGTCTAAATATGTTTATTTTGTATGGTCTGTTTTGGGTATAAAATAACATAAAATAAAAAAAATCATCAGGATGCTAGTTATCTAGTCGAAGGACAAGCAATAATTTCAAGTTGATTTTGGTCCTACTTTACTTTAAGGTGCAAGCCAAATGTAAATTAATTTGGGCAATGCATTGGACCTAAGACATGGTTCCAAGGCAAGAGGAGGATTAAAATCTAGGGGCTACATTTTTGCAACCATTTGGCATGTGATTTTGGGTATCATCCAATTATTTGTTGGATTTTTTTTTTTTTTTTTGGATTTCTTTGGGTTGTTTTGTTGCACCTGATTACTTATAAGAGACATCTTCAACCTATTCACGATGTACCCTTTTGAGTTTCAATATAATCTTCTTTTTTTGTTGAGAAAAAAGAAAACATTTTCGATCCTGAATTTGGCCTCTGTAAATGAACCACTACATATATATTGAGAATATGTAATGTTGAACTACTAAATCTTTTACCCAATTTCATAAAAATGGTTTTGCTGGTTTAGTCTTTCTACTACCATAATTTTAAAATTTCCAATTCGAAAATCACTTCAAGTATTCTTTTTCGCAAAATTTGCTCGTTTCAAATGGTGAATAATATTTTGAACTTACCTTTTCAAATTCCGTTTAGATCGACTTTTGTTGGGAAAAAATTCGTTGAAAAATTATAGTGAGTGTATAACGGTAAATCACCTATATAAGCAATGATTTGGATTTTATTGTCAGAAAAAGCAATTCAGGAGTTAAGCGAGCAGAGCCAAGCTTATTTTTTGCCGTTATTGTAAGCAACCCACAGGTTCCTGATAACTCAGGTGTTCGGTTGACTTGGGCAACCTTTATTAATCCTAGAAGACCTGTCTCACTATCTACTAGCGGAGG
The DNA here is from genome assembly GCA_963854785.1 of Vaccinium vitis-idaea. Lineage (NCBI taxonomy): Eukaryota > Viridiplantae > Streptophyta > Magnoliopsida > Ericales > Ericaceae > Vaccinium > Vaccinium vitis-idaea. The sequence goes on along the minus strand of OY978225.1, from coordinate 18,265,271 downwards.
CCCAATTAAAACCGGGGATCGAAAAAATTGTTACATATACACACAATCACCCGACTACTACTAATGTGGTTTAGTTATAACTTCACATTCATCCAACTGTAATTGGGTGTTTGTGTGTTGCTTGTGGGATTAATTCTCCGGCCAGTACCAACCGGAGACTTCAAATATATTAGTAATATTCTTTGGCGAGGATCAGATTTATTTGTCACCACTTTAATTATCGTATAATGCGATGCATCCAATCATAGATATACAAATTTTAAATAAAAAAAGGTGAGAAATAAACAGTATTCATTCCTTCCGTCCAATTTATTTGTCCTTCTCTAAGACTAGCGCATTTTTTTAATTATTTATATCTTTTCGTAATTTATAATATTTTAGATAACATTGGAAACACTATTTAATAAACATATTTGAGAAATATCAAACAAGATTCATAATTTATAAATTAAGTAAAATACCTATTTCATGCGGTATTCACCTGTGTCTAAATGATCCTTTTATTAATAGTCTTGTGGGCTTGTTCATAAGTTCAGAGAAGACAAAAAAAAAAAAAAAAAATACATACTTCAACGCACTTTTTACATTTCAATAATTTTTACAAACTTCTGTAAACTTTACACATATTTTAATACATTTTTAAACCTTAACGACAACCCCGTGGGATGTTAGCAGTTTTCTTTTTTTTTATATATATATATATAAACAAATCACCAGCAAAATCACCGACAAAAGAACCAAAGAGTAATGTTGAAAGGAACAAACAATCCCATATATTAAAATATGTGTAAAGTTTTAATAAAGAACCAAAGAGTAATGTTGAAAGGAACAAACAATCCCATATTTCAGTATATGGGTTTCTGCGTATATCTGTAGAGAGGGAGACGAGAGAATGTTGATTTGTCGGTTGGGAAAAGTGCAAACCCACCTGCAAGAGTTCATTTATTATATTGTCGCCTAACATTATAATTTGACAAAATTAGAAAAAAAAATCAACTACAATATGGACATTCATCGACATGAGAGAAAAAAATATTGCTAAGAACTATACTAGAGGATGATGTTAGATGCACGTATCAAAACTCGTCGATAATATTGTTCATATATAGACAACATTGGGACATCACTCGTATCACAAGCCCAAGGATGTCGCGTGACACACTACTTTCCTTTCTTCAGTTTGCTTTGCTTTCGTGTTGATCTAATATCTTAATACAAAGTTTTTTTATCGGCAATATCTTAATACAAAGTTTTTTTATCGGTAATATCTTAATACAAAGTTTACAAAGAGAGTTTGTATAAAAGCAACGTTTGAAATTTGTTTTTTTTCTTCTTAATTTAGACCTAATGTTCATATATTTCACTTGGCCTAGTAAATTTGACTTTGAACTATTTTTTCCCTTTATTAAAACATAGGACTAAATACCTTTTTTTATACCATAAATGATAAAGATCTAGTGTTATTGGGTTTACACAATTTTGGCAATAAATTTTGGGAGCTGATTTTGGGGCTCCCTTTTTTGATGCAAGCACTCCAAAATTTAATGAAGTTACAAAACTACCATTTTCAAAATATAAAAGTTACTGGAGGCAATACACCCTAAAATTATCTTCTCATTTACTTGAGGCACTCTTAACACAAATATGAACCAAAGCCTCTCTCCGTTGGCAACGGATCCTCTATCTGAAGCTGCCTGTCTGACACCTCAGTCCTACGCCCTTAGTGCTGCCATGTCGCCCATATTTCCCCTCCATTAAACCCACCAACTCTGTTAATGGCATTGTTAACTCAAGGCAATTGTTACTCTTTTTTTTTTTTTTGGTTTTGCAATATCCTTTGAATAAAAAAAATAAAGTATTTCTACGTACAATTTTTTATTTTTGTTTGCACCAAATTAAAATTCTAGTAGAGATCTTTCTTTTGATGCGCAAAATTTTTAAAAATTATATACGAAAATATTTTACATTGTTGGTTTATTGAGTTGGCTTTGTACTATCCTTCGGATCAAAAAATAAAGTAAATCCGCGCATAATTTTTTATTTTCTTTTGCACCAAAATAAACTACCAAAGAGATTTTTAATTCGATTCGAAAAAATTTTAAAAAATTTATACGAAAGTATTTTACATTGCTGGCTTGTTGGGTCTAAATTATTTCGTACAAAAATTTTCAATTTTTTTAGCAATGAAAAAAAATAAAAAATTATGCGCGCGATTACTTTATTTTTTTATCCGAAAGATATTGCAAAGCCAACTCAGCAAGCCGACAATGTAAAATACTTTTGTATACATTTTTTCAAATTTTTTCGCACCGAATTAAAGATCTCTATTAGTAATTTAATTTGGTGAAAAATAAAATAATTTTTTTTGCGCGAAAGTACTTTATTTTTTTATCCGAAAGATATTGCAAAGTTGCTCAACAAGCTAACAATGTAAAATACGGTCCAGATCTATCCCACTCTCTCTCTCTCTTTCCTCTTTTTCTCTCCTTTCTCTCTCTTAATCCAGGCCGTCCAAAAAGTGTTTTGGACGGCCGAGATGTGCGCTCGGGCACCACGTAGGATGGTGACCGCTCGGCACTGAAAAACCCCTCGTTAACAAAGGAGGAAAAGGAGAAGAGTAAATTTTTTTTGGAGTGTCTGAAGTAAATTATAGAACTTGCAAAAGGGTAGTTTTGGAAAACCATTGTAGCTTGGAGCCCTTCCATCAATTTTTGGAGTGCGATTATCAATTCCCTAAATTTTATATTTTCATATAATGAAGGCAATTTGTGAAATTATTGTGGTGGCGATCGCTACTACTTATCACTCCTTGACTCCGTGGGCGGAGAGACATTGGATTTGACCCCACTTACCTCCAATTTATCCCTTGATGAATTGATCTTTTTCATTTCATTTGGTGAATTTGACCCCACGATGAGAATGAATTAAATTGTCCCAAGTATATTAATTTTTTTCATTAGAGTATAACGTGCATGATTTTGGTGTATATCTAGGAGTTGTTTTCAGAAACTGTTTTTTATTGTACACTCTTTTTACGTTCTATGAGACAATACAACAACCCAAAAGGTAAAAAAAAAAAGACGGTAAAAGATAGCTTCAGTAAAAATGATTTTTTGTGGAACAAGCTATTATAATTTTCTTTTTTTTTATATATAAAATTTCAACTATAATTAAAACGTAGGAATGATTTTCAATTTGAGCGAACTAAATTTGTGCGATGATGATACTGTGTTGCTGAATAATATGATAGTTAACAAGACTCGACATTAGTTCTTCAATTTGTCGAAATCGTTCCATGAAAACTCTAATAACTAGGTTTAATCTTGAAAATCCGTTGTACCAAAGTATGTTTCACACAGATGGTTCCCCTTCGACTTCGATTCCTTGCTCCGCCACTTAGCGTAGTTGTGGATACTAATGTTGGAAATTTCCAGATTTTAGATGAATGAAGCCATTGCCGGTTTGCAACTCAAGACTCTCATTCTGATAATAGATTGGGCATCTCGGTTTTGTGTTGGAGACCAGAAATTTATACTCCACCTCGTGATAATCCGTTCTTTGAATTCTATTAGTTCATCGGAGGTATTCCGACGTTCGTGCTTTTCACCGTTTTATATCTTGGGAAACAGATGCCGATTCACCTACAACACCTCGGTAGGCGGCGAATCTGTTTTAAGAAGACTGTGGTTTCACACAGGACTTAGTTCGGTTTTTGACTTGATTTCCGGTTATGTAATCTGATTATTTAGTTTCTGTAATTTGGAATTCTATTTACCGTTATAATGGAAATTGTTCTTTAGAATTTCATGTCATTGTCGTATTTTTCCCAACAACTAATTACACGTGGTTTCTGATGTTGTTGAACTTTCCAAGTTATCAGAAGTTCTGCCATTTTTAAACGTCACCCGCTACAGACTTTATAATCTTCATTAATTATATGTACTGATTCCACGGAAGCAGGCAACATACACATTCAACATATGCATTTCCTAATTGAGAAAACATTATTTACTCTGGCGGTGTAAACCAATTTTTTTTCCAAATCGATTGCATTGCGCCATGTGTCCATGTTCTTCCTTTCGATACCATTGTTTGGGCACATTGGCGCAATGCAATAGATATGAAGGAAATTTCGGTTTACACCCGCCAGTCTAAAGAATGTTTAGCAAACTAGTGCATGTGACAATTTTTCTGTTTTTGTTTTCTTATCATATGGTGCACTATTATTTAGTTAATTAGTGCAATATTATACTACTGAATTTGATAGTTGCATTTAAAATGTTCACATGTTATCACGATTATCAGTCACACTATGGGTACAAGTTTTGGGTAATGAGGCCCTTTAGTTCTAAAATAATCCGAGACGTTTATCAAATTTATTTCGTAATTGATAGTAATACTCTATGCTTATACGTGCAAAATCAGCTCTATAAACTATCCATAAATGTTTCATGTGTTCAATTTAAAAAAAAAAAAAAACTATCCCTAGATGTTTGATTAATTTGTCAAGTCCTTTTTTTTTCCTTGGACAACGCCTTCTAAACTAAAAAATTTAGAATTGATCGAGCATAGATATTTTATTGAGCTGATTTTTTTAAGCAAAAGACTGAAAAGCTTACAAACAAAAATGGCTCAGTTATCTATGTGGGGGCCAATGAGTGCCACAAAGGAATCAACACGTTTTCTGTAAACTCTCCGTTTGTACCTGCCTGTAGGAAAACAACAAAGTGCACAACACACTTACATGGTGTGTGGGCTCCACACACACTTGAGTGTGAAGTGTGTGTGGAGCCCATACACCACGTGAGTGTGTTGTCCACTTTGTTGTCCCATTTTATTGTGTATCCAACATTGTTGGTGTAGAAATATTGGAAGACTGTATACTCATCAATAATGCACTGTCTGTGGTTGAAGGATGGGCAACAGAAATGCAAAAGTTGCAGGGTGGCCGTGACAGGCCAAATTGAAATGAAAGGGGAGAGTTTGTTACTAACACAAAGGTAGCTGTTAGCCTGTTAGGTACTTATTTTCTTTATTTTTTTTGTGGACGGTCAGGGGTGATTGGGCCAGGTAACGCGTACTTGAACTAATCTCATCATTGGTCCACTCAAAGACACGCTATCCACGCTGAGACTAGGGAATTTCAAAAGAAATTACTCCTACTTTTTTGCAGCCTGACTACTCCAAGAATAAAATCCTGATCAATTGTGTAGGGAGCAAACCCATTAACTAACCGGACTTGTGGCTGTTAGGGTTTTTATATTCATAATTTCATGTCAACGTGAAGGTTCCAATTGAGAGCTCAGATGGGTCCAGTCTTTGGTGGTTGCTGCCCCATCACATTGAACCAAGATCCAAAATGAATCTATTTATTACATTTTGATCCAAAATCTTTTGCCAATGGTTCCAAGACATTGGGTTTGGTTCACCACACGCGATTTCTTTACAACCAATGACACCAGTGATGAGTATTTTTACTTTTTCCTCCAAAAGTAGGATGTTAGAATCCAATTAAGGTGCTGGGTTAAAAAAAGAGACAATTTCGTAGATTGAAGTATAGGGGGCGATGATAAAAGGGAAAAAAAAGTATAGAGGTAAGTTTTATTTCAGAAAAAAAAAAAAAATTAAGTATAGAGGGAAGCTAATCCAAAATTCAGAAAGTTGACTTCCCGTTTCCGTTAGGATTTTGATCGACGGACTAGGTTTGTCGGTGATGTCCTACATGTTGTGATCAGTAAATATATACATAAAAATTAAAGAGAGTTACAATTGAAATTCAAAGTTAGGTTGGTTTTCGGCCACGTATAGTCTGATTATCTAGTGTTTCATAGCGCGGCCACGTGGTGCTCCGAGATATTCAAACACTGTGCATTCTTGTAGAGTCCACGCTTAAGTATATGGGGATCTCCTGTAAATGTGTAGTGCTGAAATGATCCGGAGTACGATGTGACCGTACTCTGGACTATTAAATAATTACTCACATGGACATTACCGGGCCTAAGCCTTGGCTTGGATTGTTTCTAGTTGTATTTATTTTCCGAAAAGGGCGCGCCCATTACCTAACGAAATGATATTGATAAAGGAAATCTACAAGATGGGTTGGGCCATGGATCCGGTCCGGGCCTAGCCTTTTTTGCATTGGATATGTGAGAGATACTTTTTCAGAGAAGCCCACCTATATTTTAGGAAATCGTTACCCAAAACACGAAAAACCTATTCGGGAAATTACTAGCCGGCCTTGTTTATTGGCAGGGGTTCCATCTAAACCCTCTTTTGTCATGCTATTCCATCCAAACCCTTTCTAACTATACTTTTACTATTTTGCCCTTAAATGTGTAATTTACACCCCAGAACTCATACCTCCTAGCAGAATTCACACTCGGACAATTCACACCCTTACCCTAACAATTCACACCCGACAACAATTCACACCCCAATAATTCACACCCGATAACAATTCACACCCCCAAATTCTTAGGGTGTGAATTTTGAATTTTTAGGCTATGAATTCTAAATTTTTTTAGGGTGTGAATTTTGAATTAGAATTCACACCCAATTTGCATAATTCACACTCCCCAAATTACACAATGCATTTTCCTCAAACAATTTTTTACAACGATGTAAAAAAAGAGAACATTATTAGAAATGGTATTTTTAAAAACAATTCAATTAATATAAAAAAGAGAACATTATCTTGTTCCTCTCTTGGAGCTCTATGCCATTCATCACGAGCCCTTGTCTTCATCAGACTCTCGGACCAAATTATACTCCCTCCATCCCAAAAAGTGTGGCCTACTTTTAAATTTCAACATTTTATGTACAATACACAATGCTACCCAAAACTTTTAACTTTTCAAGTTTGCCCTTCATTAGTTGACTCTAATAAAATAGGAGTTAATCAAGTTTTGAATTTAAATTGTTTTCCAGAAAGCGAAAAATCTTGTTGCCAATGTAATCAGAGAAATTTTTCAAAATTTTAAAACGCACTTTAAACTTTAAAATTTTCAATTATTCTTCTTTTGGTCTTATTGTTTTGATTGTTAAAAGTATCTCAATGGAAGAAATAGAATTTACCAACTTTCTTTTGTTGAAAATTTTAAATTGGCCCTATATTTTGGAACATCCAAAAAAGGAAAGTAGGCCAAACTTTTTGGGACGGAGGGAGTAAAAAAAGAGAGCCGGAAAAAAAAAAATAAAAAGCTTGAAACCAAAGTTATTAATCTAGTGTCGGTGAGCATACCGTTTTCTCTACTGGAACGGTACGTACTGATACCGGTGTGTATCTTGGTCTTGTTCCGGATTTAACGTAATAAATATTTTAAATGTATTTAATATATATCTAATGAATTTTTTTTTCTAAAAATTTATAACAAGCTAAGTAATTTGCTTTTTACTTCAATTAGGAAGTAAAGAGAGTACCGGATTTTCTTTTTTAAAAAAGTGAAAATTATGTAAAAGTAGATTTGTCACGACCCAAATCCAACGGATTAATTATCGTGACCGGCCAGTGAGCTTGTCTCACCAAAGGCCTCTATTAGCATTTTTCTACATTTTTTTATTATTTAAAAATAAACAACTTGTCATTACGGAAGCCCTATTTTACAATCATGACTCGCTCGAGTCCTTTATTCATTACATAGGATACATTTCTTTTCCTTTTATTTATTTTACAACAGGACATAGACTAATTGCTGGTAAACTTGACCCGTTCTTCTATCCCTGGTTACCTGGAAAGGAAAACATGTACAAAAAAAAAAACATAAGCCACCGGTTGTGTGAGTTCATGAATTATCAAAATTACATGATCTACCATAGAATTAAAAAATGTTCATCAAACAGGAACCATAAAGTCAAATTTTCATAGTTTAAATGTAGGCAAAAGCATGTGTAAGCTCACGTATAACGTAGCATTTCATATATATCACAATATACCATCAGACGATTTCTGTACCAGCTATGAGGGAGCGACCCTCAACACATGTTGAATTGATCAATTCAGTTGGACACTTGGCGGTGCCCCTTTCCATTCCGCCCTTATAGCACCGTTCCCACTGGTATCTTTAACGTCCCCCAGATTCTAGGGACATCGTCCGGATGTATTATTAATATTATTTTCATAAACTGCAAAATATCATAATTCCATGGTGTATTTGCTACAAAAGAATTTCATACGTTAAAAATAAACATTTTAGTAAGCTGAAAATATAAATTTTTACAAAAAACTCATGTAACAAAGATAATTCATAACTCACCTTTTCATGTCTGAAATCTACCGTAAAATTTATTGAGACGCACTGGGCCTAGAATAATACATTAACAATTAGAAATGTTAAACTTGTGGTTAAGTAATTTACCAATAAAATTTAAGCTACTGTTTAGAATTCTCTTCCGGCTACCCTTTGTCTTCTTATTGTTATTGCCAAATTATTTAAATAAATATAATTTGGTCATGAATCATATATACATAAAAATTCCAGTGTCAATTCTCATTTTCTTGTTTCATGTGTGTGCCTTCCTAAGGATTAAGCGGTACTTTATCATTTGCTATGTTAAGTTAATTAACACCTCTCTCACCAATTAAGGCCTTCAAGGCTGATTTAAGCCAACTGATTAAGAGAACTCCAAAAAAAATGACTAATTATATGTGTTGGTCTTGGTAGTGTACACAATCCCGTTATCAATTGCATTTCATTTATATATATATATATATATATATATATATATATATATATACATATTCTCCTAACCTATTACCTTAACTTAATATGTGTCTAAATTGTTAAAATACTTGATTGGGGTATCACAAAATGTGCCTATAACTTGAGTTCAAGTTTAACTTGACTATGAAACAAGTCGAGCCGAGTCACAAGCTGAGTGGGAAGCTTGATTCAATTATTTTATTTTATTTTTCCTAAGCCAAAACCAACAATTTTAAAGGATAAACTATGTACGATAAATTTTGCGAACCTATGAACCGAATTGATCATGAGTTGGACTAGTCCTATTATCATTAGTATGATTGTCAGTACTTTTTTTTCTTCCAATTAGTGGTCGTTAATTAGCCAATTAATCAGAACTCATAGTGCACGTGTGAGCTAGGGAGGAGAATTCTTTACTTGCAACATGTATTAGTGAATTGAACAAGAAATCAACAAGGTGCATGTGTGTGGCAAATGAAATGAAGGACATGAGTGGTACCTCCTGAGTTCTACCCCTTTTTCTTTCTTCTTTTGCTCTTCTCTTCTTTTCCTTTTCTTATTTTACTTCTCTCGTTCAACGTGTGTGTGTGCAGTGTGTGTCATGTGGAGTTCTATTTATGCCTCCCAAGTCTGGAAAGATCTTTCATTAATGATAAGATTCCGTATAATCCAATAAATTCTTCTAAAATCTCCTCTAATTATTGTTCATCCAATCATAGTAAACCACTTAGTTAGTTTCCGGAAGATTTTTACTTGGGGCCCAAGTCTCTTTGCCTCGCGGTGACTCGTGCTGCATTTTCGTGTCGCGATGCTATTCGCAGGGTTGAAACGTTAACTCTATTTTATAATTATTACTATTAATATTAATAGTATTATTTTATTTTATTTTATTTGTTATTAAAAAGTCGGGGTGTTACATCCTCCCCACCTTAAAAAGTTTGGTCCTCCAAACTTGGTGAAACTTAGAAAATTAAACGTAGAGTGACCATACCGTATTTGAAAAGCTCTGGATAGCGTGCTCTCATATCATCCTCTTTTTCCCATGTGGCCTCTCCACCAGAATGGTTATCCCACCAGACCTTTACCAATGGAATTATTTTATTTCTTAGTTGCTTTTCCTGTCGGTCCATAATCCTAACTGGTCGCTCTTCATAAGTTAGGTTTGGCTTTAGTCCTATTGGCGGTGACGCTAATACGTGTGCTGGGTCTGACACGTAAGGTTTTAGCATCGACACGTGAAAAACATGATGGATGTTGGCGAGCTCGGAAGTCAAAGCTAACCGGTAAGCCACCGGTCCAATCCTTTCTATAATCTCGAACGGTCCAACATATCGAGGGTTTAGTTTCCCTTTCTTCCCGAAGCGCAATACTCCTTTCATTGGTGAAATTTTTAGAAACACCCAATCTCCTTCTTGAAATTCTACCTCCCTTTTTGCTGCATCTGCGTAGTTTTTCTGACGGCTTTGAGCAGCTTTTACTCTTTCTGGAATAAGCTTGATCTTTTCTGTTGTTTTCTGGACGATTTTGGGTCCAGGTAACTGCGTCTCGCCTACCTCTGTCCAACAAACTGGAGTCCTACACTGCTTGCTGTATAGAGCCTCATAAGGAGCCATTCTGATGCTCGCTTGATAACTGTTATTGTAGGCGAACTCAGCTAGTGCTAAATGTTCCTCCCAGCTTCCTTGGTAATCCATCGTGCAAGCACGCAATAGGTCTTCCAATGTTTGGGTTGTCCTCTCCGATTGTCCGTCAGTCTGTGGATGGAATGCTGTGCTGAATCACAATTCTTTCCCCAAGGCCTTCTGGAAACTTTTCCTAAATCTGGAGACGAATCTTGGGTCTCGATCTGAGATTATAGTGACAGGTACGCCGTGCAATTAGACGATCTCTTGAACGTAAAGGGTAGCCAATTGATCCATCATGTGAGTTGTCCGTACTAGTAGAAAATGGGCCGTCTTGGTAAGTCGATCCACGATCACCCATATCGAATTATTTCCTTTCTGTGAGCGGGGCAATCCGACGACAAAATCCATTGCGAGATGCTCCCATTTCCATTCTGGTACAGGCAGAGGTTGCAACAATCATGCAGACTTTTCACATACCGCCTTAATCTGTTGACACGACAGACACCGACTTACAAAGTCAGCAACGTCTCTCTTCATACCTATCCACCAGTAGGCCTTCTTCAAATCCTGGTACATCTTCATGCCTCCTGGATGGATAGAGAGCTTGGAGTTGTGACTTTCTTCCATAATTCGTCGCTTGATTTGGGGATCGTCAGGAACACAAACTCAACTTCGAAATTTTAGCATATCATTTGATATCACGAAGTCAGGATGCAGGGCTGTCTCAATCTGCTCACGGATTCTTTGTAACTTTAGATCGTCCTTTTGCTTCAGTTTGATTCCTCCATTACTGCCGGTTGAGCAGTGATAGCCGCACACAGGACGCTTGATCCTCGAATTATTACTTCGAGGCCCATTCGATCTATTTCCTTCAATAAAGGTGCTTGACTCGTGATAATGTAGTTTAGAGATCCTGTTGTTTTTCTGCTTAAAGCATCCGCAATGACGTTAGCCCTTCCTGGATGGTACTGAATGGAAACATCATAATCCTTAAGCAGCTCCAACCAACGACGCTGTCTCAAATTCAGCTCTTTCTGTGTGAAGATATACTTGAGACTTTTATGGTCGGTATAGATATCACATGATACTCCATACAGGCAATGTTGCCAAATCTTCAAGGCAAAAATTATCGCGTCCAACTCCAGATCATGCGTAGGGTAATTCTTCTCGTGAGGCTTCAATTGTCGAGAAGCGTAAGCAATGACTTTTTGTTGCCGCATCAATACGCATCCCAACCCTAATTGAGACGCGACACTGTAGATCGCAAATCCTTCAATTCCTTCTGGCATTGTAAGAACGGGTGCCGTTGTTAGTCTTTGCTTCAGCTCCTGAAAACTTTGTTCACGCTTTTCTGTCCACACAAAAGGCTATCCTTTTCAGGTTAGCTCTGTTAATGAGGCACCAATTTTGGAAAAATCCTGAACAAATCTCTGGTAGTAACCGGCAAGGCCCAAGAAACTGCGAACTTCAGTTACCGTAGTTGGCCTTGACCAGTTTACGATTGCTTCCACCTTCTGAGGGTCCACCGAGATTCCTTCATTGCTGATGACGTGTCCAAGGAAAACCACCTTATTTAGCCAAAATTCACATTTCTTGAATTTGGCATACAACTTTGGGTCCTTTAATGTCTGCAAAACTATTCAAAGATGTTTTGCATGCTCTTCTCACTTTTGGAGTAGATGAGGATATCGTCGATAAAAACTATCACAAATTCATCCAGGTATTGCTTAAACACCCGGTTCATTAGATCCATAAAGGCTGCTGGTGCGTTAGTTCCTCCAAAGGGCATGTAACGACCCTATTTTTAACCCTATTTTTTTATAGTCAAGTAAATTATTTTCCAAATAGGTATAATTATAAAGACCTGAATTTCCGAACACGTGGTGTTAAAGATTTGATTTATAAAATTATTAGTTCATTTTATTTTTAAATTATATTTTGATAAATTCCATCTGTATTTCAAATGGGTGTGCACCCTAGAGGTTCTATGTGTTGTACCGCACGGGGGAATAATGTACAAAATACGAATACACATGCGGGTAAGTAATTAGCTATATACATATACGTAGTTATTTGTGTAACTTTTACCACTTTTATCAATGCCGAGTCAGGCCATCCTGACCCAAACACTACCCTTGACACACCCATCCCCTGCTAACTCACCTTAATTGACACTGCAATGCCCAACCAACCCCATCCCCTTATTTACTCTATTGTCTCTATTTTCACCTATAACAATTCCTTCCCTCTGACTTCCATTTTTACACCACACAAGCAAGAGAAAGAGAGAGCGAGCAGAGAGGATAAGAAAAGAAGAAGAAGTTCCGGAGCAAGAGAAAACCCACCACCGCTCGACGCCACCGTGTCCCACTCAAACAACTCCGACTTTAGCTAAATCTGCAGGACTTAAGGTAGGTTTATCCTACCGAACCCTTTTATGTGTTAGTTTGATGTTTAGTTGAAAAACGAACCGAACCCAGTAGCTCGAAACGCCAACAATGGCAAACAAACCCAGAATCGGCCGACTAGTCCAAATTCTTGCTCACGGACACTAAAATTTGTTTTGATTACTCAATGGGAGGACACCTGGGCTTTCCCTATTTTAACTAGTACTGGAGACTAACATTTTGTAATTATTTCGGTTTGGATATGTCAAACAAACAGCCAACAAGACTTTGTCCATTTTAATGATTTTAGAACATTTGGACAAACAATTCTTTCTTGTCTTTGATGCACGTTCTGTAACAACAAATTTGATTAAGACATGAGTCAAATTTCATTACTAAACAAGCACCCCAAGATTCTTAATTAAACTTGATTCTGTTTAGAGAAATGTTCAAGTTTACCTTGTAACTGTGTTTAATCCTACACTAACTTGGAAGAGATCATTAAGTTACAAGTTGTTAATGAGTTTAAATTATACTTTCTTTCATAGGGCCAGTATGTTACATTTTGATTTAAAATACGATTTGTGTGTTGTCATTTATTTTCTTATGATTAAATTGATTACTTTAGTTGGTTTCATACAGTGCTTATATTGCTATTTAAGTTGGTACATGAATTTAGATTGAACAATAGGATCACTGGGGTGGTTATGAAACGTGAGAAATTCATTGTAGATGATGAGTAGGTAATATGGAAAAACAATTATGAGAAATGATGATGAGAAAAAGGGGTGAACGGGTTGGACCCTATTGTGAGGGTGACCTTTGTGGGCCCTGAAGGAGGAATGATTTGTTTGGATTCTGGATATTGAGATTTCGAAACCCTAGGTAAGGCACGGTGGTGATTGGCTCCTGAACGGTTTGGTTATAAGGGTGGCATTGTGCTTGCGTCACAACCCGAGGCAGCGTGCTTGTGTCACAACCCGGTGAAGTCTTGTTCATTCCTTGTGTGGTTGCAGGTGGGAGACCCAAGTAGCTAACTTTGCTCTCATACGGGCCTTAATCTACAAGGGGGAATCGAATCACACCAGTTGGCTTACGCTGGAGGATACAGGGTAAGAAAGATTTCTGAGGATGGAATCTTAGTTATCACATAGGTTAATGGATAGTAATAAAGTGAAGATTTTATTACATTTAACTTTTTGATTATCCATGCTTATGTGCATAAAATGAATATTATTGTTACATCTACCTTGTTCATTATACATGCTTATGTGCTAGATACGTGTGGGTTAAGTAGGTGTAGGATATATCTACTGAGCGTTTTATGCTCACGGTACTACATACCCTGGTATTCGTACGCTAGGTATAGAAGATGGAGCAGAGGAGTCGTATCAAGTCAAAGAGGAAGCTGTTCTGTAAAGTGAATCAAACGAAGCCTGGATTTTCTTTTCGTAGATGCTCTGTTTATTTTCAAAAGCTTTAATTCGAAGTTGTAACTCTATGTTAGACCTCTTTATTCAAAATTTCAATTAGTTGTAATAAGACAAAATTTATGTTGTTAATCAATTTATGAGTTTTTATCAGATAAATTATTTGAAAAAAATGTTTTAATAACGTTTCCGAAATCCGGGGCGTTACAGGGCATAACCAAAAACTCGTAATGCCCATATCGAGTTTGAAATGCCGTTTTCTCTACGTCCTCCGCTTTCACCTTTAGTTGGTGATACCCCGAACGTAAGTCAATCTTTGAAAACACGCGAGCACCTTGTAACTGATCGAATAGATCATCAATCCTAGGCAATGAGTATTTGTTTTTAATCGTCACCTTATTTAGCTCTCTATAATCAATGCATAACCTTAGGGTGCCGTCCTTCTTTTTAACAAAAAGCACTGGCGCTCCCCAAGGTGATGTACTTGGTCTAATAAAACCCTTGTCCAATAGTACATGCAGCTGGGTCTTTAGCTCTTTAAGCTCGGCTGGGGCCATGCAATAAGGGGCTTTCGAAATCGGTTGCGTGCCTGGCGTGACTTCTATTGTGAACTCGATCTCTCGGTCCACTGGAGTCGCTGGTAAGTCTTCTGGAAAAACTTCCGGAAACTCTTGGATTACTAGAATATCTGTCACCTCCTGACTTGTTGAGGTTGGCATGACGCTGCAAAGGAACCCTTGACATCCTTTTCGCAACAGTCGTCAAGCATGAGTTGCGAATATGAAGTACGGAGGAAAGGATACTCCTTCTCCAACGAATCAGATCTTTTCCTGTTCCGGACCTCGAAACTCGACACTTTTGTTAGCGCAGTCAATTGTGGCGTGGTTGGCAGCAAGCCAATCCATGCCAAGAATTGCATTGAAATGATTTATCTCAAGGGGTATCAGGTTTGCTTGTAAACATATATCGTTACGACTTACGTCACAGTTTCTATAAACCGCCATGCAAACTACACCCTTACTCGTCGGCTGTGATACTAACAGGTCATAACCAAGGGGTTCTGCTATCTTGGATATTTTTATGGCAAGTCGTGGTGAAATAAATGAGTGTGTTGAACCAGAGTCAATAAGATCATACGCTGGCATCGAACAAATTGATACGTTATGTAATACCCGCCTTTTAATTCATGTCTATGTGTTCGATTTTGTGTGCGTTTATCTAAATTGTGCGCGTTACTTGAGTAATTGGCATTGTTTAAAAAGTATGCGAAACGGAATGTTTTTATTGGTCGGAGCATCGTAATCTCATGAGAAGTCTAGCGTGGAATAATTTTTCCTTGTAGGCTTAAGCTTCCACGTTTTTTCTCTCTACTTATTCATATACACACTTAGCGTACACACACAAATAGAGCGGTGCAGAGAGAGAGAGAGAGAGAGAGAGAGAGAGAGAGAGAGAGAGAGAGGGAAGAAGAAGAAGAAGAAGAAGAAGAAGAAGAAGAAGAAGAACAAGGTGGAGGAGGAGGAGAAAATTAGAAGAAACCATAAGAAGGTAAGCTCTATGCTTTTATGTTTGTAGACACCCCAATTTTGATGACTTGTGCATCGCCGATGATGAAAAGAGCATGCAAAATATACGTCGGAACGGTCAAATGGATCAAAGGAACCAAAAACCCAAACCCACTTGAACCGTACGGCCCAAAACCCAGAACCATACGACTTAAAATTCCCTTTGCACCGTGCGGTGTTGCTATGTGCGCCGTACGGTACACTTTTGACGCCGTACGGCACCCTTGTCCCATCAACAGGATTCCCGCAATTGCTCCAGCAGCTCAGAGCAATGATGCGATTCGGCAATGATGCGAATTTTTTGGCATACGGAGGTTGCCTAACTTATGGGCTCGTCCATAGCTTCGTCTATATAAGACGAGAGAAGGAGAAGCCAGGAAGATGGATTCATAAATTCCCAGCGAAGAAATTCCTCTCAAAAATAAATTTACCATCTCCTCGTTACTCTGTCAAGCTCAAACCATACATAAAACCCTTGTTCCCACAGGCCTACAACTACAATTTTCAGTCCCCAAATCGATCCCGTTCGAAGTTTGCGGTCTTAACCGAGCAAACTCAGAGGTATATATTCACGTTCAAATAACAATTTTCTGAGGGGGAGTTTCCGTGGGGCTTGAGGAGAGCTCCGTAGCTCTTCCTCAAGTCCAAAAGGAGATTTTTCAGTAAAGATCGAGCCTCTTGGGTAGGCATTTCGTGATATCATCCATTGTCACGGAATACCATCCCAGAAACGAGGTACATCCATTCATCAACATCATTTCCCAAACCTGTTTTGATCAACAAATAGTGAGGTTTTTACACCAAAAACAGAGATTGATTTCAACCGAACAAAATGGGAATTTTTGGAATTTACAATGTACGGAGGCACCGTACGGCATCCTTAACGCACCGTGCGGTGTGATTTGTGCACCGTACGACATCACTGGAAATACATTTTTGCTTGCTCTGTTTTCTGAGACTCGATGCTCTGTTTTTGGTAAAAACCAGTGGGTCTAATTGCAGTCGACCCCCTTTACTTTCCGTTTTTGCACTTACATCCCCTATTGTTTAATTTTCTTGCGTTTATACACTTGATTACGTGTCACTTGATTTGTTATCGTTATTTATTTCCTTTAAGCATGTTATTACTTGATATTGTTTCGGTGAAATAAAGTTTTTCATAAAATCTTTTCAAAGAATAATCCCATAAAGATTTAGTAGAGACCGGAAAATTCCGGGCACGCGGGGTGCATTTTTGAAACAAAACCTTCCTCGCGGGTAACCTGGCTCCCGAACCCAAATCTCTATTTTTCACAGATCATTTTTCAGCGGCACAAGAGTCATTATTTTTCTAAACGGTTTCTCGGGTACCTAACATTTTCTAAAAATTAAACCCTGGGTGGTGACTTTAAATTTTCCTCCTTCCCCGGATCGCCCATTTTCACAAACACAACCAAAAAAGGTGGCCCCCGATGTCCACAAAATTGGCGACTCTGCTGGGGATCGATATTTTTTAAGTTAATCTTTAATTTGACATTTTACACTTGTAAAATAACTCTTTGAAAGCTTGACACAAAATACGTGCTTCACGCTGTACTAGAAAGGATTGATGTCAGGATGAAAGCTCGATCAGTCTGGACTGGAGCTTTCCCGGTTGTTTGCTTGAGTAAAATTTCAAGGTCTTGATTAATTTAAAAAGCGAGCCAAACTTGAAAAATATTTGTGGGATTTTTGAAAAGATTTTATTGTTAAACTTTTGCATTGCACGTGCATGGTTACTAGCCTCGCCGCTGCGTCTTGGTTACGCTACCCAGCTTGCTGGTGTTAGGACATTCCAGGATTCTCGGCAACCTTGGACGATGATGAGTCAGTCTGCCGTTACTACCCTGGCCACGTCAGTACTCTTGGCTCAAGGGAGGCAAATATTGGCTCTAGTCTGGGGAACCCCCTTAAAACCAAAACCGGCCTTTGCATATAGATAACTGTAGAACCTTCCAACCTAAGATAGGACCCACAGGGTAAGATTACGTGATATATCCTGCTACGTGTTTACTGTCTTCCTATACCCTGTCAGCATGCTGCCGGTTTACCACTTTTTGCACATACCATGCTACCTATCTACCGCTTTTGTATATACTGCTTTCATCCCACATGCATACACCAATTAGATTGACCCTAGGTTATCACTCCACTCACTTGAGGATTGCCCCAATAATCTCTGGTCAGGCTGAATACCCAAAATAAAAATCCCATCTTTCGAAAATCATTGCGAATAGGCTCCGCTTTTCTCCTAATAAAACCGGCACTTCTCTTGTCAGAAAACAATGGCTGACCAACCAAACAACAAGAGACTCAAGTCTACCTTCTCCACTTACCACAACGCCCCTGTCTGGATCATCGAAGAGTACGAGTCCCCCAAGTCTGAGGAAAAGGCCCCTCAAGGTGGAAAGCTCTACAAATGGGTTGACTAGATCATCAAACCCGACCAGTCAGACACACTGAATTAGTGGAACAACACTGAAAGCCATCCAGGCTGGAAGTTCCACATCATGCCAGACGACGGCTCGAATGCACTCGCAAATAAGATTACTGTCATGTACGAAGAAGATGATGAAGACTTCTGCCCCATGCCACCGGTCAAGTACATTGACGAAGAAGGTAACCCGGTATACTACTTTGCTGACCCAGTCACTGGCCACAAATACTGGGACGAATGCAACTGCGATGGCTGCTACGAGGATTACCTTATCAACAATGAGAGCATATCCCCCCACCAGCTCCAGGAACAACATGCTAGGGAGAAACAACAGGAAGAAGAGGCCAAGGTCTACAAAGGAGAGCAGAAGCTCGGTGAAGCCAGTTCACCATCCACCCTGATGATCCCAACTCATCCCATCCCGTGAAGCCACAACCTGAACAAGTTGAAGTGTGCGCCACAACCAAATCTGATCAAGCCATCAAGGGCCCTTTTGGAATAAAAGCCAGCATCGGTTGCCTAGTCTGAATGCCGAGTCTGTTGCAGTTGCTTATAGAGTCTGTTGTTGTTTTCTGTACTGGTTATTTACCGAGTCTGTAATAGCTTGTACTTTGCTTATCGAGTCTGTTTTCCGTCTGTTGGAACCCCTTTTGTATCACTCCATGCTTGGGTGATTAATGAAAAAAGACATCTTTTCATAGAAATTCGGGAGCCAATTTGCAGTCCCGAACTACGTTACAGTCTGATTCCTCTCCACGGGGATACGTAGGCAACCTCGGTCTGGCCGTTGTATTTAGCAAAATTAGAGGAAATTGGGGCAATCTTGCATCATGCATAACACTTCATTCATGTAAATAGATTGCATGTACAGTATGATTTAATTTGTTCATATCATCAGTACATAACCATTGGCAAAAACAAGAGCACTCCTACACCTGGTTGGGCTCGAACTCCCCAACAGCGATTAATTCGAACTGAGTTAAGAGCAGAACAGTCAGATAGTCTTCCAGTTATGACCAAGACCACATAACAGACAGAGAAGACCGAGGTTCAGATTCTCAAAGAAGCTTTGGAAGATCAACGAGCCACCAATAGCAAACAAATGGCCCAGATGATGATCTTGACTCAAGATATCATTTCCCGGTTGCCTTCGCTAACTGGGGAATCATCAAATAATCACCCGAAAATGGAAACCGTGATGGCTAAGGTAGCCAAGCTTGAGGAATCAGTTCAGAAGCAAGAAAAGATCGCTGCTATAGGCATTGATATGGAGAAACTATGCCTGTTCCCTGATGCCAAGCTGCTTGACAAGTTCAAGCCAATTAACTGGGACAAATTTGATGGGAGCGGTGATCCGAAATCACACCTGCAAACATACGTGGGTACCTTATCCATGTATGATGTAGAGAAGAATGCCATGGCTCAGATGTTCTAGCAAACCTTGACAGGATCTGCACTCCGTTGGTTTCTGAACTTAGACAATTCAAAGAAGAAGACCTGGGAGGACATTGGGGCAGCATTCGTCGCTCAGTATAACTACAACATCCAGTTGGAAATGACCATTCGGGAGTTATAATCTACAAAGATGGGAAAGAACGAATCTTTTGCCGACTTTGTCAAACGCTGGAGAGGAAAGGCTTCACAAATGATGGACAGGCCTTCGGAAAAAGAACAGATGAGGATTATCACTCAGACCTGGATCTAGACTTTGCTAAACACCTGGTGGTCTTTCAGACTTCCGCCGACTTCAAAACCTTTTACGAAGCTGGCCTTGCTGTTGAAGACGCAATCCGCACTGGCATATTTGACAAAGGAGAATCTGTTTTTTGACCTAAGCGAGTCTACTCTGGTAACAACAAGACCCTTTTCGGACCAAACACCTACAATCCAGCTCAAGCCAACTCATCCAATCCCAAGCCAGTCAAAACCGAACCAGTTAACTAGATAGCCACCCAGTCACCACCTCTCCAAAATACATCCTGGTCAAGAAGAGAATTTTACCAATTCCCTCTTACCACTGTCTACAAAAAGCTCCTTGAGAAAAATGTCATCAAGCCTCTTGATCCACCCAAAGAACTTCCTGCAAACCACAACCCAAATGTCTACTATGCCTATCACCAAATGCCCGGCCATCATACCAACAATTATATCCACCTCAAACACATAATCCAAGACTTTGTAGATGACAGAACCATCCCAATTCCCAAGCAAAAATCCAATACCATTTCCAATCCCTTGCCTAACCACAAACAAAACATCCAAATCATTATATATCCTTCAGCTCCACTTCAAAAGGCCAAAACCCTACTCAGCTCGATCCAAGCCTGTACATCGTGCCAATCGTTAAACCAAAACCCTCTGTCCCAGTTCTGAAGGTCCTGGAAATCTATACCATTAGAACTTTTGAACAGAAACCCAAAATCAAATGGAGTGACCTCGCTGAAGAAGGAGAATGGGCCATGAACGATCAGGAATGGGAGAATTCCCGACAAGCATTGTTCAATTCTTTGTTAATCTCTTGGGACCCGAGTCAGTACATCGTCCCGGAATGTCACGACAAGCCAGTTGATTACATACCGGAAGGTATCAATATCGGCCAAGTTGAAGAGGTGGCAATCTGTGCTAACCCTCTGGACACGGTTTCACTCCCAGCCTTGTTTGGGGAATCTGAAAATCATGGAAAACTTTAGCACAACTTTTCAGGTAGCTATTCACTACCTCAACTTCTTGAAGAAGGAAACCATCAGTCCATCGAAACTGTCTTCAGTGATCACGATTAGTTCCCTAAAGCATACATTATCGGAGAATCTCTCCCACGGCCATCCGCGCCATTCCCGCACACTTCCAACATATCGGTTCTGGTCACAGATCCCCAGACAACCACATGGAACGAAAATAAGGTTATCGACATCCGAGTCGGCAGCGACGAAGTATGGACAGTCATTAAATCCATGCTAGACCAGTCTTTCTAGCAAGATTCAGAGGTAACAAACCTGAAAGCAAAATTGGAAGAAGTTAATATCAACAGTCAAGAAACTCCAGATAGTTTAATAGACTTATGGCCTGAAGATCAAAATGAAAAACAGAAGAGGGAAGCCATCAAAGCTGGCAAGCGCAAAGTCAGTGAAGGATTTGCAGATTTCTGAGGTGAAAACCAGCAACTCTGGGAGGATAGAGTCAATCAGGTGACGAGAAGCGGCCGAATCTATCAATCGGCTAATCTTCAAAGAAACATTTCGCATCGAACTCAGCCAAAAGAATTCATCTGGGACGATCCCGTTCAGGAAAATTCATCTCCGGTAGAGCCAGAAGTTACTACTCAACCACCTCAAAGGAACAGAGCGACAGCGAAAGACTTGGTTCAGAAGCAGCTTGAAAGAACTCCGACATCAGTCTCAATCTGGGGCTTACTTTCTTCCTCCCGGGAACATCGTCAAAAGCTGATCAAAACTCTGTCCAATATGGAAGTACCACCTGATACTCCCCCAAAAACCATGGTGGCACTGCTCACTCTAGCTCGCGCAAAGCACGTTGTTGTCTTTACTGAAAAGGATTTACCCCCAGAAGGAGCCGGTCACAACAAACCTTTGCACATCACTCTCAAGTGCATGGGAAAATGGGTCCTAGTCGTTCTGCTTGACAACGGATCCGCTCTAAATGTGTGTCCTCTACGGACAGCCTACTGCTTGGGTTTCAAAAACAAAGACTTCCAACCTTCTAACCTCGGAGTGCGCACATATGACAACACGCGCAGGGATGTAGTGGGGATAATCCAAGTGAAAGTGGTGATTGAGGACTTCAAAACAAATATCGAGTTCCACGTGCTCGACATTCCGTCATCCTTTAACCTGCTGCTGGGCAGACCTTGGCTCCATTGATCAGATATCATGGCGGTCCCTTCTTCTCTACACCAGGAAGTCCAACTCGGTCTGGCTACGGGAACTTTAACCATTCATGGAGATTCAGGAATCCGTCCCCATGTTCCTGACAATGCAACATTACTTGAGATTGCTCATGGAGAAGAGGACATCACTCTTGGTGGCTTCTCTTTTGACACTTCAGGATCAGTCCTTACCGTCAAAATAGATGAGGACTTCTCAGTCAGCTCAACTGCTTTAGAAATGATGAGAAAGATGGAATACCTGCCCGGCCTGGGGTTAGGTCTGAACAATCAGGGGATGGTTGAATTTCCCAAGTTTTTGACAAATAACGACCGCTTCGGTCTCGGTTACGAGTCAACTGACGACGAACCAAGAAAGGGAAAAAGGATGCAAACTGGTGCCAAGAAGAAGCCCATTCAGTTTGTGAAGGCTCCAGAAGCTATCTATCAAGAGGAACCAGAACCATTCTGGGAAATGGAAACGAAGACTAAGCTGCCAGGCTTCGAAATCTTTGCAAACGATACTTGGGACAGTGATGATGAAGCCGAGAAGAGGGAAGAGTTGGTTAAGGCACTCCAAGTTGACTGGATCGAAACTCTTGACTCAGGGAATCTCCAATCATTGTTCGGGGAAGAGAGCCTGATGGGTGTAGGAGAAGACGAGCCTGCTGCGATGCTGTTTGATTTGAAGCCTGATTTGGAGCTTGCCGAGGAAGTAGAATTGATGATGCTGAGCCAGGATGCCCTTGGAGATGTTACTGCACTCATTGTGGATGCCAATGGAGTTTATAAAAATTGCACTTTTGTACCTAGGATCATTTATATTAGCACTGAATTTGAGTAAGAATCTGAGTCTAGCACTGAGTCTGAGTTTGACCCCGAACATGTATCCGTCATTCCCTCGCGTCATCACTTTTATTTTGAATTCGAGTCCACCTTCATATATCACGCCCCTGGGCCCCCCGCATTTGCTATCAATGAAATAGATTTTGCTTATCTTGCTGTATCCGAAATAAATTGTTTTGACCCCGACGATGAAGGGATTGAGTTCGAGGAAGAAATTCCAGAAGAACTTCGATCTCTAATCAGAAGGGAAGATGAAAGGCATGCTTAGCCTATAAAAGAAGAAATTATTTCTATAAATTTGAAAGATGAAAGCAATCCGCGCATGGTTCAAATTGGTTCCGGACTATCTCTAGAAGAGTTCAAAGCCCACTCCGATCTCCTGAAAGAATTCAAGGATGTTTTTGCATGGTCACATGCAGATATGCTTGGTATTGACCCTGAGATTGTGGAGCATCAAATCCCGCTTTATCCAGATGCAAAGCCCGTCAAGCAGAAGCTGAGGAAAATGAGGCCTGATTGGGTATTGGAAATCAAGAAGGAAATTCAGAGGCAAATAGACGCCGGGTTCCTGATGGTAACTGCGAGCCGTGGTAGTAGACTTAGCATTGGGCTTGTTTGCCCCTAGACATGATTATGCTCATGATGTGGATATTTTCAGTTTGATTTTATAAAAACTTGCGCCTTGATTTGCTTTTATTCACATTAGCAATGAATTTTGAAAAATCAAAGTTTGCACATGAGTATTTAGTTAAGACAGCTGAACTTAGAATAATGGATTTGCATATAGAGAAACTGACTCGTATTTGTGGTTATGACTCACATAACTCAATGAAATGAATAAGCTTTAGATTTCATGTGTAAGAATGGAACAAAACTTGACATGTACACGTGCCAGAGTCGCGACCTTTTAAATGCATGACGAACAAGTACAATAGCCTCCTTTCAAACTGTGAATGTGACATGCACTAGTCAATTGATCTTTCAACATCGCCAAGTATATATTACCGGCATCTCCGCTCTTTGTTATATCCCGGTCTTTGAGGCATTCGATCATTGAAACTTGGTTGGAACGTCAACCAATCCTTCCATCAAGTTATATATACGTTTTACGGCTTGCATGCATAGGCCATGTGTCCAGAAGAAGCATGGAATGAACTTCGGATGTTCAAAATTCAATTTTTTACTGAAACTGTAAAAACTGTGCCGTGCGGAATCCAAACTGTGCCGTGCGGCACTGGCCTAACAGTGCCAAAATTTTTGCAACTTGCAGCCGATTTTTGGTCTTTCCTTTTGGCCTTTCATCATTCCAATGCACGTCCTAGGGTCCTGAAGGGCCACTGTGAGGTATCCTTTGAGAAGTTTTACAAATCTAGCATGATTCTTTACGGTTTTCGAGTTGGCACGTTCTTCGAGACGGCCGTTCTTCGGGATTTTAAACTTTGTATCATTCTTCATGCATGGCAGCTATAAAAGCCATTCATTCCATTCCTCATTTGCATCCCAAATCCATAAACTTTGTATCCTTTGTTCAACTCTTCTCACAATGGCGGTGAGTTTCTCAGCTTTAATGCGTCCTTGGCTTGATGATCTCGATGGCTTGGATTGGCTCCACTTCCGGGGCCACAGGCTGACTTCTCTTCGCTACATTCGAGATGTGTCCATACGTCCTGAGTTGTCGCGAGCTGCAACACAATTCTGGGACCCTGAGGCGTATGTTTTTCGCTTTGGTCTTCACGAGTTATGTCCCAATGTGGAAGAATTCTATGCATACATCGGAGGTTTTAATTTGGTGGAGCCTATCATCCCTCTCCAAGGGGTTGGTTTTGCCCCAGTGCTGTCTTCCAGACTTGAGATAAGCAACAACGCTGCCAAGTCCATGATTCGTGGAGGTTTTCTGAACATTCCACGCCTTATCGAGGGATTCCGCTCCAACGACTTTGCTCTGTGCTTGTGTTTACTGGCTGCATTCTTGTTTGTGCAATCTGATGGTCAGGCAAGCTCTTCCTTGGTTGGTGTGGCCATGCAAATTGAGGAGCGCAAAGACATGGCTCCCATGGTTCTGGTTGAAACTTTGATGGGTTTAGATGGAGTTCATGCCGGTCGAACCGACATCTTCGAGGGTAGTCCTTTACTCCTACAGGTAGGCTTCTCACTCAACTCTCATTTTTCTTGTTTTTCACTCGTTCTCATTTTACCTCGACTCTCAGTTTAAGGCTTTCTAAGGTTACTTACTTGTTTTCTCTCCTTCACACAGCTGTGGTTATGTGACAAGGCCAATCTGCTGGAGCCTGTGCCGAGAAATCGGGTCCATGAAACACAAGGGTTTGTTATCAGGGACTTCAAGGAAGTTTTTGATGACATGGGAGGTTGGGCTCAAATTATCTCCCATCTCATAGATGAGGTGATTTCTTGGTGTTTGACTTGGATTGATCTTCCTGACATGGCTATTAGCAACATCGGCCGTCAGCAAGTAGTTCTGGCAGGTTTGACCCGATGGACTTTCTACATTCCAAACCGTATCCTCCGTCAACTCGGTGCTCGTCAAGTACTGTCGCCTGGAGGTCCCGAGAACTTTGTCATGCCAAATTTCAATGTTGGCACATTCAGAGCTTATCAGAACAATTGGAGGGAGCGTGTGACCATTCCAAGAGATCTATATCCCAGTGTTCTCCTTCCGACACGTTACAAGAGATGGTTGACAAGAGATATCGAAGCAGGAGCAAACGGAAACTATGACAGGCTTTAGACTCGATCTTATTGTGCTTGAAATAAGTTGTGTACCCACTGTTATGGATGTTGTTGTTGTTTGTTCTTTTTGAAAGTTTCATGCTCAACCATGTAATCGAAAAAGTTTGTTCGAATAAAATTTGAGTTTTGAGAATTTTTCGCTCTTGGTATTTACCGGCTCTGTCTGTGAAATCTGAAATGCGCACAATGACCTGGAATCAACTCAAAAGATTGTGACCGAACCTCAGGGTGAAGCTGCCAATGTATCCCTTGTAAAAAGGAATCAGGTCATGACATAGTTCAGGACTACAAGTGTTTGGTTAGGGTTCACTCGGGTATTTACACTCTCCTTTTGTGCTTTGAATTTTGCCTAGTACCGCCTTTTCAGGTTTTCGGTCTAGCGAGATTTGATTTATTTAGCCTTATCTTTTGCCTAGGCCGCCCTTTCGGGTTTTCAACCTAGCAGGCTTTTGCTCTAACTTTTTCCTGGAACTGCCCGCCCTTGCGGTTTTCAGTCCAGCGAGCTTCTCTCAGGGGTAATATCTCTTGAGTTGATCCAAAATGACCAAAGTAGAAAATTCGTTGCCGTCTAGGTCGATGAGTTGTGCTGCACCTCCGGATAAGATCCTCTTGATAATATAAGGCCCGACCCATTTTGGTCGAAACTTCCCTCGCGGATCGAAAACTGGAGCTCGGATTTCTTTTAAAACCATGTCGCCTTCTTGTAGATCCCTGGATTTCACCTTCTTGTTAAAAGCACGAGCTATTCGACACTGATATCCCTGAACATGATACAAGGCTTTAAGCCGCCTTTCATCAAATAACATGAGCTCTTCGAACCTTGTGTTTTGCCATTCTGCTTCATCAATTCCTGATTCCGCCATGACCCTTAAAGATGGGATTTCGAGTTCGATGGGAAGAACAACCTCCATGCCATAGACTAAAGAATAGGGTGTTGCTCCTGTCGGAGTTCGGATAGATGTCCGGTATCCCCATAATGCTAAAGGCAGTTGTTCGTGCCAATCCCGTGCAGACTCAATGGTTTTCTCCAGTATAGACTTGATGGTTTTGTTTGCCGCTTCCATAGCTCCATTGGTTTGCGGTCGGTAGACAGTTGATTTATGGGCTTGAATTCAAAATTCTTCAAGAGTTTCCGCCGCTCTTCCTTTGAAATGAACCCCATTGTCTGATACAAAGGCTTGAGGGATACCATACCGGTAGATAATGTTCCACTTGATGAAATGAGCAACTTGGACTGCAGTGAGGGTTGTATAGGAAGCAGCTTCGACCCACTTGGTGAAATAATCAATTGCGACCAAAATGAACTTGTGCCCGTTTGACACTGCCGGTGTGATTCTGCCGATAACATCTATGCCCCAGACGGAAAAGGGCCAAGGCGAAGTCATGGAGTGCAATTCTGATGGTGGGACATGCATGAGATTGGCGTGAATCTGACATTTGTGACATCGCTTCACGTACTTGACACATTCACTCTCCATGGTTGTGTGGACGGCCCACCGAGATGGCTCGAAAAGGATTGTGATTGTTAGAGTCGCCACCCGGATTTGAGGTCCGAACCCGAGAAACCGATAAAAATATGACTCGTTGCCCATAGAAAAAGATTTTACTGATCATGGCGTAACCAAAGATTTCTCGGATTCGGGGGTTTGGTTACGAGAGGGGAAGGGTTTTACGGCACCCCTCTCGCCCGGTCCGTGAACCGGCCTCTACTTGATACTTTGTGGGATTTTAGAAATGTTTAAAATTTGATTTATTCACATAAATGGGGAATCGGGGACAGGGATCACATAATAACAAAATATACAAGAGATGCGATTTTACAGTGGATGCTTGTGCGCGAGATCTACATGGATGATGATCATGAAAGCTACAAATGTTCACAGAAGTAAATTACAACAGAAATCGTACAATAACCCAAGAAACTATGATCATGAGACTTATCATACTGTTCACAATCTGGAACCCAGAATGGGGATTGAGCGCTCAAGGGTGATGACTTGAGCGCTCAACCCTCATTCCACCCGAACATTTTCCTTGCTGGTTCTTAATATTTAATGCTGCTTTAAGGCTTAAATCCACCACAAAAACATCACACAAGCATCACCTCTCTTTATAAATCACCGGAAAATGCTTAAAACAAACTTGCTTTAGAACCAGTTTGAGCGCTCAAGGCTCATGGATTGAGCGCTCAAACCAATTCTGCAAGAGAGAGGGATTCAGATCACAGATGCTACACTGACAACTTATATACACCAATCAAAGAATTAAACCATAAATCATCATCAGAGTTGCTGAAAACTGCAAATAAGCCAAGAACAGCTTGAGCGCTCAAAGATCTGGCCTTGAGCGCTCAATCCATAACATGGATTTCCACTTTTTAGCCTTTAAACTGATTTTACTACTCCCTCAGGACCACCAAAGGCATAAAATGAAGTTTGAAAAGGACAGACAGCCACTGTTTTGCAGTCAAATATGAGAAATATGAAGTTTTTGATGTTTGATCACTATGAAATAGTTAATTTGCATTCGTGCATGTAGTTTTGGTGTGGAAATAAACTGATTTGAGTGCTACATGAACACAATTAACTTTTAGACAATGATCAAAATCAAAAGAAAGCTCAGAAGTTAGCAAAACAGAGGCCTGTTCAGAACTGGGTTTGAGCGCTCAAGGCCATAGGCTTGAGCGCTCAAACCTGCTACAACTGCAAATTTGAAAAAGGTTTTTAAGCAACTTTCAGGCCTTTGTGAGTTCAATGCAAGTATAGAGAACTTGCTTAAACTCACTAACCTTCCTCAGAATGATCAAAACAGTGAGTTCATCTCATGTTTTACTACCTTTTGGAAGATGTTTGTGACTTGAGCTTGATTCTGGACTTTGAGAAGTTGATTGTGGATGTTTTTGGATGGTATTCTGGACGAATTAGACAATGTAGGTGGTTGATCGTTGATCAAGGGTCAAATTTCTGAGTTTGGTGAGTGATTTTGTAGGTGGTCTTGATGGAAAAGGAGTGGTTTTGTAGAGAGAGAGAGAGAGGAGTGGTTTTCTGGTGGAAACCAAAGGTAAGGAGTATCAGAATTCGTCCCCAAAACCAGGGGTAGTGGGTAGCTTTTATAGAGTGAGTGGGAGAGAAGAGAGGAGAGAGAGGAAGTGGGTTTTTGTATTTGGGAGTATTTTTGGTGTATTTCTGGAATTGGTGGAGTGTATTATACGTATAAGGATCGTATAAGATCAACCACAGACGCTCCCATGCAGGAAATCTCATGATGAGATACTCTGCAAGTTGCTGACTGGACCGAAGTTGAGCGCTCAAAGCCGTGGGCTTGAGCGCTCAAGGTGCTCCTCAGGGGTTTGAGCGCTCAAAGCCATGGGTTTGAGCGCTCAAGGCTATGGATGGTGGTTTGCTGGCTTGGCTTGATTTGGCAGTGCTTGGGTTGGTTTGGCACATTTTGATTGTTTGGGTGGTGCTTGGTTGGTTTTGATCAAATTCAAGTCATTCTCTCAAGTTCCAGGTAATTATGATTGATCCATTTCATCATCGGAGATGCACGAGCGTATCTCGGGTTCAAAATTGGGGTGTCTACAGTTGCCCCTCTTGGATGAGACTCGATGCCATTGATTTGGTATGAGTAACGTCCAAGATATAGACAACCCAACTCGCTATCCGTAATACATCTCAAACTGCCAAGAGGAAACATTAAAAATTAATCGGTCGTGCCATTCAGGCTGCCTACGTACCCCATTGTAGGGATCAGACCGGCGTAGTTCCTGGGGGCATATGCAAACAAATGCAACGGGTCCTCCTGTCCCTCAGGACGATTGATTAAAAAGTTTGGTCCCTCAGGAAAAATGATACAACGCGAATCGACGAGCCTTCCCGGGTCGTGAAACGCCTTAGCGAATGAAGCAAATAATTATGATTGTGATTGTGATTGTGATTGTGATTGTGATTGTGATTGTGATTGTGACTGTGACTGTGATTGTGATTGTGATTGTGATTGTGATTTTGACTGTGATTGTGATTGTGATTGTGATTGTGTAGCTACCCTCTGAACAACGGGGAGGCTAATTTTAATGGGGCTATCCCTTGAGCAACAAGATAGCCGATGATAAGATGATTGTCTACTGAGCAACGAGACAATCGATACGCCATTTGATCAACAAAAACTCAGATGATTAATGAGATTGACTTGGAACATGATTGCTACACATGATTTTAAATGAGCACGTGGCTTTCAAAAATGATGATGTAAACAAGCACGTGGCCCTCAGACCGTAGTCAAAACACTTCGCGCATACGCTAACGCGACCACATGATTGGTGAACTATGATTTAAACGAGCACGTGGCCCTCAGTAAATGATTTAAATGAGCGTAAAGCCCTCAGACCGCAGTCAAAACACTTCGCGCATACGCTAACGCGACCACATGATTGGTGAACTATGATTTAAACGAGCACGTGGCCCTCTGAAAATGATTTAAATGAGCGTAAAGCCCTCAGACCGCAGTCAAAACACTTCGCGCATACGCTAACGCGACCACATGATTGGTGAACTATGATTTAAACGAGCACGTGGCCCTCAGAAAATGATTTAAATGAGCGTAAAGCCCTCAGACCGCAGTCAAAACACTTCGCGCATACGCTAACGCGAAACATGATACACAACACATCTTGATTGATTAACACGGTCTGGCGCGACCAATTTCCGAGATTTTTTTAGATCCTTGGATCATTACACGTTCAGTTGATTGGCACCGACAAGTCCAAAGTATACTAAAAAATCATAAGGGATGCCCAAAATGCCCCTGCAAAGCTTACAAAGGAAGCCAAGAATCCTGCCAGGATTGGGTTTGAGCGCTCAGGGTCCTCCCCCTTGAGCGCTCAACCCTCCCTTGAGCGCTCAACTCCAAAGCCTTGAGCGCTCAACTTCACAAGTTGACCCTCCAGCGCTCAAAAGGTCCAGCTTGAGCGCTTAGACCCCTGATCGGGGACGACGGTTCAGAAACATAACGTCCGTTTAAATCCGTTTTTTTACTCCGATCAACCTTCATAACGTTCCAAAACTTTTCCGAAATCAAATCCTCATACTCTTCTCGCGATTCCGAACCAAACCCATTCATTTCTCACTCAAATTTTCTGCAAAATCGAAAACCCCCAATTCCTAGGGTTTTCCCGCACGGTTTCAGTCGATTTCGGTTTGATTCCAGTTCAATTAGGGCTCGATTCACGGTTTAGATCGGTTTCCATGGAAGATACCAGCAACTCACAGCCTCCGGTGGCCTCGCCGACGGCGGAGAGGGATGGTGGTAGTACAGTGGTGTCACCTCCGGCAGGTTTGAGCGCTCAAGGCTCTAACCCGGTGGTTGAGGGGCCATCAGAGGTGGTTGGAAATGAAGAAGGAGAGAGGGAGAGAGAGGGTGACGGTGGTAGTGGTGATCCGGCGGTCTCTGGCAGTGGTGGTGATCCAGCCACCGAGACGGTGGTGGTTGGTGATTATGTTGGTGGAGATAGGGTGAGAAATGGGAGTGAGGGTGAGAGAGAAGGTGGTGATGGTGGTGGGGGTAGTGGTGATGGTGGCCCGGCACCAGAGAGAGTAGAGGAGAGGGGAGAGGGGATGGAGATGGTGGAGGTCCACGACGTGGACAGCGACGGTAGTGAGGATACAATTGAGGAGAGGGGGACGAGCGGCGGCGATGGCGGGGATAGGGCGGAGGGTACTAGCGGGGTCACCAGGACTAGGGTTGACCGTTGGAGGATAGAGCCGAGACCTCGCCAGCAGCCTAGCGGAGTGGATAGGGGGAAGGCGGTGGTGATTGGTGGGGAGTCACTGACTCGGGGTCATAGTAGTAGACCGGCGGATCAGGGGCCGGTTGGGATTTCTCGGGAGGATTACCTTGAGCACGCGCCGCCGGAGGTGGTGATGGCGGCTGCAGCAGATGCCCCGGGGATCTTAGATGCAGCGAGGGAGGCTGTAGTTGAGAGCAGAGAGAGAGAGGTGGCGATGCTACGGGAGGCCGCCGCTGAGGATGAGGCGGCGAGGGCTTTTTGCGAGGAGTTTGAAACAGAGGAGGCGGCGGAAGAGGCGAGGACACAGGCTGAGGAGGAGGAGAGGGCAGCTGGACGGAGAGTGACGGTGGTCCAGGCTGCTAGACTGTGGCTGAGGAGGGGGAGACCAGCCTTTGATGCGGCGACTTACGCTCCACTTGTGCACCTCTTCGTGCCTTCCGCTTCAGATGCTTACACTCCCCAACGGGAGTTGTACTTTGGAGAGGAGGTGCTACTGGACCCCGAGGTCCACCTCTCGACAGACTGCTTGACGGTACACTTGCTT
Source organism: Vaccinium vitis-idaea (assembly GCA_963854785.1). Classification (NCBI taxonomy): domain Eukaryota; kingdom Viridiplantae; phylum Streptophyta; class Magnoliopsida; order Ericales; family Ericaceae; genus Vaccinium; species Vaccinium vitis-idaea. The sequence continues at coordinate 18,233,307 of OY978225.1, read as the reverse complement.
TTACTTCCTTGCTTCATTGTTTTCACGCACTTTAGCAATTAATAAACCCGATTCGCATTGAATGATTGAATTACTGCTTGTTGATGACTGAATCTGAATAAGAGATTGGACTAACATCTGATTGCTTGTCTTGTCTGTTGATTGTGTGCAGAGTGATTTGCGCTTGAAAGCTCATGGAGGCATGGGCTCCAGTTGGGAGATATACCAGCAGCTGCATGCCTCTGTGAAGGCTCTGGTGGATCTGGCCGGGTTTGGGAGGTTCATCCCGACTCTCACGGGCACACAGCACGACCATGCTGTGGTGACAGCACTGGCCGAGAGGTGGAGGGACTCTACGAGCTCTTTCCATCTCACCTTCGGAGAGGCGACGATGACGCCGCTGGACTTCTCAGCGATCACAGGGCTGCAGGTGGGAGGAGACCCGATCCCATTCGACTCTGGGATTGGCAGGGATGATGCGGCGCTGAGGTGGTTTTTGGGCTTCGTGCCCAACAAGGAGGGAGAGACGGCCACATATGGCCAATTCAAGACGAAGGGATTGGGCGAGCCGACTGACGAGGAGGACGCAGCTCGGAAGGCGAGGTGCTACCTGTTATACTTGTTTGGGGCATCACTGTACCCAAACAGGCGTAACAGGGTGCATCTCTCCTATCTCGGAGGTTTGAGAGATTTCGCCAGGGCGGTGAGGTATGACTGGGGAGGGGCAGCGTTGGGAAGCTGCTACGCGTTCATGAATGCCGTCTCGAGGCGAAAAGGGACGGGCATTTCAGGACTGTGGAGTGTCTGGGAGGTAAACTCAAAACTCTTAGTTTCAAATTTAATTGCATGCATTTCAATACTCGCACTTGATTATTAAAATTTGCACTGATTGACGGATTCGTTGTTTTCATTGTAGCTCTGGGCTTACGAGGTGTTGGGGTTACACCCCCCTGAGACACGGCACCAGGACCCGAACGTCATCCCCCGGGCGTTGTGCTGGGGTGAAGGCTTCCGCTACGGCGGCACAGCACGGGGGAACATCCACGTTCTCCGTGCTTCACTTGACAGACTCGCCGCTTCTCTGGTAAATATCGAGCTCTTTCTCATGTATTCAATTTGCTTTTGTTCTATTTCACAGTCGATTACTGATGCTCTCAACAACTCTTGCAGGTTCGCTGGGAGGTATGGGATGCCATTGACGAGCCTTACCTGGCTCGGAGGAGGGAGCTCACGAGAGGGAGGGTCCTACTTGAGTGCCAGTACGGCTGGTTCTGGTACCTTGGTGACAGGGTGCTGCGCCAGTCGATACGGGCCGATAAACCACAGGTGCCAGGACGCCTTCCTCCCCGGGTGCTGATGACGTCCCGGTATACGCTGGCAGAGATTGAGCGCTACACGACGCCTGACCTGGACTTACGCCAGTATCTGCGCCCTGCTTTGAGCTATATCGACTACCGGAGCAGGTATCTGGCCGGTCCCCTGAGGGCGGCAGAGTGGATGGAGAGGATGGAGAGAGAGAAGGCCGCGAAGGCGCGCGCCTCAGCTGGCGGGGTGGCAGGAGGTGAGGGTACTGGTACCTCATCTCAGGAGATAACGGGAGCTAGGTGGTGGGTGCGCGTTACCTCTGCCGGGGGTGAGATAGGGGACATAGATATCCCAAGGCCTCCAGCAGACTTCCCTCGGCTTGCAGCACCGGTAAGAAACACTTCATTCTTTCAATTTGTGAATTTCAATTATGATTGCCCAAATGTACTTGATGACTCAAATTTTGATGTGCTTGCAGGTTTCACATGAGGCGGTACAGACTTTGTATGAGCAGAACCGAGGACTGCGCGTCCTGATTCGCCGCCTCATAGCCGGAGAGGAGGTTGCTATCCGCCGGGAGGGCGAGCCAGTACCTCCTGCTGCTCCTGGTCCGTCTCGACTGAGAGTCGCACCGGTATGCTATTTATTCTTCCTTATGCTTTCAATACCTTGACTATACCATGTACTGATTCTTTCCTTGTTTGCTTGATGATGCAGCCGCCCGTGATCAGGAAGAGGACACATGACGGAGCTGGTGGTCCTGGAGACACGACAGTGCGGCTTGGGCGTTCAAAGCCCGCGGAGGTGAGGCCACGGAGATCGACCCGTCAGAGGGTGGAGGTAGCACCCGGGGGGATAGTTGAGACCACGAGCTCGAGTGATGACAGCGTTGATGACGCTAACTATCCCTCTTCCCGGCAGGAGCGACTGGAGCAGCGGCAGGGGGACGAGACTGAGAGCTCGGACGAGACGATGGATGAGGCGGAGTAGTACACAGTAGATATAGAGTAGTTTAGAGTCTTGTTTTTGCTTTTATATCTTTTCTTTTTGATTGGGCCTGCGTGCCCCAGTAGATAGATGGATTGGGCCTGCGTGCCCCAGTTGCGGATTTCTTCATTGGGCGTCGTGTGCCCTGTACAGACTTGATGTTTTTGCCTTGCATGAATTTAGTTCAGTTTATGCACATGATTTGCACTTTCATTGTTCGTTGTATTACTTGCTGTTTTAATGTACAAACGAACAACCTGTTGTAGAATGTACGCGATTTATCCACCAAACTCTTGAATTCAAACATCCGAGTATAAAGTTTTAAAATTCAACCTTTAAGAAAAGCTAACATGTTCGAGAATTTGGGCGAAACATGATTATTTGAATTTATGTACAACCGGAAGATGTATTTACATGACGCACAACTTGACTCACTTCCCGCGTATAAGCAATCAATAACAATTTATACCAAGTGACCTTAGAACGGAATTTGATGTTCATAAGGCAAATTTGAAAGTAAGATGCTTCATGAGCCTCTTTGCATGTACTGATTTACCATGTTACCACCTTGACCAAGTCAACAATGACATAAATGCCCCTGGGACCGTGACCATTCATCAAGAAAACTTCTAAAACCATTTTTGACGCGGTGATGGCCGCCGTTTCATTGCTTAAATAAGCCGTCGGGACCTCAAAACCTTGAATCTTTGAAGAATTGCCCCGGGAAATGTTCTGACAAGTCAAAAGTGCCTTCCGACACGTGTTTCAATGATTGGATATGGCTAGCAAGGCTTGGAAATGGATTTGAACATTTTGAGTGGCCACTTTAAGCTTGTATCTCGTATCCGTACTCGTATCGGCTTGATAACTCGAGGTACGGGACGTTCCGTGAAGTCACAAATGCTCATTGAAACTTGGCTTGGGTGTTGAATGAGGTTTAAGAAGCTTGGAAAAGGTTTCGGGCACCAAACGGGTAATAATGCAGCTGCTACTGTCTGCTGCATTTTCTGCAGGCTTTGAGCGCTCAATGGGGCTTGAGCGCTCAAGCTCACCACCTTGAGCGCTCAAGGTGGTCTGGGGGGAGTTGAGCGCTCAACTCTCTGGCCTTGAGCGCTCAATGCCTGTGCTGGGCTGGTTTGTGGTATTGCTTCCCAATGCATTTTTGGACTCTTTTGCATGGTTTCCTCTGCCCCAAATGTCTTGTTGCTCTGCTATAACCCCTTTCAAGCTTTGAACATCACCTTCCCAAGGTCTTTTCACATTTTCCCACAAATGCCATGTATTTCCAATGCATTTTCAAATTTTCAAACACAAATACTTTGGAAACATGCAATTGACCATCTTGAAAATGTAATCTTTAATTTCCAATGTTGCATGGCAAATTTGTAAGGTTCCTCACAAGTCCCCTATAAATACCATTCATGATCAAGCTTTTTCCACACACCATTTCTACATCAATTTTCATTTCTCACTCCATATACATTCCTCAATAATTCTTCATTGCCCCAAACATGGCTTCCCTTGATCCTTCCATTATCAACACTTGGATTGCTAGCCTTGAAAACATTGATTGGTTCAACTTTCGGGGTCTTGGCCTTAATGCCCTTCGCCACCTCCACACTTTTCCTATTTGCCAGGACATCTTACATGCCGCCGTCCGCTGTTGGGATTCAGAGCTCCATGTGTTCCGCTTCGGCATACAAGAACTTTGTCCGACCGTCGAAGAATTTCAGGCATATCTTGGCGGTAATGCTTTCGCCGATCCCGTCATACCGCCCATCCGTCAAAATTGCGCCAACATTCTCAGCAGGAAGCTTGGTCTTGGGAATGGTGTTGCGCGCTTTTTGATTCGCAACGAGACTCTCAACATCCTTCGTCTTTTTGCAGATTACGGTCCAACAGGCGATCTTTTAGATTTTACCGTTCAGAACAGGCGCATGTTTGCACTTTGCATGTGCCTCTTGGCATTATACTTGTTGGTCCCCGGTGATGGCCATCCCAGTTCTGCCATTGTCGGTGTTGCTGCTCGGATCGAACAGCGGCGGGATGTGGTTCCTTTGGTTTTGGCTGAAACAATCATGGGCTTGGATGCGGTTAAAACTGGGAGAACAGATACATTTGCTGGGAGTCCGCTTCTGCTTCAGGTTTGGTTTATTTGGTCTGGATGCTTTTGGGTTTTTGGGAATTTTGGGGAATTTTTGGTTGTTTGGCTTTGGTTTTGACTTTGACTTGGGTGTTTTTGTTTTTGTAGATGTGGCTGTGTGACAAGGTTGGGCTTTTGAGGGAGCCAGCAGGTGATTGGGTTTACGAGCCCCGGACTTGGGTGAGTAGGCCGTTTGTGCATGACGAGCCTGATGAAGATGAATGGGTTGACTTCTTCAGATCATTGGAAGAGGATCACATCACTTGGAGGTGCCATTGGTTGCCCTTGCCAGATATGACGGCCAGTCACATGGGAGACACATGGGTGATTTTAGCGGGACTGCAAGGTTATGCATATTATTTTCCACAGCGTATTCTCCGTCAATACTGCATTCGCCAAGAAGTGGAGTATATAGTTCCTGCTACTTTCTGCCTTCCCGTATTCAAACATTCCGTTCTTGAGCGCTATCGTACTTCTTGGAGGCACAGGGTTGTTTGGGCTCCTGATCCCTACCCAACTATTCATTTGAATGGGCACTACAGGGATTGGATGAGGATGCAGATGAGGGCCATACGCTGAAGAAATTAGGACAACTTCCTTTCTGACCCACTAGGCTGTTTCCCAAAATAAATGGTGTTTTTTTTTTATTTTTTTTTTTTTATTATTTTTTTTTTTTACCATGCTCAGCTTATGTAATCGAAGAAGTGATTTGAATAAAATTGAATGATGAAGGGTTTCCCCCTCTTGGTTCACCTAGTTCCATATGCTATCTTCTTCAAATGTTGCAAAACTGCGGGCCAACTCATCAGATTTAGACCGAACCCCAAGATAGGGTTGCCTACGTATCCCTTTTCAAGGAATCAGGTCATGGCGTAGTTCAGGGAAAGGTTCACTCGGGTATTAACACTCTCCTTTTTGTGCTCTAAGTTTTGCCTGGTACCGCCTTTTCAGGTTTTCGGTCCAGCGAGCTTCTTTTGGATTTTCGCCTTAGATTTTGCCTAGACTGCCCAGTGTGGGTTTTCAGACTAGCAGGCTTGCTCTAATTTTTGCTTGGGTCGGTTCGCCCTTGCGATTTTCCGCCCAACGAGCATCTCTCAGGGATAATATCGTTTGAGTTGGTCCAAGTTGACAAGATTGCTGAACTCGTTACCATCCAAATCAAGGATCACTGCTGCTCCACCGTCGAGGATAGTCTTGATGATGTATGGTCCTGCCCATTTTGGCCTGAATTTTCCCCGCGGATCGAATATCGGTGCCCGAATTTCCTTCACCACCATATCCCCTTCAATCAGATCCCTGGACTTCACCTTTTTGTTGAATGCGCGGGCAATTCTTCTCTGATATCCCTGAATATGATACAATGCCCGCAACCTCCTTTCATCAAACAACATTAGCTCTGCAAACCTGTCGCTCAACCAATCGGCTTCGTTAATCTCACTTTCTATCATCACCCTCAGGGATGGTACTTCAAGCTCAATAGGAAGTACTGCTTCCATTCCATAAACCAGTGAATAGGGCGTTGCCCCTGTTGGAGTTCGGATCGAAGTGCGGTACCCCCATAATGCTAATGGCAGCTTCTCATGCCAATCCCTGGATGACTCGATGGTTTTCTCCAAGATGTTCTTGATTGACTTGTTTGCTGCTTCTACTGCCCCATTGGTTTGTGGTCTGTATACTGTTGACTTGTGAACCTGGACATGGAATTCCTCAAGCACCTCTGCTGCTCTTCCCTTGAAATGTACACCATTGTCTGACACGAAGGCGTTAGGAACCCCATATCGGTAGATGATGTTTTGCTTAATGAAATGAGCCACTTGTACTGCGGTCAATGTAGCGTAAGAGGCCGACTCTACCCACTTCGTGAAATAATCAATTGCCACCAATATAAACTTGTGTCCGTTCGATGCTGGTGGCGTGATTTTCCCTATCACATCTATCCCCCATACTGAGAAAGGCCAAGGCGTCGCCATTGTATGAAGTTCAGATGGCGGCACGTGCATGAGGTTAGCGTGGATCTGACACTTATGGCATCTCCGCACATACTGCACGCAGTCTGTTTCCAAAGTTGACCAATAATACCCTTGCCTCAGGATCTTCTTTGCCATCATTAATCCACTCATGTGAGGACCGCAGATTCCTTCGTGAATTTCCTCCATCACCCTTTTCGTGTCATCACCATAAATGCACAACTTATGCATGCCACAATACGACCTTTTGTATAACCTTCCACCGCAGAGGATGTATTGCGAAGCTAACCTTTGTAATGCTATCCGGTCTTTCTTGTTTGCTCCTTCTGGATATTCTCCTTTCTCAACCAAATTCCAGATATCATGGTACCAAGGCAAGCCATCGTCAATTTCGCCGACATTCATCACATACTCGTATGCCGGCTTATTCCTTTGCTCAATCATGATTGGTCTCATTCTCACTCCCACAGGCAATTCCACCATGGATGCCAAAGTAGCAAGAGCGTCGGCAAACTGGTTTTTCATTCTCGGGATATGTGTAAAAGTAACTTGCTCGAATCGATGGATCAGATCATCGAGGTCTTTGTGGTATGGTTTCAACTTTTCCTCTCGCACTTTCCAATCACCATTAGCTTGAGATACTACCAGATTCGAATCTCCGACCACTTCCAACTTCCTAACCCCAATTTCAAAAGCAGCCTCCATTCCAACAATGCACGCTTCATATTCTGCTTGATTATTGGTAACTTCGAAATTCAATTTGAAAGATAGGGGAATGTGCGGCCCTTCTGGTGAAACCAATAATATGCCGATCCCGAATCCTCTCTGATTTGCAGCTCCATCAAAGTACAATTTCCAAACATCCTCTGTTACTGTCATAACGTGTTCATCGGGAAATTGGAATTCTGTATCTTCTGGCCCTTCGATTGGATGATCTGCCAAGAATTCTGCCACAGCCTTGCCTTTCACCGATTTTCGCGTTACATACTTGAGTTCAAACTTGGCCAATAAGAGCAACCACCGTGCCAACTTTCCAGTGAGTGCCGGTTTTTCGAACAAATATTTGAGGGGGTCCATTCGAGAAATCAACACCACCGAATAAGCTAACATGTAATGCCTTAGCTTTTTAGAGGCCCATACAAGAGCCCAACAAGTCTTCTCTAAAGAGGTGTATCTTTCTTCGGCTCCAACCATTTTCTTACTTAGATAATACACTGCCTTTTCGATACCTGCTTCACCTTCTTGTGCCAACATGCAACCCATTGCAGACTGTGTTACTGATAAATACAGAATCAGCGGCTTTCCAGGTGTTGGTGGCATCAATACTGGGGGACTTTGAAGATACTGCCGAATTGATTCGAAGGCTTTTTGGCACCTGTCATCCCACTTGAACAGCACTCCTTTCTTGAGCAAATGAAACATCGGCTCGCAAGTTGAAGTCAACTTGGCGATGAATCTGCTGATGAACTGAATTTTCTCAAGAAAACTCCGAACCTCTTTTTCCGTCTTTGGTGGCTCCATTTCTAATATCGCCTTGATTTTCGTTGGATCAACTTCAATCCCTCGGGTAGTGATCATAAACCCCAACATTTTCCCTGCGGTGACTCCAAATGTGCACTTCTGTGGATTGAGGCGCATCCGATACTTCCGTATCCTTTCAAAGAACTTGCGTAACGCCGGAAGATGTCCTTCCCTTTCCTTGGCTTTTACAATCATGTCATCCACATATACCTCAACTTCTCTATGCATCATATCATGCAACAAAGTTGTTGCAGCCCGTTGGTAAGTCGACCTTGCGTTCTTTAATCCAAACGGCATGACCCGATAACAGAACGTCCCCCATTCAGTGGTGAAGGTCGTTTTCTCCCGATCCTCTGGTGCCATCAAAATCTGATTGTATCCCGAAAAATCGTCCATAAATGATAGCAGCGCGTGCCCTGCCGTATTGTCTACCAATACATCAATGTGTGGTAAGGGAAAATCATCTTTCGGACTGGCTTTGTTTAAATCCCTGAAATCTACACATACCCTGACTTTTCCATCTTTCTTGGGCACCGGCACAATATTTGCAACCCACTGTGGATATTCAGTTACCATCAAAAAGCCAGCATTGAATTGCTTGGTGACTTCTTCTTTGACTTTTTCAACCCAATCTGGCCTGATTTTTCTCAATTTTTGTTTTACCGGTTTTGCATCAGGATACAGGGGAATTCGATGTTGCACAATTTCAGGATCGATTCCGGGCATATCTGCGTGGGACCAAGCAAAGACATCTTCAAATTCTTTGAGTAAATCGACGAGTAATTCTTGTTCCTCAGTAGATAGCCCGGAACCGATTTGAACCATGCGAGGATTCTCCTCATCCCTCAATTTAACTGAAATAACTTCTTCTTTTATTGGCTGAGCATGCCTTTCATTTTCCCTTTCGATTAGAGACTTGAGTTCTTTGGGTATTTCTCCCTCAAACTCAGTCTCATCATTGTCAGGGTCAACACAATTTATTTCGGGAACAGCAAAGTAAGCGAAATCACCGTTTATTTCATTAACAAAGCCCTCTGGGGCATAGTACATGGCATCAGACTCAAACTCGAAATAGAAATGACGACGTGGAGGGCCAAGAGGCACAAACTCCGACTCACAGCCAAATTCAAACCCTGACCCAGACTCGAATTCTAACTTAGTGAATGCATTGGTAAATTTTACAACAGGAGTGAAAGTGCAATTCTTGTATTCACCGACTGCATCCACTATCAGCACACTGGGATCATTGAGGGCCTCCTGTCCGAGCATCATCACAGCTGGCTCTTCTTCATCCTTACCCGTCAGACTGACCTCATCGAACATTGACATCAAGACCCCACCATCCAAAGCCTCCATCCAATCTGCTTTAAGGTCTTTCACCAATTTCTCAACCTTTTCATGTTCATCTTCGCTGTCCCAAGCATCATTAGCAAAGATTTCGAACCCAGGGTGTACCTTTCCACTTATTTCATTTACAAACGGCTCAGGCTGGCCGCGATAAGGTGCATTCGACCCTTCTCCAACAAAGCGAATCCGACGGTTTGCGCTGCTACTTGTTCCATTGGTCTTCCCCCTTTGCATCTCTTTCAGTGTAGGTTCGTATCCCAACCCGAAACGACCTCGCTGAGAAGGGAATTCTGGAAACTGAGCCACCCCCTGGTGAGTTCGTCCCAAGCCCGTGCCTGGTAGATAAGACATTCTTCTCATCATCTCGAGAGCTGTGGTGCTGATTGAAAAATCGTCATCAATACGAAGCGTAAACACACCACCAGACGTATCGAAAGCAAAGCCCCCAAGTTGAACATCATTCTCATCATGCATAATTTCTAACAAAGGAGCATTGTCTTCAGCATGAGGGCGAATGCCTGTATCTCCGTAGAGGGCAACTGTCCCACTTTCCAAACCGAGCAAAACCTTTTGATGCAAGGTGGATGGAACTGCCATAATATCAGATCGATGCATCCAGGGACGTCCCAACAGCAAATTGAACGAAGCTGGGATCTCAAGCACATGAAACTCAACTGTTGACTTAAACCCCTCTGCAGCAATTTCCATTTCAACAGTCCCAAGCACATTGCGACGGGTGTTATCATAAGCCCGAACAGTGAGACTAGATGGTGTGAAATCCTTTGGTTTGAGTCCCAAACACAAAGCTGTTCGAAGAGGGCATACATTGAGTGCTGACCCATTGTCTATCAACACCACCGGGATCCATTTCCCCATGCACTTCATGGTGACATGCAAAGGCTTATTGTGGTCAGTTCCTTCAAGCGGCAGGTCAGCTTCGGTAAAGGTTACAACATGTTTGGTTGGCTTAGCGGCAATGGTAGGCTTGGTGACAATAGCGGCCATCATGGCTTCCGGGGTGATATCAGGCGCAATTTCCATGCAGGATAATGTTTGAGCGAGTTTCTGACGATGCTCACTGGAGCTCATAAGCAATCCCCAAATGGTAAGAGCGGCTGGAGTTTTCTCAAGTTGTTTCTGAATGGGATTTTCTTCATTGGTTGGCGGAGGCTTCGGACGGGGAACGCGACTGTTGGCAGTAGAGGTAGCTTGGGATTGGTTGGTTATTGGGTTAAAGAGATTTTGGAAATCAGCTGGGTTAGCGATTGGGTCGCTAAGGTTGTTTGGTGTGGCTAGGTTATTTTGTGGAGCTGGGTTGTTTTGTGGAGCTTGGTTGAATGGTAGCTGGTTTGTAGTATTTGGTGGTGGGATAGAAGTGTTCCCAGTGAACCTCTGAGGTGGTTGATAAAACCGACCACTCCGAAGAAGATGAAGAACCGAGTCGATGTCATCTCCCCATAGATCAGTGTAGTCCGTGTAGAAATCGACAAGATCCCCTTCCGCCTTTCTCTTTCCCTTTGCAATACTGGCTCCTTCCAAACCTTTGGTAATTCCTTCCACAGTCGCTTCACTCCAAACATCTCCATTTTCCATGGCAGCCTCGTTAACAGCCCAAACCTCATTGTTTCCGACCCACAACGGTGTTATGCCCTCATTCTGATTGGCCCACATATTTGCTACAACGTTTTCTTCCATTTGCTGCCCCCAAACATCGGGTAGGCCTCCATTTAAAACCATGATGTTGCAGTCCTCCGGGACTTGCACTCGGGGTACCGGAAGGTTTTCATCAACTATGTAATCATAAGGTGTGAACTCTATTCCTTCCGTCATTCGATTTATCGCGTACTCACTCATCATGGAAAAATCAGGGCGACCCTCCCATAATGGTTGCATTGGAAAATATGCTTCTTCGAAGAACATGGGAAGTGTAGATCCATCCAGAGGGTCGTTAGGGTCCATGAGCTGCCATTCATTAGGTGTGGGGTCCCATTCATCTTCTTGTGCACCATCGGGTGCCCCATTCTCTTCTTGCCAATTTTGTCCTTGTCCCTCTTCCATAGGTTGTTGATCTTGTAGCATAGGCAATGGTTCAAATAGATTGGGAAGCGCAAATCCATCCAGTGGATCCTCAAACATCGGATCCCAAAGTAGGTTAATCATGGCACCAAATGGAAGTCCTTCATTAAGCTGTTCATTATGTGGCCAAACTTCTTCATTTGCCACATTGTTGGCCACCATCTGCTCATACTCCCGAGCTTCCATTGCCATTATCAAATCACCCCATTCTTGCCACACAGTAGGATCCAAGTGGATGTCTAGAAAGCATACTTCGTGCTCAACAGGTATTGGCACAATGGGCTTGGGGTCTGTTTCGGGTAGGATGAATTGGCTTGGGTCAAACGGAGTGGATTTTGGAGTGGAGCTAAAGGTAATTTGACCTATGTCAGTATTCCTTTTGTGGGTTGGCAAAGGGTTTGTGAGGATATTGGGCTTTTCAGTGGGATCTCGGATTTGTTTGTTGTCAATGAGATCTTGAATCTCATGACGCAGGCGCTGGCATCTTTCAGTGGGATGACCGGGTGTCTGGTGAAATATACAGAAGGTGTTAGGATTATATGTTGGCGGGGGATTTTGTGGAGGTGGAGTTGGCTGAAGAGGTTTAATTTTTCCCTGTTGCACGAGTCGTTCGAAAACAACAGGTAAAGGTAAGGGAAGAGGGGTGAAGATGCGCCGTCCTCTTTGATTTTGTGGTGGTTGAATTGATTGGATTGGTTGAGATAAGATGGCGTTTATGGGTTCGGCTTTGTGGGATTGGTGATTCATGGTGTTGGATGAGGTACCGGCTGTGTAACTGGGGTTCGCATACAGGGAAGACGTGTTCCCAATGTAGTTTTGCTTTGGTTTGGGGAATGAGTCTCCTTTCTTTAGCATCCCGCTTTGCAGAGCTTCTTCAATCGACAGACCCATCTCAAAGTAGGTTTCAAAATTATGTGCTTGGGCCATGACCATGTACTGAGCCAAATCGGGTTGAAGGTTCTTGGTTATGATGCGCATTTGGTCCTTATCACTGGGACGATCGGTCATCTGTGCAGCCTTCGCTCTCCATCTTTTCACAAAATCTGCGAAAGATTCCTTTTCCTTCATCTTGATGCTCTCAAGCTCTCGAGTGGTGACTTTGAGTTGAACATTATACTCATACTGCTTAATGAAAGCAGCCACCATTTCTTCCCAAGTTTGTCTTTTTGAAATGTCAAGGGATAAGAGCCACTGAAGTGCAGGCCCTGTGAGAGTTTCGTGAAACATCTGTGCCATAGCAGGCTCATCAACTTCTTGTAACGAGAGGGAGCTTACATATGCCTGAATGTGTCCTCTCGGGTCCCCAGTCCCATCAAACTTCTCGAAGTCTACATGCTTGAACCTCTTGGGAAGCTTTGCGCCTGGGAAGATGCAGAGTTTGTTCATGTCAAAGCCGGTAATGGCTCGCTTTTCGCTTTTAGCCACAGATTCTTCCAACTTAAGTATTTTAGCCAGCATTTCAGCCAGCTGAGGATTTTCAGGGGAAGGAGGCTGTTCCGGATGTTCATCATTGGGAATCTCCTGATCCCGAGCTTCATCATCATGTACTCGCTGCTGCGGTGGAGGAAGTCGACCCTGGATGTTTACCATAATTGCCATCAGTTGAGCGATTCGGGTGTCATTTCGGACCCTCTCATCATGCATTTCCTTTCTCAGTTGCTCAAACTCATTTGGGGGATTTTGTCTCTGTTCTTCTGCCATACTTGTCTCGGCCTTTGGTGATAAAGTTCTAGACAGTCTTTGTCCAGGAGGTCGAGTCCAAACAGGTAAGGTCTTCTTCTTCTTTGCAGGCCCAATGATTCAAGAACTGATTATAAAGCAAAAACCGGACTCAGATGTGTACTCGATGTGTCTACTATGCACAAAATGAATGAATCATGAATGCTCACTATCGTCTCGCCACAACCTAACTCACGGAGTTAGTCTTATTTCTAGCCTTAGGAATTAGTCTACCGGTTTCGGAACTCACTTAGAATCGCTTGCACAACAGATTGTATCAACACCACGGGTAAGTCATTACTCGGTGAATACGGCGTTTCAACCTAAGCCTAGATGTTGACGCCGTAGCACTTTTCTTAACCATCCGAGACAAAGCAATGAGATGTTGCCATCCAGTTGCAATCAATTCTAAGGCTAGTCCGAAACACGGGTGGCCGTTCGGGCACGACCAACACCGGAGGTATCTCAAACTCCGTGGATTTTAAGTCTCCTAGACTACATGTACAATCTTAGGGTTAGTCTACCGGATCTGAATCTCACTTAAGATCATTGCACAGAAGATTTTCCAACACCCCGGGTAGACCATTACTCGGCAGGTTAAACTCCAAACTTTGTTGGAATCAGAGCCAATCGCTTTTCTTAATCATCCGAGACAAAGCAATTTGGATGTTGTAATCCAGATATCAATGATCTTAAGGCTAGTCCAAATCACGGTGGCCGTTCGGGCACGACCAACACCGGAGGTATCTCAAACTCCGTGGATTTTAAGTCTCCTAGACTAAAAATTGACAGTTTTGGAAGATTGCCTCAATCCTCAAGTTTTCTTTTTGAGTAATAAGTCCTTGATATCGGATGGTCGGATTTGGGAAATCCTGGTCCATGCCACTTCCGACAATGATCTAAGATCAGATGCCTAAGGGCGATTGACCCTCCTCGGGCCAAGGTCCCTTAAACCTGTTTTAGATCATTGTTTAGGAATTCGATGATCCAAATTTTCCCACGTCCGGCCATCCTAAAGGCTAACTTGCAAGAACAACGCGCATATGGGATGCACGATTCATCATCGGGCCGAGGCAACCTTCTACTAACTGTAAAGGCATTAAAACCAAGTAGGATATGTACACAGAAAACCTATACCAACGACGCTCGCAGTGACTATATACAATGCGAATGTATGAATGCAACATGGCATGGCGAGAAAAAGCGGTAACACATAGCATGTAGCAAAATGGAGCACGTAAGTCTAACACACAGGTGGATTACTAAACGTGGGGTTCTATGGTTAATTATATGCAAAGGCCGGTTTTGGTCACTGAGGGTACCCCGGACTCAAAATCAAAACCGTCTCCTACCGTTAAAAACGATAGCGACGATGTGATTTATCACGGTCGAGGGCTGCTGGGCATTTCGGGATTCCCTGTCACCGGCAAGCCGGGCAGGATTGCCAAAACACGCCAGCGGGGTTAAGAACAATGCAAATGCAATGCAAAAATTAAATTTCAAACATTTGAAAAATCCCACAAAATATTTTTCGAATTAAACCCGCTTTGATTAACACATATTTCAATAAAATTACACAAGTGTAACAAAAATTGCACAAGTGTAATTAAATAAAATATATATTAACCAATATCCCCAGCAGAGTCGCCAGCTTGTGGACGGCCCACCGAGATGGCTCGAAAAGGATTGTGATTGTTAGAGTCGCCACCCGGATTTGAGGTCCGAACCCGAGAAACCGATAAAAATATGACTCGTTGCCCATAGAAAAAGATTTTACTGATCATGGCGTAACCAAAGATTTCTCGGATTCGGGGGTTTGGTTACGAGAGGGGAAGGGTTTTACGGCACCCCTCTCGCCCGGTCCGTGAACCGGCCTCTACTTGATACTTTGTGGGATTTTAGAAATGTTTAAAATTTGATTTATTCACATAAATGGGGAATCGGGGACAGGGATCACATAATAACAAAATATACAAGAGATGCGATTTTACAGTGGATGCTTGTGCGCGAGATCTACATGGATGATGATCATGAAAGCTACAAATGTTCACAGAAGTAAATTACAACAGAAATCGTACAATAACCCAAGAAACTATGATCATGAGACTTATCATACTGTTCACAATCTGGAACCCAGAATGGGGATTGAGCGCTCAAGGGTGATGACTTGAGCGCTCAACCCTCATTCCACCCGAACATTTTCCTTGCTGGTTCTTAATATTTAATGCTGCTTTAAGGCTTAAATCCACCACAAAAACATCACACAAGCATCACCTCTCTTTATAAATCACCGGAAAATGCTTAAAACAAACTTGCTTTAGAACCAGTTTGAGCGCTCAAGGCTCATGGATTGAGCGCTCAAACCAATTCTGCAAGAGAGAGGGATTCAGATCACAGATGCTACACTGACAACTTATATACACCAATCAAAGAATTAAACCATAAATCATCATCAGAGTTGCTGAAAACTGCAAATAAGCCAAGAACAGCTTGAGCGCTCAAAGATCTGGCCTTGAGCGCTCAATCCATAACATGGATTTCCACTTTTTAGCCTTTAAACTGATTTTACTACTCCCTCAGGACCACCAAAGGCATAAAATGAAGTTTGAAAAGGACAGACAGCCACTGTTTTGCAGTCAAATATGAGAAATATGAAGTTTTTGATGTTTGATCACTATGAAATAGTTAATTTGCATTCGTGCATGTAGTTTTGGTGTGGAAATAAACTGATTTGAGTGCTACATGAACACAATTAACTTTTAGACAATGATCAAAATCAAAAGAAAGCTCAGAAGTTAGCAAAACAGAGGCCTGTTCAGAACTGGGTTTGAGCGCTCAAGGCCATAGGCTTGAGCGCTCAAACCTGCTACAACTGCAAATTTGAAAAAGGTTTTTAAGCAACTTTCAGGCCTTTGTGAGTTCAATGCAAGTATAGAGAACTTGCTTAAACTCACTAACCTTCCTCAGAATGATCAAAACAGTGAGTTCATCTCATGTTTTACTACCTTTTGGAAGATGTTTGTGACTTGAGCTTGATTCTGGACTTTGAGAAGTTGATTGTGGATGTTTTTGGATGGTATTCTGGACGAATTAGACAATGTAGGTGGTTGATCGTTGATCAAGGGTCAAATTTCTGAGTTTGGTGAGTGATTTTGTAGGTGGTCTTGATGGAAAAGGAGTGGTTTTGTAGAGAGAGAGAGAGAGGAGTGGTTTTCTGGTGGAAACCAAAGGTAAGGAGTATCAGAATTCGTCCCCAAAACCAGGGGTAGTGGGTAGCTTTTATAGAGTGAGTGGGAGAGAAGAGAGGAGAGAGAGGAAGTGGGTTTTTGTATTTGGGAGTATTTTTGGTGTATTTCTGGAATTGGTGGAGTGTATTATACGTATAAGGATCGTATAAGATCAACCACAGACGCTCCCATGCAGGAAATCTCATGATGAGATACTCTGCAAGTTGCTGACTGGACCGAAGTTGAGCGCTCAAAGCCGTGGGCTTGAGCGCTCAAGGTGCTCCTCAGGGGTTTGAGCGCTCAAAGCCATGGGTTTGAGCGCTCAAGGCTATGGATGGTGGTTTGCTGGCTTGGCTTGATTTGGCAGTGCTTGGGTTGGTTTGGCACATTTTGATTGTTTGGGTGGTGCTTGGTTGGTTTTGATCAAATTCAAGTCATTCTCTCAAGTTCCAGGTAATTATGATTGATCCATTTCATCATCGGAGATGCACGAGCGTATCTCGGGTTCAAAATTGGGGTGTCTACAGGTTGACCAATAATAACCTTGCCTTAAGATTTTCTTGGCGAGCATCATGCCGTTCATATGAGGGCCGCAAACTCCTTTATGTATTTCTTCCATGATCCGGTTGGCTTCTTCCTCACGCACACATAGTTTGTGCATTCCACAATGAGATCTCCGATATAGCTTTCCTCCGCAAATGATGTACTGAGATGCCAATCTCCGAAGAGCAACTTGGTCCTTTTTATCGGTTTCTGCTGGATACTCGCCTTTCTCAATGAAGTTCCAAATGTCGTGATACCAGGGCAAGTCATCGTCCGGCTCGTCAATGGCTGTGACATACTCATAGACAGGTTTATCTCGTTGTTCAATCACAATTGGCCTAAGTCTGACTCCGTTTGGTATCTCAACCATGGATGCTAATGTTGCGAGAGCATCGGCAAACCGATTCTTCAACCTTGGCACATGTGTGAAAGTAACCATCTGAAATCGTGGGATCAAATCATCCAAGTCTTGATGATAGGGCTTCAATTTGTCTTCCCTGACCTTCCAGTCACCGTTTGCTTGTGACACCACTAAGTTCGAGTCTTCGACCACTTCTAGTCTTTTGACTCCAATTTCCAAGGCAGCTTCCATTCCTACGATGCAGGCTTCATATTCTGATTGGTTATTGGTGATTTCGAAATTTAACTTGAAAGCAAGAGGGATGTGTGATCCTTCTGGGGAAATTAGCAATACCCCAATTCCAAATCCTTTCTGATTGGCTGCCCCGTCAAAATACAGCATCAAGACATCATTGGTGGCTGTCATCACGTTTTCATCTGGGAATTCAAACTCTACATCTTCCGGACCTTCCACAGGGTGATTGGCAAGAAATTCGGCGACGACTCTTCCTTTTATTTACTTTCGGGTAACATACTTGATGTCGAACTCTGCTAACAAAAGCAACCATCGTGCTAACTTACCTGTAAGCGCAGGTTTTTCAAATAGGTATTTGAGAGGGTCCATTCGAGAAATTAGCGTTACAGAATAGGCCAACATATAATGTCTCAACTTCTTGGAAGCCCAGACCAAAGCCCAACAAGTCTTTTCCAGAAAAGTGTAACGTTCTTCGCACCCAACCATCTTCTTGCTTATGTAATAGACAGCCTTCTCAGATCCGCTTTCTCCTTCTTGTGCTAGCATGCATCCCATAGCTGATGAAGTGACTGACAGATACAGAATCAGAGATTGCCCTAGTACAGGTGGCATCAGAACCGGAGGATTCTGCAGGTATTTCTTGATTGTTTCAAAGGCTTTCTGACACCTGTTGTCCCATTTGAATGGCACGCCTTTCTTGAGAAGATGAAACATCGGCTCGCAAGTTGAGGTTAACTTGGCGATGAATCTGCTGATGAACTGAATCTTGCCGAGGAAACTCCGTACTTCCTTCTCCGTTCGTGGCGGTTCCATTTCAAGAATGGCCTTGATTTTGGATGGATCCACTTCGATTCCTCGGGTTGTGATCATGAAACCCAACATCTTTCCAGCTGTAACTCCGAATGCGCATTTTTCGGGATTGAGACGCAATCTGTACTTGCGAATTCTTTTGAAGAACTTCCTGAGAGCGTGCAAGTGCCCTTCTCTTTCCTTAGACTTGACAATCATGTCATCCACGTATACTTCGACTTCTTTATGGATCATATCATGCAGTAAAGTTGTAGCGGCCCTCTGGTAAGTAGATCCGACATTCTTTAACCCAAACGACATAACCCTGTAATAGTAGGTCCCCCATTCTGTGGTAAAAGTAGTCTTCTCTCGGTCCTCGGGGGCCATGAGAATCTGATTGTAGCCAGAAAAACCATCCATGAAAGAAAGCAATGCGTGCCCCGCAGTGTTGTCTACGAGTACATCTATATGTGGCAGCGGAAAGTCATCTTTAGGGCTGGCTTTGTTTAAATCTCTGAAATCCACGCAGACTCGGATCTTCCCATTCTTCTTGGGAACATGCACGATGTTGGCGACCCACTGAGGGTATTCCGTTACCATTAAGAATCCTGCATCTATCTGTTTCTGAATTTCCTTCTGATTTCCAGCACCCAGTCAGGCCTCATCTTCCTTAATTTCTGTTTGATAGGTTTTGCACCAGGATAAAGCGGGATTCGGTGCTCCACGATTTCAGGATCAATTCCGGGCATGTCCGCGTGAGACCATGCAAAAACATCTTGAAATTCCTTTAAAAGATCCGAGTGAGCTTTAAATTCCTCCAGAGACAACCCGGAACTGATTTGAACCATTCGCGGATCACTCTCATCCCTCAAATTTATTAAAATTACTTCTTCTTTTAGAGGCTGAGCATGCCTTTCATTTTCTCGTTCGATTAAAGATCGGAGTTCTTTTGGAATTTCTTCCTCAAACTCAATCCCATCATCGTTAGGGTCAACACAATTTATTTCAGACACATCAAGATAAGCAAAGTTGATTTCATTCATTGCAAAAGAGGTGGCCCCAGGGGCATGATACATGAGAGTAGACTCAAACCCAAAAGAGAAATGATGACGTGGAGGACCACTAGACACATGCATTGACTCAGAAGTGGACTCAAACTCAGACTCTGACTTAGACTCAAATTCAGTGCCAGTGTAAATAATTTTGGGTACAAAAGTGCAGTTTTTATAAATTCCATTGGCATCCACAATGAGCGATGTAGCATCTCCAAGGGTTTCTTGGCCCAGCATCATCAGCTCCATGTCTCTAACAGGCTCCAAATCAATCATCATTGCAGCAGGCCCATCCTCGACCGTACCTATTGGACTTTCATCCCTAAACAACGATATCAGATTCCCTGAGTAAAAAACTTCGATCCAGTCAGATTTGCATTGTTTGACCAATTCTTCTAGCTTCGCTAATTCATCATCACTGTCCCATGTGTCATTGGCGAAGATCTCGAACCCTGGCAGCTTGGTTCTTTTCTCCATGTCCCAAAATGGTTTTGGCTCTCCTTGGTAGATAACTTCCTTTCCTTTGACGAAACGAATGGGACCTTTCACAGACTGAGCACGGGCTCGAGCTTTCCATCCACTTCCAAGCTCATCTTTGTTTGGTTGATAACCAAGGCCAAAGCGGTGATTGTTCATAGGGAAATCTGGGAATTCAGCCACTCCTTGATTGTTGCGGCCCAACCCCAAACCTGACATGTGAGCCATCTTTCTCATCATTTCAATAACCATAGAGCTAATTGAGAAATCTTCATTCATCTTGATAGTGAGTATGGCCCCAGCGGTGTCAAAAGAGAATCCTCCAAGAGCGACGTCTTCTTCTCCATGTGTGATCTCAAGCACGGGGGTGTTATCAGAGACATGAGGACGAATCCCGGATTCTCCATAGATAGTCAGAGTTCCTTTGTCTAGACCAAGCTGAACCTTCTGATGCAAAGAAGATGGTACTGCCATAATGTCTGGATGGTGAAGCCATGGCCTACCTAGCAACAAGTTAAAAGACGAAGGAATGTCGAGTACATGAAACTCGACGTTAGACTTGAAATTTTCGACTGTATTTCCATTTGAACAATTCCGACTACATCCCTGTGCGTATTATCATAAGCACGTACTCCGAGGTTCGATGGTTGGAAATCCTTAGTCGTAAATCCCAGACAGTAAGCTGTGCGCAGTGGGCAGACATTCAAAGCAGATCCATTGTCTAGGAGAATAACGGGGACCCATTTCACCATACACTTCATGGTGATGTGTAGTGGCTTGTTGTGACCGGCTCCTTCTGGCGGCAAATCTTTCTCAGTGAATGTCACAACATGTTTTGCCCGGTTTGGTGTAAGCAAGGCCACTAGTGCTTAAGGGGAGTGTCAGGCAGCACTTCCATGTTAGACAGAGTCTTGATCAATTTCTGACGGTGTTCCCTGGATGAGGAAAGCAGTCCCCAGATGGATACTGATGCTGGAGTTCTTTCAAGTTGCTTCCGGATGGGGTCTTCCACTGGTATAGGATTCCTTTGTGGCGGTTGAGTAACAACTTCCGGTGTCTGAGTGACATCTTCTGGATTACTTGGAATTGAATTGTCCTGGACGTCCCAAGCAAACGCCCCAGCCTGAGCATGGTTAGAGGTGTTGCCTCTTTGCAGATTGGCAGGTCGATAAATCTGCTCGCTTCTTGTTACTCGGTTGACTGATGGTGGCTCTTCATCCCAAAAGTCTGAAAATTCATGGACCTTTCGCTTTCCAACCTTAATGGATTCCAATTTCTGCTTAGTGTCAAAATACT
This sequence comes from Vaccinium vitis-idaea, assembly GCA_963854785.1. NCBI lineage: Eukaryota > Viridiplantae > Streptophyta > Magnoliopsida > Ericales > Ericaceae > Vaccinium > Vaccinium vitis-idaea. Next base: position 18,212,284 of record OY978225.1, on the reverse strand, counting down.
CGGACCAAAAACCTGCAAGGTTATCCTCGACTTTCCGTTTCTCGATCTTGATGTTCTCCATCTTCTTTCCCAGATTTTCCACTGCTTGATTGTGCCAAAATGAATCATCTAACATGGCTCTGTTGACGGTCCATACTTCATCGTTGTCGAATTGGATGTCAATCACATCTTCTTCGCTCCAAAATGAATCCACGAAATCGGTTATCAGAGCTGAAACATTTGGGTGAGGGGGAAATGGCACAGATGGCCGGGGTAGAGACTCCCCGATAATGTAGGCTTGAGGAAACCAATCATGGTAGCCGAAAACAGTTTCTATGGCGGAATGCTCTCCAATCCCAGGAAGTGGAGATGGCAACATATTATCCGAAGGATTGCTGCTAGGGACCCAATGATAAACTTCACCGAGTGTCCGATTCCATATGTCTCCAGGTTCTTCAAACAATGCAGGGAGTGAAACTGCATCAAGCGGATCAGCACAAATTGCCTCCCACCTTTCTCGCCAATCTTCCTGCTCACTTGGTTCAACATATTCAAGTGTATGCACCATGCCTGCGATGCACACGACTTTGTCGATCCGACAGATAAGGGAAAAGGAAATTGGTAGAAATTTCTCATTTGCCGGGTTGGTTGGGCTGCTATCTGGTTAATGGGCTCAGTTTTGGTTGGCTTGGAGTTTGAGGAGCTGGCCTGGGCATGGTTGTATTGGTTGGTTCCGAATAGGGTATTGCTGTTGCCAGAGTAAACTCGTTTGGGCTTGGCAGATTCTCCCTTCTCAAATACACCAGTTCTGAGTGCATCTTCAACCGCAAGGCCGGCTTCGTAAAAAGTCCTGAAGTCGGCGGTGGTTTGAAACTACCAGATGCTTTGCAAAATTGGGTGCCAGATTCTTCGTGATAATTCTCATCTGCTCTTTCTCTGAGGGTCGATCTATCATCTGTGATGCTTTTTCCTCTCCATCTCTTGATAAAGTCAGCAAAGGACTCGTTTGCTCCCATCTTGGTTGCGTCCAGTTCTCGAATGGTCATCTCGAGCTGAATGTTGTAATTGTACTGAGCCATGAAGGCTGCCCCAATATCCTCCCAACTTCCTTTCTTTGAAATGTCGAGATTCAGAAACCATCGCAGTGCTGGTCCTATTAGAGTCTGCTGAAACATCTGACCCATAGCATTCTTTTCAATGTTATACATGGACAGAGTACCCATATAAGTTTGTAGATGAGCTCTTGGATCTCCACTTCCATCAAACTTTTCCCAGGCTATAGGCTTGAATCCTTCCGGAAGTTTGGCGCCGGGAAATAGACACAACTTGTCCATATCAACACCTGTGGCAGCTACTTTCTCTTGTTTCTGGACTGATTCTTCGAGTTTGGCGACCTTCGCCATCATTGCTTCCAAGTTCAGATTCTCTTGCGGAGGTGGATTCGGTTGTGGTTGCTCCCCTGGACCTCCTGGCGGCCTGTTTCTGAAGGGTCAGACTTTGTATCAGGAGTAGCAATTCAGCCATCTGACTACCACTATGTTCCCGTTGTTCTTCCAAGGATAACTTGTGAGCCTCGATCTCATTTTTTTTCGCCATATCTGTAGGATCTACTGAATCTGACTGTACCGCTTTTGACTCAGTTCGAATTAATCGCTGTTTGGGAGTTCTAGTCCAACTAGGTACAGTGTTCTTCTCGCTCTTACCAATGATTGAAACTGATAGCGGAAATAAAAATGAATTTAGTGACTGGTGCGGAAAATGCTATGTGCAGGAATTTATGTACAAATGAAAGAATGATGCATGACGTGCAATGCATCCACAGTTTTGGAAAGGACTGCCCAATTTTCAATGCTCTGTTGAATGTATTTGAATTCTTGTTTTTTTTTTTTTTTTTTAAAAGATTTTTGCAAAACAAAGGCCGAACCTTTTTAGGGGTTGCCTACGTATCCATTTTTTTGGAGGAATCAGGCTGTGACGTAGTTCGAGACTACAACTGGCTCTCTCTCTCAAACAACGAGAAAATTCAACATTGAGGAAAGTACAAACTGACTCAAGTGACATAAAGAAAAGTACAAACTGACTCAATAAAGCAAAGTACAGACTCGATAAAGCTCAAACTGTCTTGAGCTACAAAAGACAGACTTGACAGTCTCAAAAGGGCCTTGTAGGCTAGATCTGCTGACAACTAGCTTGTTGTTGATTCTTGATCTGACTTAGTTGCTAGATTTGTTGGGGGAGCATTCCTGACTTGGTTCTTCTGGCTTCGCTTCTTTACTTGGCTCTGGCTGCTTTGGTGGATTCTCCAGAGCACACATTCTCTTGAGCTGTTTGGGGGACAAACCATCATTCAGAAGGAGACATTCTTCATAGCAAGCTTCACAGTCACACTCATCCCAGTACTTATGTCCTGTCGCCGGGTCTTGGAAGTAGTAGACTGGTGTGCCGTTTGGCTGAAAGTACTTGACTGGTGGCATGATGTCTATATCTTCATTATCACTTTCTTGCTCTACCTTGACAGTTATTTTGTCGGGGACATCCTTGGATTCATCATTTGCGGGAAGGTGGAATTCCCAACCTTGATCGTTCACATTCTCAGAGTTGTGCCATTGGAGGGTTAAGCCTGGTTGATCAGACATGGCTAGCTGGTGAAGCAACTCTTCAAGCTTGTTTTTGTCCGGGGTTCCATTTCCAATCTCTTCATTTCCCACTTCTTCAAGTATCCACACCGATGCACCATGATGGATGGTAAATGTGGACTTGAGTTTCTTGCTTCCGGATTGATTACTCATTTTCGGTTACAGACTCTGATAAAAGAAATACAACATTCTAATTATTAGGAGGGAATGAGCCAATTGCAGCATTTTTTTATTTTTTTATTTTTACAGAGCATTCGATTATTGGGGTAATCCTCCTTGTTACTGTGGAGGGGATGTGACAACCTAGGGTGAAGAACTATCATGAACATGCATAATCCTAACCTGCATAATCCTAAACAGTAAGCAGTTAAATAGTTAATAGGATACATCACATAATCCTAACCTGCGGGTACCTGTCTTAGGTTGGAAGGTTCTAGGTTAATTATATGCAAATGCCGGTTTTGGTTTAGGGGGTTCCCCAGACTAGAGCCAATATTTGCCTCCCAGTGCCAAGTGTACTGCATGGCAAAGGTCAAGCGGCAGGCTGACTCATCATGGTCCAAGGTTGCTGAGCATCTGGGGATGTCCTAACACCAGTAAACTGGGTAGGGTAACCAAGATGCAGCAGCGGGGCTTATCCAACATCGATGCACGTGATCCAAAAGTTCAGCAATAAAATTGTTTTCAAAATCCCACGAATATTTTTCAAGTTTGGCTCGCTTTTTAAATTAATCAAGACCTTGAAATTTTACCCAAGCAAACAACTAGGAAAGCTCTAGTCCAGACTGATCGGGCTTTCACCCTGACATCAATCCTTTCTAGTACAGCGTGAAGCACGTACTTGGTGTCAAGCTTTCGAAGGGTCGTTTTACAAGTGTAAAATGTCAAAATAAAGACTGATTTAAAAAATTCGATCCCCAGCAGAGTCGCCATTTTGTGGACGGTCGACCTCCACGCCTGTTTTTGTTTGTTTGAAAATAGAGTCGCCACCCGGGTTTTTGGAAAATGGTTAGGACCCGAGAAACCGTTTTGAAAAGGATTGAGAAAATGATTTGAAATCCAGAGATTCGTTTTGGATTCGGGAGCCAGGTTACGAACGGGGAAGGGTTTTAATGCACCCTGCTCGCCCGATTAAAAATCGGTCTTTACTAAACGTTTGTGGGATTTTTAGAAAATATTTTAATGCCGAACTTTATTCAAATAAACAGTTAAATCAAGTGTAGACACCCCGATTTTGAACCCAAGATGCACTCGAGCATTCCCGATGATGAAATAGACCAATCATGCATACCTCGAGGCTAAGAACAAGGCTTGAACTCACCGAACCACCCTAAACCATTCTAAACCCTCCTAGAACAACCTTAAACCAACCAAAATGACCAAAATACCCTTCAAACCATCCATAAACCATTTCAAAACAAAACCAAGCCTACATCATCTTCTAGTACATTCAAAACCCTCTTTATTGATATATAATACGTCTCAATCCACTTTGAAATGAGGGAGATGTGTCCGTTTTACCAAAATGACTTATTTTCCCGACCTTCTGAGGGTAAAATGGTCACATACTTGAATGTACAAATTATCTTGGGTTCAAACTACTTGGGTTAGAAAGTACACTCGACAAGCTTTCCAACGCTTCAAACCACGCATGAAACGGAGTTCGGTAGCACCCGGGGCGGCCCCACAAAGTTTTACCTTTTGAGCAACAGCCTTGAGCGCTCAAGCCCTGGACCTTGAGCGCTCAAGCTCATGGCTTTGAGCGCTCAACTCCGAGCCAGATCAGTTTTTTGCACAGCATCTAATCATGATATTCTACTGCAAGAGGAGCGTCTACCTATGTTTTCTACTGCCTAAATACACTTCCTAGACCCTTGAACATCTCCTCAATCACCCCCCAAACCCAATTCAAAAATTAAACCCATTTCCTTCCCATTTCTCTCTCTATATAAACCCCCTTTGGCTGATCTCTTACACTCTCACACCCTTCATCAGCCCTCTCCACTCTCTCTCATCACTTCAATCACGTTTTAGCCTTTCTCTCCTCCATAGCCACCACCCTCCATCATCTTCAACCTCCAAAACACCCAAAAATCTCATCTTTAAGGCCTACAACACATGGGTCTTTGAGAAACCAACTTCAACAGCCCCTCTCTCACTCTAACAAGCCATTTACAGCCCATACACTCCATCAATTTCGTCCAAACCTAGCTCTTCCATCAAAACCCACCTCATCCAAGCCAAAATCACCATTTTAAGCTCAAATCCTCCATCATCCACTCAATCAATCACTCAATCAACCCTACACTTACACTCCTCTGACCAAAATACTTCATCTATAGCCCATAAACACAGCCACTACCCATCCATTCATCAAACCACAAGTTCAAGCCTTGATCATAGCCGAAAAGGTAGAAAATCATGTGAAAATCACTATTTTGGTCTTGCTGAGGGAGACCAGTGGGCTCATTCAAGTTCCTCATACTTGAAATGAGCCTACAAGTTCTGAAAAGTATCATAAAATAGCAGAATTTGGCGATCTGGGAAGGGCTTGAGCGCTCAAGGCCTTCACCTTGAGCGCTCAAACCCCAACAGATAGGCAGTCACAGTGTTTCAGCCATAACTTTTTACTCCGAACTCCGTTTTCAACGTATTATATATCAAAACGTAGATAATTTGAAGGGCTACAACTTTGTAGTTTTGTGTTTTTCTCATTTCTATATCAAAACCCTCCAAAACATGCAAATAGTGTCGGAAAGATAAATAATTTTGTTCAAAATGGTGTTTTAAGTTCTATTTTTCTCCTTCATTGTCATTTTCCTTGTTTATATCATTCAGTAATCGCATTGTACACTTCACACAAGCATCCACCATCACTTAGTTTGTGTTTTAATATTCATTTACGTGTTTGCCATTCCCGTATCCCCCATTTCGTGTTTAAAATCAAATTTCAAACATTTCCAAAATCCCACAAAATGTTGAGTAGAGACCGGTTCACGGACCGGGCGAGAGGGGTGCCGTAAAACCCTTCCCCTCTCGTAACCAAACCCCCGAATCCGAGAAATCTTTGGTTCCGCCATGATCAGCGAAATATTTTTCAAATGGGCAAACAAGTCATGTTTATTTTTGATCGGTTTCTCGGGTTCGGACCTCAAATCCGGGTGGCAACTCTAACAATCACAATCTTTTCGCACAATCCAGGTGGGCCGTCCACAAGCTGGCGACTCTGCTGGGGATATTGGTTAATATATATTTTATTTAATTACACTTGTGCAATTTTTGTTACACTTGTGTAATTTTATTGAAATATGTGTTAATCAAAGCGGGTTTAATTCGAAAAATATTTTGTGGGATTTTTCAAATGTTTGAAATTTAATTTTTGCATTGCATTTGCATTGTTCTTAACCCCGCTGGCGTGTTTTGGCAATCCTGCCCGGCTTGCCGGTGACAGGGAATCCCGAAATGCCCAGCAGCCCTCGACCGTGATAAATCACATCGTCGCTATCGTTTTTAACGGTAGGAGACGGTTTTGATTTTGAGTCCGGGGTACCCTCAGTGACCAAAACCGGCCTTTGCATATAGTTAACCATAGAACCCCACATTAGATAACCAACCAATGTGTTAGGATTATGTGCTCCATCCTGTTACGTGCTATGTGTTACCGTCTTTCCAAGCATGCCATACTGCATACATGCATACACTTGCATCCGTACATATTCGTGTCTTACATGTTGTCGGCATAGCATAAGTTAGGTTTCCGGCAGTTAGTAGAAGGTTGCCTTGGCCCGATGATGAGTCGCGCATCCCATATGCGTGTTGTTCTTACGAGTAAGCCTTTAGGACGACCGGACATGGGAAAATTTGGATCATCAAACTCCTAACACTGATCTAAACGGGTTTAAGGGACCTTGGCCCGAGGAGGGTCAATCGCCCTTAGGCATCTGATCTTAGATCATTGTCGGAATTTGTGTGGATCAGAATTTCCCAAATCCGACCATCCGATATCAAGGAGTTATCACTTAAAGGAAAACTTGAGGATTGGGGCAATCTTCCAAAGCTGTCGCATTCAGTCTAGGAGACTTTAAATCCATGGAGTTCCCGTTTAGTTTTAGTGCTTCGGCAGTTAGTAGAAGGTTGCCTCGGCCCGATGATGAATCGTGCATCCCATATGCGCGTTGTTCTTGCAAGTTAGCCTTTAGGACGGCCGGACGTGGGAAAATTTGGATCATCAAATTCCTAAACACTGATCTAAACGGGTTTAAGGGACATTGGCCCGAGGAGGGTCAATCGCCCTTAGGCATCTGATCTTAGATCATTGTCAGGACTTGTGTGGACCAGGATTTCCCAAATCCGACCATCCGATATCAAGGACTTATCACTTAAAAGAAAACTTGAGGATTGGGGCAATCTTTCAAAGCTGTCGAATTCAGTCTAGGAGACTTAAAATCCACGGAGTTTGAGATACCTCCGGTGTTGGTCGTGCCTGAACGGCCACCGTGATTTGAACTAGCCTTAAGGTCATTGGTATCTGGATTACAACATCCAAATTGCTTTGTCTCGGATGATCAAGAAAAGTGATTGGCTCTGATTCCAACAAGTTTGGAGTTTAACCTACCGAGTAATGGTCTACCCGGGGTGTTGGAAAATCTTCTGTGCAATGATCTTAAGTGAGATTCAGATCCGGTAGACTAACCCTAAGATTGTACATGCAGTCTAGGAGACTTTAAATCCACGGAGTTTGAGATACCTCCGGTGTTTGCCGTGCCCGAACGGCAGCCCGTGTTTCGAACTAGCCTTGGGCCCATTTGTAACTGGATGGCGACACCTCATTGCTTTGTCTTGGATGGTCAAGAAAGGATAACGGTTGCGGCTTCAACATTTAGGCTGAAGGTTGAAAAGCCGTAACTGCCGAGTAAACGACTTACCCGTGGTGTTGATCCAATCATCTGTGCAATGGCTTCAAGTGAGATTTGAAACCGGTAGACTAACCATAGGTTAACCTTGGCATAATCTATAGGAATAGGATGCAGTCTAGGAGACTTTAAATCCATGGAGTTTGAGATACCTCCGGTGTCTGCCGTGCCCGAACGGCTCCCCGTGTTTCGGGCTAGCCTTAAGTGCATCTGTATCCGGATTTCAACAACCTTATTGCTCTGTCTTGGATGGTCTATAAGGAGATTGGCTCTGATTCCACGGCGATTGGAATTTAACCTGCCTGTCACGACCTACCCGTGGTTGTTGTTTCGTACATCCGTGCAATGCCTTAAGTGAGACCGAGACTGGTAGCAGAGTCCTTAGGATAGGATGCAGTCTAGGAGACTTTAAGTCCATGGAGTTTGAGATACCTCCAGTGTTCGCCGTGCTCGAACGGCTCCCCGCGTCTCGGGCTAGCCTTAAGTGCATTTGTATCCGGATTTCAACAATCTTATTGCTCTGTCTCGGATGGTCTATAAGGAGATTGGCTCTGATTCCACGACGATTGGAATTTAACCTACCTGTCACGACTTACCCGTGGTTGTTGTTTCAAACATCCGTGCAATGTCTTAAGTGAGACCGAGACCGATAGTCTAGATCTTAGGACGACACGATGCAACGACACATGCACAACATTTCCTTCAATAAAACCAGGGGCACAATCTGAGTTTGACCTTTTTGCTTTACTGTCAGTCCCGAGCTATCGATCCAAGAAAGAAGCCTTACAACTTCCCGAACAGAAGTTGACTCAACCCAAACCTCAAGACATGGATGTTTTGGCTGAAATTGAAGGACTCAAGATGGCTGTGAATAACCTGGGAAATCAAATCACCCAGCTCCTAATCATGGTGCAAGACATCCGTGACCGTCTTCTGGGGGTCCAAGAGAACCTCCAACGACCTGGAAAAAGCCCAGAAATGGCCGCAGCTTTGGCCAAGATCTCTGAACTGGAGGAGTCTATCATGGAAAGATTCAAACCCATATGCTTTGGAAATTCCATTGACACGAGAGATGTGGAGATGCACCACTGGGACGTCGAAAAGGACCACCTCACTCCAGAAGGCGAAAAGGTCTACCTCAAGAAAGCCAAAACACCATTTACCAACAACAATGCAAAAGCCACCCCCAGCTCCACAAACATCAACCCCAACTTCTCAACCAGCACCATCAGCAAAGCCAAACCAACCACCACCATAATCCAAATCAACCGGCCCAAAGACCAATCAAGAAAATTCTCCCAATTCCCCGCACCTCTGTCCTCGGTCTATGAAGAGCTTCTCATGGCCGGTCTTCTTAAACCACTCTCTCCAACTCCTTTACCTCAAAAGCTCCCAGCTTACCATGACCCAAACACCTTCTGTGCCTTCCATCAAGTGCCGATCATACTACCGATGATTGTCAACGCCTTCGTCACGAGATTCAAGATCTCATTGACAATAAAACCATCTCTCTTCTGCCACTAGAACCCAACACCATATCAAACTCCACACCTCAGCATAAACGAAACCTCAACATCAATGAAATCACCCTCACAAACGCCTCTTCGAGCTTCACCAATAATGATCCCAACCAAACTGAACCAATCAACAAGATCACGACCCAAACTAACCGTCAAAACCAGCGAAGAAAATTTTCCCAACTCTCTGCACCTTTACCCTCGGTCTATAAAGAGCTTCTCATGGCTGGTGTCCTCAAACCACTTCAACCAACCTCACCTCCACAAAATCCTCCGCCTTCCTACAATCCAAATACCTTCTGCATCTACCATCAAACACCCGGTCACCCTACCAAGAGATGCCAACGCCTTCGTCACGAAATACAAGATCTCATTGACAACGGATCCATCTTTGCTCCGCTGGTGAAGCCGAATACCTCATCGAACCAATGAATCATCAATGACCATGCAATAATTCAATCTTCCACGAGTCTTGGAAGTCTTCAAGTGTCAAGTCAAGTTTTCACTTCTAATTGAGTCAGTTTGTATTTCGAGTCTGTTTATATTTTCCTCGTCTATGTGTTTTCATCTTCGAGTCTGTAATATCTTGTTGTTATTGTCAAAAAAAGAAAAAAAAAAAAGACCAAAAATAGAGTCAACTTTGTAGTCCTGAACTACGCGCGACCTGATTCCTTACAAAGGGATACGTAGGCAACCCTTCGCGGTTCGGTCGTAACTATCAAAAATCAATGTTGTCCCCCGTTGTGTTAAAATTGTCAATCATAAACTTGGATTTTTGTAATAATACCTCAACTTGGAATTGTTTTCCACCATCATTTGAGAAACATGATAATCACTTCAAAACACGAGATGGATTTGGATTGAACTCTCGTCCCGTACAAGGAGGATTTTCAATAGACCATTCCCCAGCGCCATCAAGAAGCAATGCTTTGACACAGAAAAAGCCTGCTAGGTCGAAAACCCGTAAGGGCGGTCTAGGAAAAAGTTAAGGCAAAAAGCTCGCTAGATCAAACTTCAAAATGAGATCTAGGCAAAAGTTAGAGCAAGCATGAGTTCTCCACATCAAGTTGCACAATTCAAAATGAAGAAAGGCATTCTTTGTTTGATTCCCCACATAAATATCCATTGCAAAGCCCTTTTGAGCCTGAATCAATTTCCTTGAAAAAGAACCCAGCTAGGCAGCTATCCCCCACACTGGGGTGAAACAAGAAATATGAAAGTGTCAAACACATGACAGCCAGCAGAATAAAAGGGCCAAAGATACAAGCGTGTGAAGATTCAAAGTATCATAACAATGAAAGTGCCAAACTCATAGGCTTGTCAAATACATGGTTGCAACAAGATGAAGAACACTGAAGAAATTTGAAACGAATGAAAGGAAGTGCTCATTTAAAGCAAGAAAAAGCACATGAAAGCACCCATCAGAAGCAAAAATGGCACAAAAAGTCCAAGATAGCTGCTAGCTCAAATAACCCCGAGGAAAAATGAGATGTTTTGAGCCTATAATCCTTCCTTTGTTAAACCCATAACCTTGGCCCCATCATAACCTAGATAAAAGTCCTTTCAGATTGGAAAGTGCAACTTGATAGTGAGAATTCAAGTCAGAAGGGAACAGTCTAGTCTCCCTTGAAAAAGTCAAAGCATTGTGCAAACACTGGCGTCATGCAAAGCAAAAATCCAAACTGGGGCATATCAACGGGTCTTCATTAGCAGCCCGCTAAACTGGGGCATTTTGAAGGAAAATCAACGAGGCATCATCAACAATCTGGGGCATGGGTTCACGACAAGAAATCTTGTGTTTTATTGTAGATTTGAATGAACATCACTTGACGGAGTAAAACAATCACAAAATCAAAATCTAATTTTATCATGACAATTTCGACATCAATGGTGAAGCATGGTTGCCATCTTTCAGAAACTTTGGGTCAGCATAGTCTTCCATACCCTTCGAGTTGACATGTTCTTCCGTATCAACCTTTGCTCACTCAGGGCACCCCAATCAAGCCATTCACACAGTTGCTCATATCCGTCATGTCAACCTGGTCAATCAAATTCCCCAAGTCTTATCTGTCACAATCCACCCCCTTGTCAAAAAGGTCGATCAAATTCCTTGGCCTTGTCTGTCTTATCAATGTCCATCATTTTGTCAAAAAGGCCGATCAAATTCCTTGACCTTGTCGGTCTCATCAATGTCCACCCCCTCGTCAAAAAGGCCGATCAAATTCTTTGGCCTTGTCGGTCTCATCAATGTCCATCCTTTTGTCCAAAAGGCCGGTCAAATTCCTCGGCCTTGTAAAAATCCACCTCTTTGTCAAACAGTCAATCATGTAGTCTTAATCTTGTCTATCCTTGACTCGTGGAAACGATTTCAATGCATCAAAGAACCCGTGTTTGGGTACATGGTCAATTGGTTGTCAAAACCATCAGCAGAGCCGAGAAAGAAAATCAGATTTGAGGATCATCATCTGTGGGGCATGTCAGCCTAATGCCATTTCTGGAGGAAGCATACACCCAAATCCAGGACTGGGGCATAGAAGCCTAAAAGCCTCAAACCAATCCAAAACCCAAGTTTTGCTAAGCTCCAACCCAAACCTTGGCCTCAAGGGAAAGACAGTAAAGCAAAAGAGCCACCCATTGAGCCTCCTACTTTTTTAAAGAAGGAATGTTGTCGTTATTATCGTCGAGTGTCGATGCACGAGTCGCATGCAATCATCCTGCGGGACAGTTTTCAATCAATCGTCCTCAATCGTCCCGAGGGACAACTTTTAAATCAATCGTCCTGAGGGACAACTTTTAAGTCAATGATCCTGAGGGACAAGTTTTAAATCAATCAATCGTCCTGAGGGACAGTTTTCAACCAATCATCCTGAGGGACAAGTTTTAAATCAATCAATCGTCCTGAGGGACAGTTTTTAACCAATCATCCTGAGGGACAACTTTTTCAATCAATTTCAAAACCAGAAATGGTCACCTTTTCAAAATTAATTTCAAGACCAGAAATGGTCACCTTTTTCAAAATTAATTTCAAAACCAGCATGGTCAAGTCATTTGGGATAATCATTGAAAAGCCGCCTAGCTGGTGCATTCAATCAATCAATCATTTATTGTGTACATCAATCATGTCAAGTTGTTTGAATATATTTGTTTAACCAGTTAGTGCATTTAAACAGTTGTTCTGAGAATTTGTTGTTGATGAACCATTGTGCCGCTAAGACCATCACATTTATGTGTTTGGTTCAATAGCGTATTGATTGCCTCTTTGCTCAGTAAGCAATCACATTTCCTCGATTGTCTCGTTGCTCAGTAGACAATCATCTTATCATTGGTTATCTTGTTGCTCAAGGGATAGCCCCATTAAATTTAGCCTCCCCGTTGTTCAGAGGGTAGCTACACTCAATCACAATCACAATCCAATCACAATCACAATCACAATCCAATCACAATCTCAATCACAATCACAATCCAATCACAATCACAATCCAATCACAATCACAATCACAATCCAATCACAATCACAATCACAGTCCAATCCAATCACAATCACAATCACAATCACAATCACAATCACAATCCAATCACAATCACAATCCAATCACAATCACAATCACAATCCAATCACAATCACAATCACAATCCAATCACAATCACAATCACAATCCAATCACAATCACAATCACAATCACAATCACAATCACAATCACAATCACAATCACAATCACAATCACAATCGCAATCATAGTCACAATCATTTGCTTTTAGTGTTTCGACTCGGGAAGGCTCGTTGATTCGCATAATTGTTTGGCATTTCACGACCCGGGAAGGCTCGTTGATTTGCATAATTCATTTGTTTGGCGTTTCACGACCCGGGAAGGCTCGTTGATTCGCATAATTGTTTGGCATTTCACGACCTGGGAAGGCTCGTTGATTTGCATAATTCATTTGTTTGGCGTTTCACGACCCGGGAAGGCTCGTCGATTCGCATTATATCAATCGTCCTGAGGGACAAAACTTTTTATATCAATCGTCCTGAGGGACAAATCTTTTTTAAATCAATCGTCCTGAGGGACAAGACTTTTTAAATCAATCGTCCTGAGGGACCAAACTTTTTAATCAATCGTCCTGAGGGACAAAACTTTTTATCGTCCTGAGGGACCAAACTTTTTAAATCAATCGTCTTGAGGGACCAAACTTTTTAAATCAATCGTCCTGAGGGACCAAACTTTTTATATCAATCGTCCTGAGGGACAGGAGAACCCGTTGCATTTGTTTGCATATGCCCCCAGGAACTACGCCGGTCTGATCCCTACAATGGGGTACGTAGGCAGCCTGAGTGGCACGACCGATTGATCTTTAAAGTTTTCCTTTGTGACTTGAGATGTATCGCGGGGAATGAGTCGGGTTGTCTATGTCTTGGACGTCACTCATACCAAATCAATGGCATCGAGTCCCGTCCAAGAGGGGCAACTGTAGACACCCCGATTTTGAACCCAAGATGCACTCGAGCATTCCCGATGATGAAATAGACCAATCATGCATACCTCGAGGCTAAGAACAAGGCTTGAACTCACCGAACCACCCTAAACCATTCTAAACCCTCCTAGAACAACCTTAAACCAACCAAAATGACCAAAATACCCTTCAAACCATCCATAAACCATTTCAAAACAAACCCAAGCCTACATCATCTTCTAGTACATTCAAAACCCTCTTTATTGATATATAATACGTCTCAATCCACTTTGAAATGAGGGAGATGTGTCCGTTTTACCAAAATGACTTATTTTCCCGACCTTCTGAGGGTAAAATGGTCACATACTTGAATGTACAAATTATCTTGGGTTCAAACTACTTGGGTTAGAAAGTACACTCGACAAGCTTTCCAACGCTTCAAACCACGCATGAAACGGAGTTCGGTAGCACCCGGGGCGGCCCCGCAAAGTTTTACCTTTTGAGCAACAGCCTTGAGCGCTCAAGCCCTGGACCTTGAGCGCTCAAGCTCATGGCTTTGAGCGCTCAACTCCGAGCCAGATCAGTTTTTTGCACAGCATCTAATCATGATATTCTACTGCAAGAGGAGCGTCTACCTATGTTTTCTACTGCCTAAATACACTTCCTAGACCCTTGAACATCTCCTCAATCACCCCCCAAACCCAATTCAAAAATTAAACCCATTTCCCTCCCATTTCTCTCTCTATATAAACCCCCTTTGGCTGATCTCTTACACTCTCACACCCTTCATCAGCCCTCTCCACTCTCTCTCATCACTTCAATCACGTTTTAGCCTTTCTCTCCTCCATAGCCACCACCCTCCATCATCTTCAACCTCCAAAACACCCAAAAATCTCATCTTTAAGGCCTACAACACATGGGTCTTTGAGAAACCAACTTCAACAGCCCCTCTCTCACTCTAACAAGCCATTTACAGCCCATACACTCCATCAATTTCGTCCAAACCTAGCTCTTCCATCAAAACCCACCTCATCCAAGCCAAAATCACCATTTTAAGCTCAAATCCTCCATCATCCACTCAATCAATCACTCAATCAACCCTACACTTACACTCCTCTGACCAAAATACTTCATCTATAGCCCATAAACACAGCCACTACCCATCCATTCATCAAACCACAAGTTCAAGCCTTGATCATAGCCGAAAAGGTAGAAAATCATGTGAAAATCACTATTTTGGTCTTGCTGAGGGAGACCAGTGGGCTCATTCAAGTTCCTCATACTTGAAATGAGCCTACAAGTTCTGAAAAGTATCATAAAATAGCAGAATTTGGCGATCTGGGAAGGGCTTGAGCGCTCAAGGCCTTCACCTTGAGCGCTCAAACCCCAACAGATAGGCAGTCACAGTGTTTCAGCCATAACTTTTTACTCCGAACTCCGTTTTCAACGTATTATATATCAAAACGTAGATAATTTGAAGGGCTACAACTTTGTAGTTTTGTGTTTTTCTCATTTCTATATCAAAACCCTCCAAAACATGCAAATAGTGTCGGAAAGATAAATAATTTTGTTCAAAATGGTGTTTTAAGTTCTATTTTTCTCCTTCATTGTCATTTTCCTTGTTTATATCATTCAGTAATCGCATTGTACACTTCACACAAGCATCCACCATCACTTAGTTTGTGTTTTAATATTCATTTACGTGTTTGCTATTCCCGTATCCCCCATTTCGTGTTTAAAATCAAATTTCAAACATTTCCAAAATCCCACAAAATGTTGAGTAGAGACCGGTTCACGGACCGGGCGAGAGGGGTGCCGTAAAACCCTTCCCCTCTCGTAACCAAACCCCCGAATCCGAGAAATCTTTGGTTCCGCCATGATCAGTGAAATCTTTTTCAAATGGGCAAACAAGTTATGTTTATTTTTGATCGGTTTCTCGGGTTCGGACCTCAAATCCGGGTGGCGACTCTAACAATCACAATCTTTTCGCACAATCCAGGTGGGCCGTCCACATCAAGCAAAGCAGAAGGCAATAATGAAAAACAAGCAACTAGCATGTGAATTACAGTAAACATACGAAAATCAAGAGTTCAAATTGTTCATGCAAGGTACTGATTAAAATTTCAGATTTTACAAAAAATGTGTGCCGTGCGGCACACTAGGTGTACTGTGTGGTACAAAAGGTGTGACGTGCGGCACTGTTCATTGCTCCAACGGTCAAATTTTCAAAAGAGTGCCGTACAGTACTCCAAGTGTACCTTACGGTACAGGAGGAGTGCCGTGTGGCACTGTTTACCTCACAACAGTTTGAAACTTTGATTTTTCGGAATGATTGAATGTAAACTCATACAAGGCATGAAACTTGGTTAAAAATGGATTATCTTGAATAAGAAAACGATATGCTTAAGTAAGAGATGTTCCTCCTCACTAAGTTACCCCGTACGAGGCGATATTTTCACCGTACGACGCAACCGGAAGGTATGAAATCGAACTGATCTTGATGTAACATGGGCATACCAAACATGGAGATGATATTGGAGATCATTCCACACTTGGTACCCCTCTCCTCAAGGTCCCAAAGCTAAGGAATTTGGCGAAACGAGATCGTACCTCGGTTTGCAAACTCTCGGATTGAAAAGCCTTTGAAACCTTCTGACCACGATTTGAATTTCCTTCCTACTCCAAACTCTGCTTCAGTGTAGTAACGAGGATGATTGACTTAGGGGATTGAAGGGATTCGGAATAGTTAGAATAAGAGTATGGACCGAAAGCAGAGGGTTGGATTTTCTGATTGGGTTTTCCTTTGGAGGGACTGTGGGATTGTTTTCTAGAGTTTGTTGGTATCAATGAGGATAGTTTGTAACAGAGATGGAGTTTTGACAGGGTTTAGAGGTGGGAATTCATGGTTTTTCTCATTTTTCTCGGTGTGTCCTCATCCGAAATTGGTCGGGATTTTATAGCCGTAGGAATTTCCTTGGTCACTATGTAAACTCGGTCTCCACTCAAACAATCATAGCTATGAGGTAGCCTTTCTTCCTTGCAAGAAATCATCATGAAGATGGGGTTACCGAATGTCAACAATTCGAGCTGCTGGAAGCTCTGCAAAAGCTGTGTGACAAGTGACAGTGTCGTACGGCACACAAACTGTGCCATGCGGCACCAACTGTGCCGTGCGGCACACTTCCACCGCCAAAGTTCAAAAGAATGCTGTACATGACTGGGGCTGTGCCGTGCGTTAGAAATGAGTATCGTACGGTACTGTTGACTGAGTTGACTTGAAGAGTTTCAATCCGAGAAGCCTTCCGGGTATTTCCTTTCATCATCGGGGATTAAAATGTATGTGAACATCTCATTTTGGGGTGTCTACAATCTTTTCGTACCGTCGCTACGCTTCGTACAGATGCGCCTGCCATGTGTCAGTTGTTGCGCAATTTTTTCAAGCGATAAGTCTGTGCCAACAGGCGTGAGCGTAACTTCCAAAGCACCTTTTCGTCCTCCGGGTGGTTTGAATGATTACACCCTTTTAATTACTGATTTGACGTTCCCAACCCTTTCTTGGAAAGGTGTGAGGGCCTTTAAACCCCGTCGTTTGAGATGACGTCACGAAGCACTATTTGAATTTTGAGAAGGTATAAGACGTTTCCTTAGCCCCCCTCTTTTTTCTTTCCATATCTGGTTGCTTCGAGAGAGAGAGTTGTTCTATTGAGAGCGCCATTACCATTGTGCCTTTTGAGTTGTCCCTTTTACAGACTCCTCCTCTGTCGGGAAAGGTTTTCTCCGGCCGTCGTCGGTTGCCTGTAAGTTTCTTGCAACCTTCTCCGTTCTTCTTGCATAGTCGTTTTTAGGGTTTTCTTGTACCTGCATTGTTATCCGCCATGGGTAGGTTTAGGAGCCTCTGTGATAATGAGGCACATATGGAGGCCTTCCGCAGCCGTTATGAAGTCCCTGATGACGTTAATCTTGTCATGGCTCCTCCTGGTACTAATACCCATGACCAAACTAAGGATAGGATTCACGTCCTTCTTTTAGCCGTTGTGAAAGGAGGTGTTAGGTTTCCTTTACATCCTTTGCTAGTCGAGATCTGCAACATCTGTCGCCTGACCCCTCTCCAACTATGTCCCAACTTTTATCGTGTTGTTATGGGAGTGGTGGCCCTTAATAGACTTTTGGGCACTAACCTGGGATGGTACGACATCCGCCGTCTTTACAGCGTCTGCCCCACCACCCATGGGACTTACTATCTCAAGATCCAGGACAAAGAGCGTCGCCTAGTGACTGATCTTCCCAATTCCTGTCGTGGGGAGAATGATGATTTTTTTATTGTGACTGGAAATTTCTTGCCCAGGGACTAGGGTGGCAACGTCGTGGGGCCTCCTTGCCCCCACACTTTTGGGCATACACGTTGGTTTTCCCCTTTTTTGTCCTTTGTCAATTTCTTCATTTTAGTAACTTCTTCCATGTTGCTTATCATGTACTTCTTTTGTTTCTGCAGCGGAGAACATCAACGAGGGTCATTTGGTGGTGCACGACGGTGTCCATCTCCTTGACATTGAGAGAGTGCTCAAGTTTCCAGGCATTAGGGGAATTGATCCAGAAGGGCTAGGTAGGGCTGCACATGTTCTACTGAAGTACAATCCCTCCTACCGTGGTGGTGTCCGTATAAGTGAGGCTTCTACTTCTGCTAGAAATTTGCGTAGGGGAAGAGGTCGTATTGGGGTAAGACGTTCTTCTATTTAGAGGCTTTTTCTCCGTAATCAAATTATCCACGCTTCTCGTACGAACAATTATCTTGGAATTGACTTTTCTTGTGAAAATATTCAGAGTGAATTGTCTGGAGAGAGTACTAGCGTGTTCCTGTGAGAGACCAATCCCCTGTTACAACCATGCCGAGAGTCGTGCCTGACTTTTCTTACTTTATAATCCTTGATGATGATGAGTCCCCTGTCCAGTTCCTTGATCCTTTGGGAGCTTCTTCTTCTGCTCGTCCCCCATCTCCTCCTCCTCCCCCTCCAAAGCAAAGAGGGTCTGATGCTGCTCTGGAGAAGAGGCCCAGAGAAGAGTCTGTTCCTGCTTCCAATCCTCCACAGCAGCGTCGTCGTACTACCAGGAGTTCTTCTGCTCAGCCACCTCCCCCAACTCCTGAGCTTGAACCTGAGTCTGAGTTGGCCGTGTGGAACCCTCCTCTGCGCCATGGCACCCAGCCCCTCCTTGCCTCTGACAGTTGCGATAATGCTGAGGTTGCTTTGGCCGTTGGACGAGCTGTTTTGCTTCCTGGGGATGTTGAGAGAGAGGCTGGGTCCAGTTACCTCAAACTTCTGAAAAATGGCTTTCAACACCACATCAAGGTATGAATTTCGCTTGTTCAATCCTTGTGGCATCTTCTGCTTAGGATCCCTTCTCTTTGGTTGATATGTTGAATGGTTGTGATGAATCGCAGTCTATGCAACTCATGTACGTCGCTTGTGACCGTGCTGCCAAGGACTACAGTGCCATCACCAGTGCCAACATGCAGTTGAAGACTGAGAATGATGAACTGAAGGTCAGTGCTAACCGTCTGATCAACGCCAACCAGTTGATGACCAATGAGAATGAGAAGTTAAAGGAAGAGATGGCCTCATTGAAGCGTCTTGTGGGTGAGACTGAACGTAACTTTAGTGATGCTATGACCAGACTGGGCTTTTAGAGAAAGAGCTATCGAACGCTCAAAAGAGCAAGGCAACCCTGGAGGCTGAATTGGCTGTTGCTCAGGTGTTTTCTGACCAGGCCTACAATCAAGGAGTGAATGATACAAAGACGAAGTTCAAAGCTCAGATGTCGCAGTTCGAAGACCTGTTCTTTGCCAAAGGTTGGAAGGCATGTCTGACCAAGCAAGATGTTGACAGGAGAGACACAATTTGGACTGAGATCGAATACCCCAGACGTAGGGATGCTGCTCCCCAGAATGCTGCTGTGCCAAGCCAGAGTACAACTGTTGACCCTAGCCAGAAGGAAGCTAGTGGCAACACATCCATCCCTGAGGAGCAGCAGGTTGAGCTCCCCTCCACTGGTGGTGATGGTTCAGGTAACATTTCTGCCACTGAGGTCCGTGAGGCCCGGTGAAGAGGCCTTGTGTCTGTTTGATCTGTTTAATCACAACCCTAGACATTCCCTGACTTTTGCTGCATTTAGTTAGAATTGAATAAGACAATATTAAATAAGGCAAATACTTTGAAACCCAGATGTTCCTGCACTTAGTCAGAGGACAGTATTGAATAAGACAGATACTTTGGAACCCAGATGTTCTTACACTTAGTCAGAGGATAATATAGGCTGTTAGGCTTAGATATATTCGTATCTAACATTGGATAATCATGGACGTGGCCATGGACGAGCTTAGGCATATTCACGCCTAATTATGGACGAGGCAATGAGTGATTTTTAAGGCATATTCACGTCTAACCATGGACGAGGCCACGGGTTGCTATATTCGCTACGAGGTCTAGGCATGTTCGCGCCTAACCATGGACAATTTTTAGGCATATTCGCGCCTAACCGTGGACGAGGCCACGGGGTGCAATATTTGCTGCAAGGTCTAGGCATGTTCGTGCCTAACCATGGACAATTTTTAGGCATATTCGCGCCTAATCATGGACGAGGCCATGGACGAGCTTAGGCATATTCGCGCCTAATCATTGACGAGGCCATGGACGTGCAATATTCGTTGCATTCTGATTGATTAAGTGTATCATGCCCCCAATATGGGGTTTGTTCGTACAATCAAAACCCATATTTAGTCAAAGTAATGCACAAATTTGCAAACGAAGAAATAGATGGTTTTATTCGCAACCATGATAGTCTTGCTACTTTATTCTCAATAAAGGTAGAAAATCTTACTTTGACCATAAAATCATACTTTCTTCAAAGGAAGAAAGAGAAATCTTAAGGAAAAAGTTTCATGAGATGCTGGATATTCCAAGGGCAGGGGACTGGATTCCCATTCAGATCCGCAAGTCTGTAAGCTCCAACTCCTGCCATGCCAACTATCTTGTAGGGCCCTTCCCAGCTTGGCCCAAGCTTTCCATCTGATGCCTTTTTGGTATTCCCTACCACTTTTCTCATCACAAGGTCTCCTATTCCGAACTCACGGGGGTGGACTTTCTTGTTGTAAGTCCTGTAAAGTTGTTGTTGGTAGGCTGCCAATGTGACCAAAACCCTTTCTCTTCGTTCTTCTGCGAGATCCAAGTTTGTTGCCAAAGCTTGGTTGTTCCCTCCAACTTCTACCAATGCCGTTCTGTTTGTTGGTAACCCTACTTCAAGGGGGATCACGGCCTCAGTACCGTAAGCCAAAGAGTATGGAGTCTCTCCCGTTAAACGTCTTGGTGTGGTCCTGAATGCCCATAGTACAATTGGGAGCTCGTCAGGCCAGCTCCCCTTCTTTTTCTCCAATCTTTGCCTAATCCCATTAAGGATGGTTTTGTTGGAGGCCTCTGCTTGTCCGTTGCTCTGAGGATACGCTGGTGTTGAGTAATAGTTTCGTATTCCGTGCTGGGCACAAAAAGTTTCAAATTTTGGCCCAAACTGTGCCCCATTGTCTAAAATTATGCAGTAAGGCACCCCAAACCTTGTTATGATGTTCTGCCAGACAAATTTCTCTACATTACTCTCAGTAATCTTTGCAAGCGGTTCTGCTTCAATCCACTTGGTGAAATAATCAGTTCCCATCAGTAAGAATTTCCTTTTGCCCGTTGCCATGGGCAAAGGCCCTATGATATCCAATCCCCATTGGGCGAACGGCCACAGGCTAATGAGGGGCTGTAGGTCCTCTGCTGGTGTTCGGATTATTGGCTTGAACTGCTGACACTTTTCACAACTCCTGACGAACATCGTCGCGTCTTCTTGCATGTATGGCCACCAGTACCCCTAGGTTAGGGCCCTGTGCGCTATTGACCTTCCTCCTACATGTCTGCCGCACGTCCCATCATGTATTTCATGTAAGAACTTCTGTACCAGAGATGGATGTACGCAAAGCAGGTAAGGACCGTGATAAGACTTCTTGTATAACTTCCCCTGTGGTGAGAGCCAAAAACAAGAAGACTTCAGTTTGATCTTATAGGCTTCCTTTTTGTCATCTGGTAGGACTTTATCCTTTAAGTAAGCGATGATTGGATCCATCTGGAGAGGGTAAAACCTAACTACGCTGATAAAGGGCATAGCACGTGCCTTTTACAGTCACCACGAGAGGGTGAATAGCTCGGCACCACATAGGGAGTCCTTAAGCCCTATGCTGAGCTGGTTTAGCCATGAATAAGGCTGAAGCTAATAAAGAGTAAACTAATAAATCAGGATGCACTAGCTCGGCGTAAAGCATAAAGGATGCCCCTGATATGGCCGAGCTAGGAAGGCTATGTGTATAGCTTAATCAGCATTCTGGAATACATAAGTCAGCTCGGCGTGATGAGCTGAGCTATGTACGAGTTATTCCGAGCTACGTGGAAGCACGGCATCGCCACGAATAGGGCGGTGAGACATTCCAGAATAATCTATGGCGGTTCCTTATGAGATAAGGAGCAATCCCGTCGAATGAGGGGTTGATATGAGCATTCCTAATGTGATTAGGAATGTACCCCATATAGGAGAGAGTCCTATATGGAAAGAAAGACCACAGCTAGACGAGATCTAGCAGGGCATGGAAGCTTGCTCCTAAAAGGAAAGTCCTGTTAGGAAAAGGATTCTTAAACCTAACGGGAAAGTAGGGCACAAGATGCCTAAATCAGCAAACTGTCAATACCTATAAATACAAGACCATACCCATGAAGAAAGGTACGCTGTGAAACCCTTTTCATATGCATTTTGATTTGAGAACTCCAGTACGTGATACTAACTTAGGCATCGGAGGGCCTTTGCTGACGAGAGGCAAAGGTGCTCTAACCCTCTTTTTGTCTTGCAGATTTAGGGTTGAATCAAGGAAGCACGTGATCCAGGGCTACGTGGATTTTATCCCCGTACACCATCCAAGTCGGTCCCTGATCTGCATCCATATTAGTTTCTCTGTCCTGTTTGATGCTGGGTTTGGCCAGATATTCAACGGCCACCGTTCGCTTGAACTCTGTAGGTCGTGCTGAGGCCAGGCAGGCTAATGAATCTGCATGTGCATTTTGTCCTGAAGTGATTTCCTCTATATTTGTCTCTTCGAATTCTTCCATCACGTCCTGCACAGCCTTAGCGTACGCCGCCATCTTTTCATTCCTTAGGGCATACTCCCCGGTGAGCTGGTTCACCACGAGCTGTGAATCACAAAAGATTTTTAGTTTTTTTACCCTAAGGATCCTTGCACTCTTGAGCCCAATCAGAAGGGCCTCGTATTCTGCTACATTGTTTGTTGCGCTGAAGCCCAAACGAACGGATTGTTCAAGCATCAGATGTTCTGGAGAGAATAGTACTATCCCGGCCCCTGCTTTATTGCAAGCTGATCCGTCGACGAACAGTTGCCAGCTTCCTGGGTTTTGTTCGTCATCTTGAGAGCTTGGTTCATGTTCGCGAACTACGAGAGGCTCAACCTCAGTTGGGGTAAACTTAGCTACGAAGTCTGCCAACACTTGGCCCTTGATGGCCGTCCTTGGTTGGTAATCAATGTTGTACTGACTGAGTTCTACCGACCAGGTGAAGATTCTCCCAGAGAAGTCTGCTTTTCGAAGCAGCGCTTTCAGAGGAAATTCAGTGTAAATGGTGATGGGGTGCTCCAGGAAATAGTGTGGCATTTTTCGTGAAGCCATGAACAAAGCTTTGACGAGCTTCTCCAGAGGGAGGTATCTGGTGTGTGCGTCCAGGAGAGTTTCACTTACGAAGTAGACTGGTTTTTGCTCTGTAGCCTCCATTCAAAGGAGGGCTGCACTGATTGCATGCTATAAGACGGCTAGGTAGAGGATCAGTCGTTCACCTTTCTCCGGTTTTGATAGTAACGGGGGTGTTCCAAGATACTTCTTGAGGTCTTTGAAAGCTTCCTCTTGTTCTGGTCCCCATTCATATCCTTTCCTTTTCTTCAGTAGCTGGAAGAAAGGCCAGCACCTATCTGCCGAGCGACTAATGAACCTGTTTAGCGCGGCCGCCATGCCCGTCAACCTTTCCACTTCCTTGGTTGTCTTTGGGCTTTCAAGTTTCTGGAGGGCTGTAATTTGATCTGGGTTGGCCTCGATACCACGTTCTGTGACCAAGTGGCCCAAGAACTTCCCCGAACTCACACCAAATGTGCATTTTAAAGCATTTAATTTTAATTGAAATTGTCGCAAGATGTTAAAGGTTACCTTCAAATCAGCTAAGTGGTTGACTTTCTCCTTGCTCTTCACCACCATGTCGTCTATGTAGACTTCCATGGTCTTCCCGAGCAAATCTTTGAACATGAGGGTTGCCAACCTCTGGTACGTGGCTTCGGCGTTTCTGAGGCCGAATGGCATGACCTTGTAGCAGTACAACCCCCGTGGGATGATAAACGACGTCTTTTCCTTGTCTGGTCCATGCATTGCTATCTGGTGATATCCTATAAGCATCTAAGAAACTCATTCGTTCGTACCCACCAGTTGCATCAACGAGTTGATCAATTCTGGGCAGAGGGAAACTGTCTTTGGGACAAGCCTAATTTAAACTGGTGAAATCCACGCATACTCTCCATTTCCCATTCTTCTTTTTGATGACAACTGTATTTGACAGCCACTCGAGGTAATTCACTTCTCTGATTGCTTTGGCTTCCAGTAGACGATCAACCTCTTCATTGACCGCTTCGGCATGCTGAGGGGCTGACCTCCTGGTCTTTTGGACTACTGGCCTGTGCTGGGGGTCCACGTTTAGATGATGACAGATTATATTGGGATGAATGCCTAGCATCTCTTGGGGCATCCAGGCAAACACATCAACATGCTGTTTGAGGAATTGTACGAGCTCTTCTTCCTCCTGTTTGTCAAGTTTCTCTCCTATCAGAAAGTACCTTTCCGGGTCCTGGTCGTCGAGTTGAACCCTTTTCAGTCCTTCCATAGTTCTCTATGCTGGATTCCCTCCAACGTCTTCCAATGTAGGCTGATCGGATATTTCGACGGACTGAACGAGGTGTGCCCCAGCTCTATTGATCGTCGAGACCAGGCACTGGTTTGCCATTTTCTGGTTTCCTTTGACATGCTCAATACCTTTTGCCCCCGGGAATTTTATCATTTGATGGTAAGTTGATGAAATTGCCTTCATTTTGTGCAGCCAAGTCCTGCCAATGATGGCGTTGTAGGAGGATGGGACATCAATGACCAGGAACTCGATTTTTAGCACAATAGACCCTGCTCGTACGGGTAGTGTCACCTTACCCATGGGCCAGACCAGCTGTGACCCGAACCCAATCAAGGGAGTATGACTTCTTTCCAAGTTCGTCCTGGGCAATCCCATCTTCTTGAAGGTGTCGAAATACAGGATCTCTGTGTAGCTCCCCTGATCCACTAATATTTTATCAACGTCGTACTTTCCTAAACGTAGGGTAATGACCAAAGCGTCATTATGTGGCAGCGTTACCCTGTCCGGGTCCTCGTTCATGAACGTGATTGGCTGCGCCATGATTTCTCCTTCCCTAGGCATATTCACACCTAGCTTGTACACATGCCTCGCATGCTCGCTATGCCTTTGTACGTACCTTATCTCGCTTTCGGTATAGGGGGCTGCCTGGCCTTGAATCATTTGGATCAGGCCCTTGGGATTGCTAAACAGTCCACTTCATCGACTGGAGCAGCCTGGTCCTTCTTTCTACAACGTACTCATCGAGGAGGCCCTCAACGGCTTTCTCATCAAGGAACTTCTTGTATTCAAAACAGTCCTCCATCATATGCCCCCAGTCCCGGTGGTAGCTGCATTTCTTGTTCATTGCTCACTGTCTTTCTGGGTTTCCTGTCATTTTTGGCGAGTCGCGGAACCATGGTTTGTCCCTGAGTTTGTACAACATCTTGTAAATTGGCACATTAAAATCTGTATAGATGCTGTGGAAAGAACGTGTTTCCACAGCAGCCTTATCCCTTCGGTTAGCCGAACTGTCCTTCCTGCTGACTGGATACTCCTTCCTATAACTTTTTTGCTCCACCGTTTTCTTCTCTGGCATAGCAGGTCGTCCTGCATTCTCTTTATTTCTTTCTCGCATACGGTCGTCCTCGACGAGTGCATGCTGCTCGATACGTTGCATGAGTTTTGCCACCGTTCTGACTGGGTTCATTGTCAGAGACTTCCTCAGATATGAGCCAATAGGCAAGCTCGTCTTGAAAGTTGCTATAGCATATTCCTCGCTATAATCATCAATCTCATTAAAGGTCTCTCAGTACCTTTTAGAATACTCCCTCAAGGTTTTCCCTTCTTTCTGCCCCATGGCGGTCAGAATATCAAAGGTTTTTGGTGCCGCACGGCTCGTCAAGAACTGGGCCATGAATTCCTCAGAGAGCTGCTTCCAACTGTTGATTGAGTTTCGTGCCAACTTATGATGATACCAGCTCAGCGCTACCTTACCCAGGCTTGACGGAAACATCTTACACATTAAGGTGTCGTCCCTTGCATGCATAAACATCGCCTACTGGTAGTGTTGGATGTGAGTTACCGGATCATCTATAGTTTCATACAACACGAACGGATTGTGCTTGATCTTGGCGGGCGGGTCAGCCCGTTGGATCCACTTGGCGAGCGGGGAAGCAGCCACGTGGTTGAGGGCTTTTCTAACTGCTTCCCGTGCCATTTCGCACCCATTGTAGTGCTTGTTCGAATCGGACCTCTCGTATCGGTCCCTTCCATGCCTCCTTCTTCCCCTACTATCCGGGGATTCACTCGTGGCTCTTCTCTTCCGCTGGGGGCCTTTTCTGGCAGTGGTGTCTGCCTTTCTTGGTGAGGGTTCCCTCCCCGATCGTCTCCTATCCCTACCTCTGTCTCGGGACCTGGACTTCAGGTTTTCTTTCGCTTGTCGCAAGCGGTCCTTCAGATTTTTTATTGTAGCCTCTTCCTAAGCGATCTACCGCGTAAGGTCTGAGACTTCCTATTCCCTCCGCACAAAGCTTTCTGCGTATTCCCTGTCTTGCCTCACCCTGGAGTTTGTCTTTTTCGAGGTGTGGCGTGGCGGGGAATTCCTTTGTTGATCTCTCCGTGATGGGACCTCTGAATCTCTTTCCTGGGATCTGTCAGGCTAAGAACGTTCCATACGCTCCACCTGGCTCGCCACCCTCACGGGGGGAGTCTTCTTAGGGGCGCTGAGCGGTTCTAGGGGAGGATCCCTCTCGACCCCACTCTTCTGCGGTGTGTGAAGATCTCGATCGTCCATGGATGATCTCGGTGGGGGTTTATTCCTTTTCTCATAGGCGGCGCCAATTGTAAGAGGGGAAAAACTCACGAAGTTATTTCCCTGCCCTTATGAGATCAAATCCTCTTCGAATGGAGTAACCTCGATCCTGCAGCATGAGCAAACTGTCAAAGCACCCTTGCCGCCCTTTGATGCTTAAGTTAGCACAGACGAACTGGAGGATAAGCAAAACGAGTGTATAAGTATGCGAAATGGTTCAAGCATACCTCTAGTGTTTAGGAGTCATGTGCTCATATAGGCGATTGATTTGTGCTTACATTCCTTTGTGGAATTCTTCTCTGTATGGAATCCTTCCAAGCCTAGGATTCTTCCTTATTGGGCAGCGTAGCCTACGTGATTCTGTATCCCTTATTGATAAGGATTCTTGCCAAAATGGCCACATACTGCTCGTTCGGAGCTTTACCCTACATGGGAGTTCGCTCCTTATTTAGTATGTTGACTGGCTTTCCATCTCTGAGCAAGATTGTGGTTATCTTTGCAAGTTCAACTCATTCTGCGAATATTTTCGGATATTCCTTCCTTTCCTTATCTTTGCAGGGAAAGTTTGTTGCTAGGGATTATCCCGCGTTGGGCCGTACCAACTGCGTTATCCGACGAGCAAGTAGACTTGGGTTATTACTGGATTGTGGGCTTGGTGGTTGTCCGTGTATTATTCCGTGTCATTTTCCTCACACATGGGCACATGGTAATTTAGGGCGAGCCAGTCTGTACGTTTTCTATAGTTCTTGGAAAATACCCCACACAGTTGTCGGTATCATAACACAACGGGGCACATGACTACTTGGTGTCCGCAGTTTAAGGCATATTTGGAGGAAAAGGTTGTCGAAGGAAAATTGGTTGAGTACATTGACCACGATAAGACGACGGTGAAGGCCAAAGGGACTAATAATGCCAATGATAAAGATGAAGATTTGATAGACATGGTCGTTGTCCACGGTTACGCCGATGCGAACGCTGAACAACGGTTGCAGGAGGAGTTGAAGGCCACTAACCAATCAAAAGAGGTGATGGCCGTCAGTCAGCCCGTCAAGAAAATGAAACCAGATGGTGGTAACAAATGAATGATCACATTCACCGAAAGAGATCTCGAGAACGTACGGCTTCCCCATTGCGACGCTCAGGTTGTCACCGTACATATTGGAAGATGTCGTGCTCACCGAGTCCTGGTCGACCATGGGAGTTTCACTGAAATTATATATTATTCTTTGTTTAAGAAGATGGGTCTGACTGATGATGATCTCAGCCCAGTAACGGCTCCCTTGGTCGGGTTCACTGGGACTTCGGTTTGGCCTATCGGGAGAATTTCTCTGCCTGTAACTGTAGGAACGAGAACCGAAACTTTGGATTTTGTCGTAGTTAACGCCCCAAGGCCTTACAATGCAATATTAGGCCGAGGGTGGATTCCCAAAATGCAGGCGATCGCCTCAACGTTCCATCAGGTGGTTCGGTTCATCGGTGAAAAAGGACAAGAAGACCTTCCGGTTGAACATCTCTTGGCAAAAGCTTGCTTTGTTTCGGCTATAACAAAGCGTTCACAAGCTGGACGCATTAACTGGGTCGAAGTCAAAAAAGGGCCCTTGACAGAGGAGATAGAGAGAAATGTCGAAGAAAAATCCATTGAGTACTTGGTGTCTGTACCGATTAGTGAAGGGGACCGATTGGTCATTCCTCGTCGGTTCAGGCATCAACGCTAAAGACAGATTCACTATGGTCTGTTTTCTAATGGACGATATCGAAGTTTTTGGTTGGACACCAAAGTAGATGCCTGGTATCGACCCCAAGTTCATCTGTCATCATCTGAACGTAGACCCTTCAAGGAAGCCAGTGGTACAAAAGCAAAGACGATCGGCAGCTGAGCACATTGATGCGGTTTTCCCGTTCCACGCATTGATCAACTGGTTAATGCAACGACCGGACATGCCAGACTGAGCTTTATGGATGTAAGCCGGGGCTACCACCAAATCGTCATGCATGAACCGGACCAAGACAAGACAGCGTTTATCACTCCTCTTGGTATCTATGGCTATAAGGTAATGCCTTTCGGCCTTAATAACGCTGGGGCAACTTACCAGCGCATGGTAACGCGCATGTTTGGAGCTCAACCTCATGATACCGTTGAAGCCTATATCGATGACATGGTGGTCAAGAGTTGAAGGGAGGAGGATCATCTAGTCGATCTTGTCGATGTCTTTGCAGTCTAAAAGAGACACAAGCTCCGCCTGAACGCAGAGTAGTGCACCTTCGGTGTCGGCTCCAGGAAGTTCCTCGGTTATCTTGTGACAAGACGGGGAATAGAGGCCGACCCGAGTCAAATTACTGCAATCCAAAATTTGAGGCCACCAACGAGGATAAAAGAGGTTCAATGGTTGACAGGAATGGTTGCGGCACTTAACCGTTTCATTAGCAAGTCATCAGATAAGTGCCGACCTATAGACACCCCGATTTTGACCCAAGAAACTTGTCAAGCATCCCCGATGATGAAAATGCCCGATAAGAGCACGCGAAGCTTGCTTGTGAACTTGGAAACCCCTCCAAAACCTCTCCAAAATAAACCCAATCTTGCACCACCTTCTAGTACATTCAAAACCCTCTTTTTTGATATATAATATGTCCCAATCCATTTTGAAATGAGGGAGATATGCCCGTTTTACCGAAACGACTTGTTTTTCCAACCTTCTGAGGGTAAAATGGTCACATATTTTGATGTACAAATCATCTTGGGTTCAAACCACTTGGGTTAGAAAGTAGACTTGATAAGCTTTCCAACGCTTCAAACCATGCACAAAACGGAGTTCGGTAGCACTCGGAATGGCCCCGCGAAGTTTGGATTGTTGTGTAGTCCCCCAGTCCAGGCGCCTGGATTACCCTAATCCAGGCGCCCGGACTCAATCCAGGTGCCTGGATTCCCCAATTTCAGGCGCCCGGAACTACTTCCAATAGACAATCTGCAGCTGGTTTTGATTGAAACTGTGGACTCCCCCTACATCGTCCCACGTTTTTTTCATTCCAAAATCCCTCCACATTTTGAAGTTCAAATTTAGTTTCCCTCTTAAACTCAATCAAAAACTACCCTATTCTTGGCCTATATATACTCCTCCCCCTCTCCATTGCAAAGAGGATCAGCTCTCACCTCTCTCCCTTACTGTTATTCTGCCCAAATATTTCCAGAAACTCATCCCCAACTGATCCCTCTCAATTCCATCCATTTTCAACCATCAAAACCCAATTTTTCCCATCCTAGCTCCATATACTCACTTGATCCCATCCATACTTCACCCTCCACACACAAACCCCCACCATTCAACCATAATCAACTCTCAATGGTTCTGAAAACCCAAGTCCAGTAGCTATAAGTCCACAAAACTCACTCTAAAACTCATTCAAGTTCATCAATCAAGCCTAAAAGGTAGTTTACCTACCAAGTTGTGTTCAAATGGCCCTGAGGGGGACTCAACCAAGTTCTTACTAGTCTTTCTATGCTAGTGGAGTACTTGGAAGAGGTTTGAAACATGTAAGGAAGAAAATCATTTTTAGCATTCAAGCATTCAAGCTCATTGTTAGCATATTCATTATACCAAAGATTAAGATCATTTTACATTCTTTCTTTCTATTTTATGGTCATAAACCTGTTCAATAGTTCATCATATGCATAGAAGATCATGGTGCTTGATAAGAATCAGTTTGACATGTTTCATTGCATCCATAAAGCATCTAAAATCAAGCCTCTTTTAAGTTCATATCATGCATTTGAGTTGAGCTTGAGGTTCATTCCACTCATTGTATCCTTAAATATCATTTAGAGTATGTGTGAATAAGTCATGAGCATTACATTTGGCGTTCACTGCTGAAAATGAAGTTTTGAAGTTGCTGTCTGGAAGGCCATCCAGGCGCCTGGATTGGCCCATTCCAGGCGCCTGGATCTGCCTAATCCAGGCGCCCAGATTGCCATCTAGGTGTGTCAAGCTTGATGTTTGTGATCAGTTTCTGAGGCATCACAGGGCAGTTTGAGGGTGATTAAATGAAGTTTCAGTGTCTCGAGCATGTAGGATAATCATTCATGACATTTGCACAAGCATCCACGTTTATTTCATTAATCTTATTGATGCATTTATGTGCTCTCGTATGAATATGTGATCAAAGTCCATTCAAACAACATTTTCAAAATCCCTCAAGCATTTAGTAGAGACCGGTGGTCACACCGGGCGAGAGGGGTGCTTTAAATTCCTTCCCCTCTCGTAACCTAGCTCCCGGACCCGAGAAATCTCATTTTGAGAGGCTGGTAAAGCATTTTCTATTTCAAGGGCAAAAGAGTCACTTTTCAAAAGGTTTCTCGGGTACGGTCCTCAAACCCGGGTGGTGACTCCATTCAATCAATCAAAACCGCTTTCCAAACCAAATCAATTTCGTGGACAATTCCCGCGGGGTGTTCACACGACCATTCTTTGGTACCCTCTGAGGAGCAAACAAGAGGTTCGTTTGGACCTCCGAGTGCAACATTACTTTTGAACAGCTCAAAACGTACCTCAGTTCTCCACCGTTGTCGACTACGGCCATAAAAAGGGAAGACTTGTACCTATATTTGGCCGTCTCCCTTTATTCTGTTAGCTCAGTTCTAGTACGACAAGAGGGGAAGGAGCACATGCCCATCTACTACACGAGCAAGACTCTCCTCTCTGTAGAAACTAGGTATTTGCCGTTGGAGAAACTTGCATATACGTTAGTCATTGCCGAACGAAAATTGCAGCCGTATTTCCAAGCTTACAAAATCATCGTCTTGATGGAGTATCCACTCAAAGCTTTGCTAAGAAAGGCCAACCTCTCTAATCGTATTTCCAAGTGGGCCGTGGAGCTCGCAAATTTTCATATTGAGTATCGACCACGTACGGCGATAAAGGCCCAGGTATTAGCAGACTTTGTCGCCAAGTTTACCCCTGGCAGATGCTCCATGGTGATTTATGGAAGTTTTTTGCGGATGGAGCTTCTAATTATAAAGGATCCGGGGCTGGAATTGTTATGATCGCCCCTTGTGGAACGACACACGAGCATGCTCTCAAATTGAATTTTTCGGCATCAAACAGTGAAGCTGAATATGAAGCTCTCATAGCTAGTCTGAAAATTGCCAAGGGGTTGAACATAGAAGACTTGGTTGTCTACAGCGATTCCAAGCTGGTAGTAAATCAGGTGACGGGAAAATATGAGGCGCGGGATGATAGAATGACAAAGTACGTGAACTCGGTAAAAGAGTTGATCAAGGACTTCTCAAAGTTGGAAATTGAACACGTCGTGCGAGACTGTAACTCTCATGCTGATGCCCTCGCGGGACTTGCGGCAACATGTGACAATGGAGAAAGCCAAACGATAACAATTGGAAACATCGACAAATCGACTATCGAAGAAGACTCTGCGGCAGGAGAAGTGTTCACAACTATGTACGGCCCTAGTTGGATGGATGACTTGGTGGCTTATTTGAAGGACGACATTCTACCGACAGATAAGAGGGAAGCTCGGAAAGTGATTTTCAAATCATCGAAGTTTGTGCTGGGGAAAGACAACAGTCTCTACCGACGATCTTGGTCGGGACTGATGCTGAAGGTTGTCCACCCCAGTGAAGTTCAATTGATATTGCAAGACTTACACGAGGGAAGCTGTGGATCCCATGCTGGAGGCCGAACACTGGCCCATAGAGCAATCACGCAAGGGTATTGGTGGCCAAAGATGGAAGCTGACGGAGTGGAATATGCCATGCGATGCAACCGATGCCACCGCTTTGCCACGATCATCCGGCAACCTACTGAAGAACTTAACCCGGTGGCCAAAGATGGAAGCTGACGGAATGGAAGCCTTTTTGGCC